>OZ038379.1:15510316-16160316 GCA_964036045.1 Eutreptiella sp. 'Long Island Sound 2002'
AGTCCTAACCAGCACCATTTCACCCAAAAGAGTGCACATGAAGTGCCTATTGCAACCTCTGAGGCTAGAGTCTGACCAATTTTCATATAAAACCTTTTGCTTTATCCATTTGTGATTGAATCTATGTTCATATACCTGCTTTGTCTATCTGCAGCCCTTCTGTGTTACACTGGATTCCAAAACCAATCATTGATTTCATTGATTCGATCCATATTCAGTCCTTGCTCTACTTGCTGCTTTGGTTTGGGGTTTTCAACTACAAAACCAACTTGCAGGAATACATCAAAAGACCTAGGGCATAATTCAAGGACATCTTTCCGGTAGCAGACGCAGTCCCTTGAGACCTTTTGAACCGACCCTGAGAAGTGCAGAACAAAAGCTCAACAACAAGTCCATAATGTCCACACCAAGTGTAAGGACCTGGCCTATCCGAACTGTCCAAGTACAAATGGGCAGTGTGGTCCACCCAATGAGTGAACCACCACACCGAGCACCACATCACCTCAGTGGCGCATCTGGGTCCCAAGGAGATCCAGAACGCAGAAGGGCGGAGAAGAATAAAGGCCTTACCACCGAGGCCTTAGCAGCACACGGTGGAGACAGCTTCAGTCACCTCCACAGACGTGTGGCTGCTTCAGTATCACGATCCAATTGCCCAGCTTCATCCTCAACTGCCATTGAAGGACCTGAGGAATATGAGAAGCTGAAGATGAAGATGGATGAGTACATCATGCACGATGAGTACTACAAATCCATCCGTGGGGAAGATGGAGAGGAACCACTGGCTGTACATGGGTCCAGACCACGTACGGATCTAGGGTCCTACTCACACTCAGGCCCTCCGTCTACTGCATCCCTGCCAAGACGACTACGACCTGAGTACCCAACCCCAAGGGCTCCCGAAGTGGGCCCAACACGAGTCGAAGAACATCATCCAAGGCCAACCTACGGTGCCCTGGATCAAACGGCCGAGCTGCTGGCCAAATTCCTGTCTGGATCAGAAGATCCAGATGTGACGGCCTTATCAGAGGCCATTAAGGCTAAACTGGGTATTGCAGAACCCTTACCCAAGCCTGAGTTCCTCTCTCTCTCTCCAGGGCTGAGTACCCTGGCCGAAGATCTCAAGAGATCGAGGGTCTCAAGGCTGTTGCCTAAGGTTACCTGCCCCAGCCCCTTTCACCCCCGTGCCAGGACTGTGCCTATGGCGGACCTACAGGACGTGCCTGTCACAGAGAGTGAGAGAAGAGGGCTGTCAGCCCTGGCCCCACTTGCCGGCGTGTCGCCTTCAGGCCTAACTCCGGGGGGTGGGAAGATGGGCAGACCAATTGCCCAGGCGAACATCCAGCTGGAACTGCCGGAGTTCGACCCTAAAAACCTGCCTGAATGGGCAGAAGAATTTGCGGAGTTCCTTTTGTTGACTGGCCAATCCCATGTGGATGTGGCCACCAAATGTTCACTGCTAAAACGCTCATGCAAAAAGAAATTTTTGCAAAAACAGGTCAAACAGATTGTGAAAACCTGTTCTACTTGGGCGGAGGTACTCCTGAGGTTAGAGAAAACATTCCCAGTCTATGAGACTGACCTCAGCGTACGCACACAAATCGAGGAGCTACCTATGCTCCCGGAGTTTCCATCCGCTGCGCGAATTTCTGAGTATGTGTGCGACATGGAGTACTTATTTTCGAGGATGAATGTGGGCTCCTACGGAGCCACTGAGCCCCACCTGTGGCTCATGAGTAAGATCCCCCAGCGTACGTGGGATGATTGCCGCTCAACCTCTGAGAGGAAGAGCAGGACCCACTCGTATGATACACTGGTGGATCTCTTGATTGAGCTAGCTCTTGAGAGAGAGAACGACTCCCACATGGAGAAGTTCCTCAAGAAGCATTTGGGACGAGGTGGTACCCCTACCCCTGAACGTGGCGAAGGGAAGGGGCATAAAAATCCCACTAACACCAACCAGGGAGGCGGTAAAGGGAGGGGCAACCTACGTGCCATGAACGAGGTTCCAACTGATGCAGGCACCCCCCCCCTGTTTTACTGCCGACCTGTCAATGACAAGGGGGGACCTTGTCATGCCTCTGACAGCGATCTCCGCAGTGGCTGTATGCTGCAGATGAAACGTCAGCAGCATACTAAAGATGGGAAAACTGTGACCCATCAGGACCACTTCAGGTGTACCATCACCTGTGGTTACTGTGGCAAGCGTCGTCACTATGAGGACGAATGCCACATCAAGAAACGCGAGATTGACAAACTCAAGCGTCAGGAGGCGGAGCGCCAGAAGAACCCGACGCCCGCCAGAAATCCCCCCAATGGGGATAAAGGTAAAGGAGGTGGCAAGGGGGGTGGTAAGACTGGACCCCCTAACCCCCAGAGGCGCTCATCAGCGCCCGTTGCTACGCCTACTCCTGCTGCTACACCCGCTCCTGCCGCAGGTGTCCCCCAGAAGCGCCCCCAAGGGGATAACGCTACCCCTGAGGGGAATAATTCTAAGAAGAGGCGCTTGGCCTGGATGGCCAAGTCCCTCATGGCTGCAGGAGTGGATCTGAAATTCCCTGATGAGGAATAGGGGGGCGGCTCCGAAGAGGAGGACTTGGTTTTCTGGATCCTCGTGAAAATCGGGGATCAGGTTTTTCGAGCAGTGCTTGATACCGGTGCAACACTTTCCATAGTGGCCCGGCGCCTGCTTAAAACTTTCAGGAAGACCAAGACTGTGGCCATAAGAGTAGGGGATGGGCGTACCATCCATTCCTTGGGGGGGGTCGATGTGACCATATGTCTGGGCGACGAAACCGTGACCCAACACTGCAGAGTGTTGGACACTGACGCCTTTGACATTGTCATTGGCACTGACTTTCTAAGAAGAAACCCCCAGGTTAAAATGCTGTCCCTACAGCGTCCTTACTCTTTGCACTGCGACTTTGGCAGTGGGCTATTCTCCGTTCCTTTGGAGCTGTCAGGACGAAAAGAGTCTGGGCTGCGCTACGCAGCCAAGACGAACTATCGTACTGAAAACTACCAACTGGCCCGTCATGTTCTCGAAAATGGACTGGCAGCCCTTCAGGTAAACCTGGACGAGATCCAGGTGGAAATGTTTGCGAGCCAACAACAGCACATCATGCAGTTGTACTGCTCGAAACAAATGAACAATGCTTTCCGATTCTTCTGGAAAGCAATGGGCCTAGCGTATGCTAACCCTCCCTTCTCCCTGCTCGCGAAGGTTCTAACCAAGATCGCTTATGAGGGAGGAAGGGTTGTTATGTGCACCCCTGACTGGCGTTGCTCTGGTGAACATGCTTCCTGGCGCCGTATGCTTGACCGAATGACCGTGGGAAGAGTGCAACTCCCCGACGGCCCCATCTATGTGCCTGAGGACTCAGACACAGCTATGCAGGCCCCTGAGTGGGCCAGTTTCCTTTCCATCATCGATGGATCTCTCAATCCTGTACCCCTGTGTCACCTGGACCAGGTGCTACTAAAAGAGGTCATGGCCGAAAATCGTGGCCTGACCCTTTATGATCTCAAAAATCGATCTCCTGAGCACCTATCTGCCACACTTACAGGGTGTGAGTCTCCTGATGACTATCTGGAACCTGCAGCTGTAAAAGAGGATGCTGACGACCAACTGTCTGAGATCGCCAGCACTATTCCCTCTGTTGATCCCAGCTGTGTTGACCTAAAACATAGTGCTTTCCTGGCCCAGCTGTTGCTAGAGGAGGTAGATCTAGAGTCAACCTCTGAACCCGCTTCCTCTGTTGGGAAACCAGTGCTACACATGCAGCCTGTGCACACAGGTGAACCCGTGGCCCGGAGTACTGATGCTCTGGCACGGCCTGCTGCTAATAACATGCCCTTGTCTGAGCATGACACGCAAGAACTCCGACGGCTGCTGTACCTGAAGGCCGAAGGTATTGAGCGCCAAGAGCGGCTGCAATACCTCAGACAGACCTGGAAATACTCCATCTGGTCTGAGGAGGACGATGAGTCCTATACGCTGCCTGATCCTGAGATACCTCTAGTGTACTCTCTACACTATGGGGAGCAATGTCCCCATGAGTGGGACGATGGTACTGTACCTGCCGAAACTGCTGATCGGCATAAAAAGAAAGAACATGGAAAAAGCAACCTCCATGCTGAGGAGGATTTCCTTCAGAAAGTCGAGAGTCTTAACCTGGACCCCCGCCTGAAGAAACTGCTTATAACCTATGAGGAGGTGTTCGGCGCCTTGCCGCCTCCCCTATCTTGCAAAAAACTGGTCCAGATGGACCTAAAATTGAAACCAGAATTTGAAAAGACGCGAGTGAGGCGTCGTCCCTATCCCGCTCCACAGGAACAGGTTGAAGAAATCGAGCGCCAGATCCAAGAATGCATTGATGCTGGCCTCGTTGAAGAGTACAAACATGGGGACTATCCCCATCACTGCAGTCCCTGTTTCCTTGTTGCTAAACCAGGGTCGACTGCTCTACGTCTTGTTGTAGACTATGGTGAGGTCAACAAGAAAACCCAGAACCACTCAGGGAGTATTCCTAACATGGAAAACACCCTGGAGCGTATTGCCAAATGCAAGTATAAGACCAAAATGGACAAACGCTCTGGTTTCTGGCAGGTTGACCTAACCGCCGCAGCTCAGGAGCTGCTTGCCTTTATAACCCCTAAGGGTCGTGTCTTCAAGTGGAAGGCTATGCCTTTCGGGGTGGCTAACGCCCCAGCGCTCTTCCAGGAGCTTATGAACAAAATTTTGTACATACTGAGGCGCAGGCCTCTAGTACAAGAGTTGATTTCTCGGGGTGCAGAAATGGAGGCTCACATCGACGACGTGAGTTTGGGTACTAATACCAAAGAGGACCATGTCCTTCTCCTCCGTGAATTCTTCACTGTCTGTCAAGAAAACCATCTCCGAATCAAACTCGAAAAATGCGAGTTTATGAAAGAGGAGATGGACTATTTGGGTTTCGACGTGGGGTATGGCTGGTGGAAACCAGCCGCGTCTAAGATGCAGCCCCTACAGGACATGCAGATTCGCGATGACCCTAAGAAGGGTCTACACGATGTGAGGAGTTTTGTGGGCGCCTGTAATTTCTATCGGCGTCACATCCACAATTTTACTTACTCCTCTGCACCCCTCACTGACCTAATCAAGAAAACTACTCCCTGGAGGTGGACCTCCAGAGAGGAAGAGTGTTTCCAGGAGTTGAAGAAGAAGATTGCCTCCTCCAACTGCCTGGGAGTTCCCCGCCCTGAGGGCGAGATAGTCCTGATCACTGATGCCAGTGATGTAGGGGGGGGAGGTACGATCTACCAATGGCAGGAGCTTAACCCCGCTGAGCTAACCCACTGCCATTATCGTACTACTGGACTGAACCGTGATGGTTCGTTGAGACATGACTATCCTACCAGTGAGTGGCGACTGGTGCCACTGGGACACTGGAATTGGAAGTGGAACCAAGCGCGTTCCAACTACAGCACCTATGACCAGGAACTCCTGGCCGGTATGTTGGTGCTATCTTCACAATCCCGACTCCTGGGGTCTAACCCTATTGTCTGGCTGTGTGACCAGGAGCCTGTGAAGTCCTTTCAGAAGGGCCCACCACCAGAAAAAGCGAAGCTAAAACGGTGGTGGACTTACCTGAGCCAGTTCAGGCTGACAGTGCATCATATCCCCGGGATTAAGAATGAACTGTCTGACTATACATCGCGCAACAACTTCGATGCGCTTATTGGTGAGAGCTCTGAGGCACTCGCCAAAGAGGCTTTCCAGCGTATGGATGTCCAGCTTGACCTGTCCATGCGCACTGCTGGAATCCTGGAGGGTTGGAGTCTAACCGACTATCAGTCAGAGTATGAAGAAATTCTCCAAACCCTCAACACTGGTCTCGAACCCCGTGTCATTGACGGGCACCAGTGGTATAAAAACAATCAGTACCTCTTCTACGAGGACCGAATTGTGGTGCCTGAGGCACGACTGGATGGGTGCCTACAGTGGTCCCATCTCAGTTCTGGTCACACTGGCGCTAATCGCTTAGTGGACTTCTTCCGTGAGTGTTTCTACTCTAGTCTAACCCTGACTGAACTGAGGTCGCGTATGCAGACCATTGTGGATGCTTGTGGCTGTCATGCCAGCAAGCAAAGTGACAGTAGGGATAGGGGTCTGATCTCCAGCTTACCCATACCCTATTGTGCTAACTCTCTTCTCTACGTGGATTACATCCACGGCTTACCACGCTTTGGCGGCTATGATAGTTGCCTCGTGGTCACCTGTGGTCTATCTCGCTTCACCCGTGTGTTCCCTTGCAATAAGAAAATCACAGGTGAGCAGACTGTAAAAATGTTGGTCGAACAATGGTTCGAACCCTATGGAGCACCTAAACAGGTGCACTCTGATGAAGATGTACGCATCCGCAGTGACACTGGGTGGTACAAACGAGTGCTAAATGCCCTCAACGTGGAGGTAACCACAGGTGTGCCCTACACTCACACGTCTAACCCTCTCTGTGAGAGACAGAACCGTGTGGTGGAGCAAAACTTAAGAATCCTGATGAAACAGGAGCGCACCAAGGACTGGGTACGCCTAGTGCCCTGGGCAGTTCTGTCCATGAACTCACAGCGGAGCTCTTCTACGGGTTTCACCCCCCACGAACTGTTCCATGGAGGACGACCTGCTTGGTTCTTCAAAACCCCCTTTCCTGAAGACTTCAAGAGCCCTGTGGGAGATTGGCTAGAACACAAGCAGTCTCTGGCTAACCAGGCTGGTACTAACCTGAGGCACATTCGTGACCGTGAACAGAGCCGACGGAACCGCCTACGGCGACCTGCCAGCTTCAAGGTTGGTGACCTTGTTTTGGTACACCATTCACGCCTACCCTCCTGGCCACGTAACTGCCTACAGGACCCTTACTTTGGACCCTATCGTATCATCAGGATAGATGGATCCAGGATCCATGTCAGGTGCAGTCCACGTCTAGGTGGTGAACTGCTATGTGCTCCTAAGCAGTTGAGGCACTATCACTCCCCTGACGACTTGTCTTGGGATGAGTGGCGCCTCAGCGACAGTGAGATTGAACGTATAGACCTAGAGAACGCTGCCAGTCCAGAGGAGGCAGACGAACTCGAAGAGATGACTGCCGATGAGATGGCAGTCGATGGTTACTACGTGGTTGCAGGTATTGCTCGCCACGAGTATAAACAGGGCTGGAAATTCCTTACCCTGTGGGATGGCTATGGGTTGTCCGAGGCGACCTGGGAACCTATGTCAGCCTTCATACAACCAGATGGGAGTATCAACCCCATCTTCCGCACTTACCTCGTTGAGAACAACGAGGGGCAGCTCCTAACCCGTGCTGAGACTATGTCCCAGCGTAAGAAGCGAAACTAATTACCCTGTGTTAGTCTACTGACCCTGTCTGTGCCCTGCAGACCCATGCCTATGGTTTCCAGCGTGAGCCAGGTGGCCGCTTATCAAAATTGCAGCCACCCAGCGAGTGTTTGCCTTGTTGACCATGTGTTGCATGGGTACTGCCCTAATGTAATGACCTTGGTGAGCCAACGAAGAACGGTGGCTTTCTACACCAGGGGGGAATGACAAGCAAGGTGTTATGAGGCAAGGTGTGTCTTCCCTCCTTGGGGACAAGCGAGCCCACAGTTAGGACCCCTGACTGGTCCAGACCCATGGGGTTCTACCCTTCCTTACAGGGTTTACCTTACCCTTACCTGCCATAATGTATGTGTGAGTGTGCTAGTCCTAAGGTCCTGAGAGCAAGCCGCAGAAGTGGTGTCCTAATTATACCCAAGTCTGCGCCCTTGCTAAACCTGGAGGGTTGGCTTATTGATGCCACGGGGTACGCCCCGGGTCTCCCCTCCCCTATGCGCCCAATTTCTGTGCTGGCGCAAAACCTTGGGGGAATACCCAGAGTGTTAGTCCAGGTATTGTTTTCCCTACCTATCTGTCTACTACAGGGAGGGGTGGCCAAAAGCTATGAAGGCATGCAAAACGCCTGTTTGCTATGTGGCCAAAAACACTAACCTAACCACTGTCACAGCCCACCAGCCCAGCCAAAATTGCAGGAAAAGGGTGGGACAGTGACACGCCCCCTACAGGTCCTACACACCCTACAGTGGCACCATCCTGGTGGGCGAGCACTGGGCAACTGGCTCTAGCCCCCACTCAGGACTACCACTCCTACACGCACACTCTACTTGGCGTTGCGGAGGTGAAGTTCTCATGGGTCCTAACGACCCTCCTGTGAAAAGGACGAGAGAACACAGCGCTCCTAAGCAGCTGTGGCCTAACAGGGGACGCCACAACGTGTTTCCCCTGCTAGGGCTTGGAGGGAAGGGGTGCTCTCGTTGCGTGCACAGCGCAGATGTCGTTGAAGTCGAACTGTCCTCGCCAGTCCTGGCTGAGGCACAGTGATCTGATTTTTGATCAGCGCCCCTGTTTTGCTGGGGCAGAAAAATGGTAGCCGCCGAAGGCAGCTGCTGCGTGCACCAATCACCCTAACCTCTCCCACCTGTACAAAAGAGGCAGATGAAGGGGCGTTTGCGACTGTGGAACCAAGCCACACTCCAGGTATTATACCCTTCTCAGTGTGACCTATAATACGCTGTTCGCAAACACGCTGCAGATGCAGCTACCCCTGTCAAGCAAGCAAGCTTTAAGAAACTCCTCGGGTTCTCTTAAAGAACGTACCGAGGAGCCTCTGGGTAACCTAAACAAGGTTTACCGTGCGCAATTCGCGTGGCCTACCCTTTAATGCATCATGTGCACGCTGGGAAGGGAGGCGTAACCACAGACTCAACCAGGAGGTGAGCTCCTCCTGGGCTAACCTACCTTACTCACCATGCATCGTGCGAATGCCGCATTGAAACGAACACAAAACAAACCTAAGCGTTTTAAGCAACTCAACTTGAACGCTACGGCCGCACACGTACAAACGCTTACCTGTGAAGAAGGAAACAAGGGTGGATTAGGGATACAGGTGGAGCGATACAGCGTGTGGATGCCTAGATTAGGCACATGCATCGCGAGCACAGCGCATATTCTAACCCTACGTGCGCGCTGCGCGCTCCATTCGCATCACATACCTTTCATTCCTGCTTTCGCCTGTGCAGAGCACGAGAGATGAACACCCGACCCCCCAACGAGCACAGCGTTGACAACCCTAACGTTTTGACGGAACAACCAACACGAACGCAATGCGTGAGTGTGAAGTGACACAGACATACCTGAGAGACGGGTTGTTGAACTGCTCTGTGGTGTGGGCTGATTTTGAATTCTTTACTCTGAAGTTTATAAAAATTTTGATGCAACTGTGCAAAAATTTTCTTTAAAACTTTAAAAACTACGGCTCATACCTTCTTTTCCAAAAAGCCGTTTTCGCTTGCGCAACCCTTTTCTTGGCGTCCGCTTCGTTTGCGCTTGTCTGCGACTTTAAGTTATGTGTAAAAATGACGATTTCCCGGGTGGTTTCGTCGATTTTCAACGATTTCACTTGCTAAATCGCAACCCCTTCCGCAAAACCGCAGGAATCACTCCCTGCTGGTTCCACTTTCTATTTTTTTCAGCTCCTGGGGGTTTGTGTCCTCCATTGGGAGTATTGCTCCGCCCTGGCCCTTGGTCAGGACGTTTACCAAAACGTTGTTTATACAGCGATAACCGTCCGCATTAGAGCGTTCGACTGTACCCTAGTGGACAGACACATGTGCTCTGGACAGGGAGTCCTGGGTTCAATTCCCACTGCCCCCACACTTTTTTTTTTCCAAAAGTTTTCGCCTCACGCCGGCGACTTTTGAGGAATGCCCCTTCGAAGGGACATCATTCACGGTACATTGCACTGTTTTTCAAGGGTCCCTACAGTGTGATAGGCTTCTATGAAGTGATGAGAATGTTTTTGGTAAGTTTAATGCATTTTTTGAGACAATTTTGGGAATATTTGAGCCTTTTTCCTTGGTCCTACTAGCTTGATCAACTAGTACTCCAGGGGGGAGTAAGAAAAAGTCACTGCCATGTCTTCCTTGGAGGGTTTGATCCAGGCTAAGCCCCCCTTAAAACCCCTTGTTGATGCTGAGACAAACTTAAGTGTTTTTATCTCTCTTTTGTAGCCTAAAGTACACTTTCTCAAAGCAACTAGGGTTGTGACCCTAGCCCCCCCATGAAGTTCACCCCTACCACTCAACTGAGCGGAGGTACCTTCCTTCATGGAGGTCATACCAAAATAAATCAGGCATTCCATGCTTGTGGGCCTTGGAGGTTAAGCCTAAGTGGTCTCCCACCCCAAGACCCCTATACTCAATTGATTCTACCACTTATTGTGGTCCTACTTTGTAACTGTTTCTGAATTCAGTTGCTTGGCCAAGTCATTTTCTGTGTGGTCCTGACATCTATGCCCCTCAGTCCCAACCAGCACCATTTCACCCAAAAGAGTGCACATGAAGTGCCTATTGCAACCTCTGAGGCTAGAGTCTGACCAATTTTCATATAAAACCTTTTGCTTTATCCATTTGTGATTGAATCTATGTTCATATACCTGCTTTGTCTATCTGCAGCCCTTCTGTGTTACACTGGATTCCAAAACCAATCATTGATTTCATTGATTCGATCCATATTCAGTCCTTGCTCTACTTGCTGCTTTGGTTTGGGGTTTTCAACTACAAAACCAACTTGCAGGAATACATCAAAAGACCTAGGGCATAATTCAAGGACATCTTTCTTTTGTTGTACCAGTTGTCCATCCACAACACAACCCACTGTTGGTAAATTTTGTCCCATGTAGTCTGTAACGTGACTGCGGCCTTCTCCTTCAGCGAAGGTGCGCTGTATCGCGCCAAACCTGACCTTGCTAAAATGCGACGCTGCGCCCTACTTCCCTCTACCGCAACAACTGACTTTGGTTTTCCCTGGTATGGAACTGCGCGGTGGCGCATCAGCAAATAAAGGCGCCAGGCCTCCTCTATCAAAACACCAACCCATCTCTTCCCTTCTGCCGCAATCGCCTTTTCAACGCTGCAACGCGTCCGTTCATTTTTGCGCAGACGCAGAAAAAACACAAACAACAATCGCGCGCCCTCCTCCCCCTGTTTTAGCCCTTCCCACAGTTCTTCTGCCGTGTGGTACGGCGGTTCCTCTGAGCAGACATCGCGGAAAACTCCGGATGCTGCGGCCACTGTCTTCTCAAGGTCCACCTCTTTTCGCAGGGGCATTGTTGCTGTAAAGAATAATTGCGTAACTGTATCTGCGTAAAAATCGCTGTTTGAAAAACTTTCTTGATTTCAAACATCAACCTGTCACTCAGTTTTCGCGCGACCAATTATTCTGTGATTCGCTTGTCGCATGCACCATTTTCGGTTACCTGTAACTGTCTAGTGATCCCACATTTCACTAGTTAATCCTGATTGCGGTACCCAGTTGCGGCGCGCTACCGTCGCTGTTGGGCAGTGAAGTCAGCGGTGACCACAGTATGAAAACCGGAGATGCCGGCGGGACCTGTATGGGCGCCCATGCAGCAGCGCCGCATCAAGGGAACGCACATGCTGTGTAGTTGGTGGATCTGTCCAATTTCGATTTCTATGAGTGCTTCTGATCTCCATTGCGCGAGGCGTCGCACAATGATCACCTAACCTTTAATGTTTCTCATGCGCCGTTCCATGTGCGAGGCCTCGCGCTTGAAACTGCAGTTTGTTCCGGAACATTTATACTTTTCAAGATTCTTGGGTACACCATTGTTGCACTTTGTTCGTTAATAGATCCATCTCTATCACGCAATCCTGATAATGGTACTAAGTTACGTGTATAAATACGACAGGGTTCCATTTTTCGACAACCTGCCTAATGCGTCGTGCTGTAGCACATTAATCTGACATAAATGAACGTCTTTGCGCCAGGCCTCGCGCAAAGAATGGTCACCAAACAATACTTTTCCATGTCTCGCCCATGGGACACAACATTCTTATAGAAATATTTAATCCGCCATACTTGTTTGCGACGCTTTTATAATATCCATCAAAACAACTATTTTTCGATGCCTTTGGAAACCTCTCATTTTCCTACCTTTTCTTTCGTTTTTGACCATGCAACTTGAGCCGCCAATTCTGATTATGTCCATTTTTCTGGAAACCTCCAAGAACGTAGGGACTATGTCGCAATTCCACCCATTGTTGGGCTCTGGAAGGCACCGGTTATTGTGAGAACTGATTAAAAAAAAAACCAATTAATCGGAACGGTTACAAACTTTTGGGATTCTTTTGGGCGGCACATTTTATCCAATTTGTGCACCAAAAAGAGGCTTTGGTAGCACCAACCGATGGTCGATGGTGAATTACAACTTCCGAGGTAGTTTTGATCACTATGCTCCGACTTGTATGGGCTCTTTTCTGACTGATGGCAAAATTTTGGTTAGTGCACGGGCAATTAATTGGAAAAATCGGTTGTTTTGAAAACCATTTACTGGCAAAACTGGCTATTGTTGAAAAAAAAATCGTTTAAAACCGGTTATTTTCAAAACTACCACGCTCCAAACCTTAGGCAGAGATGATACAGCCAATTCTGATTATGTCCATTTTTCTGGAAACCTCCAAGAACGTAGGGACTCTGTCGCAATTCCACCCATTGTTGGGCTCCGGAAGGCACAAGTGATGTAGCCAATTCTGATTTTGTCCTTTTTTGGGGGGGACCACCGAGAACGCAAAGGTTACGGAAATGCCGTGCACGAAGTGCCGGACAGTGCAAAGTTTTCTATGTCAGTGCATATTCAAACCCCGGTTTTGGCCCATTTCCACAAGTTTTTCTTCCATGCCGGGGTTTTCTACGTTTCCTATGCGATGCCGATGGGCCCCTGTGTTCGGACATTCTTTTCTTTCTTTCCCACATGGACCGGTCTCTTTCCAATTGCGGATGTTGACTCACTCTTTTCCAGTTGGAGATCTACACCGGCCATCTTCCAATTGGGTCTTTAGAGTCGCCCCTTTTCAGTGGGGGATATGGACTAGCTTTTGGATTGGCTCTAGGACCGGCTTCTATGGAGAAGACCGGGACACTGTTCTGTTCCGTTGCGTTGCATTGGCTTGTGTCGTTTTTATTTAGCCAAGTCGTTCAAGGGACAACTTCTTTTCTGAAAGTTGCAGCAGCGAATGGTGCCCAAACCCAAACCTATGCGCCCTCCAAGACCCTCCGCGAAGCATCCCAGCCCCTGTGCAAAGAGCCACATTGAATTGCAATGCCACAATGCAGGCGAGCAAGGGGCACAATTTGTACGGCGAGTTGTGCCGCTTGGATGGCATCAAGGCCAATGATGGGCTGCGCAAGGTTTAACCAATGCACATAAGAGTTTGTGGTGCTTGCTCCATTGAAAACCATTGCAACCAAGCATTCCTCAATGACTTTTCATTCCATGCCCAATTGTGGAAAACTCTTTCAAACAATTTTCTCATATCATTCTTCGTTGGTAGCATCTGAATCTGTATTATTGGCTTCACTTTTTTCGGATCGCACCATGTCCATCAAGCCAAGAATTGCACAAAGGGCTAATTGCTTGGGTAGACAATGCAACACATTGCCCCATGCGTGCCATTGGCAAAGCAAAGGCAAGCGTCGAAGTCTAGTGCAATACCTTGGATGACGTTGTGTTGCTGTCAGCTTGTTCACCTCCCCCCCCATGGGGGGCTTTTAATTGGGGGGCCGGGGAATGGGGCCCCGCCCCCCTCTAAAAGCAGTCCTTATGCCATTATATACGATCCGCGCTGTCATATTTGTTTGGATCAATCATGGCTGTTTTGCAAAGTTAGGACATTTACAAGGTTTTCACTTCTTTACCAGCATCCACTAATTCCATATAAGCTAGGGATGCGATTTAAAGGTGCAGTAGCAAAGTTGAGGTGCCGAACAACACTATATATAAGCCTCAGGCCCCAAATATCAAGAAATCTATTTGACATATTATTTATTTGCTGTGCACGCGTGCATTTTGAAGTCGCCGGCATTTGCGATCTTTCATTTTGACTGTCCAAAGTGAAATCGGGCTACAATGCACGAAATTTCGATCTAGCACCAGTTTTATAAATGATTCTAAAAGCCTCGTCTTGCTGATTAATTGAGAAACCGCCATCATTTTTTTTAGCACCGCTTTTCGATTCGACGGTTTTCAGCGCACTCAGCCGCCTTTTGAAGCTCAAAAATGAAAAGAGCACCCCCAAATTGACCAAAATTTCCCTTAATTCCGTCAAAATCCGATACAATAGGCATGAGTTATGAATATGTCAATTGTGTGCTATTTGCACTCTGTGTCGCTAATCTTGCCCAATGCACCCTCCCTGTCCTTGCGCTGCTAGCTTCAACATAAGGCAAAGGAGTGTTTTTGCGTTTGTTTGTCACCGCCCGGCTCCATTTCCGACATAGAAAGGTCACCCAAAAATGGCTAAAAACGTAATAAGGCTTTTCTTTTGATGGTGCTTCGCACCAGCAAAGGAAAAGCCAGACGAAGCACGAAAGACGAAGGATTCATTCAACCTTACTTTTCCACACCCTCTACAACATATGATGTATCGTTGCTTCATTGAAATTTCTTCAACATGCTCATCGTTCTTTGTTATAAATACCTGATCATGCACGTGTATATCGTGCAATCTGAATTCGTCGTCCGACAGATACCCTTCAGAGGCGATCGTAGCCCGCACACTGCCCTTCCCCATCTCGTGGAGCCCCGCTCCGCTTGTTTCCAATAGACTAGTTCGAAAAGAATGCGCGGGTTGTGGCACAAGGGTGGTAAGTTTTGTTTCCTCCGTTGCAATAATGTGTGATGAGTTGAAGCCCTTTTCGATAAATTAGACATTGTTCTCAAAATCTTTCTTGCCGTCCTTTTGCACCTTTCCCAACGAGGCGGACCTTGGGGGTAGAGACAAGGCAAAAGGCTTTTTGGTTGCTCTTTTGCACCCCTTGTCAAGTCCACGGCCAGGTTTCTTTGCGATGCTTTTGTTGTTTTTTATGCCACCGGCAAGAAAGTTAAAGCGACAAGGGGGTGCACCAGGCTGCGCCGTCCGTGGTTTGATGAATGTCATGTGCACGCAGTTTTTTCGCACCAAGCACCATGTCATTCTAGAAAAGGTAGGAGGCATCTTTTTGTGTTCAGAGAGAAAGCAGCCCCATCAAGGGCAGCCGCATGAAGTTTCTTCGCGCCGTGATTGAGGATGTGCAAAGCCGCTTTAATGAGTCTCGGTACATTGGTCGTGTTCCGTTAGAAAGTTGGGGTGACGCCAGCTCGTGTTCTTGTGAGCGAATGTTCAGCTACGTAACAGCTACCAACCATGGTCATAGCACGGAGCGCATGTATGGGATGTTGTGGGTGAGTGGTATCGGGAAAACACCAGAGGTGTAAAGCCCTTTGAAGTGTTTGATGAGCTCCGCACGGCCACTTTTCATCCACGGAAATGGAAACAAAGGCACGAGGTTGACGATTTGCTTGTGTTTGCTTCTTTCGAGGATTTGCATGTTTCTTTGAAAAAGAGTGCAGAGGCAAAGGTTTCTTTAAACATTCAAGATTTGTAGATTGGCCCCAAGCGGGCAACTCGTGACACCGATATTGAAAATGCATATGGTGTTAGGCTGGAACATGGAAACCAAATGGTCAAGATGATCATTTGCACCATGCGGGTGGACCTGCGAGTGGCTCCTCTTGTGACCTTCGGACCCACATGGCCCTGTCTCCTCGGGTGACCCAAGCCAAATCCTCTATCTTCTCAAACCGTGCACCATAATTGGTGTTTAGGTGTGATGTCGATGAAGCGGTGTGGTAACGAGCAATGGAGACGAAGGGGTAGATTGAATGGATTGTCATTCGGTTCAGAACAATTTGAAAAAAGCATGATTTGTCCATAAAAAGCAGAGATAAGAGTGGGTTGTTGGAGTTGTAAAAGGGTGTGCCATGGTTCACTTTTAAAACTTCTGACAATAGTGGGTCATTTATTGTTTATTACTATTTATTACCACCCGTGCCACCAGCGACGGCACATTTGGATGGTCGAACACTATATCACTTCATTTGATGAAAAAAAAATTGCATGTCATTGGATATGCTGGGATAGATGGTCCTCAATTCGTGTCAACCGAATTGTCAAAGCTCTTGGTACACGTGGGTAAACACGGACGTAGCGTAATGCGCAGTAGCGTTGTCCATGGCAACAAATGTGTAATATGAACGGACAAGATCAGGATCACAGTACAGATACAAAAAAAAATCAATTTGAACACAATATGCAGGTGCTATAAAATACCGTTTGGCAACATAGATTAGAAGCATATTTATCACTCCTACCATTGCAAACATGTTTGTAACTCCATAGGTGTTCAATGATTCAACCAGCTGTTGCTACACCCACATGTGTTCAATGATTGCATCCCAACCCTACCCGACACCCTCCACAATTAAAAATGAACGCACGCTAAAATTTCGTAGCCACCTCCAAAATCTGAGTCAATGGATTTTATTGCATGGCTTTTTCTTCAGGGCGAAGAATTTTTTAGCCTAGAGTGCATGTCTTGCCGTGTACTGGGTTGCTTTTGATTATCCCTGTGGAGTGGTCCATCATTTTGGCACCTTCTGCCACTGATTGCTGTCCAAAAGCAGGGCATACTGAGCTCAATGAACAAGCTTGTCAAACAGCACCCAACCAAAAAGCAAAGCGCCAATCACCAACAGAATCAATGAGGTCCTATGGAGGCCATGGCGACAAAGAAATTGCTCTGCGAGGGAGGCAGGCATAGGCACATGTCCAGGCACAGGCACAGCCCCAAGCACAGGGTGCGGAGCAACCACTTCAATTGTATGGAGGTTTCTTCATTTTGTTTAGATGGTGTCACCTGAAAAAGAAAACGATTTCTTGCTCAAAAAAAGCAATGTGCAGCACGCATACAAAGACTGTCAACTATTTTGTGCTCATCATGTCCTGGTCTACTCGGAAACAGACTCAGACTCAGTGTGCCCCTTTTTTTTTGCGGCGAGAATACTTCATCTGCAACGGCTGAACATGCTCAATGAGGCTACCAGATTGGGCTCTGTATTGAATACATGCACACAACAGGGGAGCACCACTTCACCAGGGCGCTCAAAGGTGACGGCCAAGGTGTAGCACCACCCTCTGAGGGACCCTCTGAGGGACAACCACCTTGCCCTGTGTGTGAGTGTTGTGAGTATTGGAATGGGGTACACATCAATGTGACCAACATGGAGGCCAAAAAGAGTATCAATACGTATGTGTTCCATGTATCTAGCATCCTACAGGGAGAAATATTTAGCCACAGATGCATAGGGGGCATTTACAACACAGCGACCCCAAATGTACAAAGGCCCCCGCGCAAAAAAATGTGGGAAGTTGGTAAACAGGGGGAGGGGGGATAAACCCCGATAAACAGGGGAAACGGGGGGGAGGGCTTCTTGGTACAGAACCAAGGAGGGGGGCAGGGGGGGTGGCGGCTTTGAGACCTACTAATTCAGGTGAGCATTGCGAGGGTGCAGGTGGAACCTTTGGTAGACTGACCTTGCTTAACACAGCCAGCTACCAAGAGCCGGGGCTGTCCTTAAAGGGGGGGGGGGGGGCTTCGTAACGCCAACATGAACAAACATTCACAGGGCCGCTTCACGGTCATGGGACCTTCTCTACTTGAAAAATTGGCGGTTGGTGGCAGCTGGTGGTTGGGGTTGGTGGTTGGTGGCGATTAGCGGCGGTTGGCAATTGGTGGTTGGTGGTGGTTGGCAGTTGGCAGCGGTTGGTGATGGTTCGCAGTTGGTGGTCTCCAGGGTGGTGCGTACCAAAAAAAACCCACTTTGTATCAAAAAACCCCCCGTTTTGGCACAAAATGTACCAAAAAAATCCCCGGCTAAAATGGACAAAACAAACCAAAAAAATGTATGTTTCAGCACAAATTGGGGGGTTTTACGGGTTTTTTTTTGGTACATTTGGGGGGGGGGGTTGGTACATTTTGGGGGTTTTTGGTACATTAGGGGGGGGGTACATTTTACGAGGTTTTCTGGTACAATTAGGGGGCTTTATGGCACAATTCAGGGGGTTTTATGGCACAATTAGGGGGGTCTATAGTACCCCCCCCCCCTTGTATAAGCTACACCAAAGTCCCAAATTAATACGGTCCCTACGCCTACTGTAGCTTGGACACGGGCGTAGCTTGCGCGCGACACATACAACTACCAACACCGGGCACCCACGTTCAAAAAGAGAGGATTGCATGGTGAGCTGGTGCAAGAAAGGGGCATATAATGCACAAAGATCCCCAAAATCAGAGCTATCTGGGGCAAGTGGGCAAACACTTACAACAAATGTGTCCATGACTCTATGTGACTTGCAAATCCGTCATCAAACCCATGTCTTATGTGGCTGCACTACGTTTGGTACCGAATTAAAATTAGGTCCCAAATTAATACGGTCCCTACGCCTACTGTAGCTTGGCCATAAACAGTGGAAAGTTCAGCAATAGGTCCCCACCGACAGACCTATGCCCTCGCAATCAGCTTGGACAAGGGCGTAGCTTATACAAGGGGGGGGGGGGGGTACAATTCAGGGGGTTTCAAGTACACATGGGGGTTTTTCAGTACACCCCGTCTGGTTTTTGTTGGGCGTTTTCTGGGCTGTTTTTCATGCATATTGCCCACAGGAGGTGGCTGTTTTGGGAATGGAAATATGACACAAATACGTACAGGTGGGTGCAACAGAGGGGGGGGGGGGGTGCAGAAAGGAACCAGAGGGCACACTGCATGGGGGGTATGACCTAGATTATGAGGGAAATTTGTTGAACTAAAAAGAGAGAGAATCAGAAACAGAGCAGCAAACATACAGAGGTAATGCACTCCTCAGCATGGCATAAGTGCATCTTTATTCTCTATGCCATGCCTGGTTGAACCTCACACTGCATGGGGGGGGGGGGGTTGCAGCAGTAAATATGCAACAGTGCAGCTATGAAAGGGCAGATGGAATGGAAAGTTTTCATCCCCAAAAAGACGGACCTAATGGCAGACCTAAAAGTTGTAGAAAGTGGTGGAAAGGAAGAAACCCTAGATGACCCATCCTAGGGGTTTTTAGTACAAAAGGGGGCAACCAAGTTGTCTTTTTGGTACACAAGGGTCCACAAGTGTAGCACATGTGGGGACCAGGTTGTCCAGAAAGGGCGTTTTTGTTGGTGCATGTTGTTTTTTGTGGGGGTCCATTCCGGCGAGGTCAGTAGAGGGGGGGGGGGTTACAAACAGGGGGGTTTGTGGTACATTTTGGGAGTTTCTTTGTACATTTTGGGGAGTTTTTTGGTACAAAGTGGGGGGTTTTTGGTATGCACCAGTCTCAGGGGGCTGTCCTTCAGGGCTGTCCTTAACAAAAAAAAATGGGAGCTTCTCAAGGACAGCACTAGTAAGGGCTACTGGATTGCAACCACTCAAAGGGGATGAAAGATGATGGAAATAAGTGAGAAACCGAAAACACACTGTTAGATCAAGAACCCACTGCGTTGCAAGGAGTGGGGGGGGGGGGAGCACCACATCCCACAAAAACATTCAACCCACTACCAGGACCCAGAACAACTACCATGCTATTGCACTGGCCGAACATGAGAGCCTGCTCGAGCTCTCTCACTTCTTGGTCCTTCAGACCCAGTGATATGCAAAGGACGAACTTTCAGCAGCTCTACAGAACCTTTGTTTGTTGCACTGCAATTCATGTCATGTATTGAAATCCCTTACTCAGCAGCCCCCGACCCCCCCATCCCTTTGTACACCTATGGCCCTAAAATAACACCTGGAGGAGGTATGGGGGGGATGGTGGGGGCTAAGCCAGGCCTCTACCACATCCTTTGATTTTGGACCATTCTGACCAGTTTTGTGAACTTCAGCTTCTCAACTTGTTGCCAAATTGTCAGACACCATTGGTAAATTGAAATCCAACCGAGGGGTGCTTTGTATGTCAAGTGAGGGGGGGCCTCAATATGGTCAGGTTGCAGTGTCCGCATTAGGCTCTGGTCGCGTCTGCCCCGCGACTGTCATCGCCATCTGTCCATCATGCCAATGTTCGGTGCGTCCGCTGGGTGTCCGGCAAACAGAAGTTCTTCCCTCGACCCTACCTCCGCTGGCGACACTGGCGCTCCGGGCTCTACTGGGTCAGGCGTACATTCCGTGAGGGGGGGGGGGGGGGTGAGACCTAATTAACCTTGAGAAGAATCGATAGGAAAACAGACAGACAGTGCTGCAAAAATTGCAAACCTGAGGTAATGCACTCCACAGTAAGGCATAAGTGCATCTTTATTCTCTATGCCAGACCTGGTTAGACCTCAAGTGTCAAGTGGGGGGGGGGGGGGGACATTGTCCAAGTAACTCAATTTCTTGCTGGTTGCTGAAATGCCCAGCTCTCTTTTGAAAGGACGTAAACCTCTTCAGGCAAACCCAGCATGATGACCTAATTGTGGACAACCAACTCAAAGACAATGGCCACCATGTGACGATTTGGCAGATGTACTCCAACTTGCAATGTGGGCCGAGGGCTTGTTCACTCTCTTTGCCTCTGCCACCTTTTTTCTCACGCACTCAACGTGTCTTTCGCATAAACAGCTGGAAGTGCTCCATTTCAGGCTCATGGATTTCCCCAGCCACAACCAAGGTATGGAGAGGCCCCCCAAAATCCACATCCAAGAGTTCACTCAGTTTGCCTGCGACAATCAATTGGTCATCTGCCCCCATTCGGGCAAACCCTGCTGCCATTGTGTCGGGGCCACATACCCCATCGCCATATGTCTTTTCAACCTCCAACAGCTGCTCCACTGCCTGGTGGATGGTCATGTATCGCGGCTGTGGAGGTTCAACAGGAGCATCGTCGAAAATGGACCGGCTTTTGGGCCGCGCCAACTGCTCATCGGTCAGCTCTTTGACTTTGATGTCCAAGAGACAAATTGTGTGCAATCCTGCTTTGGAATTGCGCACCATCTTTGGGTACCAACTGTCAGGGCGAAAAGTGTCTGTCCAGAAGCACAAACTAATGGACTCACCAAATCTGTACAGCTGCAACCCACACTGGGCCACAGCCGTCATGATACTGGTGTTATGGATCACTTTGCACTGCACCCCGATCTCATGACACCGCACAACCAGGTCACTGTGTGTGGTAGCACTCAGGGGGTCGCCCACTACCAGCAATGCAACATTGCTGTCCTTGCAGCCCTCTAGCACACTCCCACTCTCCACAGCCTCTCGGTCTGCAACCTCCACCGACATGCCAATAAAAGCTTCAAGGTCTTCAGTGCTAGCTTCTATCATGATGGAAGTGTAGGCCTCGAGGTACACCTTATCACATTTCTTGAGGGTTTCCAGGGCTCGACATGTCAGGTCCTTGGGATGCCCCAAACCCAGGCCAATGAGGTATAACATTGAGCAGCACTTTGCTGAGGAAGAAGAGGAAAAAAGAACAAAACAGAAGCATCCACACTGAAGGCAACTGGCCGCAAGCAGCACACAGGGCACATGCTGAGTGATGCGGGGCAAAAGCCCCTTGCCCCCACCCTTTTCTTTCATTCTGGTTGAACTCGAGCACTTTAGGAAATTGTTCATCCCGTGGCGTTATAATGCCGAACATTGCTGCATGTGCATGTGAGTGCTTTGTGACCCTCTGTGGCCCCCAGTGCATGGTGTGCCATTGATCAGACCCCAGAGCATCTGTTTTCCCGCCATGATATATACCACCTCAATATCATCCCAGATCTGACCCACAGTCAGAGCACACAGTTCAACAACACAGCATGGGCCCCACTGTGGAATCCTGATCCTGCTTGGTTCCTACCCTTTTCTGCCTTGAGAGAACTATGAAATTATCCTGGGTCTGACCCCGGATCAAGCTGGGCAATGCACAGCCCCAACGGATTGCACCATGGCATGCTCCCCATGGGAGCTCAGCTTACCAATAAATGTGCCCCTCCCACCCCACTGCGCCTCCCCACTGCGTACCTCTGCCCACTTTGTCCACCTTTATCCAGTCCCCACGGCAGATAGTTCCCCCCCACCCTGGCGGGAACTGCAACTGCCCCCCCCCCCCCCCCCTTGCAGGATTTTTCCATAGTGGCCGGACACCACTTTAGACGAACTTCTTAGGGGGTGTTCTTGCACAAAGCACAGGCATGGTGCATGCAAAGCGCCTATTATTTGGGTGAGTGTACCGGAACCCACCTTAAAGCTACCAAACACTCAAAACACCACATGCATGGCCCAAAAGCTGTCAACAAACAATGCAAAGCTGCTGATTCCTGCCCAAAATGTTTTTTGGTCTCTGAGCCGAACCTTTTTGGCATCCGCTGTGTTTAATCAAGCGAGGTGGACAATACTTCATCAGTTCCTTCTTGATGGACACATGTTTCGGGTGCCAAGAAAACTAGCTTGCCAGGCAGCACGCACACAAGATGAAACAGCAGTAAGCACACAAGTCACGGAGCCAAGCAAAGCAATATAGCTGCAGAATTGCTGCTGTAGCAGGGCCGAAAAGTGGAGAGGAGACACAAGATGGCTCCAAAATACTCCAAGAATCATACTTGTAGGGGGAGTATGTGTGCCACACGCGCACCACACACTAATTTTGTGGTGAGTACACCCTAGACATCCTGAGTTTTGACCCCTCCCAAAATAGCTCCTCAAAAGAGCAAACACTTTGCCCCCAAAAATTGTATAAACACCCCTCCTTCCCAAAAAGTATGGCACAATCAAGAGCACAATACAACTTGCACTCACCTCACAATCTTTGAAATGGCCCTTGGCACGTTCCGGCCCTTTGCAGTCTCAAAAAGTACCCTCGTCCCCCGATGTCCACCCCCCCCCCCCGCCTACGACAGTCTCCACACCCCACCTCAGAGGGGACTTTTCCGAAGTGACCCCCCCCCCACCCACCCACCCACTGCAAACCACCCACCAGCACATAGTATAGAATTCATGGACAGTCAGTTGCTTGCTGTAGTTTGCCCAAGGCTCTGGGATAAACTAACACGCATAGATGCTGACGGTGTCATGCACATGGTGCAAATAAGCAAATTCACAATGCACTGCATCCATTCAGCAGTTATCTCCCTGCCCCTACTGTTGAACAGGGATGGTGTACAAGTGTGAGGTGGCCCACACGGCTGTCAAGCATTTCACGGAAGCACCGTCATGCAAAACTTCAGTGGCACCACATTTGTGCACGATAGTTCTGTTTTTTTTTTGTGTTCCAGCGCCACATGAGTTCAGAGGTCATCGGAGGAGCCATGAACAAAGAAGATGCTCTTAGGCATTTGCCTAGCATATGTACAACCGTTGTGACCATAGCCACAGACTTCATGCAGGTTATGCATGTCCACGGGTGGACATCTGTGGAGACAGGTGACCTCACGTGTCGGTTGTCATGTCAGTGTAGACGAGGTCTGCCAGGGATCATATAAGAAAGTCCACAAAAAAAAATAGGTTCCTATCGGGTCAAGGTTTTCGGCCATGTGTCTTTATGCGCACAGGTGCTGTGGCTAGAGCCACATACTTCGCACAAACCGGTCTGTGTCCATGTGCCGCACCACGTAGTGCCACCCTAACGGCTATGTGTTGTTTGTGTAGCGCACGTGTCTTCTCTCTCTATGACCTGTAGGTGTGTCATGTGTTTTCTTCGCCACACATGCATTTTGGAATCAGTCAACCAATGCGTCAGTCGGCCCATTTTTTTGATCGGGCCATCAGAGTTCCACAGGGTCTGCTCTTGTGCTGGTTTTCCTGCAGCTGGCACAGCCCTCTCCACATTGTGTGTGCCCCCTTCAGCAAACCAAACCTCCGAGCGTGCATGTGGCACACCCTGTATTTCTATGTTTGATCCATCAAAAAAGGCCATATCCCAACCAGTGTTGAGCTTCCCTTGTGGTACCCCCCGCCCCTCTTGAAATCTCCCCCCTTTGGTTGGGCCGGTTCTTGGGCCGTCCCGAGCCACACATTTGGCCTACAAACCCGCAAAACGCCATCGGCCGCGTCGGTGGGAGAGTGACGTGCGGTGGGAGGGGGCCCAGCCACACCGCACGACGGATGGGGGGGACCGTCAACGTGTTGTTCCCGCGGCGGTGCTGGTGCACAGGGGGCGTGTGACCCGGGGCATGCGACATGGGGCCTTCCCTCTGCAACTTGCGTTTTCTGACACCGAATTCTGGAATGGATGGTCTCCTGCCAAGACTGGGGGAGGACGGGAAGGGGGGGAAATCCGGGGGGCATCCCGACGGGGCCAGTGTGCCGCTGCTCAGCGTGCCTTCCAAGGGATGTGTTGTGTGTGTATGGTCTGTGCTTGACGGTGGGACGGTCATGTGTTGTGCCCCCGTTGTGGCATTGGCTGCGCTGTGAATTGACACCTTGGTTTTGGGGTGACAATCCCTGCGGGGGAGGGGGTGACCACACCACAAATCTGTACCATAGTATCGCAGTGTAAATCAGCTTCAGGGCCTTTTAAAAAAATTTTGGCGCCTTTGGCGCCTGGTGTTTCCTATGCTTTCTGGGCCAAGGTGATGGTTCCCCACCTGGCGGGGGGGGGGGGATTTCAGGGTGGGGGATTTCAGGTGGGGGGGGGGGGGGATTGTTAATAAACGGCATTATCTATGCCCACTGCTGGGCTTTGGGGTGACATCTCATTTTTCTTTCATCATCCCCCTTCCTTCCAGGGGTCCCTCCAGGGGTCTGCTATCATTTGACCCAACACTGCCACATTTCAAGGGACCCATCAGAAAGGGCATAAGATCCAGCATAACAATGCAAATGACGCAAGCCTACATTTGACATGAAACGTGGATGGGATACCACGAAGACAGCAGGCACGAAACAGAACGGCGAACAAATGTGTGCAACTGTCAGAAGGTACAACCTAAGGGCCAGCCCTGTACTGAAAAGCACAGATGCTTGGCAACCAATATGCCATTCAAACAGCAAAGATGACAGATCCAGTTCAGCATGAGGAGTGAGCTGAGGGCTCAAAGGGCTCTGCATCCCGTCCTGTGCTTCAATGGTAGCATCCTGGATTTCTCTTTGTGCTTTTCTGACACATGGCTCCACCTTCGCAGAGCAGCTATGGGGCAAGATCAGGCGGCAACTTCAGGAAATCGGGGCTTGTGGGACAGCATCGCCATTCATATGTCATGTCTTCGTTTAAACTGCAACGTGGTGTTGAAAACGTGGGGCATGTCGCACGCCCCATTACCCTGCACCCAACGCCAACCTAATTTGTCAGCTTCACAGCCAAACCTTCAACGGTGGACCATGGGTACTTGATGACACCAATGCACAGTGGGGGCGTGTGTGCACAGTGCATGCACACACGCACGGCACGCAAAGCGCTCATTTTACACGGAAAAATTGGGGAATTTTGGGCAATTAACAACATTCTTGCCTATTCTGACCATACCACACCCCACAACCCCATGTTTGCGAAGGCACAAGAAAACTGCAGAATTTGGGCATCATGTGGGCACGCGGCTTCGGCTTTGATCTTCTCTTCAGGGGAAACCGTGGCAGGCTGTCCTGAGTTTCCTGCTGGTGGTTGGGGAGGAGGTGGTGGTTGACGGTCCATGGTGGTCACACAAAAACGAGGACAGAAAGGTGCCTAAAGGGTAGCCACAAACAAAAGTTGAAACGAGGTTCAACTCATGTTTATCCCCAGCCCCACCCCTAAAGGCCCCGATTGCTGCCACCCAGCCAATGTGTATGGTCCTATACAAAGTCTGTGCACAGCACGCAATACACCCTTATTGAACATAGGTGAAGCATTCCCTCGTGGGAAATGCAATGCAATGAACAAAAGAGCACACAAAGAAAACCTACAAATCATGCATGTTTGCATGCACCAAGCAGACATGCGTGCATGTACACATGGCCAGCGGCTCAACAATTGCACAATGGCAGAATGTTTGCTGCGGGCACAAAAACTGTAGACCATGACCCTCTGAGGGAGTAACTACCCTGTGCCTGCCCTGTGCGCCAGGTTTGGCGATTGTGGCTCCATCACATATGGACAAGGGGTGTCATCCCCGGAACCCATTAATCCAAATCTGCAAAGATGGCCTGCAGACCCATGAACCTGGCAGCAGAGCCTGAAAGTGGAGGCCCCCGTAAGAGCATGAGTCAAATGCAAATGCAAATTTCACGTGTAGAATTCATAAAAGTGCCCAAAAGTTGCCATGTGTGTACCCTGTGTGGTGATCCTCCCCTCTTTGTGGATGCCTCGTGATCAAGGATATCAGGAAATCATCTGAACTGCGGCACAGCTTCTGCCTTAACATGCGTGCAACACACACCACTGTTGACATTGGACCATACACATTGATTAAGCACTAAAAATTGCAGGCAGGAGGCTAATGTGTCAGCGTGGCACACATTCTATTCACGTGGCACAGGGGGAATCCTTGCACTGCGCGCTACTTTTAGACACGGTCCTCCTAAAGAACCCCCGGGCACACCCCTTCCAAATGCCCCTAAATTTAGGTCACCCAAACTACCCTAGCTAAAGACAAATGCAAACTACCTTCCCCTCACATAAGACATCATGCAAAATGCGGAAAGCCACACACATATCCTCTTTTCTGTTCAATCGTCAACTAAGTACAAAATCAGAATGCTCGGGAGTGGCCGTATTCGAAAGCTCATCACCCTGCCAGCTAGTACCAAAGCCTCGCATGTGTCCACTTCATCCTCAACTGGACCGGGGGGCAAAGTGGCTTGCAGGAGGGAATCCACGTCAACCTCCGGTTTCCATTTCTGGTACAACCACGCATCCTCATCGGCAGCGATGCATCCTCGCGTAGGGCATTCGACTATGGTCAGGCAAAGACCGGGGAGTCCGTCACCCCAACTCAAAGGCCGACACCAAAGTGTGGGAGTCCATGGTGGAGATGAGCAAAAAAGTGTGAAAAGGGGTGGAAATGGGTGAGATCGGGTGAATATCCAAAAATGCCATATCCCCAATGTGGAAGAAGCATCAAAACCTAGGCTAGGGGCAACAATGGGGGAACGTTTGCCCGGCGCGCACTGGGCGCGCGCCCGGCGCGCTACCTTTCTATCAACTATCCCGACTTCAACCCGAGATTTACCCTGTGATGGAGAAGGCCCCCCAAATAGACCATGATGGACTGCGCACCTTCCCTACAAAGCACGTTGCAAAATAAAGCAATATCTGTGAATTCAACAACTCCATCTGTCATCTGTATTGTACTTAACAAACAACATTGGTCCCACAAGTGTGGGTGTCAATACATTCAGTACAATAGTGCTCCTTACACTCATCACAAACTGCGGCGGTGGAGCGCTTCTGGCAACACAACACACAGACTTCTGCCTCATCCTCTGCCTCATCTTGCGTGCCACAACTGAGCAAACAGCTACTCAATGTGTGCCCTATACCACCCGTGCACGTCATTATAACATTGTTGGCGGGCTGTCAAAGTGCCATTCTTTCTTCCAATGAATGGCACAATGACATGAATCCGGCCTTTATAAGCACCATCATGGCCCCCAACTTCGAAATCAAAGAAATCACCTCGGGTACGAGAAGGTCCATACCCATCCCAAATCAAAACATCTGCTGATGTCCTGGGGGCCAAGGGGCAAATCCATATAATGTTGCCCAACATATCAACGGCAACAGTCCACCAGTGGGGCCCGGGTCACAAAAGATGCCTGGCGCGCGCCCGGCGCACTAACGTTCCCCCATTGTTGCCCCTTGTATCACAAAGTATGGGTCTCCAATACGGCTAGACGCCCAAATAGTTGCGCACGGACTGCGCTTGCACTGCGCGCGCAGTGCGCTTAAGGCGCCCCCACACATTCTCACGAATAAATATCTTGACCGTGGCCCTGCACAAGAACCCTCCAAACCTCTTCAAAAATGACAGACGCCACCCAAGCACAGTACCATGCATGCATGTCATTCTCTAACTGCCCATGTGTTAGCATTCTGGGTGTGCAAGGCCGCCATGTGAACAGATCTCAGTTGAACCTTTTTTCAAAGTCTGGAGTATGGCTAGTTGACCCTTTTTTCAAAGTCTGGAGTATGGCTCCTCCTCCTGCATCTGTGGCCAAATCCCCAGAATAGTTGCACAGGACACCCTAAGATATGTCCCCACAGTGTGCAACCCCATCAAACACACCTACAGGCGGGCCGTCCAATGCACGCAGACATCTTCACATAGACAAACAGGAAGGAGATCCTTTTACGGAGGACCATTGGTCATCTCCTTCGGTGTCCACCAGTTGGTGAGCGTGAAGGTGCTCCCCTTATGCCGACGGGACTAGAGGCTCCCTCAATGTAGGGCCTCAGGTGTGCTCCTTGGAAGCCCTGCCGTGGCCGCCCGCAATGGTGTCCTCCCTTTTTCAACACGCACAGGACAACGTGTTGACGCACGAGGCGCCGAGACCTCCACTGGTACCGACGCCACTGCACTCGATGCCGCCAGGTGAGGTGGACCAGTGCTTTGTCATTCCCCTTGAACCCCTTCCCCCTACCTCTTCACACAGACAAACACACACACACACACACACACACACACATGGTTATCTGTAGGTGGTAGAATCGTAATCCCCCGCTCTTTGTCCAAGCAACGGTAAATGATCAGAACTTGACAGAGCCAGCACCTAGTGTTACTTAGACAAGGGTGTTGCTTATGCACTGCACTGTGCATGATACACGTGCAAGCAATCTTCAGGGAGTTTGAAGCTGAGACGGTGAGAGGGTGGACAGTGCAACAGAAAACTCGTAAACAGTGATCACTGAGGACCGAGAAACTGGCACCCAAAGTTTGAGAACAATGGGCGTTACACGTTCACAGGCTCGGAAACGAAGCCCTTCTTGGTCCAACTATGTCGCATCTTGAACTTCTGCATGTGTTTCTTCTTTTTGCCCGATGCATCACCCTTTGCTGGAGGTTTGGGTTCTTCCAACGATACTCCAAACCAAATTTGTTGGGGGTAGGTGGCAACCAGAAAGTGGTGGTTTTGATTTTCAGTGCACCATTCGCCCGCCCCCCCCCCCAACAAACACACGCACACAAAGAGTGCAAACTGAGAAACACTAAATCACACCAGTGTCTGTTGATTGCAGTCAATCATTTTTCATGATACATAGAGCGGTTTGCACACTGGTGGTCGAACCCTGAAGATGACAAAAACCTTCATCAATCTCTGTTGCATCAAAAGAGGCACGGGTGCACCCTGACTGCCCATGCTCAGAGAAGAGATGCACAGCGCTAGAGTGGGCCACAGTGGTCAGGTGCCTGCAAGGAAAACTGCTCCTCCTGGATCTCGAGAGACAGGACGTGTTCCTAGCTCATCAAATGGTAGAGTCCTGGCGGTGTGTAGCCACCACAACAAGTGTAGAAACGCAGAATGGAACCTCAACAGGGGCCTTCATCCTATACGCCTCGTGTTCTGTGCAGAGACATGCATAGACAAGGAATGTACAGGGTCAGGTCTGCAGTTTTTGCCCATTCGTCCCACACTGCTATTGCCAGCAGTTTGGCGGTGCATTGCACTTCCTGCGTAAGCCTTTGAACCTGCTCATTCCCTTCCCCAGGCGCTCAAGCTCGACCAGCACCTGATGGTCCAACATGCACAGCAACCGCAGCCTAGGTGGCAGCAGGAGCACCATGATGCAGGCGCATGCAGGTGAGCCCATGCTTCAATCCATCTTGAATGCAAACCATCCACCACAGCCACCCACATACACCCACAGACACACCAACACACCAGACTATGTCAAGGCTGTGGGGAGGGAGTTGCAGAGGAGCGCAACGAGCAAGAGCCGAAATCTCCCTAGCACGGGAAAGCATGGGACAGCACCAAGAGGGAATCCTTGCACTGCGCGCTACTTTTGACTATGTTCCCCCCGAAGAGCCCCTCGGCAAGCCCGTTGGAAACACCCTTAGAATTAGGCGACCCAAACTGGACTGGAGGGGACCTTTAGGGGGACCTTCCTGGTTCTTGTGGCAGTGGTGAAGGACCAAGGGCCTTTGCGGGGGAACTTGACTGTGTGTTGGGCGGCGGAGATGGAGGGCAGTCAGGTAGCGAGTCTGAACTTGGGATGGCAAAGGAGATGGACTCCATCTTGCATCGCCGATTCACCACTCTCAACCCATCTTGGTAGTATTCCAAGTGGAGGAGTCCGTCTTCAGCCGTCCCAACCACCGTGGTAGGAGGTCGCAGGCCATTGGAGCGGGTGTAGAACACCCTATCCCCAATACTGAGGTCCATGGAGAAAGTGGGCCTGAGAAATGAGGAGGGAAGTATGATGTCCCGCAGCAGGCACCCTCAAAGTGTATCACCATATCAATCAACCAAGACAAAGAGTAGATGTGGTGGAAATGGGGGAAAATTGTGTGCAAAAAAGTAAAAATGGGTGAAACAGGGTGAACGTCCAAAAATGCCAGATCCCCAATGCATCAAAACCTACTATCAAACAACAATGATGCCCAAAGTACCACAAAGGAAGGAAATCATATTAAGGAGCAATAGTCCATGGGGCTTCTGCCCATTCCATCACCCAGATTCACCCAAGTCGTGCGGGTATCAGGAGAGCTGCTGCCCTGAGTGACAAGAGGCTCCTCCCACCGTCCTTTACGTTTGCTCACGGGAAGCTCGTCCATGCCTCATGAGCCCAGCCATGTGGTCAGTAGACGGGGTATCTGCCTGCATGCTGTACAGCATGGTGGAGTGTCGTGCATTGGATTCACGACACCACAGTACCAAAGTACCACAAAGTATGGGTTTCTACTATGGCCAAACGCCCAAATAGTTGCACTGTGCTTAAGGTGCCCCCTAAGAAGCCTTGTACATCTCCAGCTGGTGTTCGGTGAGAATGAGTGTCAGTGTGACCCATGATAGGGTGGAGGAGAACTGTGCTTCCCAATGGTCAAGCCATGGAACAGATACCATGAAGGGAAACACAACAAAACACGTACACAGACAGGAGATAGACAGACCAGACAGACATCTACTTGTCAGCCCCAAGAAACCTGTCCAAACACCGATCAAAGCAGCACGTTGCCGAGAATCACACTTGGTGTTGTTTGGACAACACACTTTCTCATGCACAACAGTGTGAACATTTTCTTCCCAGTGTAGTATTGTTCCACGCCGGCCAACATTGTTTAGTTGACCAACGACGCTCGCTCTTTTTTTCAGCATCTTGCCCAGACAGCTAGCGTCCACGTTGCACTTTCGTGCTGCCAGTCACAGCCCAAACTCATGTGCACACTCCATCATCCGAACGAAGCCTCATCCCTGTGAACACCTAGCAGACTAGAATGGCAGCCTTGCTCCAGTGGCATTCAACACCCAGTGAGAGCAAGGCCTGGATTATTCAAAAAAGTGCTTCAACAAACTCTGTGCTGTGCTGTGGCGAGTTTTTTCCTGTTGACCGCTGCTGGTTGGGTGTGTAGTTCACAACAATGGTGCTCCTGGTGCTCCTGGTGCTCGAGGCCAGGGACGGCGCAGTTGTGGATGAGCACGGGAAGGGAATAAGACACCGAGAGGCAGAAGCACTGACCTTCATACAACCCATCACATCACCAACCAGCAAATCATGCCACAACATAGCAACCACACCTGTTCCTATTTCAAACAAAAACGCAGTCCAAACTGCTGGTTCAAAAAAAAATAGAAACAATACATTATTCGTCTACTAGACAAGGTGTTGAACGAAAAATGAGAAGAGGTACTAATTTGGAAACAATATACAACAAGCGCAGACAATCAAGAAGGCCCCTCAGGCTTCGGCTTGGGCATGAATCAGGTCATGGTACAGCTGGCACAGAAGCAAAGCCGCAAGCCTAAGAATGGCTGTCGGCGTGAGGAGAAGGGATACAGGGCGACGATGCATGGTCGGGTAAGGGACAAGTACCACGTCCAGCCTCTCTGTGCTACCTGACAAGGAATGTACCTTGTGTCCATGACGCTTCCTGTCACGGTCAGCATGCCATGCGTTGGGCATCACAGAGTCTCTGGTGGTTGAAATGCTTGGGTTTGAGGGCGGTGCATGCTACATTCACCTTATCCCATCTCCTCCTCGCCAACGGGATTTGTTGCTGTAAAAGAAAATGGCAGTCTCAGTAATCAGACTCCCACCCCCTTTGCGTCATGTTATGGATTGCAGGGAGACCCGGCGTTGACAGCATGTGAGATGGGTACTTCACAGGGAATGTATCGGGAATGTGCACCATCAGCAAGCGTCGTATAACACACAATACCGCCTTTACTGCATTGTACTACAAAAAACTGGACTGATCTTCCAAAAAGAACAGTCTAGGGGGCGTATTTTATCTATTTTGATATTTCGATGGGGGGGATTTGCTCGCCCCCCCAACCTGACGCCAAATAAAACCTACAATGCACAGAGCACGTGCATTCAAACAGCAGCATTTGTTCAGGGGCGCAGAATTTGCCTCCAATGGTAGGACTGGGTCACAATCAGACGCGAATCTTGGGGCATTCAGCACTCTGTGCACGGCCTGCAGCATTTGCACATGAAGCAGTTCTGCTGACAGCAACTGGCTTTCCCCACCTGCTTACACTCAGCTTTAACCTCCCCGCAATAATTTTTTTTGTCAATGGGACACTCAGTCGAGGTCCAACCATCTGCTTCAAATTTCGTGCCTCAACTCATTACCCCAGCTTGGTTCATACTCTGGCGCAGCACGCTGCAGCCCAAGACTTGAGCCCAAAAAGCTCCCTCCAAATAGAACGCAGGGGGCTTTGGACTGTATCATTCTGCTGGGAGGGAGGTCCTGTTAGGGGTTGTCGTGAGGCAGGGAGGCAGATCATGGTCAGAAGCAGTGTTTGGTGGCGAGAGTGTGGTTGGGGCCAGTCGGCGCCTACAGAGAATGGGGGGAGGGGGGGGCTTTGTTCTGCAATGACACCCTCGTTTTGAGGCGCTTGTTCCATTTGGTTGGTAGGCTCTATCCAAGTGAAGAACCATTCATGGCCCTGCATTCTAATCTGGCCCCTTGTGCTGACTGCGGCTCAATCTGGGGGGGTTCAGCAGAACATTAAGCCAGGCTCGTCGCTAAACTCTTGGTACGCAATGTTTGTACATGGCGCACACGTCAAAACCATCCCCCAAGAACGGGATGCCCAAGGAATGCCCCACATCACGCCTGACCCCCATTATCCAGAGGCTCTGATTTATGCACGAGGGAGGGACACTCCCTTCTTGCTATGCATGGCACTCCCTAAGCCCCTGGTGGGTCCTCCTGGGCGCCCAGTCATATCTGAGTGTGTTTGGTAGTTCCAGGTTGCATGGCCTGGGAATGCCAAGCCTCACTGAACGGATGCTGCGAGTCATTGGAATTTGATGCAGAAGGGCAACAGAGGGTGAAAACGGAACGGAAGGACAAATCGGAAGACGGCTGGAATCAAAGGGACAAAGCAGAGCGGGCACCGCCAAAGGTGGGCATAGGAATGCACCACACTTTTCACAATTCAGGTTTTATACCTCCCAATTGTCACCCGATTATCAAGGGATCTTGGCTGTCGCTCATACGCTACGTTCTGAAGGAGCTGTGGTGGGACGGAAGCTCTTGCCTGGTTTCTGCTATCCACACCGCTTGCCCAGAGGAAAGGGGGAGAGGACACAGCCACGACCAGAGTAAAGCATTATTCCACCTTCCTTGCCCTGGCGATGCAATGCTGTCCCTACAGCCCTGTCGATGTAAAGCTGTCCGTAACTGGACGAACATGCTTTCATGGCAACTGCAAGCCATGTCTTGATAAACTACAGGTTCTCCACCAAACGGTTTGTGCTACGCCCTAAATACAACGCGCCTTCGGCAAATACGTGCACGTAGCATGTCTGAACGATGACTCAGACTTCGGGCACAATGTGGCAGAGTGCCGCGTGTAACACATGTGCCGCAGCTCATACGCCGCTGCAGGGCCACATTGTGCCACTCAATCTAGACTGGCAATGTCTGCACTTCACTGAAAAATTCAGGCGTAGCCTGACATTGATGGCACAGAACGACCATTACACACCCCTGCGTAACTCTTTGATGTTTCATTCTACCGCGCACTGACACAGAGCGCTGCTTCTTGACCGTTAATGCAACATGGGTGAGCATGGCAGTTGAGCTGCAAATAGACCTGTACCCTGTGACCCTGCCACAGCAGAGGCCACAACGGTCTGTGGCCAAACGACCTTCTGGACCCTTGCAACTGCCAAATATCTGGTGCAGAGTCGTACCATAACAGCAGGCGACCCCCTGCTCGGAGGACGGGCGACGGCAGCACATTCGCAAGGTATGCTGGTCTATCCGCCACCCAGTTTGGGGAGACAGAAACGATCTGCTGATCCACGTGAAAGGGGTGGAGAACATCCGAACCTGAGCTCCACACGTACCTGTGCCATTCTTTTCCTGTGCACCTACTTACCAATTCGAAGAACACGACACCACCCCTAGAAATGCCACGACGGACACCATGTACCGTACTACAGGGAAGGAAACATTGGTCACAGGGATATATAGGTACGTGCCAACGGCAGAGATGGAATTGTGTATTCTCAGCGCATGGCACCCAAACAGGTCATAAAATCTGCTTCCTCCAACGCTTTCCATAAGTTGCTCACATTAGGGCATCTTGTTTTGCTTGTTAGTGGTGAACCGCCAAACATCCGCACGCACCCCGGGAAGGATGCGATCACACTTCCCAGTGAAGCCTGACGGAACCCCCCCGCAGTGTAACGCTCCCTGCGTGACATGAATCACACTGGTCTTGTGGCTTTTGTGAGAGTGCATGAATGGCCACACAATATGATAATGACGCCCTGTTGGAGAAGGGGTTCACACTGCGAAGAGAACCGGACAAAGTCAGAGACACAACGACAGGCAAGACGGAATTGTCGACAGCAACAACCCAAGAATTGTGCGTGCGACCTGTGGCGGCATTTGGCATCCCGTGTTCAGAAAGCACAGAGGTTCGCAGTTGAGAGTGGGATGGAGAGCATTGGAGGATGGGCGCCAATCAACCCTGCACCATTGTTCTTTATTTGCCAAACACTGTCCCTGGAGACTGGCTGCAATAGTTCCACTTCCCTGTCTGATTTTCCATCACATAAGAACAAGGCAAAGGTTATAGAGAGCTCTCTCTCTCAGTCCATATGCCCATATGTAAAGAACAGAATACCGGGCCGCTCAAACACAGTATGGCGTGTAACTTACGTTCCTTCGGAACCTTCCTAACATGATACAATACATGGAGCTGCTAAAAACAAGCGATCTACTCCGTCAGATATCTGTTCACCCTGTCAAAAAAGAAGGTGTTCGCCGCAGAGGTATATAAGCACATGTCCAACCATTTAGGGTGATGGGAAGGAAAGCGTCCTGCTGCTGAAGTGGGTGCAATGTGATATGTTGCTTTCCGTTGTCAGTGTCAAACCGCCAAGCAAACACCCATTGAATACTAGGTATGTGATCACAGTTCCCGACGAAGCACAACAAACCCCACACGCAGTGGAACATGCTGCAGAAGCCATGCAAGGTTCGATTTTATTTGCAATGGTGACCATGGGAAGAGATCGCCTCAGATGTACCTGTGCCATCACGTTGTTCCTGCGAAATACACCACGAAATACACCCGACCACCATCTAGAATAGAAACATGACACGGAGAACCCATTCACCGCACCAACCACATAAGAAAGGCAAACCCTTCGAGGACAGTTTTTGACCGAAGAGGCCACCCATGTGGGGCTTGCCTGCCCTGCCCCATGCATGCATGAAGAGTTTTGAGGTGGGAATGGCAACCAGCCACCAGTCCTACAACAGACTGTAGACACAACTATATGGGGGGGGGGGGGTGAGGGCCCTAGTCTTGTTGCAGGTCATCCAGACAATTCACACAAAATGCCCTGCTTGTTGTCGTGTGGAAAATAAGGCGTTGCTGCCTTTTTGCAGGATGTGGCTTCGATTGGTTGAACATACTGCACGCTTGCTTTCGGCTTTACTCTTTCTGCGATGCTCTCATTAAATTGCAGCTAATCCTGGCTTTCACAGCCACCCACCGCCCAAATAGCGGAGGACACAAGAGGCCACAGGAATTCACAAAGGAGCTTGATTGAGAGCATTTGCCGATCTGTAGCAAAGTATGCGCGCTTGTGAGGGTGTACAAGGATGATTGAAGCACTTGGACATGACAGCTAAAAACAGAAAAATGGTCAGGGAGTCATCGCAACCCAGTTGCAGGTGCAGCATATACCTTCCGATTGGACCCACACACAATTTCCACTGGCCAGACCGTGAACTACACGATGCTGACTTGCAATACAGAGAAGGCAGAAAAGAGATGGCTAGGGTTGTGGGACACCGATTCTAACACAGTGTCCATGGCTTGGATCCCACCATCTCTGGGCGCAGCCAGAGGTGAATGCTGCTGGGTATACACATGAAATGATGGATTCGACGGTTATGTGCTGATGAAATGTCCCATCAAAGTCATACTTTTCGGTGGTGAAGCAGAGCACGCAGAAGAGCCAGGGCTGGGGGGCGGGTGGGGGAGGGGGGATAAATGTGACGTATAATGGCAGGATCGAGCCCCTGATTGCATACTATTCAGATAAAATCACTTGTAAAAATCCAGGGCTTAATAGGGGCCAGCCCGATGGCGCCTGATGCGGCTTAAGCTGCAAGCCACTGGTGTCCCAATGCCTGGATAATGACTCAGGTGTGGACAGGGGCCTCCCACTTTAACTTCTCCTTGCTGGTTATTTCAGACCAGTCTATGACACCTGGGGCAATAATAGAACAGTAGATGATACGTGGGCCAACTGCAATCAGAAATCCATTTCGAAGATCGCCTGCACGAATCTCCTGCAGCCGAAGCAACCCAAGCCCTCAACGAAATGGAATGGGGTCTGCGGGAAAACAGGGGGCAATAACCACCCCCAAGACTAGGCCCCCTACCATTGCAGTGCCTTCGGCGCAATATTGTTGCACGCAAACTTTCCAACACCTTTGGACTCACGAGGGGAAATGGGTGACCCATGGTGTCCGACACGGGTGCCAGTGTTGGCGCAATTTAGTAGGTAGAGCCCCATGTGTGTCATGTGCAGCTTCATCAAGAGACACCTCTCGATGCTACGATGCTACGGAAACGGCACAGACTCATTCACCTGGATTAGAGCTTTGGCTGGTGATGATGAAGCATACCCCCTGCAATGTTGGGCTCGCGCAAACGGCCATAATGCAAACGTAACGGTAACGCAAAGTGAAACAAACAACAAAAAAATTACCAAGCGACAGACGCGCTCAAAAAACATCCCCGGACATACCCGAATGAGCCTCACACTCATCAGCACTCACTTCTGGGAAGCAGCCGTGTTCTTTGGGACCTATGCGCAACTGCGGACATCGCAAACGCCTGATGCGTCCTTACCGCTCTGTGCGGTGGCTTTCCTTTTTGAAAATGCCATTGGGGGATCGTATGAAACACACAGTGTAATCTGCAAATGGTTGGTGTCAATGGTGGGTACGGCATATTCAGCTGAGGTCCCCTTGATGGCTGATGGCGGTGACCTGTTGTTTGACAATTTTGGAAGCCATTTTCTGAGGAGAACAGTCTGATGTTGATGAAGCACATCATCCGGTTGTCTATCCGCGCTCTCCTTTCATTCAGGGGCCATTGATTTCTGTGTAGCCAAGCCTCGTCCTGGCAGACAGAATTTGCTGCTCTATTCATTTGCCACGAAGGAGCGGTGGGGGGAGTGGAGAAGGCTCTGGCACCCACGCCATCGGGACGCCAGCCCCACTTCAATAAGGTCAAAAGAACAAGGGATGTTGCTTGGACAAGAGTGCTTGCACAATTGCACGATCTACTACGCAGCCGCTTCCGCTCCTCGCAGCCCACTCAACCACTGGGCAAACGTCAGACAGGACCACCGACGCCACCCCCCAGCAAAACAACGCCTGGTCGTTGCGCAGGCCGCCCGAAAATGGGTTCGGCCCTCGGCAGCATGCATCGGTTGGTTTTGAAAGAATCGGCCCCCCAAAACAGCAAATCCGCCCACCGATGCCTGGGTGCAGGGGACGGCAATCCAATACCAACACCAGTGTGTCATCATCACCTGCCAGAGCCCCCCCCCCCCCCCTTTGGGGGGGGTCCGGGGCCTGTGACCTTCCGGTCTTCTACTGCGAAGCTACCACGAGGTGGTACGTATAATGCATGTGTCCTGGGCTCTCTCTGCGGGTCTGTGTCTCGCTCTGGCTCTGGCTCTGCCTCAGCACAAATTCTGCATCTAATTTCTGGGAGGCGATTCCCCTGACATTGTTTTGGGCATTCCGAATCGGGAGAATGAATCGCGTACAACGGCCTTGCGCTGCGGTACCTGACCTGTATGTCTATCTCTATGCACAACCTGAACCCTTGCACTCCGGGGCTGGCCATTCCTGTGCCTTCGTTCGTATGTACAATTTGTCTCAATGCCAAATGGCCAAATGGCCTTATGGCCATTTGTTGACACTGGGCAGGGAAATTAGTGAACAGGCTGGACGGAGGTCCCCCATTACAGAGCAAGGGCCTACAACGCAAAACGTGGGGGGGGGGGCTAATTCTAAAAGCGCGAAACAGATGGCGGTGCGTCCGCGGCTCCAATCCAACCACATCGCGCAGTCGGCCGACTGCCGACCACTGTCAACCAACTGCTAACCGCCGTCGATCACTGCCAACTGGAGTGCGATGCCCAAATAAAAAGCACAAGCAAAAAAAAGTGAGTCCTTCTGACTCACGGGACTCCCTGCTATAACCAACAAAAGTTGGGAGATACCTAGTGCCAGCACGCTGCCAACAGCTTGGATCAGCAGAGATGTCAATAGATACAGCAAGCGTACCAGTCTATTCATCTACAAGGCGGTCTTCAATCGGACTATGCTGGCCTGAACCTCAAGATCGCGTCAATCAATCAGCAACTGCTGTCGCAACTGCCGTCCTGGAACCGTAAACCAACGTCAGTCAAATATCAAAGCCGGTCAACCGCCAACTGCCGTCTGCAGGACGGCAACCGCCGCAAGCGGCTTAAGCAAGAAACGAAAAAGGAGGAAGAATCTGACCCCTCAAAAACCGCCCCGTTCATCTACTACCCCAAGACCAAACTGTACAGTGTGCAACTGCGCGACAACACATGCCAAGCGTCCGATTGGAACATCATCGGACCCGTCACGTAAATCAGTCGACGGTATTGAATGTTGAGACTGCCGCATGCCATAATATGTTGTCAGTGCACATGCCATGCAGAGGGCTTGGATGCCATGAGGGTTAGGGCAGAAAGAATGGAAACAGGTTCGCAAGCACACAGGGGGCAAATTGAAAGGAGACATGGCACTAGAACCTTGTATCCAAAAACAGACCAGGAGAGATGAGTCGCAGGAGGCGTGGGGGTAAAATCTGATTAAAAGATGGTATTGAAAGACTGGCCAAGCAGCAAATATGCAACAGCACTGCCCAACCAGCCGCTGAAATTCTCCATGGATGGTAGATGGGTGTTTTGGAGAAATACATTCAGACGACCTACAGCAATCGAGCAATAAACAACATTGACACACACATGCGCTGTGTGTGTGTGTGTGTGTGTGTGTGTGTGTGTGTGTGTGTGTGTATGTGTGTGTATGTGTGTGTGTGTGTGTGTCTGTGTGGGTAAGTGTGTGTGTGAGTGTGTGTGTTTGTGCTCAGTACTATCAAGGAGGTCAGACGTCTTTTAACGCCCAGCGCGCTGTTGCACGAGAAAAGAGTTCGAAGGGTTAAGGAGAGGGTTACCCTGCCCTTCTACACCTCGTGGCCCCCCGCATGTGGGGCGCGGTCCGTCAGAGGGACCTACTGTCAATGAGGGCACACGTCTTTCAGGGTCCGTCAGTACTATCAACGAGGGAGAGACATGTACAGCGATGAAGGGGCCAGATAAGTGGTACTGATGACAGCATTTCTGTGACTCCCCCTTCTATGCGGACAGAACTGCGGAAAAGGATTGAAAAGGATGAAGGCTTTTCTGCGAAGGCTGTTGCGTGACCGCTCCCAAAGAGGAAGCTAGGGACGTCATTCGAGGAAGCGAGAGACGTCATCCAACCTATCATCCTCTTCTCTTCGTTCCTGTGGACCGGAAGCTGTGGCGGAGTGTGGATTTGGCTGTCCTGGTCTCTGTCGTTTGGGAGCTGGAGGGCGGTCTGTGTGTGTGTGTGTGTGTGTGTGTGTGTGTGTGTGTGTGTGTGTGTGTGTGCGTGCGTACACGCAGGTGCATGGACAGGTGTGTAGAGGCAGAGGGAGGGGCTGGACGAAATCATCACCAAGCTGGAGAAGGAGGCGTACCACACCTTAAATGCGTATTTACATGGCCATGCACCCACACACACTCTCTCTCTGCTCAGAGGAGCTTCTGCCTCCACCATCCGCCCTCTCGGCTGCCACGTGTACTTTGACTCCGTGCGGCTGCTTGTCCGCACTGCAAAGAACGGGAGGTGCTTGCCGTCATCAATGTGGGGATGGTGCAAAGACGGTGCAGGGCTGTGTAGCTATATACAGAAGTGCAGATGTACAGATGTCATCGGCGGTCCATCCTTATTCCTCCGTGATGAATGATATTTACCCGTACCGCAAATCTCTTCTCTTTGGGCAGGACTATCGGTTGTACCGGAGATCCAAAGTCAGCGCCTCCAGTGGCCTTAATCTTCGCAGCGCCTTGGCCCCGTTCTCGCTGACGCGATTGCCCGCCACCGAGATGAACAGGCTTCGCAGGGAGGTCGCTTCCCTTAGGGAACCTAGCGCCACGGCTCCAGCATCGCCGAGGCCGCAGGAGGCGAGCTTCAACGTGAGCGTCTCAAGGGAGGTCATGTCCTTCAAGGCCGACAGCGCCGCGCCCCCACGATCCCCCACGTTGCAGCCTGTGAGATCGAGATCGAGGGTTCGGAGGGACTTTAGGCTTTTGATGCAGCCCACCAGGGCCTGCAGCCCGTCACTGCCAAGCGTAGCATGGGCCAACCCCAGAACAAGGGTCTCGAGAGAAGACAATTCCTTCAGGAAGGCGAAGCCCTGCCAATCGACCGGCACGTTTGCAGACGTCACCACATGTCGCAGTGTGAGGCTCTTCAGCTGCGAGATGGTCTTCAGGGAAGACAGCGCCTGAAGAAGCGGAGGTTCAGATGTCGGGTCCTTTCATGACCCCGCTTTGCTTCACGGGAATCCTGCCGTTTCCCGCTGCTTACGTCTTCAACACAGCCATCCCTTCCTCCTTACCACTGTGTATGCCACCTTCTGGTCACTTGCTCCTGCTGTGCATGCCCTCCTCCTCCTGCCCACCCCTGACCCTTGTTTGCCGTGCACAGCCTCCAATCACCTAACCCCCCCCCTCCCGGCTCTTTGTCAACATTGCCCATTCCGCTCCTTCTCGACACTGCCCATCCCCCGATGCTGCTTGCCAATATCCAGGCCATTCCCGAACAGTTCAGCCCGCGTCACGGTGTGCAAACGTGAACCTGGCCGGTGCCACCGCCAAAACCCAAAACCCGACTGTGGCGTGCAAAGGTCCAGCCATGACCTGGAAATCGGGGTCAAACAGGGCGTTGTACTCAAAGCTGAGATGCAGGCTGCGCAGCGCCGGCAACTCCTTCAACACGGTCATGGCGCTGATACAATCGGCGGAAGGGGGCTCCTGCAGATCGAGGCGCAGGTTGTACATGGCGGACGGATGCCGTGGCAGCCCCAATGCCCGTAACGCACTCGGATCTGCATTTTGCAGCATCAGATCAAGGGTGCTCAAGGAAGGAACGGCCATGATCGCCCTCAGGGCTCGCAACCCCGGGTCCGTTTGAGCATCGTATGCGATGCGAAGGGTCAAGACTTCCAGGGCGCGGGCCTCTTTGAGAGATGCAAGCGCCCCAAGATGTTGCGCCGTGTAGCAAGTGTAGCAACTTCCGTAGTACTGCCACGTAGGAGCTGGCACGAGGGTGAGTGCGAGGGTGTGCAGCACCGGCGCATTCTTCAACGCGCCCAGGCTCTGCACTTCCTCGACCTGTTAGAGCAGGACAGATTGCAGCGATAAGCAGAGGAGCGGCACGCACGGTGGCAAGAAAGAGGCTGGGCACAGGCAGTGGTAAGGAGGAGGAGAAAACACTTCGCGTTCAGGAGGACAAAGGAGGACCTGCAGCGTGTCGCGCGCCGTGAGAGCCACGCTTCGCAGACCCTTCAAGTCCACCACAGCGCTGATTACTCCATCGTGGCTCGTATACGGCCACAAATCGAGGTTGAGGCTTTGGAGGTGGGGCTTGTCCTGGAGCACGCGCAGAAGTCGCAGGAAACTGTCGTTGTCACTGGAGACGTTGCCCACTCGGTCCATTTGGAGGCGCAGCGTGCGAAACGCGACGGCCTTCTTGACTTGGGCAATGCGCCGCTTCGCGTTGTCGGGGTTGACATTCATGACCAGGTGCCGCCCGCGCAACGCGGCCCAGGTCTTGAGGCACGTGCGGCAGAATGCCTTTGACTGTACGAAGTCCGAGATTACGGCCAAAACCTCGATGGGAAGTTGGAAAAAGGGGGCATCTTGACACAAAGTGACCTGTGGCGCACTCCAAGCAGAGGTCTTGGCGGCCTTCGTATGAGGCATTGTGAGGATCTTAGGAAATAGATCTGAGGAAAAGAAGGACATCAAACTCACGCACGGAAACATGCAAACACCCACCCACCGTCGGAACACGATGAACAGGGAACATTTACATGTCCCCTTCTTGGAATGTTGAGTCGCGTGTGGAGGGGGGAGAGATGGACTGCAGAAGGGGCTGCTGTGGGCCCAAATCACCCAACACCTTGAAGAAGAGTGGCCCTGTGAGTTCCAGAACAGTCGAGTTGGGAAATGTGCATTTGCACTCCACGCAGGCATTTGGGTGATTGCATTGCCACTGTGCAGATGGACTGAGGGCTGGAATCGCCTGTTGATCAGATCCGTCAACACACCTTTTTTTTTCTTCCAGAATCACACTCGAGAGCCTCCACGGCGCAGGGAATATGTGTGGGGGAGATATCTATACTTTACAGACTGGGCTTCAGCCACATCCCCGTTCAGGTGGCTGCTGCTGCTGCAACATATGGGTACCAGCAGGCACACGCACCACACAATCTCCAACCACTCCAACCACTGGGTCAGCAGGCTGGCCAAGTCACTGCCCTTTCCAATATCGCCTACCACGCCGGCTTCGGTTTTCAGGATCCCTGCAGCCCATGTGCACTCCAGTCCACCTCAGGCACAGAGGGAAGGGAGCCTGAGACTCATGGCAGGAAAATATGGGTGCTGCACACCCATCCCTTCCCCCCCTGCCTGAGCCCCAAGAAAGCCCTGCCCTCCCCTTCTTGGGAACAAGACACTGTGGCTGGCTGGCTGCCTGAAGCGGAGCACATTGGGTTCCACCGGCATCCCTTGGCGTGTCCTTTGTAGGAGAGACGTCAAATCAGGGAGGCCAGGATAATCTGCATACACCATTCATCTTTTGCAAGGACTAGTGCCTTCTGTGCTGACATTGGGATCATGGAGTGCAGCAGGATGTTGCGCATTTGGTGAAAATGCATTGACCCACCTGTTCCACAGAAAGAGGTCCAGAGCTGGGTCTGGGAGGAACGGGCTCTGTGGAAGAACTCCTTTCATTCAAATTAACAAAGCGCCAACGAATTGAATCCTGCACTCATACCAATGCACTGAGGACGAATCAAAGAGTTGCCAATTCACCTTGATGGCACACACTGCATAAAACATCCACTAACAAACAGGAAAAGATGGGGCATACTGGGGTGTGTTTGTGCTACTCTTTCCGCAGTCACATACACATTGTCAACAAGATCGGGTGCAAGATCAACAAGATCAGAGGCTTATCAGGGTGTGTGCTAACGGCTGAGTCATCAGGCATATCAAGGGGTGGGGATATGGGTTGGGGCAGTCTTTTTTTGGCAGACAACCATCTGGCAACCGAGTGTCTGCCAGCGTGACCTTCCTAGTGTTTGGGAGAGAGATGTAGTCATGCGAGGTGGAATCAACTCGTCAACCTCTTATTCAAGCAAGCACCAACTCAAAAACATTGCATACTGCCCAAACACGGCTGAGACGTCTCAAGGGATCAGTTGAAAAGGTCTAACTTCTAACACCTACGGATGCAGCTACAAGCAAGGACTGGCCGGTGAGGTTCACGAAACGCACATTCCTTGGGTCTTCGACATGTGTTTTCGGTTCGACCGGATTTTTCAATACTGTTGCTGGATGACATTCTGCAATCATTTTGTTTCCTATTATACCACCCCACACCGACCATACATATCAAGAACACAAAGGCAGGCAGTCGAAGAGCAAGGGCTCAACATCTTCAATACCTGAGTTGTCAAAGGGTCAGGAGGGCAGGACAGAGGCAAAAACCAAGACTGGTCACAAATGCATTTGAGCTGTGCAGAGGAAGATGCCATAGTACATCTCAGTCCCGCTTTCATTTGGTGTTCTCCTTGCCCTATGTAGGTGTGTCCTGCACTGACACTTACCACACGACTTACACAATTCAGCCACTTACCAGCCATTCTATACATCACACTGGAGCTAACTGCAATGTATCGTCAAAAAACACCAAGCAAAAACAAGACGAAGATGTGATTTTGAAATTTGCATGTCGGCAAAATGGTGGTATTGGCGCAAACCGATATTGTTGAAATAGAAACAAGAGCTGCTCACAGTTTGGGACCATGGACCATAAACTTGCACCAATGTTTTGTGTCCAAGGATCATGTCTCATGTTCTTCAGGGGACCAAACTTCCAACGAGAAGAGAGGACTGGGAGGGAGTTCACGCACCGCGCGTGCACCGCGTCAGATATTTGAACAACTTCTCCAAGAAATGGTCCACCTTTGAAGCCCTTGTAAATGCTGTCCCTTGCTGAAAGTTGCCGGGGGAAGAGTTATGGCAGGGTGTGAGGGCCCCCTTGGGCGAGCTCACATGCAACCAGTGTTGCAACAGGCTGAAAGATGACAAATTATTGCACACCAGTCCCAATTTTGCATGTGGCTACACTGCGCAAGTTCCTTCTGCCGTCCAGGTGCAGTTTTCGGCAAAAGCTGTGCACCGCGTCTGGTACTCCTCCAGTGAAACAAACACAACACTCATCTAATTGGTGGATGAGTAAATCTTGGATTGCTGCACCTGCGTGCCGGTCTCCACTTGCCCACACCGGAATGCATGCCTGCATTGTTGTCCTACTGTTGTCCTACTTTTTTTTAGCTGGGGTGGGGAGGCGGTGAGACCTAATTCAGGTGAGCTAAGCAAAGGCGTAGGTGGGGGCAGGTGGGGTTCCAGTTCTGCTGTACCAATGGAAATAAATGACTTATGGTCTAGAGATGCGACCAAAAAACTGACCCGACCAGCCACAAACCACCTACCCACTCCTGGCACACCCCCAATGGGGGGTTTCGGGGGGGACAGGGGGTTAATTCTTAAGAACCCACCCACCCACCCACCCACCCATGCCGTGTAATCATGGGGGGGTCGTTGCGCAAGGCGGTCGTTGCAGGCAAGACGGGGGGTACTTCGTCCTGGGCAATGTTCTTCGTCCCACGAGGAGCAGGCGAACATTGCTCCAACACCTTCGTGGCCTTCAAATTGTTCTCATCAGTGTTCCACTGGAGACAGCAACAGCAAGCAGCTGGGTTCTAATCATCACAGCCCACCACAGTAACAGTGTCCTTGCCGATAGTCCCAGGATATTTGTCCTGTTCAGCAAGCGAAGAACGCTTCGCGGCGCAAGAAGAAGGCTTGAAGGCAAAGGACTGTCATGTACTTCAGGTCGCCTGGAAGATGACTGTTAGAACAAATTCCTCAGGCGGACATACGCCATAGCGGCAACCACGATTCACTGCTCATTTCCAATCTTCATCTACCTCTTGTTAAAATATGGAACACCGCACACTGCACTACACACAAAGTGTGTAGAAATTACAACTGATTGACCAACACAACGCCATTCCTGCAGACTGGCAGCGCTATCCCCAAAGGAAGAAAAAAACAGCAAAACTCTTCTCCGCCCTGCCGAAAATTCGACCAAACGCCGGCCCACCAGCAACTGCTGTCGCTTGTCACCTGCCAACCCACGTCGGTTGCCCATCGCCGCCGTTTATGCACCAACAGCAGTCGGCTACCTGCGATTTTGCCAGTTAAAACGTCAGGCAGTTGTGAATTAAGATGAAGCATAGAACATTTTCACACAAAATCCTGCGAACTGGCCAAACACCCACCTTGCACAAAACTTGTTCACTTCTCAGGAGCACTTTCGCAGCCGTAATGCCCAAACTCCTCCCACGTCTTCAACCAGAGGTAGGTGGGTTACGATGTTCCACGACCGACCAGATCATTTCAGGAGGGTTAGACTTCCCGAAGATGGAGGGTGTCCCTCAGCGAGCATCAATATCCTTATCTGCGCGCTCGTGGCACTCTTTCCCTGACTCTGCACACCAACGGGTGTGTGTAACTGAGGTTCCTCTGCATCCCATGGAGTATCACATCCGCCTCATTCAGCCCCTGGGGTCCGGTCTCCTCCCAACCGCACTGCATGGCGAAAAGCTGCAATATGTGCCCCCGCACACGTCCCACCACAATTACGCGGGGGGACGAAATTCGGGGGGCACGCATCCCATTTTGGTTGCACTGTCACAACCACGTCCCTTGCCCGGGGGCGCTTTTATAGCTTCGTTGGACCATCCACACGTGGGCATAAACGCCGAAGCACTTTTTCCCTGACACCACCACAAACGGCATCAGCAAACCACACATCCTATGTTGGTTGTCGTATCACAATATGACCAACCAAACCACTCGTGGAGGTTATCACAAGGTCAACAGGGAGGGCGGGGGTCTCTACCCGAGCAAGCAAACAACAGCGGTACCGGATTTATCCCAAACATGCATGGAAGACGCCCGAACTAGGGTGCCACTGTGGATGTTGAACTGTGTGGGGGTCAAAATGGGTATTTCAATGAAATTAGCCAAATTAGGGGTCACATTGTCATGTGACGGACCATGACGTACGTACCGTCACATTGACCGCCCAACTAGTCAAGCATAAATTGTTGGAGTTCAGAAAATTCAACCAGAATTTGGTGAACATGTCCTTCAAGGCGTTATGAGTGCAATGGTTAGATAGCAAAATCCGAAAGTCCACGCGGACGGCGTCCGCGTCGATGTGACTACCGAGACGAGAAAATTCGAATATGATGCACTTGCGATGGACCCTCTCGCAAGACACAGCGGTTGTCCCAAAGGAGAGCGCCGCTGCAAAGCTGCGCGCCTCTTGGAAGCAATCATATAACCCCATGCAAACACCGGCATACCCCCTATGAAAAAGGAATCGGGGAATACACTCCACGATCTGAATTAGGCGGGCTCTCTACATTCACACTTTACCAAACCTACAAAGGGAGGGGGGGGCAACACCCACGAAACGTTACTAACTCGATACACTTACTCCACGGCGCTAACAGCGCCTCCGGGCGCGCCTTCCAACAAAGTTTCTTGTGCACTAATCACACGTAGGATCGCCTTCTTGCTGGTCTCTTGTAGTTCACCGCATAGCAGCACTTCATCCAAAATGTAATACGCCTACACACGACACATGAAATGTACAATTTCATCGATCATCCATGCTATTCCCGTGCATTGCAATCGTTGTGTTTATTGCTGGATGAATGCAACGGAATTGCTGGTCTTTGGTTTGACAATCAATGTAGCATACGAAACAAACACTTGCGCAAACAACGAGATGAATGGGCACCCCGACAACATACTTTATGGAAGTTGAAAATCAAGTCCAACTCGCAAACCTAGTGATATGCGGGTGCGAAGACGATAATTAGTTCACATGAACAGCCGCAGATCCACGTACATGAGCAACGCTCCAAGAATTTCGCACGTTTTACGATGACCAGTTCGTCAAATCAATACATTGCACGCCCACGTCCACGAGCAAATAATGTCGCACGCGACCAACACGATTCAAGACACGCTTCATTCTTCGTCCACACATCCCACCCACATACATTTCCAAAATATCGGTCCAAAATTTCCACGAAATGGTGGATAATCTCCAAATGAATCAACTCGTTGTCAGTCTTTTCAATGCAAGATACAAAATATAGGCTTGCATACCTAGAAAGGTACGATGCATGAAGTATTGCTGAGCATGCGTCAATGCATGAGCCGACTATCGGCACCAAGGTTGAATGAAGGCGAGCGGAAGGTGGTGAACCCCTGCAATGAAGGGCGTCCCGTCTTAAAACTCCCTTGCCCAAAGTATGACTCTCCTTGTCGGGAATCGAACTCAGGTCGTCGAGTTGTTAGTTAAGTGTTGTAACCGCTCAACTGTGCTCCAGGGATAAAAAAACACATGCTGTTGGCGCGGCACCACCCAATCTCTTAGGCTCTGCCACTTGCCTCCAGTGTGTTGATATCCCCTTCCTCGCTTCGTCGTCCGTTGTTCTGTCTCAGTCCGGTGGTGTATTGTAGGGCACCATCCCCCTTGGTCGTCGCGGCTTTGTTCGCTCCTGTCTCTTCTTGATTAATCTCGTATGGTCTTGAGCACAATTCCAGTGCCTGCACACGAGTGGGTCAAGTATGACTCTCCTTGTCGGGAACCGAACTCAGGTCGTCGAGTTGTGAATGAAATACGGGCATCTTCTTATGGTGTGCAAACAAATGTGTTTGCACAATCGAACGGACCAAGCTTTGATGTTGAAAAACCGAGCAAGCATAAGTGGTCGCTTGATGACAAACAGCCTGACGTTGCCGTTGGAGGACTTTAAATCGCGCTATCTAACCCAAGCCTTTTGGACCCCTTAAAACATTCCACAAGCTCGTGCTTATTACCATTATCAGCACGATAGGTTGTTGGTTGGGCGTGCCTCGCCATATCGTTGCACATGACAAGTGGGACGATCACTTCAAACAATCAAAGATCACCGGCAACATTGAAAAAAGAGCACACAACCCGCGCCCAGAAGAGTGGATTGGCCTGGTGCAAAGCATTACTTGTGCGCTCCAAGGAGCCGAACCAAGGAAAAACGCACTTCTCGCGTCGTCGGAAGTCGTCGTTGTGTTTGGCATCGTCGTCGTTTCATAATGTACGTATACAACACACGTAGTTTGAGGATTGTGATCCATCGTTTCTTCACCTTTCGACAACTCAACACTTTGATCGCAGAAGATCTTAAACCCTTCCGTTACTCAGTGCATATCGAGCATGAGAGCATCTCATTGCATCCCATTACGTGTGAGTTTCACTACCTTGCGTGGTCGCTCAAAAAATTCACCACTCAAGCTCAAAATTGTACGAGAAGCATTGAGCATGGAGGATGTGGGTTGGCTTGCCCGCGTTGACGGGCACGCCCTTGCTATGTTCTTGATAGTAAGTTCCTCTTCTTCCCTCGTGCCTTTGCCTCCGGAGGTTGTGCTAGCGTGCAAAAGCGTTGGGGAACCCTTGGGAAAACAACTCTTTGTAAACCACGCGGACGAGTTAAACTAACTCCTCCTGAGGGATGAAAAACTCAACACGTGCACCAAAAAAAGAGTCATCCTTCTGGAACACTCTTTTAGAACGAAAACGCCAACTCACATCTGAGCCGTCATCATCTCGGAGAGCTCGTTGTGTGGCTTGCGTTGCAAACTCGCTCATGGTGGCGTTCGTGGTGCAACAATTGGTTGCACGCGCACCATCCGGAGCGTGACACAAACGTAAAGCGTAGAGAGCAATATTCGTGTGTGAGTCGTTACGCTATTACCACGACATCGCACCACCCAAGTCGTCAAATTGGGGGAGAAGTCACGCGCAAGTAGGCCTAACTTAATAAAGGTTTCGAAGGGAGATGATTTTGTCGACGCGTGAAAAATTACTTTTGTTGGGTCGCGTAGTTTCGCGACGACGTGGGAGGATGGTGTGGTTGCTTCGTAAAATCGCCACAACAAATGAACTATTCGGCAGCAACCAAGCGGTAGTTAAGACACGGAGACGCACGAAAACCCCCAAAACCAATTGGGGATGTGGTACACAAAACGGGTGACGCACCATAGTATATTTCCCCGAGAACTTTTTTTTGTGGCACCGATTGTGGGGTAGGTATGTTGATTGATTGTTGACTGGCAGTTGTCACGATCCACAATACTCCCAATTCTAAATTGGATGACCTCTTCAACGGGCAACAATAGCAAGCAAAGATGAAGAAAGGCTTGCGCCCATAACAACACACTGCAATGTAATGCATGGAAGTCGCTTTCGGACATGAAACGAAATTGGTTGTTTGCATGACACTTCATGTGAACAACATGCACATGTGTATGCAGTGAAAGCCTCTCAAGGAGCCTCTCAAGGGCTTCGAACAAGCCGTGGCAGCGGATTGATGAATGACCGCCAACCATATACCAAAGCTAATAACCCCATGCGAAGCAAACTAACACACCGCTTCCAAACAAGCTTGTAATCTTTCCACTCCAAGAAATTACAAAGTTTCGAAGGTCGTCCGATGACCATAGAGCACACGTCACGGACTGCCTTTTGACATTCCTTCTGGGCCATTGGAGTGTACCATTTGGCAAGACGGACCTTCCCTTGGCGGCTAACCAGCAACACAAATTGTACCTGTGATAAGGATGGAAAGGCATGAGTAGATCAAAAGAATGTGCTCTAAGCAGCACAGCTTTAGAAACATACCGCCATCAACTTCAGCTTCCTTCTGCCAACTTTTACTTTCACCGGAAATTCGGCAGAATTCGAACGTTAGCGGCGGCTCTTCCATGTACCGGAAATTAAGGCACTGCAAATGTGCGACATTGTGTGGGTCAGCAATTGCTGTGTCTCACATGCTGTAGTTCAGTTTGTTACATAGCATAGCATAGAACATAGCATCATTCACGGATGTACACCTTCATTTCTTCAAGTTTAATGGGTATGAAGCAATAAGGCTTGATGCCGGTGGGGAAAGATGCTACACACCAAAGTGACACGGAATATTTGCGGCAGCATGAAGTTCACAAGTTGTTCAACCACATCGCCAACGACTTACTTTTAGGTATTCCCCTCGTTTGCGAAGAATCTTCACACGTTTTGCTGTTAGGCTAGGAACGTGGCACTTGTCATTTGCGAGCAACCAAGTGTCACTAGTTTTTGGGCACATCACGAGTCATGGACTTCTTATTTCCTTAGACCGGCCTCAAGATGTCTTACGCTACCTTCACCGATGGACGGCAAAACAATTGGCTCAAGCCCAAATCGTTCCCCCTTCGGAGGGATACTATTCAGGTGCCTGTTTGTTCATCATGAATCACGAAGTCACGATCGAGTGTTGTCTATCCACCTCGCTCGCCAAATTAAACCGAGCCCAAGTTGTAGCTCTTTTCCTTGGATCCACGACCAAGGAAGACCAAATATTTTTTTGGGTGTCATGAAACCAAACGTCAAAGTTTTTGATTTGCTCTGGGAACAAACTTCTTTTCCAAGCTTGAGATCTTGTCATGTCCCCGTGATGGATTTAATGTCATTCAAGGAGTGGACCCAGTCTACGTTCAACCTTTCGCTTGAGTATTATTGCGTGTGAAAATACCCACTGTGGTGCAAATTTTGTTGTTCGTCGGACACGGATCACTTTCCGTTTGATTCTTGATTCTTTTTGGCATAACGAGTTGCTTGCAGCAACAACAAAGTCATCGGTGCTCTCTCGCCAAACGGGAGCGTTCATGCGTTGTAGGTGGTCTACTCATCACGTATATTCCAACTTTTATGATGAGTTTGCGGGGCGCGACGAGACTTCCTCCTCGTTCGTACTTGTCCCCCGTTGCAACTTCCTCTACTCTCGGAATTTCACTGACTCGCGGCCTTTTACTTCGCATCTGTGCAATACCGTAGCCTTGAACGAGAAAAAAAAATACTCGGCCCTTCGTTCTTTCAATTTAGGTATTCGTGGACAAGGTCCAAATTGCTCTATCGATACATTGGGAAATGTTCATGTTTCGTTCATGTTTTTGTCCATGTTCAATTGATGAAGTTTCCCTTGGTGCATGGTGCTTGCCCACACGCTTGAACCTATGAGCTATTACAGCATTCCCCTTGATTTCCCTTGGGGCATGGTGCTTACCACATGCCCGAACCTCTGAGCTACTTTATCATTCCCCTTGATTTTTGATGGGCTCATGGCGATGTCAAATTTGGCCGATAGGTGTTTAGCGTAGTCACGTTGTTGAAGAGAAGAAAATAGCTTGTCGAGCCCTCAAGCGTCTCACTAGCAACCTACATCAAACATGTTCGTACAAGATTCGCAAGTCTTGCAAGTATACGTGTCAATGCCGCCACTAGACGTTGTGCAAAAACGAGGAGAACCAAAAGTGAAGTTTTCACACTTAACCTTCCTCGATCCCACTTATCGGCCAAGTTCTTGAGGCGGTGATATTGAAGAAGGGTTTTTTGAAGGATGCGTCGTAGATCGGCACATGGATCACCTTCCGCAATAACCGGGTGATTTCGGATCGCACTAAAGGAGTTGCTTTTTGGGTCTTTCACTAGTTCTCGGTTTGTGTATGGCATCTTCCTTTAGAACCCGGAATGGCTCGATCAATTAGCAGCCAAGCGTCGGACTACGGAGGTATGCGTTGCATGCTTATGACGCAGGTCTTCCTTCCCACAAATGCATGACCATGCTTTCCTTGTATTCCATGCTTGTGCTCGGCCAGTCCCAACCATTATGAGCAATAGCCACGCAATTGTGCGCGGCTCTTATTTGTGTGCGACGAGATTGCCCATCCTCTTGACTCAACTAAAGTTTGGTAAAGGAGTTGTCGTGGAACGAACTGTCGCCGCTTCGCACTGCAATTTTTTCGCAATTCTCTAGTGAGACCTCGGGCCAAGTTTGTCGATGAGCCCCTTCCTGATTCTAGACGTATGTGTTTGCACCACGCTTGCGCTCGTCGAGCATCGTTCGCTTGGATTGTCGGTGCCGAGACAACGTCGCATTTCGGCCCCGTTGTTGATAGTCACACCTAGTGGACGGGGGTTGTTTAGGGGCTATTGTTATTCCGAATCCAATGTTGGTCCACATTTTTGAGGGCGTGCTTGTGCATTTTGTACATGAGGCAAACAAACGGCGAAGAAAGATGATTTTTGTCGCCAACGTGGGCGGATACGCAAAAAACGCGGACGTAGACATCGGCAGTGGATCTCCACTTGTCCATCTTCGTAAACATTTTATGATGTTTGCCTTTCAAGGCAGCAAGCCCATATCAATTTTGCCCAACTACATCGAAAGTGAGATATGGCCGGTCTCTTTTATTTATGTCTCTCGCTGCATTGCACATAAGTACCATTTGACCACAACACTTCACGAGGATTCTCCCCCCGTTCCCGAAAACGGCTCTTTGAAAGAATTGCCATCCGACAAGCAGTAGCCCACTCGCCGGGTGGCATACAAAATTCACTAATTCGGCTAGGGAACCCACGCATTCCTTTTGTCTTTTCATCGCTTTCTTTCACCCCACACCACCCAAACTTACGACTCGTTGAATGGTGCTTTGGTAGCTCCATTTTGATCGTCCAGGACGGTTTTCGAAATCGTTTTCATTGTGATGCATCGAGTGTTTGGCAAGTAGCTAGTTGGTGCCAACACATTTCCGCGGTGGTGTCAAAATTAGCACGAACAAACAATCTTTGGTCAAGTGAGAATCTTTCGTTGCCGTGTTTGGTCCGACCAAAGAAAAGAAAGCCCTCGTTGCGACCTAGCGTAGACACCACCAACACAGATCGATTTTCAGCGATGTGCGGACGATGTAGGAACCGAACGAGAGCAAATCCATGGTGAGTGGGTCCACGATGCCAACACCACAAAAATGCTTGACCAAGTATGGTTTATGGATGATGTTGTCACATAGTTCCTTCAACCTCCATGGGCCAAAACGGCTTTTTTCCGGGCCGAAATTGGCTAACCGAATGTTTTTTTTTGTCGGCCCAAAAGTCACCGATTGCTCTAGAGTTAGCCAATGCTTGTTTTTGGTTTGACCAATATCGGCGACAATGAGATGTTTCGTCGGACCGAAATCGGCCAACACGATGTTCTCGACCTCTACAGCGGTGAGTCGCCAATCCAGCATCAACATGATGCGCCGCACTAGCCATGCCTCCGACAAACGCCCAGAGAAAGTGTCGTATCCACCTTCATCAGGTATTCACCTTCATGAGGGAAGGATTTCCATCCCGCACACCCACGCACAAGCACACTGCGTTTTGTGGGTGGGTGATGGGTCTTTGATTGCATGTGTGCAGCTTGAAGTGCATGCAGCCTCGAAAATGTAATTGCTCGACTACACATAAAGATTGCGGTTCCCCTCCAATTTGTTCATGCGTACCCTCATTCTTTGGTCCGTGACTACCCACCCAATACGCCTTCTTGGTAGTGCCACGTGTGGAAGCCTGGGCTGATGAGACCTTTGATGGCTGTGCTGTGCCCAACAATACTCTCGAGTATGTTGTGATCGTGCCCTGTTTAGAATGTAAGCGAAACGTTGGACGAGCCAATGTTCTTCGACGGCTATTCAACACGCCTACAACGGGCCTACAGAGGCAATACGCCTTCCATCAGTTTATCTACAATTCTTCCGGTTTCCGATTTTTTGGGCTGGCGGGCAAATCAGTATCTGCATTTTTTCGGGCACGTCAGGCACGCCGGCCAAGTCGGGCACGTCATTTTCCGTGCATTTGGCGCAAACATCATTTTGGAAACGAGCGGGGAAGGGTGACCCAAGCTTCCCAACCTGCTCCCCTTTGGCTCCTCCCATTTAATGGTGCTCTTCAACGGTGCGTCACACAGGTTTTTAGGTGTCCCAACAGCCATCACATCGGTGGTGGTGATGACGGTTACGGCCCGGAAACTCCAACAGCACAAAACGCCCCACGCAGGCAGGCTGGAGCCTGCCGATATGCTGGCGTAGTTGTGGGGTTGTGGTCGCGATTGTCTGCATGAGAGTTGCTTGTGCAGCGTGTTGTCCCGTGGACGTTCGTCGCAGTGCACCTGGCCCTCTCCTTGTTCCAAACCTGTGCCTCTGCAGTGACTCTGCGTTGAGCCCTTTGCCGTCCGAAAATGGTAGGCCACCACAAGAGTGGCGGCCTGGTCCTCAGGCCCTCAAGGACCGCTTCCCCAGCCCCCTTGGCATCTTTGAGGTCGGCGAACGTATCAGCAGTGGGTGTGTTGATTGCGCATGATACCTGCCACCCTGCATTGCCTGGCACAGCCTTTTCTCTTAGTTCTCTTCCATCTGAACCCCAAGCCATATCTCTCGGGGACGGTACTGAACCTGCCAACTTTGTGGGTTTTTGGGGGTCGGTGCCATTGTTGCCTCATTTGTGCCCACCGAGTGTCCCAGAGGGGTATGTGGGGTATATTTGGAAAGCCCTTGAAAAGGGCTATTTGGAACACCCTGGGTCTGCATGTTGTACTGACGACATCTTTGAGAGTTTTGTCCGTTTTGGACGGTGCCTGTGTTGCTTGCTGCCTCTTTTTGTCAACAGGCAGCTACCATGTCTTCATACAAATTCACGCCACGGGCTGTTGCTTCCCCGGATGCACCACAAAAGCCTTTGACGCGCAAAAGGGCTCGCTCTGGGGGAAGAAATATGTCCCTGTCCACAAACAGGGGGATGTCTGCCCTAATGGGGTCCCCGCCCTGCCTGAAAAAAGCAATGCTGACAGTGACAGTGATTCTGAATAAAAATGGATAAACGGTGCAGTGCTGTGTTTGTGTGCACTGTCCCATGTGTTGTGCTGCGCTGAAAAATCACAACCCCTCCCCCCCAAACCCATACATTTCTGAAATGGCGTTTTCTTGCAGATTTCAAAAAGTATACACATACCCCCCCCCCCAGGTGACGACATGTTTGCACGCGGAAGCAAAAGTTGCAGAAACTACCGAAAAGTGCCAAAACCCACAAAGTTGGCAGGTTCTGAATGTCCCCGAGAGATATGCTCATGTCCTCATGTTCATTGCTGTGCTCCTCATTTATCCCCAGGGAGAAAGTGCACAGGGTACAGAGGGGCGGAGTGCCGCAGAGCAAGAGGGACTGCAGCAGGGCACAGGGAGAGGGTTGCAGCAGGGCTCGTTGCTGACACTGATCCGTCTGTTGTTTATGCGTTGCTGCAACTCAGGTAACCAACCTGCAATTCTGTTTCGCGTTGCGCCTCGTGGTCATGGTTCCCAGCCCCTGTTTCTCTTGCAGTTCCTCCCGCCACCCATGTCTCATCTCCTGCAGACATTATGGGACTGTTTACCGTGGCCTGAAAAAAGGCACATGTGAGATTGTGGCCATCAAGAAGGTGCTGTGCGGTCCGACTGAGGTCTAGGGTTGCGAGTTTAGAATTTCGGTTCCTACGCTTCCCACATATCAGTCTGTTGACCTTGGAACCCTCAATACCAATTCTGCAGCATTTTTTTTTAACTGCAGCAGGACCGCAGCATTGGTCTTTAACCACGCAGGATACTGGAGAACAATTTGTGGGCACCAAGGCTTGCGATGTGTCTTTTGCGTAGGGTAGTGTGTCTGATCTCAACCATTTTCGTTGCAGGTTGCTATCGACGGCCATTGGGTGGTAAGCGAGTTCGAAAACCTGATCCATTGTATGCCCCTCCGTTCTCTGCGACCACTGGCATTTGGATCTCTTGGACGCTGAACGAATGAAGCCTTGAGGGAACCTTCCACGGCCAAGCACTGTCTGCAAGGGGTTGCCCATGGGCGCCGCCGCATCAGAGAGCTCTAAGCAGGAGTGGGCAGGGGGAGTGCCAAGGTTCAGGTACAGTTGAGAAAGTTCGGATCACCGGTCATACAACAACCACGGGTAAATGTATCAACACAGAAGCCGTGCAGGGGGTCTTGCCAAACCTCTTCTTCTTTGGTGCTTTTGGTTGAGCGAAATTCTCGAGCGCGTTTGGTGCAAGATCTTTCTCAGGGATGGGAGCTCGCACATGCCCAATTGTAGGCACCAGTTTTTGTGGCCTCATCCACAGGACTGTCGCATGTGTTGCAGGTCGGTCCAATTACGTTGTGCATTGTGAAGGATGCTACTACAGTGAGGAAGAGGACATGTTGTGGGTATGTGCTGGAGGCTGGATGGAGGCTAGGCATTGCACCACTGAGCTTTCTTGTGCTCTGAGACGTGATTCTGATTTTGGCAGAAGCATTTGGGTGTGTCGAAAGTGATGGCCACGTTTTCACATCATCTTCACGTTCTTGTGGTATTTTTTCTGCCCGTTATGCCAACATACCAGGGCCAGTGTAGGTGCATGAAAAATTGGGGTCCGGGAAGTGATTGTGGGCTGCTGTGGCGCTGTATCGTGTGATTTTAATATTTTCACATAACGACATAGTTCTGGCGGATCTGTGAGGTGCAGGGGGGGGGGGGGGGGTTGGCGCACATGAGGTGCATGGAGGAGGGGGGGGGGGGTTGGCGTGTATGTGGCGCAACAGGTGGGGGGGGGGGGGCTGGGGGGGTTTGGCATCCAACAGGGGGTGGACAGTTGAGTAACATCCACCACAAGTTCAGCAGCACCTGCGAAAAGTTGAGTAACATCCACCAACTTGGTGGAACCAGTAAGGCTTTATTAACTACGCGGGAGGCGGGGTTGCCCACGCTGCAGTGGGATGAGACAGCAAGTGGAGCACCCCATTTTTGGAATATCGTACCACCGGGGATGGCATTGCAATTGCGCCAGGCACCAGGCCGGCGTGAAGTGGTGAGACAGGGCGCAGGGCAGTTAGAAGATGAGCTCCCAGAGACGACAACTATCTTCGAGACGCCACTAGATGGGCTGTGCCTATTCCACGCTCTGGCGAGAGTGTGGAACGAAGTGCACCCACAAGAGGCGCCACAGACGGGCCAAGGGATGAAGCGCAATCTGCTGGAAAAGATGGAGGACACCCCAAGCCGGACAGTGGAGGGACAGACACTTGCGCAGATCATCAAAGAGGATGGGTGGGCAGAAGCACCGGAGGAGGGCCACAGGCAAGGGACACAACAAACACAGCAAACACCGGAGACAACGCAGAAAGATGGCAAAACAAGGTGATGCAATGCGGAATTATGCACTGCACCAGGGGTAGAACCACGATACACATGTCATGGGTGTGGCACATGGAACCACAGACAGTGCGCGCCGCCGGGCGGAGATGGAGGACAATTAGGAGTGTGGTCGTGTGCGCAATGCCGCATGTGGAAGGTGGTGTTTATGTCAGTTGGGGGAAACAGTGCTGGGAAAAGGACGTGTGGAGTGCCTAGTCTGTGGAGACGACGTGAAGACCGCCGGGAAGTACGTGCGCAACGCCAAACAATGTATCTCTGGGGGCATAGCAATAGGTGCATCAATGAAAAAACAAGGGCATTGTGTGAGTGCAACATCCCGCAGGTGCTCGTACACAGGTTCAAAAAGTGGCAGAAGAGCCACAACCAAGCCACCAGACAGCGAAGGGCAGCAATGGTGAAACAGAAACGGGAGCAGGCGGCGGCCCAGGACAGGTGGCAGCTAGGAACAAAAGTTTGGCTCACAGGGCCGCGGAGGGCAAAACTGAATGGAGCAGAAGGGAGCATCCAAGGGGAGGAAAATGGCTGGGTTCTAGTACAACTGGACCACCAAAAGGGAGGCAGAACAGTGGCAGTCACCCACGACCACTTGGGCGGCCTGACCCCAGGTAATGGCAATAGTAGGGGCAGTCGGGAGCAAGCTAGTAGCCCGCAAACAAGGAGAGCAGGAGCACAAAGGCATGACAGGGCGCCGGTGAGGCCACCTGCAGCAGCCCCCCACGTGGAGGCGGCCGTGTTGGTGCCTCATTGGTGGCAGGGGCAGCGGTAGTGGTGGTGGGTAGCGCAAGGCACCTTGCGACAGGATCAGCAGTGCGTCTGCAAGGGCTGCGGCAGGTGGAATTCAACGCATGTGAGGCCATGGTGGTGGGGCATGACAGCTTCAGAGTGCAGGTGGGCGTAACAAAGGGGCCACAACACACACAAGGAAGGGAAATTCGCGTAAAGAGAGCGAACGCTGTCCGAGTGGAGAGGCCAATGACAAACATGGCCCCCCAGCCACAGCCCCAGCACAAGGCCCAGCCGGTGGGGGCCAACCAACCAACCAACAGTCCCACACACTAGAGGATAGGACCCAGTTGCGGACATACCAGACACACTGCTAGGGAACTAGTACCAAGTGCGGTACCCTGGGGCGACAACAGAGGAAATGAAGCGGGCATACAAGCAGCTCAGTGTCAAGCTACACCGAGACAAAAACACACCACAAGGAGAAGGCTGAGGGACTATTCAAACAAATAGGGAAGGCAAAGGATGGACTACTAGACACAGAGGCCCGAAGACGGCACAACGCCGACATACAAAGAGGGACAGGCGCCAACAACGGGAGGTACGCCATTGCAATAGAGGAGCTGCGACACATGGCCCCGGACAGGAGGGCAGAAGGCTAGGGGAACCAAACACGCTGACGATGCAACGACGCTTTGCATACGTGACCGTGGACTTCATGGAAGCGCACAAGTACAGTACGGGCCCGCGAGTGGAAGCTAGCCTACACACCGATGCCCAACATGACCAGGGGTGAGGTGTGGTACCTCATATGCCGAGGACTGATGATGCCGGTGGTCCGGGTGCGCATCGTGGCCGTTGGTGTGTATACCCCGCAGTGTAGCTGCCACCCACATGGGGTGTGCTACACACATGGAGAGTGGCAACCGGTTTTGCACCCAGATGGGGGCCTACCAGGAGAGAACGTCCTGGTCTCACAACCGGGCAGATTGCTGCCCACTGATCGCATAGCGAAGTTAATCGCGGCAGCCTACCGGAGGCGTTGAGGGGTTCATCATAACGCCCAGGCACGCAGATCCGACAGAATGCAGCACAGTGCAGCGCAACGCACATTAGAACGGCAGAGGGCAGCACGACGCCCAAGCACACAGAGCTGACAAAGGCGCACAAAGGAGATCAGCACACAAACCTCGTAGGCAGGCCCCGGGGGCTCGGATTCGGCCCCGCCAATGGGTGGGCGGCCCTATCCAAAAACTTCGGAGGTTACCCGGACTCGGCCCCGACAGGAAGTAGCCCTGCCCGGGTAGCCGCGCCGCCACGCCTCATGGAGGTAGCGCAGCGCACAACGCAGCGCAGCACGCTAGAGCTGGTAGAGGCACACAGCGAAACTTGCCAGCACATGAAAGCACGCAGCACACAGTATAGCAGAACAAAGCAAAGTAGTGTACCGCACCAACAGCAGCCCAACACCCAACACCCAACACCCAGGGTGGGGGCCAGACCCACCACACGGGCACTTCACCCACACACAGCCACCGCCGCCCACAAACAAGGCACGCACGTGGAGCATCACCAAGTGCCCACGACCCCACGCCCCAACGCCAACACGGCGCCCACCACACACGCAACCACCAAGGCCACACCTATACACAACATAGAAGGGATGCTTCCCTGGTGCACTCCCGGGAGCCATCACCATCCCGACCACACAGGGAGGAGAAGGCAACCCAAACCTAAGTAAGGGGGTCGCCCCTGCGGGGCTTTGGCAGCCGGCTACGTGAGTCCACCCCTTGGTTGGTCGTGTGCAGTGACCACCAATGGTTTGGACGCTGCGTCTCATAAGCGTGCCCAAGGCCCCTGCACTAGGCCCTGGTGACGGAACTTAGCTACTCGCGGGCAGTACATGTTTTAGGTCACTGCCCAATGGACAACCGCGTGGACAGCCCGGAGTGAAGTCCTCAAACAGGGAGCCCCTCAGCAACCCAGAAAGCAAAAGAGCAACAACACAACACATTCACCCCAGAACAACCCCAACAAACACAAGTGACAGGTTAGTTTGTAGATTTGGAGACATGTGCAAAAGTGCCCAGTGCACCCAATTGCAAGTGGGACAACCCGACAGCCACAAGGGGATGCAGGGAGCAACATGCTGCCCCCCCGGCGCCGCACACCAGCAGCAATGAGCATGCCAGCAGAAAAAGAAAGAGCCCGAAATAGGGAGAAAGGCAAGCAGCAAAGCAGCTAGGCACAGGGCCGCCCCACACACGGCAGTGAGACGAGCCCCAATAGGACACACAACAATACACAAGGGAACCATGAGGTGCGAGCACTACAGCAACCACCAAATGCGGCGCACACCGAGCGAGCCATCAGCAAACACCCCCCCCCCCTCCCTCTACAAGGTGCCCACGTACTCCACAAGGGCGGGAGCTGCGCCCCGCGCGCCGGGAGGTGCCCGCCATGGTGGGTGGCAACAGGGCCGTGACCAGCCAACCGCGCACTGGACAGTCCACGTCGTACGGAGATGTGAAAACCTCATACGGGGGTGCAGGCGGGTGGGACAGGAGGGGGTGCGCGACAGGGGCACCCAGGAGCGCCAATAGACAAGGGGAGGAGCAACACAGACACACAGAACGCGGGAGCCACACCAGGAGGGACAAGGGCGAGCACAGCAAACAAGGAGGAGGGGCACAGCAAGGCAGGAGAGGCAACCAGAACAGCGGGAACAGGGAACCAGAATGGAGCGGATGGCAGAGCGTGTGCATGGGAGGCAGCGACAATAAAGGGGATGGCTTGGCCAGCCAGCCCCGTCGCTGCCGGGTGCCAGGGCAACCCCTGCTCAACCGGCATCAGGTGGGGGGTGTCTCCCGCAGCCCAGATGGGCTGTTTGCGCAACAGGAGCGGGAGCCCATCAGGAGCAGACCAGCCGTGAGGGGGAAAAGGACATATCGTGGACGGCCGGGACAGTGCGTGGAGGAACAGGGCACCTGGGCCTCACGCACACAGAAACACAGCGAGGCAACGGACGGCCTGTGGACAGAGGCGCGTGGACAGCAAAAACAGTCAAACGACCCCAGCAACAACCAGCACATCCTCCATACGCCAATTATTGGGCACCGCTGACGCGCAAACGGCACACCATGCTACATTCAGCACAGCCGCAACAACCAGCACATCCTCAATACGCCAATTATTGGGCGCCGCTGACGCGCAAACGGCACACCATGCTACATTCAGCACAGCCCCAACACACCAACTACTGGGCTCCGCGAACGCGGAAACAACACCAGCAAGGGCACCGGCCGCAGCGGCCGACAGAAAGCAGCAACCCGACGCAACATGCAAAGGGAAGAATGGGTGGCTGTCAAGGGCCCCGTAAAGGAGCAACAACCAGACGGAATGTCACACAGGGGGGCTGGGGGGGTTTGGCATCCAACAGGGGGGTGGACAGTTGAGTAGCATCCACTGAAAGTTCAGCAGCACCTGCGAAAAGTTGAGTAACATCCACTAACCTAGTGGAACCAGTAAGGCTTTGTTACCTACGGTGGAGGTACCCCTTTTAGCCACCAGCGGTAGCAAGCAGCAACAACGAGCATGCGTAAAATGGTTAAAAGTCAGAACTCTGTTGTGGTGGCTGGGATTTGGGCGAGCCTTTGAGTCTTTGGTAAATGAAACCTGTGAGTATCAAGTACAACGACACAAAGTTTGAGCAGGCAACTCAATAGCAACGGCCAGGACTGTGCGCTGCACATGGCAGATTCAGTTCTTCTTCTCTCAAAATCTGTCAAATTTGGCAAAAAAAATGCCATTTCTTGGCCGGCTTGGGTATCTATGATGTTTGTGGAGGGGGCCATTTGCATTGGAGTCAAACTGGATGATGAACAAACACGTTGGTGCACCGTTTGGTAGCTTTTGACTTCCAATGCTCACTTTTTTCCAATGTCACCTTCCTTTGCTGTGTTTGACTGCCATGTATTGCATTGGGCATTGGGCATCCTTATGGTGATAAAAAATGATGAATAGGAGCATTGGCAAGCTATTTCCACACCTTTCACCGCTTAAATGCTAGGGTCGGATTACATATGGAGATATAGTGGGGCTCACATGTGGTTCAAAAGGTGGTGCAAAATTATTTTTTCTACATTCGTCTCTGGACTACCTGGGGTGCATAAAGAAGTGGTTTTAGGCTGTTTTGAGCTGGTTTTGACCCATACCAGCCCATGCAAGCTCCCAAAAGGCCGCGAAAAGGGCCATTTTTGGACCGTAAAGGGGTCAAAAATGCGTTTTTCCAAAGGTGATCCTATCGTTTGGGATGCTAAAATAAGTGGTTGTTCAGCTATTTTCAATTTTCTTTGAGCCATTTTTGCTTGCTTTGCTTGCACAATTGTCAAAACTGCATAGATCATGTTAGATGGGAGCGCCAGGGCCGGGGCCTGATTTGAGAGGGTCTTTGAGGGGCTTCTTTTATGGGGACCTGTTGGGGGATCCTTCATAGAGCTTCTTTACGAGGTCCTGTAAAGGGGTCTTTAAGGGGGGTCATGGGCATTCTGAGAGGTTGTTCACCGGCTAGGGTCTTTCAAGGGTATCTTTCCAGGGACTCCTTTTGGGGGTCCTTTGGGGGGTTCTTCAAGGGAGTCTTTTCAGGTGGTCCTTCAAGGGGCTTCTTTAGGGAGGTTGTTTGGGGACCACTCAGCTGGTATTTCACGGTGGTCTTTAGAGGGGATTTCATAGCAGGGTCTTTTGGTGGGGTCATGGGTCCTTGCATTTGTCCGCAACCGTGGCCCAAATTTAGGTGGACATTGTTCAACTATTGGCGGGTGCGCCTAACTTTTGGTGGATGGTGGATGGTAGCCGGGTCCTTATGGTTCTCTTGAACATGGTTGAAAAATGGACCACAGCATGGCACCATGGCGTTAGAGAAGCCTCAGTGGGCGAGCAGAGTTGAGCAGAACTGAACCAGGGTTTTGGGTGTCCAGGCAGTTGATTGAACAGGTGAAGGACACACTGCGAATGGCCGAAACGTGGGCCGGCAGGTCAGGAGCAGTCATGCAGTGTTGACTGCCAATTTATGTCTGTGGTGCAGCATGGTGTCCCATTTCTGTTTTGCAGCTGGTGATGGAGTTTCTCAGCCACACGCTCGAACGGGATCTGCCAAATGGCCAGTATTTGAAGGAGGAGTTCATTGCTGGTATTGTGCAACAGGTGTGTGTTGTTCGAAAGTCATACTGTCTCAGGGACCCCTGACGCCACAGCAGAGTTTTTAGTCCATCCGGCGTCGGTAGCCATTGGCATTCCCTGCGATTTTCTTTGAGACCTCTGGTACCGCCACCTGCTGGGGTGCGGAATGCACAGTGCGTGCCTTCTTTTTCTTCTTTCGCGCCAACAGTCGACCCCCGCCCCCCAACTGTGACCACGAGAACACAAAAACATGTTGTCAACAGCAGGAAGCAGCCTGTGCAGCAAGTTCCCCCTCTGCCCACGTTCCAGCTGTCGCCCAAGTTCTTCTGCTTGCACTTGCATCTCTGCTGCTGTTTCATGGCATCTCTTACGAGCATCGACGGGTGGAGATCGGCATTGCATCGGGGAAGCAGATCCCAGCCTCGACGTCACATTGACTGTGTGTTCTTTTGATGCGTCTGGTTTGGAAGGGCGGGGATATCTCAATTTGCATTTAGCTGCAAAGGTGCGCAGTGGATGGGAGAGTTGGAAGCGAGCTAGAAAGGGGTGCAACACGGTGCCGTACAACACGGTGCCGATGTGCCCCTCGACTCTGCGTGACCATCCTTTGCGCTGTGTCCTGCTGCTGGGGTTTTGCATGCGTTCTCTTTGCTTCGGTGCCTTGTGCGGTCTGTTTCGACGTGCGAGTTTGCGCTTTTTTTTGGGTATGCAGACTCTAGTGGCATTGCGAGAGATCCATTCAAGAGGACGTGTGCATTTGGATGTCAAACCCGCCAACCTGTTGTATGGTCGCATTGATGCAATCAAGCTTGGTATCCCTTCCCCTTCTGCACAGGCTGTATTAAACCTTCATTCTTCAGCTGCTAATGTTTCCCCCATTGCGTGTAGCATCCCTGCCTTATTGATCACCGCAAACACCCCCCCCGCAGCACCCACGCAGCACAAGCCACCTCCGCATCACAATTGGAGCCGAGCCCCCCCTCCCCCCCAATACCGAGGCTTTGTGCCAACCCCCCCCCCCGCCCAAAGAAAAAGCGGTGTTCATCCAAAAGGATCGTGGTTTGGGTCGCATGTTCGAGGTTGTGCTGTATTTTACTCACAACACTGTTTTGAGATACATACAAGAGCCAGGTGCAATGTCACCCCAAGACCAGATGTACAAATTTGAACACTAGCTGAGTCTGTGCCTGTCCCTTCATCGGTTCCCTTAATGAATCCTTAATCATGTCCCTCAGTGGTTTTGCCGTGATGCTGCCACCACTCCTAGGAACTGCGGCACCCTGGGCTGACGCAATCAGCAGCCATGTCAGCAACCCCTCCCGCAGAACCGCAGAATTTGAGGCTGCAGGTAACTCGGGAGCCGGTTCACTGACGGGCGCTGATCCGCCACCAAACACAGCACACGACAGGCGAAGATGGTTAGTGGGTTCAGTTTGAAAGGAGAAGGATTCATGGTGTCCACAGGCTGCACATTTTGGGAGGGGACCTGGGGGGGGGGGGACAGGGCGTTTTGGAGGTGTGGCGTGACCCTGAGATTGAGCACCTGTGTCAGGAGGCAGGGAGTGTTCTGGTGATATTGGGGATGCTGCTGTCAAATTCATCGCGTCTGACAGTATTAGCTGGCGGTATAAGTAGAAACTCATCAAAGAATTCCTCAACTGTACTGGCCCGGAAACAGGAATTGGTGAAACCCGTTTTCCCCGTTTTTCTGGTTAATGATGCCAAAATTCTCTGCGGAAGAAGCCGGCCCAGAAGGCAGCCAGTTCGGCATTGCACTCTGCTCGGAGCAGCACGTGTCAAATCTTCTCCCCGTGGTTGTTGTGGTTTGAATGGAGCTGTTTAGTGATGCACATATTCCCAAGACGTTCAAAAGTCCTGTGCTGAAGCCTCACCTCCGCTTGCAAGCGCCGGTCGAATGGAACCTTCAAAATCACGGGTTCGAAACTGGGACCATGGCTGTAGGAGTCAAGTGCTTCAACCTCTAGACCGATTCAAGAATCAACCACCCCACCCTGGTTGGGGGGGTGGGGGTCAGGGGCAAAACGGAATGTGCTCACCACACGGAGGTCTCAGCGCGGGAAAGGGCAGGTCCAAGGTTGTCACGTGCCCCCTTGGGAGTGGACATCCCAGGGCCTATCAGCCGCCGTTGGAGAGGACTCCTGCACCGCCAGCATGGGGTGTTTGCTTGGACGCGCTTGGCCAAAGGAAGGGAAAGGAGTGTAGGGGAGTAAGGATAGGCAAGACTGGTAGGACAAGGCCACTAGTTGGTGATTGACATTGAACGGCACCGCCACCTCACTGACGATCGTCCTAAATTTTCAGGGGGCCCAAACGAGTGTTGCGAGGTGCGGGCAAGTGCCTCATGGTAACCCTACTCGGAGGTTCCACAAACAGTGCCATGCCAGTTGCCACCGATCGTTCCATACCAGATCCAAGCTCCTTGTGATGAGGGGCATGGGGGGTTTGGCCAGCATGAGGCGCATGGGGGGTGTAGGCGCGCACAAGGCGCGCCCAGGAAGTTCCGGTTAAACAAACGAGCTAACCAGCAAGTCTGCGACGTCCTGGGGCACAGCATGCAATTCACGTGATCTTGCTATCTCATTTGAACGCCAAAAGGGCAAGCCATTTTCTGAGTGGGCCGAACAGAGTTGAGCAGAACTGGACCAGGGTGTTGGGTGTCCAGGCAGTTGATTGTGGGGTGCGGCACAACCCTGACCACAAGAACACAAAAGCATGTTGTGAACAGCCTGCAGCAGCCTGCAAGGACAAGGGTAAGTGGGCAGAGGCCAATAGGTGCCGCCAGCGCCAGACAGCAACCCACTCAGGCGTCATGCCGAACCCTGACTGGTGGCTGGACAAGGGTGGTCGGGAGGGTTTCCGGAAATAGCCTCTGTGCGCCCCTTGCCTGACCGGGGGGCGGGGGGATTTTTGTTGCGCCCCATGCAGCAGTCTTGTAGAGTCTCGGCCGGTGGAGACCGCAGGATCCGGCAACCTACTGTACCCGAGAAGTCTGAACAAGGCAGGCCATGCGGACCCAACGGAGAGGGGCCGGATGGCTGGTGGCATTGGCACGCAGTGAATGTCCGCTTTGCCGTGTTGTTCCACATGTTCACTATTTTGCAGCGCCGTTCCTGTCTCTGGTCAAGTCTCTCATGATGCATGAGATCAAAGAAGGGGTCAGTCTGTGTCCCACTCACGCACAGGAGATGGTTTGGGGTCAAGCGTCAGGGTGCAACGGGTCGCATTCACCTCTTTCTGTACTCAGGAGATTTCGGGACGATGGCCACCATCGGAGAGCCCTGCATTCAGCTGGGGGACTTCTGTTTCATGGCTCCTGAGGTCTTGAATTGAGGGGATTGTGAACAGCGAGAGGCAGAGGGCTGCTGTCTTGTTGGATAAGTTCCAAGATTAGTTATTATTCAAAATGTAATAAAGAAATATTTGTTTGATAGAACTAAGAGCCCTACGGTAATTGATGTACTCGTACAGAAGTACCTCCTTAGGATGAAATAAAAATGCATTGAAAATAGAATTCCAAGTGTTTTGTGGTTGAACCAGACACGTTCCATCATTGTGCTGGAGTGCTGTTCCTGGACAGATCTGTCTGCTCCCTTCACCCAAGAGACCCAGAATCTGCCGTCCGCTTTCCCCAGCACTTTATGTTCATGTTTATGTTTATATCTGCAATATCTCTGCTCCACCGCCACGACCGTGGTTGTAGGCCAACTAACAGCAGTGGCTTTTTGTGCTCTACAGACACTCTGGCCACTGGCCCACTGAAAATTGAAGGCACCAGAATTCCCGAAATTGCTACATACGCAAGTCATTGACACTGTCATGGCAGCAATCAACTTAAGATAGTAAAAAAAAACCCCAGCACACCCGTCCCTGACCCGCACGTTTTCTCTTTTTCGCTAAGCATGTGCGAACATTGGGTGCACAATATCAGCATTGACCAAGAACAGTGAGTCCTGCAGTGTGTTGATTCATCTTCGTTGACTCCAACTGTTTTGTGCGTGTGTTTGGTTTAGTGCACCAGGCCTACCCGTGCATTTGCAGTTGTTCCAAAAAAACCTTGGGAACCTTGTGTCACCATATTCTGAGTTTGCTGAGGTTGGTTTTGGTGAATGTTGGAGTTTCAGATGCAGTTTCGGAACACAACCTTTGCCCGTCCATTCTGCAAATTAGTTGTCTCGGCTTCGGTTTGTGGGGGATGGGGAGGCTTTTGCCCCCAAGCCAAACGCCTGCCGCTTCTGCTAGACGCAAGGATTGCCGCAGCAGGACTCGGTCTGCTACGTTCTGCCACCTCATTCATGTCCTTCTGGTGGCAGATGTGCCTGGTCCATTCCACAGGTGCTGGTAGGTAAGTCCCCTTGATCCTCGCATCCCCATCATGTGTGTCAGCAATCTACCACTCCTTCAGGTTGCATACTCACGAGGACTCTTTACAGATCGCAGCGACATATGGAGTGTGGGTGCTGTTGCTGTCACCATGGCGGATGGTGGCCCTCCACTGTGCCGGGAGGATCCAAAACTGGTAACCCTGCTCCACAATACCTCACCTTAACCCACACCACACCACAGCTTTGCACCAGAATCTACTCCCGTAGCCTTCGTAACGCAGCGGGGCATAGCGATGCGCAGGTTTGACTCCTGCCCTGGGCCACCTATTCGTAGTTCGGGGATGTTGCACGGCTGAACAGTTCTCCACAGCCATATTTCTTATGATTCTGCGAGGGCTGTACTGCCGTAGCATTGGTAATGCAGCGGTGCTCGCATGGCGGGTACCAGCAGATGCGCAGGTTCAACTCCTCCCCCGGGCTATTTTATCCTGGTCCGGCTCCAGAGATCCTTGTTTCTTCACACTGCGAGGGCTGATACAGCATTGGGTAGTCTAAACAAAGCAAAGCAGATGCCCTGGATGGTTCCAAATACCCATCTCAATCTTGGTCCAGGTCGGTGATGAAAGGAAAGTAGTGATGGTACGATATGGATTCAACAATCTGCATGCTTCACGAGAGTAACCCTAACCTGATGTGCAGCAGTGATAGTATACGCCTGGTGTTGATCACCGCTTTACTCCCCCTTTTGAAATCTCCGCCCGTTTGCAATCCCTCCCGCCCCTCCGGGGGGAACCCTCAGTTCATCCAAAAAGCATATGAAATACTAGGTGCCGAAGAAAAATTTTCTTTAGGTTACACTGGAACTGCTGCAGGGTTAGTGCTACAATTCTGTGGTGCAACCCCCCCCCCAGGAGGAACTGTCACTTCGTCCCCCCCCCCCCCCCGTGGGGGGGAACCGTCACGCCATTGGGGGGAGGATTTCAAGGGGGGGGCTAAGGTCGTACAAGAGTGGCGGTCCAGTGGTGGTGGTAGACAATGCAATTGGTGTTCCAGAAATGGTGCACGCGTAATATATAAAGCTGTATGACCGGACTCTGCAAAGTGTGTGTGAAATGGTGGGCTGGCTTCCGGCAGAGTGCTCTTTAGGTACCATCGCCCACCCCTTCTTTTTTCCTTGTGCAGCTGATGTACATCCATTACGAGACTTGCATGGTGCCGTCTTTGTGGGAACCTCACAGATGGAGCCCTGAATTCCGAGATTTCCTGACACGTGTGTCTGTTTATGCTCTGGGCATGGGTATTGTACCGCAGCATAAGCCTGAGTGCTCGTGTGCTGTTCTGCAATTTCTGGTTTTGTGGGCACTCTTTCTCTCTCTCTCTCTCTCTCTCTGTCTGTCTGTCTGTCTGTCTGTCTCTGTCTGTCTCTCTCTCTCTCTCTCTCTCTCTCTCTCTCTCTCTCTCTCTCTCTATTCCTCAACAAATACACTTGAACATGTACAACAACAGTTTGATCACATCACAACCCCCCCCCCCCCTCTCTCTCTCACAACAAATACAAACGTGGTCTGATGACATCACAAAGTGCAATGCAAAATTTACTTGGCCTGAGCCTAACGTCAACAACAGGCACAGAAATGGTGGCAAACTAACTAGGATTGAATATTGGGACCGAGCTGGTGGGGGAAGGAACATCGTCTGGGAGACTTCAACGACAAATGACGTACACACTAGAAAGTGGATGAGGGCGGCTCAAAAGGGGCTGACAATGAGCCGTATTCATCCGTTTGGGCACCACAACTGGACCAGGATCATTTTTGGAAAACCATGGTTTTGACCCATTTGAGCCATGTATGGTCCTAAATTGGCCCATTTTCAAGGCCCTTTCGGCCTTGCGAGAGGCCAAAGTTGCTCAACATGGGCTCAAAATGGGCTCATTCCACTTGTTTGTGCACCCCAAATAGTCCAAAAGTATGTTTGGAAAAACACATTTTTGATCCATTTTTGACTGATTTTTGGTCCCAGATCAGCCCATTTTCAAGGCATTTTGTGATTGTGGAGTGGCCAAAATGGCTTGCTATGGGCTCAAAAAGGGCTCATTTCACTTGTTTAGGCACCCCAAATGGTCTAGGATCATTTTTGGAAAAACACATTTTTGAACCATTTTGGACCCATTTTTTGTCGCTAAACAACCCATTTTCAAGGCATTTTGTGACTTTGGAGGGGCCAAAATGGCTTGCAATGGGCTCAAAATGGGCTCATTTCACTTGTTTAGGCACCCCAAATGGTTCAGGATCATTCTTGGAAAAACACATTTTTGACCCATTTTTGACCCATTTTTTGTCCCAAAAGAGCCCATTTTCAAGGCATTTTGGGATTTTACGAGGGCCAAAACGAGCCACCACGAGCTCAAAACGTGCCAAAAACACTTGTTTTGGCATTCCATGTGGTCCAAGATCACTTTTTAAAAAGTCATTTTTTTGCACCCGGTGGACCTTGTTTCCCCATTTTGGCACCCACCTCTTTGGGCTACCTCCTGCAGCTTGCCACAGCCCACAGGCCCTAGGTATGGGGGTCTAGGTGTCGGTTAGGGCAATTTTAAGGGGTGGAAACCACCAAAAGTGGGTGGTTGCGGTTGGATTAGGTGTGCTCGAAATGTAGCCCAAGATATGGTCTGTTTTTGGTTTGGGGCCGTCGGTGGCCAATGTGCACAAATTCTGGGCCTTTTGGGGCCCTTTTGGGGGAGGCTCGCGGACATATTGTGGAGTTAGAGGGGCCTAGAGGGCCCTTTGGCACGGGGAAGTCTAGCTACATGTGTACAATAGCCACTATTTCCCTTCATTTGGCCATTTTCAGCAAGTTCTAGGGCGGTTTTGGGCAAAAAAAGGCTGATTTTGGCCCTGAATTGCAAATTTTGAAATGGAGGTCCGGCACTTGCGACGCCCGTTCCCGGCGGCCACCGTTGAGTTTGTGGCTCATACTTTGTGTGGTTGTCCCTCACACCCATAGGTACCATCCACCAAAAATTTTGCTGAATCCGAAGCACCACGGCGGAGCTGTGATTTTTCCCCATTTCGCACGTGTTTGTTTGCTTGCTTGCTTGCTAAACTTGTGAGGTCCACCCTAGACACTAAAGAGGGTTATAAAACCAAGACTGGTTCCACCAGCTCAGTTACCCTAACCCTAACCAGGACTAAATATTGGGACCGAGCTGGTGGGGAAAGGAACATCACCTTCAAGGCATTTTGTGACTTTAGACGGGCCAAAATCGCTTACAATGGGCTCAAAACAGGCTCATGTCACTTGTTTATGCACCCCAAACAGTCTAGTTATCATTTTGGAAAAACACGTTTTTGACCCATTTTTGACCCTTTTTGGTCCCCAAAAAGCCCATTTTCAAGGCTTTTTGGAATTCAGGAGCGTCATAACGGGCCACCATGGGCTCAAAACGGGCCAAAAACACTTGTTTGAGCACCCCAAGTGGTCTAGGAACAAATTTGGAAAAACATGAATTTGGACCATTTTTGGACCTACAGATGACCCATGTAACCCTACCCTAGCACGTGCACTGTGCGCGCTCAACACTACTCTGTTGTGCCAAAATGGGGCATCGAAGGGTGATGACAATATGGAAAAAGGCTTCAAAGTGATCCCATTCATCGTTATTCAGCACCACAAGGGTGCCCAATGCAATTCATGGCTAAAAAACACGTTACGAGAACATGCAACTTGAAAAATTATGCAAAAAGGGTGCTTTTCAAGGCCGATTTTGCGGTATTTTGAACCCATAAAGAGGTCGTCGGACGCACTACTTGGGTGTAAAACCCACTAGACAGTGACCAAAGGTGATTGTTCATCATGTGCATATCAGTTTCCCTGCCAGGTTCATGGTGCCCAAACGGGCACCCTTTTTGTTGTCATCTTGAGCAAGGCATGCACAAGTTCCACTCGTGTACGCCTACCATTTTGCTGTGCTGTGCTGGGCTATGTTGTGCTGTGCTGGGCTTGCGGCTGCGTTGGGCTAGGCTGTGCTGGGCTAGGTTGTGCTGTGCTGCGCTGCGCTGCGCTGTGCTTTGCTTTGATGGGCTTCGCTATGTTGTGGTGTGGTGTGCTGCTCCCTCCGCAAAAGAGCATGCAGTAGGAGGGACAGTAGAGGGTGTTCGCAATGATCATTGTGCAAAGCAATGAAAATGCTCATTGCAAAGGCAATTTGTTGATTTGGGCCATCAAGCTATTTTGAATGTAGTCTGCATGAGCAAGGTCCAGGTTGGCCAAAGGAGGCCTTTGGCAAACCTGAGGCGCGCTCCAGAAGACACAACAAATCCTTGTTCTTGCAACTAGTTGACTGGAATTGGCACCTTGGGATCACCATTCATGAACTTGCAAGTTATCTTGTCTTAGAGGCGATGAAACCGTGGTGACACAATGAACAATGCAAAATGCAACCCGAATAGCATAATTCCGACAAAAGCCGACACAAAATTCCGCCTTTTCGTCAATTTATATTGCCAATTTTCTAGCAGCAGCATGTGCCACTGCCCGTTCCTCGGATTTTACACGTATTATTTCAGCATATTTTTTAGGCTGAAAAGGACCTATTATGCCAGGGGGAATTGCTGGCATACTTCGCGCAAGCCTAATCCAGGTGGTTTGGCACCGCAGGGACCCCACTCCGGACTATTGGGACTGGGTATCCTAGTCCCGACACCCAGTCATCACGGTGTTGGACAGTCTTGGGCACGCTACCACCCCGCCTATGGATAACGCTCACCGCGGGGGCTGTGGCCCACTTTCACTACATGGCGAAGTGCCTTACACATGAGTGCCCGCGACACCCCAACAAAGGGCCCCTTTACATGGCGCTCCATGCCGCCCTCCATGCCACGGGAACCATGCCCTCCAAGCTGGCCCTAGCGCTTGCACGAGCATTTTGGGGCTGCAGCGACAGTGGCCCCCAGCCTGGGGCCCACAGCGACACCTGCAGTCCCAAACGGAGCCGTGGATCCATGAGCTACCGCAGCCGGCAACCATCAAAGGGACCATTGTAGCAACGGATGCAGGGATCACTCCGGTGGGTATGGCTATGGCCCTAATGTCGGAGCATGCGCCCGGCCAGGCGTGGGGTGCGCAGTTAGTGTGGTGTGCATAGTATGTGTGGTGTGCACAGTTAGTGTGGTTTGCATTGTAGGTCTGGTGTGCAGAGTATGTGCTGTGTGCATCGTGATTGTTGCGTAGCCTCCTCACATTTCTCAGGCTGTTTCGTCAAAGATGCAATGCGCCGGCCCTCTGCTGATGAACTGCTCAGAGTATGTCGCCAGATGCCATTGGGCGGCCCCTCATTCCCTTAAAGCTGGGTGCTTTCCGAGGTGCTCAAGCCCTCACCCCTCCCTTTCGCTAATTTCTGGCGTCAGGTCTGCAGAGGTAGGAGGGGTGGGGAGAGGAGGGCGGGGGGTCACAATATGTAATACCTCAAAATGCTCGCCACGCCATGGATTGAATTTTTCCAGTGTTCTTGAGCAGCACGTCGAAACGAAAGTGCATTTTGCTGGGTTTTCCGCTCGACACGCAGAGCAACCGAGTAATTACCCAGGCCCTCAGTGGGAGGATTCAGCTGGGTAATGTCACTGAACTATCGACCACATCAGAACCTTCTTTCTGGCGCTTTGTGGCGTCCAGCCTAAGCCCGGCAACCTTGGGCCTCTAAGTGTGGTTGAAGGCCATGGAGGGCATTTAGCTCCAGTGGACCGCGTTTTTCACTTTCCCCCACCAAGACCCCCCCCCCCGCCCGCCCGCCCCTTGCCCTCTCGTGTTCTGTGTCACACTTCCCACATTGGTCGTGAGTACCTTCCCAATTTTACTGGCTTGGGAAAGACTCTGTGTGAAGCAATGCCGGCACCCCCACGGGAGGGTCGCCAAGGGGCAGAAGCAGCCATTGTGAGTGGTGGCTTGGGACAAGCAACGTACACCATTTCCAATCCATTTCCAAAGGGGCCTTCGGCCCGCTTCTACTGGGGTGGGTGGATTGCGTACGAGACCAAGGGTCCCCCCCTTGCCCCGTGAGCGCGAAGGCGTGCTACGCGCTTTTGTTTTGGTCCGCTTAGTGCAATCCTGTCATAAGATATTTGGCCCTCCAGTGAGCAAGACCAGTGAGGAAATCTCCCGCCTGGGCCGCGATGGATGGATGATGGACGGAATTATTTTGGTGGGGGCTGGGAGGGGCGTTGCCGCCCTATGACGAATGATGAGAGACCACTGCAATTACACTGTGCTGAACCGTTTGACCAAGCTGAGGTTTGGGTGATGGTATTGCATAGGGTCTTGACAGGATGCAGCTACCAGTGCTGTGGCGGACGTAGGCGGAGGGAGGTGACATCGATTGCGGCTGCGCCTCACAACACTCTCGGAACTGTTTTAATTTCCCGCCGACGCGTTGGGACCCACCCAGTCGCGTGGAAGGGGTGGGGCTGGGGGTGGACCGTTCTTTTCGGAGGGTGGCTCATGCACGTTTGTACACACGAGCAGTCACCATGGTACACGTGCACATAGTTTACCGTGTGCACGCATAAGCACGTGCACCTTGTGAATGGCGATGTGTGTGTGCGTATGTGTGTGCAATGTGCCAAGCCCAGTGGATGTAGAGACGCCTCAGGTTCTTTTGATGCATGAAAACGATGCGGAAATGCAAGCGAAGGGGTCGTGATGACGAGCTTGTCAGTGCGTGTGCGGAATGCGTGCCCAGTGCAGCAGCTTGTTCCCTCCTTTATTTCTGGGGCCCTTTGGGTTGTGTGGGATATGGGGATGATGATGTGTGCGCCGCAAACATGATGCCCCCGGAGTGTGACCAATAGGGGCATCCCTGTGGGTCTCTGGAGAGCCGCCCAGCAGTGTTTGCACTTTCGACGCCAGCTGGCGTGCCCTCACACGGTCCTGAGAGGAAGCCAGACATGTCTGTGCGCTTCTTTCTATGCCACCATTCACCATTGTGGCAAGTTGTCCGGTGGGTGGTGCCCGGGATTGGCACTGTGATACATGGTGGCCATTGCGCAGCTGCCCGAGCCATGACCATAACCTGATGCACACGCCTCTTGACACAGCACCCGTGGATTACGAAGTACGCCACCAATCCCCTGCTGCTGCTGCATGACAAGTACCAGCCGATACCCCACAGAATCGAAGACAATCCCTTGGTGCAATCCGTGGGCAACTCAGAAGGGGTATGACCATGAATTGCCCATGCCCTGTATCCACGTCGCAGCCCCCATAAGCTGGTGCGATTGGGGCCAGGGTTGCTGACCAGCAAGAGATTTGCTGTGCGCCTTGTTGGTTTGTTCGCAGGCATTACAGCCGCTAGACACCAATAAGGAGGAGGCTGCTTTGAAGCATTGCTTACTGCTCGCGACCCAGGGGTGATGTGCCCCTCCCACCCCAGGTGGCAATCCCACCAGGGGCGGCAGGGTGGGGTTTTGGAGCAACAAACCCATATCAAAACTATGGGTTTATTTGGACATCCCTGGTGCACTCCATCGGCACTGCAATTTAATTCCGAGGGACATTATATGACCACGATCATCATCGTCAGTTGTGCACTGCACGAGCCGCTTAGCGCTCATCACAGGGGTACCCTGTTTCTCGAATTTCGGACGTCATGCTAGTTTGGCCAACCCCCCCACCCTTTTTTCCAAGGTGCCAAAGCAAAAATTTTATGGACAAACAAACACCCCCCATTGTTTGCTGTTGGGGTCCACACTGCACCTTTGGTATGCAACTATTTTGTAGAATTTGCTCTAGAGTAGCAACATATGGGTTCATCAACCCCCAAACACCCCTAAAGTGGCAAGATGTGAACTGTTCTATTGTGCTCCTGCCCGGGGACGGGGGGGTGGGGGGGGCTCAGAAACCGGATACGATGAGGGGTTTCGAAACCCGCCCCGTTTTTCAAAAATGCCCCGTGGGGTGGTTTTAAGGGGGTTTTTTGACGCAAGCGCTCCAATTTTGGAAAAAAATTCTTGTGACGTCTTTTTGGGCTCCACATTCACGGTTTTTGTGGCCCCTTGAGTTAGGGATATGTCCTCATAATCCACAGTTTTTGGTTGAACCGGTGAACCAGTTGGTGGAACCAATATTGGTCTTATGACCCTCTTTAGTGTCTAGGGTGGACCTATTAGGTTTGGTAGCAAGCAAGCAAGCAAGCAATCAAGCAGCAGCAAGCATGCGCGAAATGGACAAAAAATTGCAATTCCGTCGTGGTGCTTCAAATTGAGCGGAACTTTTGGTGGATGATACCTATGGGTGTGAAGGACGATCACATGAAGTCTGAGCCACGAGGGCTGCTCCCGGCTAGGACCCGACCCCAAGGGGAGGGCTACCCCCCCTCCACAGACCCCAAAATGGTTGTACATAACAATGGGTTCTGTGGGCGCCGGAGGCGCCGGAGATTTTGTTTTAGGCATAGGCAGGGGGAAATATTTTTGTTTCACCCTATGTGTCTGTACTCAAAATACTCAGAATTTTGTGGAGAGTTCAAAAACGGGTGAAAAACACAAAAAAGGATTTTGACCCCAACCCGGCCTCCAGGTCGGACCTTGGCTGATGGGAGCCTGAGTTGATGGGCAAATTTTTTTTGAAAAATTTTTTACCCCACTTGTGCATGTTCAAAATGATCAGCGTGTTATGGGGATCATTTTAAGGTATGTATGTTGAGACACCCACCAAATCCCCCCCCCCCCCCTGCGTGGAGCCCGGTGGCTGACCGCCCGACCCGCCAAAGGGGGGGGGGAGTGCCACCCCCCCACCCCCTACGACCCCCAAAACTGTCACACACCCCTCGGGATCACACATTGGCCGGCAGCCGCCCCCGTGGTCTGAGCCAGAAACTCAACGCCGTCTACCACTCGTGACACCCGGGAACAGTTGTCGCGAGTGGTAGACCCAGGTTTCAAGAAATTGCAATTTAGCGCCAAAAACAGCCTTTTTTTGCCCAAAACAGCCCTAGAACCTGTTCAAAACGGCCAAAGGAAGGGAAATGCTGGCTACACTCCACATGCAGCTTGACTTCCTCGTGTCAAAGAGCCCTATGAGGCCCTCTAACTCCATGATGTGTCCAAGAAATGCCTCCAAATGGCCCCCAAAAGCCCAGAATTTGTGCACATTGGCCGTTGTCAGTCGCAAACCAAGACTTAGCCATATCTTGGGCTACGTGGCTCAAAATGTGATTTTGAGGGCACCTAGTCCACCCGCAACCACCCATTTCTTGTGGTTTCCAGCCCCGAGAATTCCTCAAATGGACACCTGAACCCCCGTTCTTGGGACCACTAGGCAACGGCAAGCTGCAAGAAGAAGCGCAAAGAGGTGGATACCAAAACGGGTCGTCACAAGGTCCACTGGGTGCAAAAAAAATGACTTTTTCCAAAAATGATCCTAGATCACGTGGGATGCCAACACAAGTGTCTTTTGAGCCTGTGGTGGCCCATTTTGGCCCTCCAAAAATCCCAAAATGCCTTCAAAATGGGCTGTTTTGGGACCAAAATGGGTCAGAAATGGGTCCAAAATGTGTTTTTCCAACACCAATCTTGCGGCATTTGGGGTGCCCAAGTGAAATGTGGGCATTTTGAACATATTGTATGCCATTTTGGCCCCTCTAAAGTCACAAAATGCCTTGAAAATGGGCTGTTTTGGGACCAAAAAAAAAGGGTCAAAAATGGGTGAAAATTTTGTTTTCCTGAAAATAATCTTGGACCATTTGGGCTGCACAAACAAATGAAATGAGCCTATTCGGAGCCCATTTTGAGCAATTTTGTCCCCTCTCAAGTCCAAAAGAGCCTTGAAAACGAGCCATTTTGGGACCACAAGTGGCTCAAAGATTGGCCAAAATATCTTTTTCCAAAAATGGTCCGAGTCCATTTGGGGTGCCGAAATGGATGAGTAGCTCATTATGAGCCCATTTTGACTGGCTCTAATCCATTTTCGGGGCGATTTCCGGGGGAGAAGTTGCGTGAATCATTCTTCGTGTCTTTTCCCCACCAGCTTGGTCCCAATATTCAGTCCTGGTTAGGGTTAGGCTACTTACCGTAACCTAACGCCAACCCTCACGCTAACCCTCCTTGGCCACCCAACGTGGGGGTATTAGGACGGGGGTTGGGCTGGAGTTAGTGGGGTTCCACGGGGGCCTGGTCAGGACCCGACCCCAAAGGGGCGGGGGGTCCCCCCCCCTCTACAAATCCCAAAATGGTTGTACAGAACAATGGGTTTTGTGGGCGCCAGAGGCGCCGGAGGTTTGGTTTTTTGTTCGACCCTATGTGTCTATACTCAAAATACTCAGAATTTTGTGGAGAATTCAAAAATGGCTGAAAAACACAAAAAAGGATTTTGACCCCAACCCGGCCTCCAGGTCGGACCTTGGCTGATGGGAGCCTGAGTTGATGGGCAAATTTTTTTACCCCACTTGTGCATGTTCAAAATGATCAGCGTGTCATGGGGATCATTTTGAGGTATGTATGTTGGGGTACCTACCGACCCCCCCCCGGGGAGCCTGGCGGCTGACCGCCCGACCCGCCGACCCCCAAGGTTTGGATCAACCAAGGGGGGGGTGCCCCCCCCCCCCCCCCTACAGCCCCCAAAACTGTTGCACACCCCTCGGGGTCACACATTGGCCGGCGGCGGCCCCCGTGTGGGGTTCGGTACGGGTTGGCACAGGGGGTGGCTGAAGTTAGTGGGGTTTGGTGTGGGGATTTTAGCATGTTTCTCAACCCCCGCCTTTTTTAAGACCCCCCAAAATTAGGTGAAACAGCATGACGTGTGAAATTTGAGAAATGGGGTACCCCTGGCTCATCCAAACCACAATGCCTACATCAATATCAATTACATAGCAGCCCATATCACCTCTGCACCCGTGACCACCCGCATCAGCCGCATCAAATTGTGGGCATTTTGGTCACAGTTTACCCAAGCGAATCAACACGAGGCAAAAATCAGGGTGCTTTATCGAGCCTCTACCCATCCATGTGAATGCCATACGCTCCTTCGGCCGTACACTAAGAAAAAGGGGGGCTAAAAGCCGGGCCTGTTGCGGTGGTTTGGCACGACCAGCACGTGTGCCCTGCGTCCCCTGCGCATTTCCGAGATACGCGCACCCCTGCCATCATGGGCTGCATCCCCTGGAGGTCACACATTGGCCCGGGTGCGGTGGTCGCTGGGGTCAGCTTGCAGCTTGCGGCCCACCACCAGCCAGGGCTTTGTGGTTGCGTTCAAGCTCTCGTCCTGTGCGTCATTGGCTTCATCTGGAACGGGCTCATGCTGCATATTCATGGGTGGCTCCAAAGATACAGGACTGAAGTCTATCACAGGACACAAACTGCTGGAGGGTGATTAGGCCGGGCGTGGGTGGCAGTCAACAAAGGCAACTGGTCCTCAGCCATGTAAATACATCTGACCATCAATGGAGGTGTCATACCAGCCCAGAACACTCTTTGTTGCCGGCACTGCAAAGCCTTTTATTTGCTTAAAGTTCACTTGTCTTGACTCTACTAACCATCTAGACTGCGGTGTCCCTGCACTGCCTCCTTCTGAACACCAATGACAGTAACTGATATCAAAATCTGGCCACTGCCACGGTGCATTGCACGGTGTGCGAGTGTCTTCTGATGTATGACCTAATGTAACGCACACATACGCAGTCAAACGCGCACGTTTGACCAAGCAGTCAAACGTGCATGGTATTTGCAGACCTTTTGTGTGCATTCTGAGGTGCCGCCCATAAATTTTGCCGAGTATGGCTGTATGATGTTTGATGTAAATCGTTCGGAAGTGCTGGGCACTCCAAATCAAGAAATGATACTGGTCGGCCGGAAGCCTTCATCCCCGTTTTTTGCAGTGGTCTTCCCCACCCGCAGCCTGTGATGTGCCCCTTCTGTACGGCTCCTGACAGGCTGGGCATAAGCTCAGCAGGCGGCACCAGTGCAGTATCTGCGGCACAACGTTTCGGAGGAAATCGCTCTAGCGTCAGGGCCTCTGACAGGGCCTGGCCTCAACATCTCCAATTTTTTTTGGGGTCCCCCCCTTTGGGCGCCAGCCACAAACGGGGTGTTCTCTCAAGTCAGCAGCTTCATTATCGATGGATGGTTGATGCAAATCCTGCACCCTCCTCCTCATCAGCCCCTATGTAACCCCCCCGCCTCGCGAGCCTTTGGCTTACACTTATTGAGACCCGCGTCGGCGGCCTTCCGATGACCACGTGGTCAAACGGTGCACATTGGCACAGCTGACAACCATCACTACACAGCACTTACAGCGCAGATCCCATTGCATCGTACACTGCATGCGCGATTCTCAATAAACTTTGCATGAGCCACAGTGCCCAGTGGCACACTTCCGTAGCACACTGGCAATGTTGTGCCAATAGGCACAGCTGCGCAGGGCCCACTGCAGTGCAGTAGTGAGTCCATGTTTTTGGCCTAATGAGTGCGGAACATTGCAGACTTTTGATTCCCGCCACCCCCCCCTCTACCCATGTGTACAGCACGCCTGATGTGCTCTGGAAGTGCGTGCTGCCGTCCAAGTGACGATGGTCTGATGTCGCATCAGATTCATGTGCTGGGCGTGTGTGTGTGCTTAGCTGCTACATTTAATGCGGAGGATATTCTTGCAGCAGTTGCATCCTCTTGTCACTTGTGTGGATGCCTAGTGGGCTACATCAATGCACTGGGTTCTTCGCTCTTTGTCTCAGCCAAATGCTGGTGTGCGATGTGTGCATCTGCCCCATATCTCTTTTTTGTTGGGTGGCCAAGTGATCACTTTTCAGCTGCTCATGGCCAGACGTCAAGTGCTGTTCCAGTGAGGCCTTGTGACTGTGCTGCACCGGCACTTTCACCAATGTCTCAGGTGTGGCAGTTCCGCGGGCACCCATTTGTTGAGGCAGTGATTGAGGGATGCAAGGGATGCCCACACAAGGGATGCTACTGGGGGCAATAACTACTGACAACGAAGTGCGAACATTGCAAGGAATGCAGCAGGAAGTAGATGCAAGGCTACCAAGCCAGGGCTACAACCTACTGGTGATCACTGCCGGCTACTCCTTGCGTCCATTGCATCCTTCTGAATCCTTTGCATTTTTTCCCTCAACCTTGCAACGCTCCTCCAACCCCAACATGAGTGTCCCATGAAAAGTTCCATGCCGAGGGTTGTTCTACATGTTTTCGGTCCCAGGTTGGTGGGTGGAAGCAGGAAACAAAAAGCCTGCAATTCAGAATACAACCTTGTACATCAGAGGTCTATGTTTAGAGATTAAGCTGACCAAGGCACGTCATGACCCAAGACATGTAAGTGCAGGAGCATGTGATTTCATGTTCTTTGCTCGAAAAAGAGGAGCTGCACCTTTGCATTGCATTCATGGCTATGCAGGGCCATCACATGAAGAAGCATGCACCAGAAAATTCTCACCCATACCTGAAAAACAATGGTCAGAACTAGAGTGCACAATTAGATTTTCCTTTCAACCCATCAGTAGCTAGACCTTAGTATCACAACGAAAGCGAAAAGCTGAAGGAAGTGCAACAGTGAGCGTCACTAAGTAAGGCAACGGGCAAATATCAAAAGTGACTCTCGAAGTTTAGAATGCTCTTTTGGAAGCCAAATTGGCATGTTGATGCCGTAGTATTCTACACGCAAAAACGTTGAAAGCAAAAACTGCTGGAAGCGAATGACTGTGGGTGGGATGCGGGAGTGTTGCGCAATGGTACACAAAAGCTGTGCAAGGTGCACAACATTTGATGATGGCTACCAGAGCGAGGGGGCATTTCCCTCAAACCTCAGGGTGCATGTTGAGGGTAGTGCTCCCAGCATTCATGGTCCTGTGAAACAAGTGGTTGCATTTTATTTGATGGGGTGTTTAAGCGGGAAGTTTCATCCGTAATTGTGCTCAGCAGCAGGGCTGGATGGAACTAAGCGGCGCTAACTTCGGCGGTGCTTCGGCTCAGCCGATTAGGTTCCGGCACTTCGGCTCGGTAGCAGCAGTATCCAGTCCTCATGCTGCCCCGTCGGCTGACCGATGTGTCCTCTCAGACCGCAGATGATTAGCCTCCAACTGCTGTCGGATGAGGCATTTCAGGTGTTGGGTGAGCTGCAATCTTTCTCTTGCCCCATCCTATGGCACCGCAGTGCCATAGGATGGCACTGCGGTTTTGTGGACATTGACAAATTCGTATTGATGTTGATTTTCCTTTGCTTTGGGGTCTGTCCAATGGCGTCTATTGCTGGCATTTTGCGCGTTGGAAACAGGCTCGGTCGGTGTCTGTGGCCTCAGCTTCCAACCTGTCTGACCTCAAAGTTGCTGTGCTCCTACCTCAGCCACAGAAAGTTCTTATTTTCTTTGTTTCTGCTTTGTCTGTCCTCCATGACTGATTGTGATATGCCTGCGCATGCACAGCATCTCTGCTGCAGTGGTAACCCTTGCGCACACCTTCGGTTGAATGTCGATGCATGTTCGTGATTAGAAATAGAAGATCGTGTGTCGTGGTATGCTTTGGGGTATGAACCTTGTCTCATGGCTTCAGGTCAGCAGAGCCTGGGTTGCAGTCTGGTCGTCTGTTGTGTTCTGTCTTTTTGGATTCAGGCTGCTTTGGATCGTCTAAAATAAGATCAGTGCAGTGGATTGTGTTTGCCTATTGATGGTGGGCGCCCCCCCTCCTTGTGTTTCACCAAGTGTCAACTTTTACTGTGTGGTCTCTTTGGGTGCTGGGGTCAGCAGTAGTCAAGTGATTTTGGTTTAGGGCCAGACAACATTCCTGGGTCAGAAGAATGGCATGTTGCCATCCCATTGTAGGTTGGCGGAAATTTCCATGGTCTTCTCCTGATACACTCCACTGCGAATTTGCTGGTACAGTGAGCAGACTGTGTACCGTCGAATAGGATGCAGTGAGCATGCATCCATGGATGACATTACACTGGCCTCGTGCCAGCTTTGGATGAGGGGCGATTTGAGTTTTGGTTCCAATTTGATTTGCATGTCTTTTTCCGTGTCAGACTGCGTGCTGAATTGTAGAGCTGAACCTGATTGCGGCTTGTGTGTTGTTGTTATTTTATTTTGGCCAAAGATTATGACAATTTTTGCTGCTCGACAAGAGACAATTTCGAGGACAGAGCCTTTGTTCTTCAGAGATCAAGTTCTTCACCACAGAGAGGAATAAGGGTGTGTACAAGCCCTGAAGACCACCGTTGAGGCACTCCCAGCCATTCACAGAGCTTGAACAGTGACATGTGGTTTGCAGCCAGGCCTCGTGTTTTCAGCAACATTTGAGCCAATTCATGGTCAAGCCATCAAAGGATCCTTGAGTAGTGGTGGGTATCACCAGGGCTCGATGGGCTCCAAATTCAAGGAGACCCCCCCCCCCCCCCACCAAGTAGATCCCCCTTCCCCCAAGTAAATGAGTCCAGTGGGCTTACCAGGGAATTTGTGCCCAGGGTCAATTTTGCACCAAATTCCCTGGTGTACGGACCGGAGAGCAAGTTGCAAGCACACATTCCCTGGTGTACAGACCAAAAAGGGCGGTTGTGCGCCCAAAATCCCTGGCACGAATCCCGTGTGTCTGTGCGCACGAAATCCACCCACAACGGACCGGGAAGAGGGTGCATGCGCACGAAATGTCACACATGCAATATATGGGGGCTGGGGTTTAGTGACATATATTGGTCTGGGTTTCAAACCCACAACTATAATTGTTAGAATCTGCTATGTTGCCAATTCAGGTAAAAGTACTTACAACGGATTATACAAATTACCTGGTGTACAGACTGGAGAGAGGTCTCCCCTGTGCCCCCCCCCCCCCTCTTTCCCCTGAGCTCAACGACCCCCCCCCCAAAAAAAACAGGTGTGGGTTGGTTGGTTGGTTGGGGTGGGGGGGGGGGTTGGACCAAGGGGGGCTAGCTTACCCCCCCCTTGCAATCCCAACGTCATTTTGACATTTTTTTGAACAACAGTTGGTTCTGCTCTCCTGTTGCTTTCCTGTGGGTGCCCCCTGTCAGAGGTGATTTCTCTGTCATTCACACACAAATCTATGCCACAGGCACTCATGTTTGGTACCACTCTCGTCACAAGGGTGGCCTGCTGGCCTGCTGCTGGCAACTGTCATTGGGGGCGCCCCAAGCGCAGTGCGCGCGCAGTGCAACTATTTGGGCGTCTGGCCGTACTAGAGACCCATACTTTGAGATACTAGGGGCCCCTAGGGGCATCATGGTGACCCCTAGCGGAGGTTTTGAGTTCTGATTTTGTCCCCCTTTGTTTGGGGACACCCGAGAATGCAGGGGTGACGTAGCATTTCTGCCCTCTTTCGGGCCCCAACCTTCCAGTGCTATTGAGGAAACCGGGACAATCTTTGATTCCACGCTTTGTTGCGTGAAGTATTCTTTTCTTTTTTGCATGTTGCTTTGCTGAGGTCAGGTATATTGGTGGACAACATTGCCCTCTCTCAACATGGCAAAGTTCATTTGATAATCGCCTGGAAGTTTTCAAAGTTGCCCGGAAAAATGCTCGGAAGTTTTGGCAGCCAGCTTGGGACCCAAAACGCAACCAATATCGCTTGGAATTTCTGTATGTACCATGTGATACGAGTCCCATTTGGTGACCATAAGTGCTAAGCGTTTCCAAAAATCCCTTGCAAAATGCCCAGCTTTTTCCTGCCATTTTTTACCTTCTATGCTGTGTGTTCCAGCCCCATGTGGTGTGTTATGTGAAGGGAAGGTAGCTTGCAACTTTCTTGAGCTGGGGCAGTTTGGGTCACCTAATTCTAAGGGCGTTTCCAAGGGGTCTGCTTGGGGGCTCTTCGGGGGGAACATAGTCTAAAAGTAGCGCGCAGTGCGCGCGCAGTGCAAAGACTCCCCCATTGGTCCCCCACCCTTGGGACCCGAGTTCCTGCATATTCGATACCAGGGTACTGGGGACAAGGTGGTGGACCATGCAGTAGCCAAGATCTGTCGGTTGGAGGCCATCCACGATTCATCTCCCCAATCACCGGGATGTGATGATTGTCCTTCTGCGCAACTCCCACACCTGAAGGCGCATTACAGAGATCCGTTCATATTTGTTCTTCTTCGCAACTGGCACCTACACTGGCACCAAAGACACAATATCACATAATGATGTCAGATATCTCACATCAACATGGCACATAAGATGTCTAACATGCCACATACTCTTCATCTTCTCTTCAGATGCCGTGTTTGATGAGCAGTGAAGCGACCGACGGAATATGTGTCAACATGGCTGCATGACCATTGCCTTCTCACAGTCCCCATGGTTGGGAGAAAGTAACCTAGAAAGGAGTGGATGTGGTGGAAATGAGCAAAAAATGTGTGAAAGGGGGTGGAAATGGGTGAAACTGGGTGAAAATGCCACATCCCCAATGTGGAAAAAGCATCAAAACCTACTGTCAAACAACAATGATGGCCATTGTATCACAAAGTATGGTTTCTAGTATGGCCGCATGCCCAAATAGTCACATTGTGCACGCAGAGCGCTTAAGCCCCCCCTCCCCCACCACCAAAATTGCATCATGGGCTGCAGTTGGGGACGGCGGTCGTTGCGGTGTAGGGAACCCTTTCAAAACTACACTGGCGTTGGTGTCCCTGTCATCCTGTCATCTGTAGCTGGGGTATTAGGCTTGAAATAGCGTTCCATGAACGTTTGGAGGGTTCGTTTCACACCACGCTTGGCTTCAAGTTGAGCACACAATGTTTAGGTTCAAGGAATTCCAGCGCAAGTGTTAGTGGAGTAAAACCCATCAAATTTGGATGCAACCTTTTTCAATCAAAAAAACGAGAAAAAATCTTCTATGTCAAATTGCAATTTTTACACCCCCTAGCTATTTTGCACCCCCCAAGGATAGGGTAGTCGGGGTCGCCTAATTTTAAGGGCATTTGGAAGGGGGTCGCTTGGGGGCTCTTCAGGGGGACCCCATTGGTCACACTTTAGGGGGAACAGGGGTTATGCATCATGCGTATTTCATTTATTGTTCTTGGTGCTCCAGTTGTTATTTTTAAATTGTGGTGGTGCAATATGCCTGGTTGAATTGTTTTGGTTTGTTCGTGTAACTAGTGTAAAAGTAGCTACAGCACGCGCGCACAATGCAAGGACGCCCCCGCGGATGCAATGAAACGTCTTGCCAAACGCTGTCCCAAGACTATACGCATGGCTGGCCCATTGCACAAGTTCACAAGTGCAATGGAAATATTGGTAGCGGTAGGCTATGCTGAACGTGTGCTATCTAACTACCAAGCGGCGGAGGACCTCGGAATCAATTCTAGGACTGGTGAGCCATCAAAACACAATTGGAGACGGAAGTCAAAAAAGGAGGAAGGAGGAAGAGCTTCACCCTTGGCAAGAACCTATATCATACTGCAGAGATGCACCTGCGGATGTGAATTGTACAAAAGTAGAATAAGCGCATAGCACGAACGAAAAAAGGGGTCATTGGCACAGACTAATGGGGGGAACGTTAGCGCGCCGGGCGCGCGCCGGGCATCTTTTTGGACCCGTGCCCCACCGGTGACCTTTTAGGGGGTGCGCTAAGGGGGCGCACTTAGGACAATCTTTGAATCCACGCTTCGTTGCGTGCTGCATCATGGTGACCCCCGGCGTAGGTTTTGACTTCCGATTTTGTTCCCTTTGTTGGGGACCCCCGAGAATGCAGGGGTGATGTAGCATTTCCGCCCTCTTTTGGGCCCCAACCTTCCGGTGCTATTGACGAAACCGGGACAATCTTTGAATCCACGCTTTGTTGCGTGGTGCATCATGGTGACCCCCGGCGTAGGTTTTGAGTTTTGATTTTGTTCCCTTTGTTGGGGACCCCCGAGAATGCAGGGGTGATGTAGCATTTCCGCCCTCTTTTGGGCCCCAACCGTCCGGTGCTATTGAGGAAACCGGGACGATCTTTGAATCCACGCTTTGTTGCTTGTGTTGTTGTTTGTGTCCAATTCGCCGATACCGGCACTTGAAGATCCCTGCCTCGAGCTTTCATACCCCGGCTCGAGGAGGAGGCAATCAGGGGCTTGAAGATCCCTGCCTCGAGCTTTTCCCCGGCTCGAGAAGGAGGCAAAAAGGGGCTTTCTTTCTTTCTTCTTTGCGTTGCGTTGCGTTGTGTTTTGTTGCGTAGTTCCTGAAATGCGTGCATGTGCACTTTGAAACGGGCACACTGAGCTGGTAATATGGTGATACATTCAGCGTGTCTGCTGCGGGAGATCAATTTTTGCTGTTCGCCTCCTCAGACCTCTTTTGCTTTTCGATATGGACTTGAAGATTGGGGACAGCGTCTTTTACACTCGGTCGACTAGGCTTCGCGTACCTGCGAAGGTAGCTGGCCATACGGACGAAGGGTACGTGGAGTTGGAGTACCTGCAAGATGGGGTGCGCGTCATCAACCATCATTGCCCCATCGACGCCCTCTCCTTCGGTATCCCGAGTTGGGACTCACCCCCACCAACCCCCTCAAGTCCACCAGCCGCCGACGTCCCCGGTGATGCGACTGGTGGCAGCCCTCTCCGTGGCCGTTCACCCACACCACCCCCCTCAAGTCAAACGGTGTAAGTCCACCTGTGTGCGTACCCAAGTTGCACGGATGGGTGCAGATGCCGAAACAATGGAGGAATTTTGGATGAAGTACGGGCACCCCGAGCTCCTCGACCGTGAGTCATTGTTTCGATTTTTTTTCTGGATGAAACACACCCCACCGGCAGAGAGCGGTGCTTTCATGTCTCACGCAGAAGGTTCGGAGGTTGCCTGGCGGCAGAGTGTTGCCCGTGCTCGCGAATACCTTAACCATGTTGTTCAAGAGATTCGATGGGCCGAAAGGTTGAATCCTTTCAACCATTGTCCCCATTTTCCATTCTTTATGAAGCATTTCACAGACTCCATGCCCATCAGTTCCATTGGCGGGATATGGAGTGCAGACCTGTGGAATCCTAAGTATGCGTCGCATGTTTACAAGGTCACTGTTGCCGTTGATATGTTGGGCAACATTGTATGGATTTGCCCCTTGGCCCCCGGGACATCAGCAGATGTTTTGATTTGGGATGGGTACGGACCTTCTCGTACCCGAGGGGATTTCTTTGATTTTGAAGTTGGGGGCCATGATGGCGCTTATAAAGGCCGGATTCATGTCATGGTGCCATTCATTGGAAGAAAGAATGGCACTTTGACAGCCCGCCAACAAGGTTACAATGATGTCCATGGGTGGTACAGGGCACGCATTGAGCAGCTGTTTGCTCGGTTGTGGCATTGGGGTTTGGTTAGGAACATCTGGCGTGGCGGCCCCAATGAGTTGCACCAGTCAGTCCGCATTTTGTTGCATTTCACTCAGTTTTGCATCCGGAGGCAAGTCCGTCACCCCCCCTACGGACCATGGACCATGGGAGCATGTCCCGCCTCAGGTTTGGACTGACCAAAGCAACTCGGCCGCCACGCAAGATGAGGCAGAGGATGAGGCGGAAGTGTGTGTTTTGTGTTGCCAAAGGCGCCCCACCGTCGCAGTTTGTGATGAGTGTAAGGAGCATTATTGTAATGAATGTATTGACACCCACACTTGTGGGACCAATGTTGTTTGTTAAGTGCAACACAAATGACAGTTGGAGTGGTTGAAGTCACAGATATTGCTTTATTTTGCAACGTGCTTTGTAGGGAAGGTGTGCAGTGCAATGTGGTCTACTTGGGGGGCTTCTCCATGGGAGGGTAAATCTGGGGCTGAAGTCGGGATAGTTAATACAAAAGTAGCGCGCCGGGCGCGCGCCGGGCAAACATTCCCCCATGGCTCAATGGATCCGTGACGCTTGGGAGGGGGAGGGGGTTACAATACCCACATAGAGATGCGCCTGCCATGAACGACAAAAGGGGTCATTGGCACAGGCGAATGGCTCAATGGATTTGTGACGGTTGGGAGGGGGAGGGGGTTACAATACCCACATACCAATTCTCTTCGTTCCTCTGGATAGATTTTGCCATGTGATGTGGCAGTTGCATGCCGCAGTAGAGAGCGCCTCCTTAGTCCACATGTATGAGCTCTGGGTCTTCACCCAGTACCTTGTCCACAAGGGATCAAATTGTATCATATAACTGAGTCGCCCAATTTCCAAGAGCTATCTTGAGTACCGATGAACACTTCGATTCAGCCCCCCCAAAAATGGATCTGTGATGCTTGGGACCGTATCCGTGCCGAGAACATTCTGCAAGCCACCGGGGCTGCATATTTTTCCAATGGGATGAAACTCGATACCTCGGAGGATATTGCATATTTTGCAGAACAAGCATGTGTGTCCCGTCCGATTCCTCTGAGGCTTCCACGTCGTGTTTGTCACACTCGTCGGATTGTGAGTCTGATTGTGATTTTGATGACGATTTTGATGGTGATGCATTGTCAGTGCCCACTTCCTCTAATTGCGACTCACAAGGAATGCCCTACACACATTGTGCACGCAGTGTGCACGCCGTGCAAAAATTTGTACGTCGGTAACTACCCGAACCCTAGTTTCGGCCGGATATGACATATTTAGATCATTATCCATTTCACCCTGTTGTCACCAATTTGTACCCATTTTCACCCCATTCTACGCTTCCTTGTGGCCCCTTGAGTTGGGGTGATGGACGCTTTGGTTTGGCCTCTCAAGGTGGTATAGTGCGGATATGTGATCTGATGCCGGGAATGTGGGCGGATGTTACGATTTGGGATCAACGTGGTCGTTCACGAACGTACTGATAGTTCTTTGATTATGAAGTAGGTAATCATGATGGCGCTTACAAGGGTCGCTTGCACAGTGCTGTACTTTATATCGGGTGGAAGATTTTGACGGAAGCCCAGCGAGAAAAAAATGATGTGGATGGCTTTTATAGTGCAAGGGTGGGGCACCTTTTTGCTCGCTTGTGGCACTGGAGGATCGTCCAAAATGTATGGACAAGCTTTGCTGAGCAATTGCACGGTCATGTTTGTATTTTGCAGCATCTGTCTCAACTTTGTGTTGTATGTGTAGACAGACCAAGTATGAGCCGTATGGACCTTGGCCTCATGTGCTTGAGTCTGTGTGGGCACCGGACTATGCCACATCAATGTGTCCCTCGGCGGGCAGATGCCTGTGCTTGGCCAGTTGTGCACTGCGGGCATAAACAATGTGTGTCCTTTCACATTTGGCATGCATTTTGGGGCGTAGTGGGTGGCTCATGCGTCTTGCGTTGGATTTACGTGGATGCCCTAACTTGTGTTCTTGTCTGGTGTGTTGACCTTGGTGCATTGTGGGAGTTGTGTGCGCGTGGCGCACGATCAGCGTTGGTGCCCAAGAGGACTGCGAAGAGAAAGCTTCCGGCGTGGACATGGCCGCCTCAGGTGGTGTTCGACATGGTGACTGCATTACTACAGCAGCAGCAGCTAAGGCCGTGGCAGTTGGCGTTCTCTTGTCTATAGTGTTTTTGGGTCTTTGCACCTTAGGTGTGGGCATACGGGTCGGGGGAGTGGCACTACACGAGGAGGGGGGGAGGGCTCGCTTGGTAGGCCGCTGCAGGCCATATGGCCTAGCGGGCGCCCCTAGTTCCCCGGATATAGCGGGAGGAAGTCTGATGTAAACAAACCCGGGTTCCACTTTCCGCCACCTCAGCTTGAGCTTTGGTTGATGCATGGCCGGAAGTAGGGAGGCTGTGAAGGCCATCCTCAGCAGGCATTCTTGGATGGTTGGGCTCCTGAGACTCTCACCGATCTTTGGCCTTCTTCTTCCGCTCAGTTAGTGCAGCTCTCGCTGGCTGCTAAGAGGGCTTGCACACCCACTTGGTTTCACAGTTCTTCTTGAGGCTCTAGATCATGGGCGGTATTTGGTGTTTGCTTGTAAAGTACGGGTGGATAGGCCAACCACCATGGGTCCCCGTGGTGGGACTGGAGCATCACATTTGGTCCGCACCCTACTAGGAGGAGAGGCCCCGTCGGTAGGTGCTGTTGCACTATAGCCAGCGCGAGCTTGAGCACCCGAGCTCTTTCTGGTAGTTGGAGAGTTTCCCCTTTGTACATGGCTTGTGGATCTGATGGAACCGCCCTATTAACGTGTAGCTCGAAGTCCATGGACACTTCCATGAAGGAGACATGGTGCTGTCCAGGATCCATTGCAAGGCCTCAAGCTAGGCGAGGAGGACTATCACACGATGGCCCTGGCCATCCTTTGAGATCGGGCCAAACGAACAAACGTGGTTATCTTTGACTAGCGCATGAAAAAAAATGAGAGCACCGAATATCCTTTTAGCCAACTGGTTGGCCCCCTTCATCTATCACTCCGAAGCACATGAAGCGTGCTGACTTGCGATGGGATGGGGCCTTTAAGCAAGTCTACCATGAAGCATCTCACCTCATCTTTGAGTTGCCCTTTAGTGCATTTTGTCGGCATTACCCCGCAACTGTGTAGGCACATTGGCCGCTTCCGTGGCGCCATGGGCAAGCCGATGGCTTGTGCTTTGGCGATTAGCTCGTCTCAGTGTTGCGTTCTTAGATGTGCCCATGATCCGCACAGCCAAATGATGTGCTCTTCAGTTTGCACCTGACAGAAGGGGCAGTTCGGACTGGCCCGCGGCTTCCATTCATGTACCCGCTGTGCCGTCCACGGCGCTCTTGCTATCCATCCCTGGAGCACTCAAATTCTGTTCCTTGCGAAAGCAGTGTGGTGGTGGCTTCCCTGTACCATGCCACCACGGCAACCCTCCGTGCCTCAAGAGGACTGGGTTGGGGTTAGGGTTAACCTTGCACAATGCTTGGGAGCTCAGCACGACAGTTACGTAGTACCGATGGTACCTGTGGAAAGTGTGTTGCGCAGCAGCACACCACCCCCAACTCTCCCGCCCCTGATTGGGATGAGGCTGTACTCTGAGGGACTAATCCGGGACTGCCAAGCTGTGCCTCAGCTAGCACGGGTGAATGGACATCCACTCTTCCCAATGCAACAGGGGTTGCCCTTGCAGCACCACACCATGGTGTATAGCATGCGATCTAACCGGCAGCAGCCACGTGAACCCACGGGGCATGGCCAGGCAACCTTTGAGCAAACATAACCTAGGTCAGCCATGGAGCCTCTTGCTCTGTCGACGCCAAAGGCCCCCTGCCACCCGACCCTCGGGGAAGCAGCGGTGGGAATAAGTGCCTTTCAAGCCCAAGGGCTATGCTCCTAAATATGCACACACACACACACACTCGCTCTTTTTTTTTTTATGGGGAAGCCTTTGCACGCAGTGCAAATTTTTTGTATTCCCGGAAGTACTTGGATTCTATTTCAAGCATCACTCTGCTCTCAGTATAAAGCAGCATCATGGGTTACCATGTCATGGGTCACCATTTGTCCTGGATGGCGGATTCCCGCGGACTACGCTTCCGCCAGTGGCGTACGGCTCTCCTCCCCGAGGCGCGGTCCACGGTGTCGCGCAAGCTCGCCGCGGCATCCTAGTGTTGGGAGCAGGCACATGTTTCGCTGTCCACCAGCATCCAAGCGGAAGAAGCATCCGAATGGCGGCATATGTCCCAAGTGCACGCAGTGACCCTTACGGCCTTACGGCGAACGACTTTGTTGGACCCCCCGATGGGACATCCGAGGGGCCACCGCACAGCGCATGAAGCGCTTGCGGGACGAGAACCCACCCGAGACACACAAGAAACGGAGGACAGAGACGCTGGAGGTTCCTAGTGATCTCCAGGATATGGAAATCCCGCTGGAGGACATGGGCGATGTCATTGTTTTGACTGGATTGTAACACCCCGAGAGGTCCGGGAGGATGCGCATACCCGTGCAAACGGGGCGACAGGGGTGGGGCAAGGCGCAGGACTCGTTCCTCCCGCCACCCCGCCGCAGCCGTGTTGGTGAGGGTAGGTCATACCACACCCATACCCAAAGTTGGCCCTGTCACTGACCCATGACCTGCTATGTGTACTCTCAATGGACACTTGGTGGAACTTTGGTCACGAGTTAAAAAAAAAAATAAAGCAGCATCATGGGTCATGGGCAGATGCAGCCTCTGCAGAAGATGATGACAATCATGATTGTGTTTTGGTTTTTTTTTGTGCTCCCAGGAGGTCAGTTTTCATGCGTATACATGGGTTCCAGCGGCAAATGTGCATGCAGTATGCACACTGCAGTGCACACACAGTAGCATGCTGTACCCACAAAGTGCATGGTTGTCGACTATGCTGACTTCTGATCTGGGACTGTCCCAAAACAATTCGACGCAACGTGCGCCAGATCACAACAAACGAAAAAGAAGGATTCAGGCAGGTATCTGGAAGCTCCCGACACCAAACAACGCAACCCGCAATGGGACTGACGGAGGAAATAGTAGGATGGAAAAGAGCAGGGGAACCAGGAAGCAGACAAGAGAAGAGCGCCATGAGCAGTGAGGAACGGGAGGCACCACTGAAGGGGTTTTAGGCTTGTCGCATTGTCCTCTTCTCAGAATGTGATTTGGCTATGGGGCACTGCTGCCGATAAGCTTTTTCACGGGACGTACTGCATATTACAATTGGTTTTAAGATCAGCCCTATCTAAGCGTCGACTCTTCGTACACCTTTCACTTCCGCAAACATGGCTCACCTCTACCCTAATGGGCTCCGCATCGAAATTCTTGAGGGAAGGGGCTTGAAGGCAATGGACTTCACAAGCTCTGACCCTTACGTCAAAGTTTCCTACGACAATGACGCCACGCTGGCGCAGACACGGACCGTAAAAAAAGACAAAAACCCGACATTCAACGAGTGGGTCACCCTTCCAGCCCCTCCTCATGGCTCGTATTTGATCCGGTTCACACTCTGGGATTCCGACATCGGGGCAGACGACTGTATGGGAATGGCAGAGATTAACTTGAACGAGCAGTTGCCGGGCCCCCACGAACTGACAATCCGTCCAAGACCTGGCGAGAAGTCCTACAAGGAGTTGTCTAAGGAGGATGATTTAGGAGTCCTGTCGATCTTCGTCGAGGACCCTGAGTCAAACCCGTCGACCGCAGCACAGCCACAGGCAGCAACATATTACTCTGATGTCGGAGAGACGGTCAAGTCGAATCCGCACAGTTTGCCAGATGAAAGTTCGACGTTGCTGGCTTCGAGGCCTGTGGATCTGAAAATCATCAGGTATGCGGCATGACTGGAGTGCTTTCTCATCAGGAATTTTTTCTGGACCCAATGAACAAACATCTTCATCGGTCTGCTTAGGCTGTGGATCCACGGTGCCATGAGGTACAGTGCATCTGCCTGGGCTGTGGATCCACAGCTCCGTGCTTGCCTAACTCGACCCTCATGGACAGAAACGGTCGAGTTCTGACAGTGCAGCGCCGCTGTCGCCAGACAGCTCCCAAAACTGAAAACAATACGGACTGCCGTAGTCCATGTAGTCTGCGGAGAAGGCACTGGCTCTGCAATGCCATGCAACAACGAAACTGCCCCTCACTACGAGACGTGCCCTTCCCGTGCCCCATTCCAGGCTGTCCTGAGAGTTGTGTGCCCATCCAGACCAGCATCCCCCGTATCCTTCTCCAGTGGCAAAAATCTCATCAAAACCGACATCATTGGCCAAAGTGAACCCTACGTGAAGGTCTTCTACGCCTCAACCGGTGACAAGGGCCACGAAGTCTACAAAACGGCTCGCAAGGAGGGCCGCGACGTGTCGTGGCACGAGACCGTGGAGCTGCGACCCCCTGGAGGCGACCAGACGGTGATCTTGCAAGTGTGGGATGATGACAAGCTGGGGAAGGATGACTTCATGGGACAAGCCGTGGTGTCCATTGCTGAAGCAGGAGAATACACGCTGGATCTGCAGCCCCGCCCATGGAACGACAAGGATGCCAAGCTGGTGGACAAGCATGGGAGCCTTGGCCAGTTGATGGTTGCGGTCCATGGGGCGCATTTGGCCAGCCAAACAATCGGCTATCCCCAGACCAATCCCGCACGCACGGCATCGATGCATTCGCATTCGTCTGCAATGACCTCGGAGCGCCAGAAGTCTTTCACCTCGAAGACGTCCTCCAAAGGAGGGGAAGTGCCGATGGGGGTCGTGGATTTCACGATCGTCCGGGGCCTGGGCTTGTGCAAGATGGACTTCAGCAAGGGTGCAGACCCATACGTGACGATGCAGTTTGAAGGCCAGACAAGCATCGCTGCCAAGACGCAGGTAGTACAACCCCCATGCTGACAAGCGCTGGCTTGGCTGTGCGGCACTGTGGGCCGCACTGGATCGCATCGGCCACGGCATTAGGCGATCCCGTTTTCAATGGCACTGTGCATTTCAATGGCTGTCTGCTTGCATTGACGCGCTCCTCTGCCACCACCTGAGTCTGGTACAGTGTTAAGAAGGCTGTTGCTGTGGGTGCTGTTCTTCTAGCCTCTGCAGTGCGTACAGTGTGTGAAGAGGATGCACCCCGTCGGTTTGAGCCAGCGCTGGCTCAGCAGCATGATCCAAATATGTATTTAGATAGAGCGACAGGGGTAATGATGCTGCAGGTTGCCCCATGACATCAACCTCATCCATGGGGACCTTGCAACCTCATCCATGGGTATCTTGGTGGTATGCACTGTTTGTGGCACGGTTTTGCACTGTCACGAACACACTACTATATGAACTGATGGCGATGCAAGTTGTGTGGCAGGGACGACTGGAGCCTAATGCATGGCGGTATGCCTGACCACTTTACTGCCTCTTGCGGTGGTATGCAGAATGGTCTGGCTTGGTGCCTGGAGGTGTGCCCCTACCCAGACCTCAGTTGTGTGTGTGTGTGTGTGTTTAGGTCAAGAAAAACACTTTGAAACCAGAATGGCGCCAGCCCTTCCGCATTCGGATGCCCCCAGCAGACATGGCCCGGCATTTGGTGATGAAGTTCTCGGTCTGGGATGATGACAAGCTTTCAAGTGATGATTTCATGGGTGTGGCGTACATGCCCATTGGCGCAGGCATGGATGGCACACACAAGTTACAGCTGATGCCCCGCCCTGGAAATGCCAGTGACAAGAAGCTACTGCGGAAGCATGGTTCGTTGGGATCGCTGATTGTGGAGGTGAAGAGCAACCTGGCAGAGGACTACCCACCCATGCACAGTTCCGATTACCAGGTGTTCTGCTGCAAGAAGAACGTTGGAAGGAGAGGGAATCTGCCACTGCAACAGCGACTGTTCAACTAGATGCCTGCAGCGAGTCGCGAACTGCAATGGACCAACTGTCAACCACAGTGGGTCATTTGCCCAACGGCAATCTGGAAGGGGCGTAATTCAGCCAAGAAAACAAAACAACAAAATGAACAGCTAGTCAGGGACACACACCGTGTCAACGTGCGTTTAGCCACTTTGAGGGTGTTCTGTGTGCTGTGCACGCGCTGTGTGGAAGAATCTGGCTAGGATATGGAGGACGGAAATATGGGGTTTTTCGGTGAATTAATGTCGGATTTCACCGGGGGCAAAAAATCGGCTGTTTTCAAAGTTGCTCCTGGACCATGTGCGATGCCGAAACACTTGTTTTTAGCCCTTTTTTTGGCCTGTGGCGGCCCGTTTTGGTCCTGTTCTTAACCCCTGCTGTCTCGGGGGCCCACATGTGGGCAAAGTGGCTACATAACCCTTGCCATTTCGGGGGTCCCCAACGCGCAGCGCAGGGACAAAATCAGAAGTGGCCATTTGACCCCTTCCGTCTCGGGGGCCTAGGGCGATCCGAGACTTGCTCGGTTGGGGGTGGCACGGGTGCCGTCCGAAGGAAGGGGGGGGGGGGGGTTGGGAAGACGGGTTTCCGTGCCGGCCCCGGTGTTTTATGTTTATTTTGGGGAAAACTGTTGGCGCCAAAGGCGCTGGGAAATTTTTTGGGCCTCCCGAGGGGAATTTTTTTTTGTTTCACCCGATGTGTCTATGCTCAGAATACCGAGAATTTTGTGGAGAAAACGGGTGAAAACCATTACTCTGAAAAACATCCCAACGCTCTACTTGAGCCATCCCAGAGCCTAGCCACATCCAAGTGTTGAGCCAAAAACTCAACGATGGCAGCCCGCGGCGAGGGTTCCAAGTTGGGACGTGCCCTCGCGAATCTGGCCTGACTATTCCACAATGGGCCTGTCTGAGACCTCGCATGTGTCTCTACATCTCTACACACGTCCCGAGGTAAGGTGGATTGTTTACAAATGTGGTTGGACCGGGTTGGTAAAGCGGTCTGGAGCGGCTACTGTTGGTTACAAATGCTTTGGTGTGGGGAAGGCGAGAACGCCTAGTCGGAGACTCAGCCCATGCAAAGGGGGGTTAAGGTCAGCTCCTCCTTTCAAATGTATCCCTGCCTCCCGCCCTCACTCCCTCACCAACTTCCGTTCCTTGGGATACTTGAGACTTCGGGAAGGAAGGCATATTGCAGAGCTGATACACGTTCACAGCAGGGTACAGCATTCTCCCGGCGCCAGGCTACAGGAGGTGCACTGAATGTAGAGAGTGGCCCCCTGTGCTTGAGACAAGAGAGGAAGAGCTTCCAGTTTTCATGTGGGACCTGAGGCTGGAGCCTGCATAAGTCACAAGCTGCTCTGCAGTACACCACTCCAGGTTTCCATTTCGCATTATGGGATGCAACCTGCTTTGTCTCCAATGCATCCCTGATGTGACTGAGCTTGCGCTGGCACCATATTCGTGTGTGTTTAGAATCTGGATGTCGAGGTCGTTGAGGCCTCTGGCTTGTACTCTGCGACAGCAGACCCCTATGTCCAGCTGCGGTTTGGCAGGAGACCGCCTGTCGCTAAGACCGTGGCCCACACGAATGATCCCAATCCGATTTGGAAGGAGCATTTCAAACTCTCGGTGCCGGCGGACGAGACCATGCTCCTGGTCCAAGTCATGGACCACGATGAGGGCTCCTCTGATGATATAATCGGTGAAGGCCGCATCCGGCTGAAGGGGAACTGCGCTGGAGACCATCACCTGGTGTTGGCTTGCCCGGTATGTGGTGCATGCTCGAGAATGCCCTGCCCCCAGCCCCTCCGAGAGTACGGTGGATGTACCACTAGGAGCAACAGGGGCACAGGGGCACTGGTGCGCACACACATAGGGGGAATGGGAGACAGGGGCACAAGGTCAAAGGGTCACAGGGGCACAGGGGCACAAGGACCCTGCCCCCCCCTCCATTTCCAACATCATCTGGTGCAGTGAATGACCCCAGTTTCCCCATAATTCGACGAAGCGTACACGCGCTTTTCAGAGGGGGAGGGGCTTCTTAGTCGGTTGCTGGCCAGCCATGTTGACAGGATGAGGGTCTTTATAAGCTGTTTGGTCGTTCCACTTTGTGTACAGTGCACAGGTGCATGGAAAATTTCGCCAGGAGAGAAGTGCATGAGAAAATGCTATTGCCTTTTGGCAAGTCTACCCTGCTTCAGCTTGGATCAGACCCCACTCAACCGTGTTCAGGGTGGCATGGGGTAGGGGTGGGCTTCCAAATCGCTTTTTGGGGGCGATCCGCGCCGACACTGAGGGAATGGGGCATAGTTGGGTGATCGTTTTGTCACATTACAAGTACACATAGACCTGTGGACCGCACCATCTACACCCCCTTGGTGGCTGTGCTCACCCGAAAAAAGTCTTCTTTTTGGCCTGTCATCATGGGCACCAGGCTGGGATACCGTGCTTCGACAAGGATGCGCTAGTGCAAAGGGGTGGGCCCATGCAGCACCACGGAGGCTTTCCCCGACCCGTGCAAAGCCACTTTGTGGCCATTTTGGTAGGGGTGGGCAAAAATGGGTGTGCGTTGATCCGCACCCAGGTCCAAGCCGAGTTTGTTCTTCAATGCCGAACCCCAGCCAACGGCATGTTTTCCTTTTCAAGAAAAAGGATGCGTATTTGTCCTCCTTTTTTCCATGTTGCGAAGCTTTTTGGCACACTCAATACCCTCAAGCACTTAGTGAGGGCACAAGTTGGATGGCATGGGCCATTTGTTGGTGTCGGGTACTAGTTTTGGCTCAAGTGATCCCGCATCAGCCCACTGTGACGATGAAGACTGCAAAGGCAATGTGTGCACTCTTTCGTGCATTGCAAAAGGATGCAAGAACAAACACAATCAGGTCCCACTGAGCCATGCATTGCTGAAATCAATTTCACAGTCATCGAAATACAATGTGCGCTTTTTTACGGGGGGTCGGGGACTTCGTGGCAGGAATTTTTTGTCGTGGGATATTTCGCGTTTCGAATTTGTGTGAAATTTCCCACACAATTTTCAGGCCCTGTACAAAATGAACCCGCTTCGAAATTTGGCAAATTTTCTTGTCCAACAGTTGCCTGAGCATTTGGAGATGGGGTACGGTGGAATCTGTGGGTCGCGTGGTCGTGTACAATGAGGGAGCTGATATGAAGCGCCACAGCAGGACTCATTTTCAGGTGGCATAAGTCTGTTGTGCCCTTCCACAAGAGCTGAAACACAAAAATGGTTGCCATCAGGATCTGTGACGGGGGATCTCGTGATCATACGTTTCTCAATGCAGTAAGATGTACACGCTGCGAACGTTGCCTGTAGCTTGCTACATCCTTTGCAGGGAGGGAAAATACCCCTCCACAAATTGGCAGGACTCACCAGCAATGCATCAGGGGTTGGGCGGTGGCAGCAGTGCATCAGAAAATAACAGCAACCAGCTGGAAGTGACAACAACCGCCAGCAATCAACAGCACACCACCAGGAATTAACAGCAGCCCTCCAGGAATTAATTTGCAGCAGCCACCAAGAAGGAACAGCAACCCTCCACGACTCACCAGCAACTCATCAGGAAGGAACGACAACGCTTTAGGACTCAACAGCAAAGCATCAGCAAATAACAGCAACCACCACCAACCAAAGATTGGCTCACAGCATGTGGGTGCAAAAATTTCCCACAGCACATTCAGGACTGCATGCGAAATAAACCTGCTTCGAAGCATCCCATGGCGAAAATTTCCCGCCGCGAACCCCCCCCCCCCTGTGGGTGTGCGATCTGACTCATTGGAACAGCAATTTTTGGCGTTCTTCTCATTAGAGATGCAGTGTTTCACGACACCCTCCGCACTCTTTACACGTTGACCAACTGGGCACATTTGCAGCGTCTGAAGGCAAAGCGGCAAACACTCTCCCTCGACCTCCCTGGTGTTGTCTGTGCATGGATCTGAATTTATCCATCTATCTCACTCGGGGGGGGGGGGGGGGGGGCTGGGGTATGAGTGATGCTTTCAGGGTACCATAACCCCGAGCAGGTGAGTCTCCATGCCCCAACAAATACTGTGTGCAGGTTGGCGTCGAGGAAACACACTCTGTTGTGTGCCAGTTCACTTTGATTCTGTGTGGCATGTTTGATTCCCATGGAACGTAGCTGCTCGCCTTTGGTTTAAATGGGTGCAGTACCTTGGTTTACATTAGGACCAGAATGTACAGATCCAGAATGACAGCCTGTTTTTGTTCTGCTTTTTTACCCCATTCTCTCGTTAGGTTCGTTTGTTTGCTGATTCGATCTTCTTGAGTATAGATTTCACTATGTTTGAGACTTTGAACCTGCTGATGAGCTGTCAATGGGTGACCACCATAAAATTTTGACAGCTCGGATCTTGGTCTGTTAAAAAAAAAGGACAGGTTGGGGAGTTCAGCATGGGCACGGACTGTGCGCCATCTTGGGCCAGTTCACCCCTTCGCTGCTTTGGAAAAAACCAAGTGGGGTTGGAAATTGTGGCTGTGCCGCGGCATGGATGATAACCTCCTGATCCGCTGTTGAAACAAAAAGTAAATCCACGCAACACCTGCACACGTGCATGCGCAGTCCCGCCGCACCTTCTGGCCATGCTACTTAGGGGCACGACAGCCGGCAGGAGATCGGTACTGTGCACGTGCGAATCGGCGGGGAGCGCATCTACAAATACGATGATGACGATTACTCGGTGGACGACGACGATTCTGAGATTCTCCCATCGAGGATCATCACCCGAGGGCAATCGGCAGGTGTGGATCGTGTAAGTGATGACGGTGTGTCATCTCCTCATGTGGAAACAATGAAGCAGAAGGCACAATGGGCAGTCCCATGCGGGAAACATGCGCGCGGTGCGCCCTGCGGTGCACTGTCCAAGGCAGTTTTGCTGCACAGATTTGCACAGAGCGTTGCCCTTCCCTCGTGCAGCGTTTCCTTAAGGCACCGCGCGCCTGCTGCTGTGCATGTGTCTCGGCATGAGCATGGGGCAGCCGTGCACCCCCTTATGTTTGTGCTGCTCCTTCAAGTCACCGCTTGCCTGCAACTGTGCAAATGGGCAATAGCAACGCGCACACGGTGCGGCGCGGTGCCGTCCCTCCCTGCCGCGGGCGGCGTGGACACGAGCCTGGCTGCTGCAAGCGCAGGGGGTGTGACGATATTTGCGTTTGCAGCATCAGACCGTAGGTTCGTCGCTGCAACATGCTCATCCAACACTGTTCTGCACGACAGTGACCCTGAAGCGGGACCCAGCGAAGCCGGTATCTCGTAGCTTCGATCTCAGTGCCGACGACCCTGAGAGGACGCACCGAATGGCGGACCTGTGGCGCGAGCAGCTCGGCGCCGAGAGGGTGGTGATCGCGCACCCGGTGTCGAGCGAGGTCAAGGCCTCGGAGGAGAGCAAGCGGCAGTGGGCTTACGCGCAGCACAAGGCGTTGGAGGAGGAGGCAGAGCGCATGCGGGTGTCTCACGAGAAGCGGGAACGTGAGTTGGAGGCGCGGCGCGCGAATGAGCTGCGGATCAGGCGGGAAGAGGTGACACCTGTTCCCTCCAGCCCCACACCGTGCCTTTGGCCCTGCGACTCGTGCAGGCCGGGATGGCTCTGTGGGCAGACTTGGCAGTTCTCCTGCAAAAGGGAAAAGATACGGAGGATGGGCAGGAACCAAAACGAAGAAGACGGCAAGAATACACAACTTTAGTCCGCGGCTGCGGCCGTTTTGTGTCACATGGGTCTCGATGCCGGCCGACCTTTTTCTAACAAATCGTGGGGTTCCTTGGCTCTATCTCATGGTACCCCCCACCCCCCTCCAAAAGGCCGATGGGCACCGCCGCCTATGGAGGGAAAGGGTTCAATGGAAGGGCAGCGGTAAGTGGCGAGAGGCCAATGGGCGCCGCCCGCTGCAGATAGCAACACAACCAGGCGTCATGCCAACAACCCCCCCCCCCCCCCCAAAGGCACCTGACCTATTGACGCCCCCCCCCCCCCAAAGGCATTGCAGTTTATCAGGAGCAAAAACGAGCAATTCAGGGGTATTCTCGATGATGCCCACGGGGACTTCCACAACTACAGTCGACGGTAGCATTACGACGTGCATAGCAGGAAGTGCAGTTGGCTTCTATTGCGTGTGGCAAGTCCGCCTCGCAGAGAACTGCTCCCGAGCAAAAAGGGCCCGGTGCTTTGCTGAATGCTTCCCAATACGCTGATATAGCCCCAAAATGGGCATGGACACCTTTGGGTGGGCCTCGTGGGTGCTGCACGGCTCCCTATGGGTTTGCATGGGCTCCCATGGTCATCAAATGATGGCTCAAGGTACATGGGCTACATGGGCTTGTGTGCTTGTAGAGTCGCCAACTGATGACCACCACCAAGCCAGGGGTGTCCAGGGGTCAGCGAGGGTCGCCCGCAATTCGCAATTCTATTGCCTTTGACAGGTCCACTTTGCAGAGAATTACTCTGTTCAACCTACAGCAGAGTGGGGCATCTGTTTTGCATGCATCGATACAAATCGGTTGACGTGGCCTGACAACAGCCCTTCCAGGGGCCTACCTACACCATCCATTGGGCCCCATTGGTACTACATGCCACTCCCGTTTGCGTGACACCGGATGTGAATGAGGGACCAGACGTGTGTGACATCTGTATGAAGTGTCCCCATAGGACCCCTGCGACCCCACCATTGGTCACGGGGCCCATGTAAAAGGAAATACTTGAACGGTGCCTGGGTGTGAGTCGATGAATAGTGGCCGCCATAGGCCGGGTAAGTTTCGTCCACCCCCAATCTGGTTCTTCAAACCGCAGGCATTCACCGATGTCAGAGCTGCATGCTGCATTCTGCATCCCACCAGCCCCATCACCGAGCCCTGTCCTTTTCATGTGCCCCCCCCCCCCTTTAGAATGAAGCTCGAGTCTTGCCTGCAGTGCCCGCCCCTCACCAGCCATGGCTGTCCCGACGTGGTGCACGCAGCACAGTGCGCCCCAGGCAGGAACCAGCGAACCACCACCAGACCCAGACGCCGCGACCGCAACCACCCAGGAAGTCCTCTATGATGGTCACGGGGCAGTCAGTCTCCTGGTGAGCGACGCCCTGCACCAGTCCGCAGATGTGCCCTAGGGGGAGGGCACGGAGTGCAGCAGTGGCCTGGAGTCCGATGCACGCGCGGGAAGGACACCACGTATAGTGATGGAGCGGACGGCAGCCAATCCAGAAACCACCCGGTACAAACCCTCACTGGACCCTCACTGCACAGCACACACACGGCCGGCAACGCCACGGGAAGGTGGTCCGGGGGGGGGGGGGGGGGGTTCGAGCGGCAAACCCCAATAAGGCAGTTTCACCCGCCTATCGCGAAGGCGGCAGTGGCTCCACCCCTCAGGCCTCACGGGCCCAAAGAGGCAACTGATGGCGACGCGGCCCGGCAGCGGCGGCGGTCAGCCACGGCGCAAGGGTCCAACCCAAACCCAAACCCAAAGCCCCTTTTAGTTCCCCTTGTTCGCACGGGGGGGGGGGGGGGTGCAGAGGGTGTCCATACGCCCGACACAGTGCGTGCACCACGAGTGCCCAGGGACTGTGTGCTCCGCAGTGATTTTGTAAGGGGGAGGTGTAGTAAGTCGTCAGTATTGGTCTGTCTTGGGTGTGTTTGAGGTGCAGCCGGGTCTGACTTACAGATGCACTCATGTCAGAGTGCATTGCCTAAATTTGCAAACTTCCTGCAGTTGTGCTTCATTCTGTTGGTTTTTCATCCAATCTCAACCTACCAATTAATCCCCCCCCCCCCATCCCTGCCTCTCAATTATGTAGGTGCCCCCACCCCCCTCCACTGCCACCCCTTTCCATTTGTGGCCCCGCTGAGCCCCCTCACCACCCCCCAACTCCTTCAGTCCTCTCACCTCTCTGCTCTCCCTACCACCCCCTCCCCTTTCACGTTTGCTCCTGCGTCCGCCAGCAGTGCCCTCAAGCTCCACCACCATTGCACACATCAGGAACGCCGTAAGAAGGAGGACCGCCAGCGGCAGCTGGAAATGGAGTCTTTCTCACGTGTCTCACTGCGACTCGGTGGACAGCGCCGCAGTGACGAGCCCAAGGAGCCCAAGGAGCCCAAGGCCAGCCGGGGCAGGAGTGGCTACGGTGCTGGTTACATCAACTATCGCTCTGCAAGGACCACGCCGGGTGCGGGTTACAAGTCGCCGTACGCGCAGCAGCCATACCACCCGTTGCGGAGTCGCACAAAATCACCCTCGAAGCCCAAACGGACCCGAACCACAACCCCCACTGCCCCGCACACAAACGCCTCTGGGGTCTCCATTGTTGGAGGCGCTTCCAGCCCCCCAAAGCCCACAACTGCTGACAACCGCAGCGCAGACACCGCGGTGAACCTCCGGGATCTGACCCGGCTGAATAAGCCGTCGTATTGTGGGACGGATTATTATTTCAAGAATGGGGATCCGCGTGACATGGGTCACGACAAATACAAATCGAAGGGGGCGGTGCCCTTCGGCAAACTCTCCAAAGGGCGGCCATTTACCTACGAAAGCCCGTTGGATGCCAAGCTTGGGGACCCTGTGCACTACTCACCCGCAGATACCAGATAGCGTACACGGCCTGTCACATTTGTGACACTGCCAGACGTGCACGGTTTCACACAGCTGTACACCCCTGCGTGACACCATTTGTCCAGTTACGCAGGCACACTCCATTTACGCACCGATTTTTTTCAGCTTTACCTTCTGAGACTCTCCCCAGAAGTCCTTCTTGGTGTCCATGCAGGACGCACCCAAACCACCGAGCTGCTACTCGTTTGGAGTGCCGGAGAGTCATGTGAGTGTTTGTTTGGTCCAAAGTTACTGGGGGTTTTTGAAGAGTCAGCCTGGCAGACGAAAGCTTCATCTGATCCCAATGGAGAACTGTAACATCACAACGTTGACCTAGAGGAATGGGGTAGAGATAAGAGGTGGCGGTACAATCCCTCGCATATTTCTTCTGCTCTAGACCCCCAACCCTCAGCCCGCCCCAGCTGCATGGATCGGTCATGCAACAAAGGGTGTGGGCCTAGTGCTTCGCTTGGTGTCCCCCTATTTCCAGTGCGGCGGACAACAACCAACAGTAGGTCTCTCATCATACTTTGCTGGCATCCCTTGCATCAAAATTTTTCCGCCCCCCAGCTCCCTCCCCTTTTTTCTTGTAATCTGCATCCAGCCCCTCTTTGCGCTTATCATTTCTCGCCCCCAATTCGTTTGGGAAAAACCAACAATGCTACAAAAGGCTAGTTTCCAGTCAGCGAAAACAATTTTTAATTGGTCTGAGTGCACCACTCGCCTATGTCGCTGTACTTTGGACCCAATTGGAAGGTGCCATGCTCATGTGCGTGGTGTGTTGTGTTTTTGAGAGTGTGCGTTTTCATCTTGGTGCACACTGAAAACATCAAGCAGGTGGGCAAAGCTGTAGATTTTTGGTTTTGATGCATCCCACAGCATCAAATTGCACTTGAAGCTCTGCATTTCAATGTGTTTGTGTCTATTTATGTGTGTTTATGTGTGTGGATGTGTGTGTGTGTGTGTGTGTAACTGACTGGGGTAACTCCGGGGTAACTGACGGGGAATCCGATCTTCGTTTGTTCTGTACAGGCTTCTGGTACAGTGCAGCTGCCAGAGGCCGCCCAGAAATTCGTCTTGAACATGATGCATCCCCCGCGATGTGAGCTCCTCCCTGTCTGTCCCCGTTACTCCAGAAAGGCGCCTATTGGTGGCGAACATGCTCTGTCTTGTTTGACGTTCCAACTGACGAGGATTCTGACACTCGGAAACCGCGTTGTGCCCGTTTGTCTTGCAATCGTGTGTGTGTCTGTCTGTGTGTGTGTGTGTGTGTGAAATTCGATAAGGGCACCCGTTGCTCACACGCGAAGTGTGTGTACGTGTGGTTCTGGATTTGCTGTTGGGCAGCATGGCACGGAGAAACGCCCTGTGCACAGGGGTGCAGCATGTTGTTGTGCAAGGGGTTGAGAGCAGCATCTGGAGATGCTAAAGTACCAATGCCTCAATTTTTTCGCGATCTGATAGTATGCAAGCGATACCATGTGTGGCAAAGAGTTTTTGCATGTCGTTGACGTGGTGTGTGTCCGTCTGTGCTGCGTGTGTGCGCATGCGTGTGTGCGTGCATGCGTGCGTGCGTGCGTGTGTGTCGAGAAGGTTATGGCTCAAATAAACCTTGAAAGTCCAAGGTGTTGCTTTTGAATTTGCCTGGTAGTTGCAGCACAGCAGTGCAACAGAAGGATGACGGACCATACGGACGATACGGAGCAGGATGTTCATGTTATTGTTTTGGCATTGCTCAATTGCTTGGCTGCCAGTCTGCTGTCCGTTGATTTACGGCTGTCAGTTCCTGCTCAGCACCAACGCCAATGCATATTTGATGCTTTGATGCATTTTCCTTATTAGCCCAAAGGGCAGAGTACCATGGGCTCGATTGCTCCCGCATTCTGGTTATAGGTTTAAATGAGATACATTGCATCCACCCCACTGTCCTCCTTGAAAGCCATATCCTGGGAGAGTGTCTCCCTCTGACAGTATGTACACTGCCTTTTGGCACCCATCAGCAATTGTCCATGCTTGTGGTGTGCAGTCATCTGATGCTTCGCTGTTTGTTTCAAGTGTACCAGGTAAAAACTTCAAATGAACAAAAAAGTGGAGGCAAATGATATTTTCCCTGCGAATATTTGCTGGTAAATGCAAGTTCCCTTGGTCAAACAAGGACCTGGGGGTTTGTGGCATCAACAATTGCACCAATGCTGGCACCATTTCTCATACATACTGCACACTGATTACAGGATTACAGGATGTTGCAGATTTTGAAAGGTGGATTAAAGAGTTTTGTCGGCCTCATTTTTTTTGCATTTTGCATTTGCTGTTGCTGCTAACACAATTGCAGACAATGAACAATATTTTCTGTACACAACCCTTGAAATCTGAGTGAATGGGTGTGTTGCCACAGCCTGGCCCGGTTTGCAATTTCACCCCATTTCCCATTGTTGGTTTGGGTAATCTGCTTAACAACCCCGAAGTATTTTCAGTTTAGGGGAGCCTTTGGAAGAAATGCATTGGGAAACAAGGGGTCCGCTTTTCATGCAGGTACCAAGCATCCACTGTCCAACATAGCACTCACAAACCGCCAACAGGCCTTGTTTTTTATGGAAACCATCCAGCAAACCAAATGAGGAAGGAGAAAACACTCATTGTTTGTAAAAAAGTGTCAGTGCCGAGACAGCCCGCTGGCACATGTGCTGGGCAGTGTAAAGAAGAATGGTATAAGAGGAAGATGACAAACAGTTTTGTTAGGTTGATATGATTCATGCACATTGAGTTTTGTTGAGGCGTTCTCGCTCTAACACTTGCCACAAAGAATCAACCTCCTGAGTCAAGTCCATCATTGAGCACTCCAAGCGCCACCGCTCTATTTGCACACCCTGTAGCTCAAGCCGTTGTTTTCTTTTCAGTTCACCACTTTACAAAGAGGGAGGCTATATTCATACCACTTGAACTCACCATGCGTGGTGTTGCTTTGTGCCGCCCCCGCACAGGAGCATCCCCGGCTCCTGCTCCCACGGAGCTTGTCCCCCTCAGAAGCTGGTCTCCGCGGGCGGTGCTCCTCAGGAGCTTGTCCCCTGGCTCCATAGGAGCTAGCAGCTCGTTAGGAGACGATCGGCTCCAGAAGAGCACATCAGCTTTTTGCAAAAATCTGTAAGTCTCAACCACCCACCAAGGATGGCTCACCTGGGATCGCGAGCCATACATATGTCTGCAAATAACCCACATTGGTTCTCACAAGCACTACAATTAAAAAACGGATGCCCGGTCGTCGCCCAAGAAGGACATTGTTTGAGCAAGTATCATCGTTCCTTGATTCGCATGACACACACAATGCTGCAATCGATAGAAGAATTTGCTTCTCCAAGAGCACAACACATGTTGCCCACAACCTACAAAATACACGGGGGCGGGCAACCAGCGGTGCTCCATCTGACAAAGCACACGAATAGAGTCGGAGTTTGAATCAGTCCCGTCTGTAGCCTTTTTTAGATGGATAGATTAATGCAACTGTGTCATGTGCATTTCGGGATCCATTGGCATGCAGTGAGAACACCTCTCGCATTTTGTGGAGTGGGGCATTTGGGTTGGTGAACATCTGTTCAGGGAAACACTTCATCCCTGGTTTCCTTCCCTCCTCAACTGAAAGGTATTTGTTGGCGTAGCATTCATATGCATCATAGAGATCTTTTATCTTTATCTCATACCCAGAACGTTTCGGAGTATTATTCAATGTCCTCTCTCGAATGACGCATGCTTTGTGAAGCCGGTTCGGACCCCCGTGGCCATTTTTGGGTCACTTGGGGTGTGTATCTATGGGCCGGCAAGCCGCCATTGGCTGATATCATACTCTCCCATTCACCTGACCTAACCTGATGTGATAGTGTGGTAGGCTTGGCCATTCCAGCTATGAGCGGCCATATTCACAACCGAGGCGCCGCCGGCTGAGATTTATATATCAAAATATCAGGAATCAACAGGGTTTTTTTTATCATAATGTTTCCGTAATTTTTCAGCTATCCGTTCTGATTGTCAATGTATCGGCGACTGTCAGTTGGCTCGCGATTTTGCGGTAACCGATTGGTTAACTGTTATTTCCAGATATTTTAGCGGAAACCCCGATGAAGGGTCAGATTTCATCAGAAAAGGGTTCGTTGCTTCCGCAATTTTCATGTTATACACTCGCAAAATTAATCCCATTTTTTCAGACATTCATAATCGGATTGTTGATTTCGAGGTCGCCGCACTGGATATGATGAATTTCGAGTGGTCCTACATTTTCCCCCGATCACGAATCAACCTTCCTTTTGTTGTCTCCTTCATTTTTCTTGGAGATATAGGCGAAACAAGATTGATTCGTGAGGCCACTTTGAAAAATCATATCTCCGGCTCGCGAGGAATCCCAATTTTGAGACTTGGGTTGGAACCGCCTTGGTCTCAACTTAATTTAGGAAGCGTCAAACGCCCTTGGTATGCACACCTGCCCGTGGTATCAAAGGATCATGGTCAAGAGGGTAGAAAGTGCTCTACAACTCTGGGACCATGATACCGAATATTTTAATATGGGTTTCGAGTGTACCGCACGAGTGTTGGTGTTGCATAGAAACTTTCCTTGGGTTCCTACGTATTTTTAACGTGAAGTTATGTCCATGGAGGGGCATGGCATACCATGGTGGGAGCCACTTTTAAGGGTATGTGTTATATGGATGGTATGTGCTTCGCTATGCTCACGCCCATGTTATATACCTCCGTTTGTAGGAAGATATGTGGAGTCATACGTGGCAAGGGCTTTGCCCATGTCCCAATGGTGAGCTCCATAGCGCTAGACTAAGTCTACTGCACATATAGTGCATGTGGGAAGGCTTACAGAGCGACCCACAAGCGCCACTATCAATTTTCCCATTTGTTGAGCGTGTCCATGGAAGCGGGGAAGTTGGGATGGTTGGGGGGGGGCAGGGTTTGCAGGGTCACTTTTTTTTTTCTTAACCAGAGCCGAGGAGATGGGGTGTGATGGTGTGGTGATATTGTGGTAGCTGGTCGCTACTTCTTCCAGCACCACATCTGTGAAGAGCTCTATGTCTGCCGGGGATAAAGACTCAAATTCGGGGAGGGTAGACTCGCACCATCGCGCCAGGGGGGCGAGGGAGTCGTGGTGCTTGGAGCGCTCCTGCTCCGTCAGTTTGCGGAAAACTTTCCTCTTAGTGGTGGGTGTTTCAGAGAAGGGGTGGGGGGGGACTTGAGAGGTGTACGTGACTGGGTGGCGGTCTGATGTTTTGTCGTCGGTTTGGACGGTTGCAGAGGTGGGGGCAAAAATTCCGAGGCCGCCGGGGAGAGCAAAATATGGTCGAGTCGGCTGCTGCTTGCCCTGTACGGGGTGGGGTATCGGGAGAAAGACCGCTCGGTCGGGTGAAAGTGCCGGAAGGTATCGATGAGGCGTGGCGGGTCGCTCGTGACCTGCCTGCGGAGCCATGGCCACTCGTTGTCCGTTTGGAGGTTCGCTCCGTCCAGCTCAGGGCACATTATGCAGTTGGTGTCTCCGCCTAGGACGTGGTTGGGATACTGATGCATGAGTGGCCGCAGGATGTTTTCAATTTTTGAGCGGTGGACGTCTGCGCTCGGGGCGTATACCGAGACCAACAAGGTGGGCGGGGCCCCCGGGGGGGGGAGAACGGCTGCCGCCAGTAGCCCTACAGTATCGAGTCGGGGGAGGGGGGTAACGAAACGGGCGAGCCGGGGGGAGCAAACCAAAACGGAGCCGTGCTCGCCTCTGGAGTGTTTGTCCTGGCTGATGTTCGAAACAATGGCGGCTTTAGTGCCCGAACCGTACGCGTATACGTGGGGAAGGATGGGGGCGTGATTGATTTCTTGGAGGAAGAGGATGTCGAAGTCGTTCTTGAGGTGTCGGAGAATTTGGCTGCTCACTATAGGTTTCTTTCGCAAGTTGTGCGACAGAAAACGCAGTTCTGAGGGGAGGGGTATGGGGGGGCGGTGAGGCCGTTGGTACCCCTTCCGTAGGCGCGTACCGGACTTCGGGGGGGGCGGGATAGGGGGGGGCTGGGGGGGTGCCTCGGAGTCTGGCTGGCTGGGCTGGCTAAGGCAACGGAAATGCTGAATTTGGTCGGCTGGTATTCCAGCCGAGGCGAGCTCTTCGTCTAGCCCCTTGCCGGTGACTGAGGAAGCCGTGACTGGGCCGGTGATTCACTGAATCTTGACCCTTGTGTTTTCAGGCAGAGGGGGCTGGAGAGCGCAGGAGGCGGGTATCCGGCCCTCTGGCTTTCGTGGGTTAGCTTGCCTGTGGGATGTGGCAGAGGATTAGAGCGAGCCGAGGGATGGTACGCGGGACAGTTAGCCCAAACACTTCGTCTTCCCTCCGTCGGGGTATCCTGTGGTGCCACTCATGGCGTGCGGCCCCCGTGAGGACCAGGAGAGAGCGGGCAAAGAAGCGGATGCGGAAAGAGTCCCCGTTGGAGGGGTTTTTAAAGAACATTGTGGTGTCCGACTGGGAACCAAAAATGGACACCGGGTCGCCTAGCAAGGGGTCGTCCCTGTGGTAGCCGATGCCCTCTCCCGGGAGATACATTGTGCCCGTGATTTGGTTGGGGGGGGGTGCGAGAGGCCCAGTCGCCCCAGCGCGGCATTGTAGGTTTGGATGATAGAGGAAAACTCTTCCGGGATGTGGGACGTGGCGTTGACTTTGTTCGGGCCGAGGTATGCGTGGCCGAAGTGTTGGACTGAGCGCCCGTGGTATTTCTCCCACGTGTTGTCGTGGAGAACCTTTTTTACCGTTTCCTCTTGGCTCTCGGAGAATACGTCGCGGACGTAATAAAAACCAGTAGGGAGGCGGAGGTCGATTTGTATCTCCGAGACGGGGGTGGGGGCATCGTGGTCGGGGGGTAGGAGGGTGGTCGCCTCGCCTCCCAGCGGAGCAAGCAGCGGGACGCTGGCCTCGGACATCTCTTCAATGCGGTTTGGTCCCGGCGTTGGCGTAGCGGCGTCGGCGTCGTCCGGTGCTGCGTTCCACTCGCTGATGCGCTCAGTCAGCCCCGTCGCGGGCCTATCACGAAGGGCGGAGACGAGCTGGGACACGAAGGCCGTGGACCCTAAGGCGGCGCCCGCTTGGAGGCGTTGCACGATGGGTTGCTCGTGCTCGGCCACATCCGGGTCTTGAGCGGGGAGTATCTTCTCGAGGGCGAGGAGGTTGCGGTGTAGTGGGGCAAAGGCAGCGTCTCCATATTTGAAATCATGCGCTAGCAGCGCGGATTCCTCCTTTTCGTAGACCACGAGGTGGGCTTGTTGGTGCTCGTAGGGAGGTCGCGTGGGTTCGAACGACACGTACGGGCCAAGGAACCCCGCTTGGACGCGCAAGTCGAGAGCATGCGCCGATCTTGGGGCCACTAGGAGCACGGCGGTCTTCGGGGCCTTAGACGAGTCGTATGAGGGCGGGGCCGGCGTTGCGTGGGCTTGCTCGGGGGCGCCCGAAGGCGCGGACCTCGTATTGCCGCCGGACCGTGACGAAAACCGCACCAACTGCCCATCTATGCCATGAAAGAGAACAATGCCGCATGAGTGGAAGGAGCGGATAGCTAGCGTTTGGACTCCGGTTTTAATGACGTCGCACGGCGCGTGTGTGGTGTCAATCGCCACGACCAAGGAGTCTTTAGACCGGAACATCGCTCCTAAGGGCGGTGAGGCGCCCCGTCCTCCGGGCAGGTTGGCGATCATCATGCTGAGCATTTCCGGGGCTTGTAGGTGTTTGTTTCTTTCCTTCTGGTCTCTAGCGATCACGGCTCGATACACTTCAGTAGTAGGCAAAGCGTGCATGTCCATGTCAAGGAGTGGGAAACCAAAGTGAACAAGGCCGCAACCACCAAAATCCATCGCTGCCTTGTGAGGAAAACTAGGATCAAGCGCACCATCAACGAGGCGCTCAACCCCGTGGAACGCGGTGAAATAACCCTGAAGCGCCCGGGCGCCACACAGCTCGTCTCCACCCCTAAAGAAGTGAGCTCTATTTTTCTTCCACAGTGCTCACCCTGGGGGGCAGCCTCGAATACGCACCGCCGAGCACGCTAGTGGATCGCCTGCTCACACACTCCCCAACCTGCCCTGAACGCACAAAACACAGCCCTCTCCCTGACATTACCTGGGAATCATTCCGCAACACGCTCAAGAGGTCAAAGCCCAACAAGGCGGGGGGGCGGGACTTCACAAACAACTACACTTTGCACATCTCCCCCCCCCCTGTCCAACAATTCATTTGGAGGGTATGTAACCACTACCTCCACCAACCGTTGCCTGAGAAATGGCTGGAAGCCAACAATATCTTACTTTTTAAGAAAGGTGACGTGACGAACCCTGTAAATTACAGGCCTATAGCCCTGCTGAACAGCGTTTACAAAATAATTGCAACACATGCCAACCGTGAGCTACTGGCAGCAGCCATCGAACACTCCATCATACACCCCACCCAGCTCGGCGGGCTTCCCAACCGCAGATGCCAAGACCACATTTTCAACCTTTTATGCACGTTTCGGGAATCAGTCGGTAGCTACAGCCTCTACATTGATTTCAACAAGGCTTTCAACTCCGTCCCCCACACCACCCTCTTCACAGTGCTGTCCCGCCTGAACTTTCCCACGCACCTTGTAAACCTCATTCCATCCTTGTACCGTGCCCCCCGTGACTTCCCGGTGGTGTCAGGGCACACCCACTCCTCCCGCCTGCAAACCAGAGGTGTTCGGCAGGGATGCCCCATGTCACCCATCCTTTTCTGCCTTTACCTGAACGTTCTCCTCTTCGCCCTGCCGTCTCACGTCACGGCACCCCCCTCCCCACACGAGTCTGGCCACGCCTTCGTTGACGACCTCCTCTATCGATCAGAGGATGGGGACTGCATACAACAAATTTTGAATTTCTTCGACACAGTCGCCAGGGAGTGGGGCCTGGACTTAAACCTCAGCAAAATCGAAATCCATGCTATGGGAACAGACCCCCCAGAACTTTCACCTCCCCCTCGGGCACCCCCCTGTCAACCACCAACCAGAAGACGGAGCAACCACACAACTGCTACAAATACCTAGGGGTGTACATCTTCACCGCCAACCACGAGGCGCAAACGCTGGCATTAGCCAAGTCGGAAATACGCTCCTTTTTCACAACCCTCCAACCCCTCTGGCTCACCCTTTCGGAATACATTCTCTTAGTAAACGTCCAACTCATCGCTATTCTTTCCTACCGCCTCATGGCACACCCCCTGGCCCTGAACGAGTGGGGAGCCCTCCAGGCCATGATCTGGCAAAATATTGCACATGACCCCTCCCCAGACAAGGCCAGCAAAGTTTCCCGCCTCGTCTCTTCTAAGGACCGCTACACCCCCCGCCACCAGGCAGGCTTAGGACTCCGCCACTTCACTTTTTCCATTTGCATGGCCCTGGTGAACGACGCAATCCAGTACCTCAACGGGGACGGCCCAGCCTCAACAAACGAGTCCTTTTCTGAAGCGATGCTCTCCACCACACGCAACCCAATCCAAGACACCGTCATGGACGCGTGCCACACCATAGGCCTCCGGTACCACAGCACCGGACTCTGGGCCTCCTGCCCCCCCTCCCTCTTCCCTCCGAAAGAGAAAGTCCAAGTCCGGTTCCTAGCCACCAAACCAGCACCACAATACAGCAAGTTCGGCAACAGGTTGAAACGAACATCCCAAGACCTAGGGTTCCACCTAGGAACAGTCACGGGGGTGCATACAGAATCGGCCACAGTCCAGTTCTCGGACGGCACCACCCACACCATCAAAGACCCCGGTCTCCGCCGCAACGAAAAAGAGTACACCTTTCAAAACCCAGTCATTTCTGTCCGCCCCCAACTGGCGCGGCACCACGAACTGCTTACCCCTCCCCTTCTCCACCCCCAAGAGTACATCCTCAACCCCCCCCCCGGGCCACACATGGGAGTTCTGCTCGACTCGTCGCTGCATGGCAAGCTGTACCGGCTCCCAGATGAACCTCACTCCCTTGACCCCGATGACCTCGAAGAATGGGGTTGTGAAGCAGCCCTTGCCCTCCTCCTCACATCGTCCCCCGGCACAACATGGGTGTACTTGGATGGCTCAGCGGGCGCCTTGGGCTACGGGTCTGCAGCCACCCTGTTTTTCCCAAATGGCTCCAGATGGGTGCTGTGCCAAACGTCCCCATACCAGTCCTCAGAGGGATCGGAGTTCTGGGCGGCTATTATGTTCCTACGGTGGGCCCTTGCATCTCACCCGCACCTCACCTTTGCCGTGCTAGGGGACAACTTCCACGTTATCACTGTTCTCTCCCCGAGAACCCCCCCAGACCTCCCGTCACGCTCGCCAGCCGGCACGTGGGAATCCTCTCTTCAGTCCATCCAGGCCTCCCTACGCCCAGGGATGATCCCGGGTTGGGGGTGGATCAAAGGGCACGCCGGTTTTGTGGGAAATGAAATCTGGATGCTTACTCAAAGTGGGCCGCCCACGTGATGGTCTGGGACCCCTCCCTCCTTCCCCCCCCTCCGATAGGGTGCATATCCAGAGGCCCCCTCCCCGTCATACACAAACCGACTACCACCTCAATCAAGCACCTCCTCCCTTGCCACAAACACGAAAACATCCACGCACCGTCCAGCTTCCATTTTTACAGCCACACTTCATGGTTCCAAGGCCTCCCCTTCAAATGGTCCTCCGGAAACTTCAACATGGCGCCTTTTGGTTTCCACGACGACTTGCGCCCTCGCCATTGCCACGCTTGCCCCGACCCGCACCCAATGGAAGTTATCTCTTTCGTCTCACACTGCCCAACGTGCGAACACCTGGTGCAAACCTACATTCAGTGCTGGCGCCCCCCCTTCACCACGGTGGTGTCCCAATGGTGGTCCGCGACCACACACGTTGGGGAAAGGCGCAATTTCGTCCTGGGGCTTGTCCCCATGTCCCTGTACACCAAACTCACAACCCCCCTCTCCGGCCGAGGAAAACCAGCACACTGTCATGACTTAAAACTCGCCCTGAAGGCTCGTGTTCCCCTGCTCCTCAATGCCCTATACCGCACGCTGGAATGGCTAAACGAAAACCCCCCCAGCCCCGCTCACCCCCCCCATGGGCCCCAACTCATGGGGACGCCCCTGGTCGCCTTACAGCACGTCACACACCGCCCTACAGCGCCCCCCCCGCCCCGCCTACCACCCTCCCCCCCCCCCCTCCCGGACAAAGTGGCACACAAGCCTCCAAAGCGCCCCCGTCCCCCACCCCCTGCGGCACACGCCAAAGCTCGGAAACACGCCCGCCAGCCCCCGAGACCTGTCCGGCCTCTATCGCTGAAATGCAAAACCGCGAGCCAACCTCAGCCAGAGCCCCCGCCCCCAAACGGCCGCTCACGATCCGGGACATGTTCAACCTCCCCCCCCCCCCTCGACCAGCACCCCCCCTCGCCGCCTCCGCCCCTGTTTCCGCCCCTTCTCCCCGCATAACAAGGTACTTTGCACCAGCCCCCCCCCCTCCTGCGAGCACAAACTCACAATCGTCCTCATCTTCGTCCAACGTGTTATCTCTTTGAAAAAGCCACACTTACACGTTTCTCTCAGGGCAGCCCTCAACAGCCCTAACACGGCGCAACCAATCAGTACTACCACACTGGCACTCACCAGTTACTTCTGCAAATGAATCCCTCCCCCAAGCCACCCCCCGTGCTCAAGCCGTCATGCTCTAACCCCCAAACCGCAACCGTACAGCCTTCGGGAATCAGGCAGAGACCCCGGCTCTGCGTTTGTCTATAACGGGGCTGCCAGGTCTCATTGAGATAAGGCAGAGGAGGACAGCAACATGCAGCAGTACTCAGCCCGCGATTGAACTTGGTTTCGGGCTCCCGCCCCTCCCTGAAAAAAGCTTGGCGCGCAAGAGCCTTTCTCCCCGGCCTGGCCAGCCACAAAAGGCGCCGTTCAGTGCAAAAATCAATTTTCCCATTTTCATCGTGCGTGTCGGGAGGAGGTTCGAGGGTATCCCTATGCGTCCATGTGGGGATCCAAGTGGGGGGATTGTTTGCAAATGGTCCCAAGCAATTGTCTTTTGAACCATATGTTGATACCATGGGTGAGCGAAGTTATATACTATTGTGATTATTTTGAATTTAGCAACATTTGCATGTTTTTGACCTCATTTTATGCTCCTTTTTGTATTTTTTGTGCTCAACTGGTCGGCTAACAGTAAAGTGCCTAGAGATCCGTGAACCATGGTATGTTGCTCATATGTTGGCATATGCTTTGGTGTTGCACCTCATCATATGCCGGATCACGTGGTCACATTGGCGTGGCACACGAGGCCTCACAAAATTAGGTCCCCAATTCGTGAGTTAACTTGTGAAGCATGGCATGTATATATCCGGAGGGGTTTGGGAGCCAATGTTGGGATATTCTTGGGCATGGATCTTTGGTCTATATCACCCTTGTATCTTACTTTCCGGTTTGACACATGTATGGAGCATTTGAATACTTGCCGTATGCATTTTTGAGTATATAATTGAATTTCCGGCACTATGGTGTGATTTGCCCAATTTTGCTATGTTGTGAGGTCATCTTCGTGGGGCAATTCGCCAAGCCCAATCGACTCCAAGTCCAACCAAAGTTATGTCAGGGTAGGGCATGGTCCTGAGTGCCACTCTAGGCCATGACACGCCACTTCCCCTATTGGGCTAGGAATTAGGGGCTTGGGAGGGAACACATTTTTGGGGTTTGTGTGGTGACTTTTGACACATGGCATTTAGCCATCTTATTTGACTTGGTTCAGGACATCATGTTGGCGAGTCAAGGGAAGGTCTTGAGTCCAGGGAATGAGTGGTCTATGGCTGTGATTGCGTATGTTTCCATCTTTCCTCAACTTTGCTTGATTTGTGTTCATATGCCAATTTCAGGGTTTCCTTTTCCATTATTCTATTGGTGCAATTCTATGTACATGCCCAACGCCCGTGTCTCCGTGTGCACCGTGAGACGACCGGCGTGTTGAAAGGAGTTGTTGAGTGTCAACGCGGGACCTCAAACACCCTTGGAAGCCCTCAGTGTGGATTATTTGGATTGGAGCTATTGTACTTGGGAGTTGGTTATTGCAAGGGATCAGGATTTGTGTGAAGGAGCCACATTTTACTTTTTTTTGTGGGAAATTGTGCAGGATAAGGCAAGATCATGCAGAACCTGGTGAGAAGCAAGACCATAGGAGTGACAGGAAATGGTGGAAGGGGTACAGCAGGGGCCGGTCCTGGTAGGGACCTTCGTTTTGGTAGCAGAGGAGTACCTGCCCCCTACCGCCGCAGAGGGGACTTGGGCCCTCATGAGCCCTGCCCAAGGACGCCCCGGGTGCAGATCGCGGAGTCCGTGGAGTGGACGCCGGACTTGGAAGCCCGAGAAGAGCGAAGATGCTCAGGACGGAGAGCCCTTGTAGGACATGGGCTAGACATGGAGGACCTGGCCTCCATGTGTGAAAGGCAATGCGGCAAGGCTTGCAATCTCCGCTGCGGTGCGGAGGAGTTGGAGGAGACTGGCAGCAACGGCAGGGTCCGGCGTTACCGGAAGCGCGGGTCCCCAAAACCCGCGGCGGAAGCCAGGGCGATGGAGACGGATCCCAGCCCGGTCAGGCTGTGGTCAGCTGCAGATTCCGAGGGGCATTCCGATGGTTATCGGACCGCTTTCCCTTCGGAGTCGGAGGAGATGGCCAGACCGCCCACAAGGTCGCACACGGCCCCCGAACCCAGCCTGGAGCATGACTCCGAGGCGTTGGAGAGGCCTACCAGAGCGAGAACGGCGCCTGTGGCCCGGCACACGGAGCCAACGCGGGGTAACATGGGCGACACACCCATGGCGGAGGAGTCCGAGGCGCCGGGAACCGTGGGATGCGCGGGATCAGGTGGGAAGCACGTTGAGTGCCACTGCGAGCACATATCCTTCCTCATCGGCAAGTACCCAAAGATGGGGATGGACGCCATCGTGCAGCACCTCGACCGCCTGGACAACCAGAAGGACGGCCTAGAGGAGGACATCTCGGGGATCCTGGATGACCAGTCGGAGGCGGAGAGAGACATGGCGGAGCTGCGAGCGGAGCAGGACCGGTACTGGGAGAAGCTGGAGATGGCCCTGCAGAAGCAGCAGCGAGTGGTGGACAGCCTCCTCCACCTGGTGGAGGACATGTCGGGACGCCTGAAAAGGCTACAGGAGTTACAACCCCTCGCCTCGGGTCCGGAGCTCCCGGCAAGGCCGGCAACGGCAGAGCTGTTGAAGCGGGTTAAGACCCTCAGGAGCGCCATGGAGAAACCCATGGGCGGCCCTGCAGAGGCACCTTACGCGCCTCCGCGTGTTGACCAGGGTGCGCTGCCGTTTGTTCCCATGTTCAGCGAATCCATAATGCTCGGGGAGCATCTGGCACCGGCTGGGTCCATGCGGGAAGAGCACGCAACCACGGACCTGAGGAGCCTGACGGTACAGATGTCCCATGCCGCCCAGGATCCACCGACCACTACGACTGCCCAAGCAGTTTATGCGGAAGAGGAGATCCAGACCATGCAGGGGCGAACCATGGGAAGGGCCGACGGACATGGTCGAGGCCATCCAAGCGGAAACCTGTGGGTGAAGGACCCCACTACGGGGATATGGACAGCCGGTGGAGCAAGTCCTTCCCGCATCCCAAAACCCCATGGGTTCAGGCCCAACTGGACCGCACTCCATGGAGGAGAGGGATGTACGGGGAGTGTACTCACACCCCCTGGCCACAGGTGGTATCCGTCTCGGTGGAGTAGTGGCTGCGGACGTCGGAGACGCCATCAGGATTGACGACCTCAGGGGAATCAAAATCCCCTATTACGATGGCAACCCCTCCAACCTGGATGACCTACTCTCTTGGGGATGGTGATTTCCGCTGCGTCTTGGAACTGTACCTTACGACCTCCACCGCTCGACCTTGTGAGTGCTGCTCGTATGGCCAAGAGGATATCCGCTGGCAGCACCTTGTATTCATCAGGGATGACATCCATCCAGTCCTCCCCGAGCTTAGCTGCCACGCACAGCTCGGCCAAAGCACTCGGGGTGGCTCCGATCCTTTGGTTAGCGCGTTCCTGGGCCTCCGCCGCTGCTTCTAGGCTCTTCTCTGCCAAGCGGCGCTGGAGCTCATCCTGGATTGGGAGGACTTCGCCGAGGAGGTCGTCGGCGAGATGAAGGGAGCGCCAAGGGACAGGTGGGTATGTCGGACATTCCCACACAGGCTGGCGCAGGACCTGAAGGAGGAGCTCAGGGATCAGATCCGCGAGGGATTGATCCAGACGGAGCAGGCCTGCCTCCAGTGGCTGGAGGACGAGGAGCGAGTGGACGCCCCCAACCAGAAGTTGGAGGATTCCTGGTCCATTCCGTTGGAGCGCGGGGAGTTGAGGGTCCGGGAATGGAATCAGTACATCCGCAAGTACCGAAGAAGCCTCAAGCTGGTGGAGGACTGGAATGAGGCTAGCGAGATCCGACACCTGCTCAAGGACGTCCTCCCCGGCCACTGGAAGAAGCGAGTGGAGGACGAGGAGAAGAAGAGAGCAAAGAAGCGCGTGGCCGTACGGATCATGGCATCTGAGGACACCCACGCCGGAATAATGGAGTTGTTCCGGCGAAAGCTCGGTGAGCCCAGCCGAATGTTGGGGTTGAAGAACGCCGTCTACGTGGAGGTATTCGGCGACACCATGAAGCAAAGGCTGACGCGCCTCAACAATGCGGAGTGGAGGCGCGGAGAGCCGCTGAGGATGCAGGTCATCTTCGCCCGCATGAGCCTGGACAAGATCGTGAAGTACATCACGGTGGAGCTGAAGCTCAACGCCAAGAACGAGGCCCACGTGCAGGATCGACAGGGCCATGGACATCGAGGTCATCGGGAAGATCTCCAGCACGGGGAGGTCAAGGGAGACATGGTCGGCACCGCGGAGGAGGGGAGTGGAAGCGGCCAAGATCTCTGGACCGCGACCACCAGAGATGATCATGAAGAAGCCCACTTCTTCGCGTTCGTAGCGCACAATATGAAGGAGCATGGGCAGGACAGGTCCAGGTGGAACCGCTTGGACCCAAGGGTCAACAAGAATCGCAAGGAACCGCGGAGGATCGGGAACCCACCGCTCTCGTTCCGCGAGTACAGATCACAGCACGACGGTTCCTGGGTCTGCTAAGGCAAGGGGAACAACCATGCACATGACCACCGGCATTGCAAGGTATATGAGGATGACAAGAAGACCTGCTTCGCCGCCCATCCCGACAAGAAGCCCAAGGAGCAACGAATTGCCGATTGGAAGGCAAAGGGCGGAGACGGTGGAAAAGGCCAAGGAAAGGGCCAAGGGAAAGGCGGGGGAAAAGGCTATGGTGGAGGACCCGGCCTAGACCGACGCGTGAGGTCGATCGAGGAGGTTGCTGAGGACATGTTGAGGACGTTGGAGGAACTCAAAGCCCAGCAACGTGGTGGACAAAGTCTGAGCGGATCGCAGCAGGAGGGAGCTGCGGCAGGCCACGTCTAGAGGAGCCCCCACGGGAGTGGGACCCCGGAGGCCTCTCCTCCGAAAATCAGTGGAATCCTAGAGAAAGTGAAGGCACATCGGGTGCCGAAGAAGGCTGCAGAAGAGCCAAAACCACTGAGTTTCGCCACTCCCAACCCCTGGAGCGCCCTGCCAAGGGAAGTGTATGTGGGCAAGGGACGTGGCAAGAAAGAAGGAGCGACCACGGAGAGCCCCGTGGACGGGCAGGACCAGCCCAGGATCTACACCATCCGTGACCATACCCTCAAAGTCCTGATGCACCCGGATGTGCTAGAGATGCATGCCGTGAGAGTCGTCCATACACCGCAGGGTGACGAGCGGCAGTTGCACTTGAAGGTGCGTGTACGGTGCGGACAAGAGGAGTTGGTGGTGGATGTTTTGGTGGATACGGGTGCCCAGGTGAGCCTGGTCCGGAGAGGGTTGTTCAAGGAGGAATCCCTGCAGCCCAGCCGTAGACCGGTACGCCTGCAGGTGGGCAATGGAGGGATTATGGGTGGTGGCACCCATGAGGCCACTATCAGTATGGAATTCTGGGAGCATGAGCGCTTGAACCGCCCTGATTTGGCGAAGAGAAGCACTCTATCCGGGAACTTCTATGTGGCCGACATTACAGATTGGGTTATGATCATGGGGTATGACTTCATGGTGGGAAACGCGTTTGGAGCCCTTCCCCATTGTGCAACGCTGGTCCGGGAGGATAATGAATGCCTTACATGGCTGTCGACGGACTATGCATGCGGATCATCCCAATGGAATGTTGAGGAAGAGGATCGGATCGTCCAAGCGGTGCAAGCTGTGGGTGCCAAGTCCAGAGGAGACCGCGGAGTTCAGCTCACGGAGTATGGAATGGCGCCGCAGGTGTATGCCAGGATGATTCAGACGCTGGGAGCCGAAGCGCCCGAGACGGACGTCTTTGCTTTCCGGGATGCCCCACTTTTGAGGAAGTGTAGGAGGCATTGGCATCGAGGAGACTCAGCCTGGCATAGGCATTGGGGTTTGAAGGAGTGGGGGCCCATGTATTGGCATGGCTCCCTGGATAATACCAGACGTATGGTGGAGAAGATCGTCGCGGATAGGGCGAAGGGGATCCTGGTCATAACCGGCATAGGATCCACCCAATGTCCGCTGGAAGGTCTCGAATCGACCCTGGATTCCATCACCCTGAACGACATGTCATTCGGGCCAGAGGAGGAGTTGTTCATCGACGCCAAGGGTTTATCAATGCCCTCCCGAGGTCAAGCGTGGGGTACCAAGGCTTTCCTGGTGGATGGGGCGCAAGCTCAGCCCACGGGTGATGAAGCATTCATCCGTAGGGTTGAGGCGGCGCCCATGCGGGTCATGTTTGAGCCCAAGGAAGGGACGGATCAGCCAATGGATGGCATTGACGTCCTGTCCAACGCCGAGATCGACCACGTCGTCAACTACATGCGGATGGGGATGCATGACCGTGTGGCAGCCAAGAAGGGGCGAGCCATGGTCACATCTCCCCATTGGTGGGATGACAAGATGTTGGTCACCGGCAAGTACGAGAAGGATGAGTTCGTGGCGAGGGTCATTGATCACATCGCGGACCAATATGATGGTCCGGTTGGGTCGGACCCGCCGACGTGGGATTATCCAAGAATGGGGGCCGGTAGCGACAAGGACTCGGCTGAGGCCGCAAATTTCTGAAGATTATCGGTGGGAAGCATGCCCCACGACGATGAAGACGGCATATCGGACGAGGAGAAGTCGGACGCGGACCCAGAAGAGGCCTATACCGCAGTGCGGTCGGTTGTATCGATACCGAAGCAAGCGGCTGAAGAGGCCCAGGAGAACCCGAAGGTCGCCGAGCTGAAGGAGAGGCTGATACATGCCTATCCGCGGCTATTCAGTGGCGTCGCCAACAAGAACCCTCCAGATTGTGGGAGGTTTGGCACAGCGAGGATCAAGCTGAAGCCGAACCCCAAGATCTATCGTCATCGGGAGTACCAACTTCAGGGCGATCGGGCCGAGGCCATGAAGAAGTTGTTGGCCGAGTTTATTCAGCGGGGCTGGATCGAACCCTCCGACAGTGAGTGGGCCAGCCCAGCCTTTATCGTGCCCAAGAAAGAGAAGGGCGAGTGGAGGTTGGTGGTTGATTACAGGGGTTTGAACGAGCAGACCGAGCACGACTCGTACTCGCTTCCTCTGATCGACACCATCCTCCAAAAACAACAAAAAAAGCGGATCTTCACGGTGTTAGACCTGAAACACGGCTATCACCAGATGCCGCTACACCCGGACTCCAGGCCCTGCACAGCGAGGTCGACGCCGCTGGGGCCCATGCAGTGGAAAGTGGTGCCTATGGGCGCCAAGAATGGCAACGCCGCTTTCCAGCGCATGATGAAGGACCTACTCGGTCCTGTCCGGGACTGTGCCGACCCCTTTGTGGATGACATCATCATCGGGTCCGGCACGGAAGACATGACTGAGGACGAGCTCATCGAAGCGCATGAGAAGGATCTGTGCTGAGTGCTCAGCGAGCTGGACAAACACAACATGGTGTGCAAGCCCACCAAAGCCTCACTCTTCGTGAGGGAAGTGGAGTTCGCGGGTCACGTGGTTGGTCACGGGCAACGCCGTCCCATGCCTGGGAAGCTGGCGTCCCTGCACCACTGGGATGAGCCCCAGACCATCAGCGAACTCCCATCCTTCATGGGGTTCTGTAACTACTATTCGGGCTATGTCCGGATGTATGCAGAACTATCGGGCCCGCTGCACAAGATGCTGCAGGTGGGCAAGCTCCATGGCCGGAAGGGGAGCAAGAAGAAGCTTGCCTGGACCCCTGAAGCCAAAGATGCGTTCAGCCGCCTGAAGGAGCGACTCCTGGGGTAGCTGGGGCTATTCCTGGTGGACCCGGACCAGGGATTCGTGCTACGGACGGACGCCTTGGACTATGCTGCAGGGGCAGTCCTCGAGCAGGTCCGGGACGACGGGTCGCACGCGCCCGTGGCGTTTTGGAGCCGGATCCTGGCCGAGGGCCGACGTTGAACCTGGACCGCGAGGGAGAAGGAGACGTACGCCATTGTTTGTGCGCTCAGGAAGTGGTCTGGCCACATCGGATCACAACCGGTGGTGGTTTGTACGGACCATCAGTCCTTACAGAGCTGGCACAAGGAGCACGTCGACACCCCCTCGGGACCGGCGGCAAGGAGGGCTGGATGGCATGAGACGTTCGCCAAATTCGACCTCAGCGTCGTATACGTCTCGGGGAAGGACAACACTGTGGCGGATTGCCTCAGTCAATGGGCCTACCCCGCTGGCAAAGCATGGATGGACATATCCAGCCATGGGGACGCCGAGGAGACCGAGGAGGCCAAGCGCATCATCGAGATGGAGAAGGCCATGGAGCAAGAGGGGGTCAAGTGCTTTGTGGTGATGGCAAACCGTACAGACCTGGCCAAGTTCCGGGGCGCCCGAGTCCAAGCTATTCGAGAGGAAACCCTCCAGCAATGGATGGTGGCCCCCGTAGAGCTAGTCAGGTCGGTGCTGACAGAGGACTGGTCGGATGACTATGCGGCATCCGACCACTGGAGCAGGTACTGGAATGCCGTGAGCGCCCCGTCGGACAACGAATGGCCTGAGGGCTTGACCGAGGATGGGGATAAATTATCTCTCAAGGACAAGCTATTGGTCCTTGAGAACCAAATGGATGAGCTCATTGACCACTGGCATAACGCCCAGCTCATGCATCCTGGTCGGGACAAGATGCAGCAGGACCTGGAGTGGCGTTTCAAGTTCCCACCGTGGTACTATGCCATCCTGGACAAGTACTGCAGCGACTGCGCCGTGTGTCGGGCCACGAAGAGCCCCTACCACTCCAGGGCTGGCAACCCGGTGTATACGGCAATACCGGAGGCCCATATGCGGTCCGTGGCCATGGATGTATTCGCCATGCCTGAGGTCACCGTGGAAGGAGAGACCTACGACTGTGTCATCCTGGCGGTGGATAGGCACAGCCGGTATATCGTCGCGGTCCCTGGCAAGAAGTCCAAGAAGAAGGACAAGAAGGACAAGCATGGAGTGGGTCTGCAGGCCAAGACCATCGCCAACGCCATTATCAGGCATTGGCTGACGATTTTTGATGTCCCAGCTGTCATCTGCAGCGATCGGGGCAGTCAATTTGTGGGGACGTGGTTCAAGGCGATGTGCAAGCACATGGGGATTCGTTATGCCAAGACCGTGGCGTACCACAGCCGGTCGAATGGCCGGGCTGACGTGGCAGTGCGGCGGATGTTCGAAAAGTTCCGCCAGCTGCACATTGACGAACCGGGCCGGAATTGGTATAATTCGCTGTGGAGAGTACTCCAGGCGTACCACGACCTTCCGGGGCCCACTGGACTGTCGCCCCATCGTATCCTGTTCCTACGGGATCGAGTGTCACACACTCTCCCGTGGTTGAACCATGGCAAAGTGGCCCGGGATGCGAGTGCTATGATGGCTGAGGCGGACGACACGGCGGCCAAGGTGTGCAAAGCACTTCAGGACGAGCATGAGAAGAGGGCCAAGTACTTCAAGCAGGGAAAAGTCCAGAAATATGCTCTCAGAGACACCGTATGGGTGGAGCGGCACCACAAGGATGTCCTGTCCAGGCATCGGCAGGCGTCTTGGTATGTGCCGGGGGTAATTTCTCGTAAGGTCGGGCAGGATGTGCATGCGGTTCGAGTGGGGGATCACAAGATCCTTGACCGCGACCACACCATGCTTCGTCCCCGAGCACCAGACCCCAGCAGACGTCCCGTCACCTTCGAGTTCACAGCCGGCGATGTGGACTCGGATGACGAGGGTGAGGACGACGACTTCACCGCCGAGAAGATCCTGACGAACAAGCCTGACCCGGGGACGCCTGGGGGGAGGCTATACAAAGTCCGTCGGAAGGGATTTGCCGCATCCAGAGATTCTCGGGAGCCTCCGAGCACTTTTGTGCCGAGGTATACCACGGTCTGGATGGATTATCTAAGGAAAACGAACATTTCCTTGGATGTCAAGGACGTGTTGGTCCATTTGGTGGCTGCAGCAGCACCGCGATGGATCCACCTTGGCATTTTTGTTTGTTTTTGTGCTTGGGAGACGGGTGAGGGCGTTATTCCGGGGATTTTTGGCCCTTGATTGGCCATATATCCTCTTCACTTGGTCTCCACACATATATTTCATTGTGGTATACGTATTTAGGTCGACCGACGACGTTTCTCTATCTTTGATCCCCTTGGTCCATGTTGTAGATCAAGAGGAGACCGGATATGGCGGAGGGCACCGATTATGAGTGTCCTCACCCCTCCCTTGGGGCATGGGGGACGCCTAAGCCGTATGTGGGGCCTCCATGTGTCCTTGGGACATGGGGGGGGGTTGGAGCCCATTGGGGTCCTCCCGTCCTCTCTTCAATGACTTCCGAGCGGATACAACGCTCTGAGAAGGGGGGTGAAGCCGGTTCGGACCCCCGTGGCCATTTTTGGGTCACTTGGGGTGTGTATCTATGGGCCGGCAAGCCGCCATTGGCTGATATCATACTCTCCCATTCACCTGACCTAACCTGATGTGATAGTGTGATAGGCTTGGCCATTCCAGCTATGAGCGGCCATATTCACAACCGAGGCGCCGCCGGCTGAGATTTATTTATCAAAATATCAGGAATCAACAGGGTTTTTTTTATCATAATGTTTCCGTAATTTTTCAGCTATCCGTTCTGATTGTCAATGTATTGGCGACTGTCAGTTGGCTCACGATTTTGCGGTAACCGATTGGTTAACTGTTATTTCCAGATATTTTAGCGGAAACCCCGATGAAGGGTCAGATTTCATCAGAAAAGGGTTCGTTGCTTCCGCAATTTTCATGTTATAGACTCGCAAAATTAATCCGATTTTTTCAGACATTCAGAATCGGATTGTTGATTTCGTGGTCGCCGCACTGGATATGATGAATTTCGAGTGGTGCTACATTTTCCCCCGATCACGAATCAACCTTCCTTTTGTTGTCTCCTTCATTTTTCTTGGAGATATAGGCGAAACAAGATTGATTCGTGAGGCCACTTTGAAAACTCATATCTCCGGCTCACTGCGAGGAATCCCAATTTTGAGACTTGGGTTGGAACCGCCTTGGTCTCAACTTAATTTAGGAAGCGTCAAACGCCCTTGGTATGCACACCTGCCCGTGGTATCAAAGGAGCATGGTCAAGAGGGTAGAAAGTCCTCTACAACTCTGGGACCATGATACCGAATATTTTAATATGGGTTTCGAGTGTACTGCACGAGTGTTGGTGTTGCATAGAAACTTTTCTTGGGTTCCTACGTATTTTTAACGTGAAGTTATGTCCATGGAGGGGCATGGCATACCATGGTGGGAGCCACTTTTAAGGGTATGTGTTATAGGGATGGTATGTGCTTCGCTATGCTCACGCCCATGTTATATACCTCCGTTTGTAGGAAGATATGTGGAGTCATACGTGGCAAGGGCTTCGCCCATGTCCCTATGGTGAGCTCCATAGCGCTAGAGTAAGTCTGGCGCACATATAGTGCATGTGGGAAGGCTTACGGAGCGACCCACAAGCGCCACTATCAATTTTCCCATTTTCATGCTGCGTGTCGGGAGGTGGTTTGAAGGTATCACTATGCGTCCATGTGGGGATCCAAGTGGGGGGATTGTTTGCAAATGGTCCCAAGCAATTGTGTTTTGAACCATATGTTGATACCATGGGTGAGCGAAGTTATATACTATTGTGATTACTTTGAATTTAGCAACATTTGCATGTTTTTGACCTCATTTTCTGCTCCTTTTTGTATTTTATGGGCTCAACTGGTCGGCTAACAGTAAAGTGCCTAGAGATCCGTGAACTATGGTATGTCGCTCATATGTTGGCATATGCTTCGGTGTTGCACCTCACCATATGCCGGATCATGTGGTCACATTGGTGTGGCACACGAGGCCTCACAAAATTAGGCTCGAATTCGTGAGTTGACTTGTGAAGCATGGCATGTACATATCCGGAGGGGTTTGGGAGCCAATGTTGGGATATTCTTGGGCATGGACCTTTGGTCTATATCACCCTTGTATCTCACTTTCCCGTTTGACACATGCATGGAGCATTTGAATACTTGCCGTATGCATTGTTGAGTATATAATTGAATTTCCGGCACTATGGTGTGATTTGCCTAATTTTGCTATGTTGTGAGGTCATCTTCGTGGGGCAATTCTCCAAGCCCAATCGACTCCAAGTCCAACCAAAGTTATGTCAGGGTAGGGCATGGTCCTGAGTGCCACTCTAGGCCATGACACGCCACCTCCCCTATTGGGCTAGGAATTAGGGGCTTGGGAGGGAACACATTTTTGGGGTTTGTGTGGTGACTTTTGACATCTGGCATTTAGCCATCTTATTTGACTTGGTTCAGGACATCATGTTGGCGAGTCAAGGGAAGGTCTTGAGTCCAGGGAATCAGGGGTCTATGGCTGTGATTGCGTATGTTTCCATCTTTCCTCAACTTTGCTTGATTTGTGTTCATATGCCAATTTCAGGGTTTCCTTTTCCATTATTCTATTGGTGCAATTCTATGTACATGCCCAACGCCCGTGTCTCCGTGTGCACCGTGAGACGACCGGCGTGTTGAAAGGAGTTGTTGAGTGTCAACGCGGGACCTCAAACACCCTTGGAAGCCCTCAGTGTGGATTATTTGGATTGGAGCTATTGTACTTGGGAGTTGGTTATTGCAAGGGATCAGGATTTGTGTGAAGGAGCCACATTTTACTTTTTTTTGTGGGAAATTGTGCAGGATAAGGCAAGATCATGCAGAACCTGGTGAGAAGCAAGTAAACTCTGTATCTTGTGTTATGCAGAGTCTTGGCAAATTTCTGGACTGGGGTGTTGTGCAATTGTTTTAGTTCGTTTGTGAGAGGAGTTTGTCGAATGTCAGTAGGTTTGAAGTCGGTAATATCTATTCGTAGAAACCAATGGTAGAGAATCCACATGGGTTGTTCACAAAAGTGTCCAACCGCAAACTCCCCATCAATACCGAATAGACGAGTGAGTTCACCTATAGACCAATAATGATTTTCTTTGTTCTCCAGCCTATGCCGGTGGTCGGTGCAAGCAAGTAGTGCCATTCGGCGGTCTTCTAGCATGGCGTAGTAATGAGGATTCTCAATGCATTTTGGATGTCAATGGTGTTTTTGTACAGCCTCCTGAGTGGAATGCGGCCCATTGTCACCAAGTTGTTCAATTGACCGGCTAGAATCTCACCCGGTTTGGCTTCATCCAAAACAAGTAGCAGTCCGTCTCTGCCTTCCGTTTCGCCGCCGGTTGCCAATGACTTCTGGTGTCCATTTGTTGTCCACGTGTATTGCAGACCTAGGAGATAGTTCACAATGTCTATGACTGTGTTTTTCCCTACCCCATACGCGTCACTTTGGAAGAACATGTATGTTCTAGGCAGTTTGTCGGGGCATTTTATCATATGCGCAATCCAATTTAACATGCAATTGTGCATTGGCTCTTCTTTGAGAAACTTCTTGGAAAACGTTCTGAAAATTGAGCACATCAAGCAGTGCAAACATCCTTCATCATGACTCGCCGCACGGTGACAGGTATACCGCCGCCAATTCACGGATAGGTTTGAAGCTCCGGCTTGCTCCATTGTCCGTCGGTGGTGCAACTCTACCCCTGCAAACAGGGGCCGGTTTGATACGCCTTCGTACCAATTGTTGTCGAAGTTCCAGACCACGTTTGTGCGTAATCGATTAACCTTCGCACGTCCTTTTTTTTCCTGGTGTCGCAGTACACACGGCAGGCAAAGTGGCCATACATGGACCGGAATCTTTCCAGGGTCATGAGCTCGTGTGCTCTGTCCTTCATTAGGCAGCGATACTGTGACCCAATGCGACCTATGGAGTGGTGAAAATGGTATGCCATTTCCCTAGCGGTCAAAAGCTCATACACGCTGATAGAGCACTTAGCCGCTCGCACTTCAGCGCGGCATGCGGGGGGTTTCGCCTCAGCAGGATTGTCGGCTTTGTCACATTCCATGTGTTCATCCAATTCTTCCTTTTCTATCCCACTGGCATGAAGGTGTTCCGTCCTTGCTCTAAAAAATGAATGCAGCCGGAGCCTGGCGGTTTGCTCTACACCAATCAACAGGATTGCGAAGAACGTCGCGTTCAAGTTTTCCTACCACGTAAATGTGGGCATATATACACACACATACAAGTTATATGTATATACATACATATAAATAAATATATATATATATAGATACGTACATACACACACACACACACACACACAGACACACACACACACACACACGCACACACACACACACACACACACACACACACACACACACACACACATATATATATATATAGCATATGTTAACTAATATAACTCCCAGGGTGCAGGGTCACCGGGGGGGCTTGGGGTTGGGTGTAGGGCCCCCCCCCCTATTTTGAGTTCGGGAAACACAAAAAAACATGTTTTAGAAGTGAATTGGAAGGTCATTAGTGGGTATTAGCCCCTATAAAGGTCTAAAATGGCTAAAATTAGGGTATGACATCATTTGGCAGGATCCTAACCAGAGTACTAAAAATAACCACTCAGGCCTAAAAATATCCCACATCACCCCTATATATACCCAATGACATAGTAATTCAGCATTTGTGGCATACCGTTGTCCATTTTCATGTCCCTCAAACTATTATCAGGGGTATTTCGTGCTAGTATTAGGGGTTCGGACCACAATTGTACCTATGTTTAGTACTCTGGTTAGGATCCTACCAGCAATGATGTCATACCCAAATTTTAGCCATTTCAGACCTTTGTAGGGGCTAATACCCACTAATAACCTTCCAATTCACTTCTAAAACATGTTTTGTTGTGTTTCTGGGCCTCAAAATAGGGGGAGGTCCCAACACCCTACCCCAAGCCCCCGCGGTAACCCTAAACCCTGGTAGATATATTAGTTAACATATGCCATATATATATATATATACACACACACACACACACACACATATATATATATATATATATATGCATATATATATATATGTATATATATATATATATATATATATATATATATATATATATATATATATATATATATATATATATATATGGCATATCCGAGGCAGTGTACCTACCAGGGTGTAGGGTAGAAGGAGGGGTCGGGTGGGGGTGTAGGGGACCCCCCCCCCTATTTTTAGGGTGGGGAATCCGTTTTTGAGGGTTAGAGAGGGATTTGGGACACTCTTCTCCTGTTTTTTTTTGCAGCTCATGAACACTCCTTCTGCACAATATCCAGACCCTGTGATTCGCGCTGCTGTTATTGAGTCTGCTCGCATCAGCTGGCATTGTCACGACGTTGAACCTGTGTTGAGCACCGGTCACCGCGTGGTTTCTCCTTGCTTGCAGTGCGATTTGGGGGTCCCCTTCTCTTGTGGCCACGCTTACTGCCTCCCTCAGCAGCTGGAATTTGCCAATTGGGACCGCCGCTCTTGGACTGGTCCTAGGTTGGTGCCGCTTCTCGATGCTCAGGTTGTTTCAGCTCCAGGAACTGACTGCAGATGCGACGAAACTGCGGCAGTTCCTCTCGAGACGGATATTTTCCGTTTTGACGAGGTAAACCACTCCCAAATCCTTCTCTAACCCTCAAAAACGGATTCCCCACCCTGAAAATAGGGGGGGGGGTCCCCTACACCCCCACCCGACCCCTCCTTCTACCCTACACCCTGGTAGGTACACTGCCTCGGATATGCCATATATATATATATGGCTCAAAATCCGATTCCGAGGGCACCTAGTCCACCCGCAACCCCCCACTTTTTGTGGTTTCCACCCCTCGGAATGGCCCAACGAGGCGCGTAGACCCCCGTACTAGTGGTCACTTGGTGCAGTCGGAGGGCAGCCTGGCCCGCGCACGGCGGGGGCCAACGGTGGGTCCACCAGGGTCCCCGGGGCGAAAAAAATCATTTTTTCCAAAGTTGTTCCCGGACCACTTGGGATGCTCAAACACGTGTTTTTGGCCCGTTTGGAGTCCGTGGTGGCCTGTTTTGGGCCACGGAAAATCCCAAAATGCCTTGAAAATGGGCCATTTCAAGACCAAAAATGGGTCAAAAATGGGTCAAAAACGCGTTTTTCCAAAAGTGATCCTAGACCATTTTGGATGCTCAAACAAGTGTTTTTAGCCCATTTTGAGCCCGTGGTGATGCATTTGGGCCCATGGAAAATGGCAACCATCGAAAAGTCCGCGGTGAGCGCCAAATTCCGCAAGACGAGGCGCTATACAAAAGTCGTTTGTTGCGTGCTGAACTTGTGCCCTAGGTTCTTTCATCGAAAAGTTCAGCGTGATCAAATCCTCCATGCTATGAGCGCCAGATTCCGCAAGACGAGGCGCTATACAAAAGTCGTTTGTTGCGTGCTAAACTTGTGCACTAGGTTCTTTCATCGAAAATTTCAGGGTGATCAAACCATCCATGCTGTGAGCGCCAGATTCCGCAAGACGAGGCGCTATACAAAAGTCGTTTGTTGCGTGCTGAACTTGTGCACTAGGTTCTTTCATCGAAAATTTCAGGGTGATCAAATTCTCCATGCTATGAGCGCCAGAATCCGCAAGACGAGGCGCTATACAAAAGTCGTTTGTTGCGTGCTGAACTTGTGTACTAGGTTCTTTCATTGAAAAGTCCGGGGTGATCAAACCATCCATGCTGTGAGCGCCAGATTCCGCAAGACGAGGCGCTATACAAAAGTCGTTTGTTGCGTGCTGAACTTGTGCACTAGGTTCTTTCATCGAAAAGTTCAGGGTGATCAAATCCTCCATGCTATGAGCGCCAGATTCCGCAAGACGAGGCGCTATACAAAAGCGGTTTGTTGCGTGCTGAACTTGTGCACTAGGTTCTTTCATCGAAAAGTTCAGAGTGATGGAATCCTCCATGCTATGAGCGCCAGATTCCGCAAGACGAGGCGCTATACAAAAGTCGTTTGTTGCGTGCTGAACTTGTGCACTAGGTTCTTTCATCGAAAAGTTCAGGGTGATCAAATCCTCCATGCTATGAGCGCCAGATTCCGCAAGACAAGGCGCTATACAAAAGTCGTTTGTTGCGTGTTGAATTTGTGCACTAGGTTCTTTCATCGAAAAGTTCAGGGTGATCGAATCCTCCATGCTATGAGCGCCAGATTCCGCAAGACGAGGCGCTATACAAAAGTCGTTTGTTGCGTGCTGAACTTGTGCACTAGGTTCTTTCATCGAAAAGTTTAGGGCGATCAAATCCTCCATGCTATGAGCGCCAGATTCCGCAAGACGAGGCGCTGTACAAAAGTCGTTTGTTGCGTGCTGAACTTGTGCACTAGGTTCTTTCATCCCAAGTTCAGGGTGATCAAACCATCCATGCTGTGAGCGCCAGATTCCGCAAGACGAGGCGCTATACAAAAGTCGTTTGTTGCGTGCTGATGGTATGGTATGGTGGCTATCCTAGAGCCTAGTTACTTTTTCCCTCTACCTCTTCTGCTGCGGGACCCTTCTCTTTCATTGTGTGCTCTGTTCTGCGCGGTTGGATTTGGAGTATACGTGTACTCTTAATCGAGTTACGTTCATACCCTCCATGACCAATCCAATTGCTGGTAACAAGGGTTGCAATAATGTTTAGCAGCCGGGACAGGGGACCATAGTAAGTAATGATTGTGGCATCATGTAGGTAGTGATTGGTGGATCATGGGATTTTGGGACAAGGGTGTAACCGCACTCGGTTATGGGGTGTTTCTGGAGAAGGCTCTATGGCGGCGCATGTAGAGACAATTGGCGTGGATGTGGGGAGTTCTGTTTTGTTGAGATATTGCTGTTTTGAGGACTTGAGTAGTGGCGGTTGATATTTCCACCTCAGGAACATGATAAGAGATTATGAGTAACCCAATGTTTAAAATGAAGTCCACGAAAATACAAACAGACAAGGCACAAAGCAATAGCTCGAATGTGTGAACAAGTCCCGGCCTCCAAGTAATTCTTAGAACTCCGTAGTCGCCATCAGGCAATACATGGGCCTACCACACCCCTGAGGGGCAAAGGGTAGGGATGCTAAGCGTAATACCCAAGCATGCAGGCATGTATGCATATCACTGCGTCAAAGCAATGGTTCATCTCATAATTTCAGTGTATCGTGCAACCCAAGTCAATATACTGCATGCGCGTGCGACACGTCGTGCAACCATAAGCGACAGTGGCGCCTGAAGCTGGCACACAGATACATGGCTGGAGGACAGAAAGAATGTGCGAAAAAATGTCGGTATATGCGGGTGAGAAAAGGGATCAAGTGAACATTCTGCGGCTCTGCTGTGGTTGTGGGGTCTTTGCCTGCTGTGGTTGTGGGGTCTGTGGGGTCTTTGCTGCAGTGCTGCCACGGCAGTACTTACACCCCCGTGCTAAGGGTGCACTCAGGGTTCAGCCTGATACCCGGCAGCTAAGACCCACCAAACAAACACGTGGATCCCTTGTCTCTCCGAACGAGTACAAGTCAGCCCTACTCCGGCAAGAGTAACTAGTTGCGTGTTGCCGCACGTCAACCGGCTTGTGTCCATAATGCAATGGCTAATTCAGACGGAGGTAGTGTGCAGAGCTAAAGTGGCGTGGAGTGGTGTCCGCTGTGGTAGTACCTATCAGCGCGAGACCCTGGTAATACCTATGAGTCCCCAGACAAGAACAAAGTGGACACTGTGGCACAACCTATCAGTGTCTGTGATCTGAGTCGCCAAACAGAAGTAGACTTGTCGGAAGAAAACTGGATTGTATGGGTCGCCGATATACAGCAATTGAGTGGGTTAATCCTCTGCTCAACTACCATCATGGTCACTTCTTCAAGTCATGTGTCATGTGTCATGTGAACTGTCATTCTTGATGCACTGAGCGTGGATGGTGAAAGATGTGAAAGGTTGTTACCAAGTTCTGACCATTCGTAACTCACTTACACGCAAATGAAACAGTGAGTGCTTCTGCAACACTTCTGGTGTTTGAGATGAGTATGGCAAGGCCATGGGCCTAGTGCCTAATTTCGTCGCTTGGGTGGGCGCGTTTCTGCGCTCAATTCCTGACAAATTCGTACTTACTTTAGAGACCTGGGAACTCGTGGCTCATACACTTTGAAGTCACATACAAAGATGGAGCAAACATACAACTAGGTTAATAGGCGTCCACTGTGAGTGCTCTATAGACTCTCACTAAGTTGACTCGGGGCGCTCTGATACATGGGCTTCACTCAAATGGGTATATATAGGGGTCGTACATGGTGTATTCTGTAAGTGTATGAGTGCAAGTGTGGAAGTGTGTCCTTCAGGTTCGCTCTGGCGAAGGAGTTGACTGCACATGAGCAGCCAAAATAGGCTGATTGACTTGAAATGGTGATGGATGATCACAAAGATGAAATTCTCTCAAAGAGTGAAAAATGACCAAAATCGACCCAAAACTCACCTCAAAAACACCCAGGCGCACTCGGAGTGCCCCAGCAGCGCCGTGGCGAACGACGGAGGGCGTCGCCACGCGTCGCAGCTGTCGCTTGCGACCGATCCTGCCAAAAATGGCACATTTGGCCAGAAACAGGCCAAAAAGGTCTAAAAACCCAAAATGGGCCAGGATGAAGCCCTGAAACTGGGCAAGACGCTGGAAGAGAGCCGTCGACACACAATACCAGTGTCGACGAGTGCCACGAACGCACTCGCGCGTCGAAAAGCTACGACAAGCGTCGCCGACAGAAAAAGAGAGCAAAATTTGAAAATTTGCAAAATTGAAGAATTGAAACAGAATTAGCTGCTACAGGTGGCGCAGGACAGTCAAACGCTGTCAGCGCAGCGTAGAGCGTCACGTTGTGAGCGCCGTAACCCTGTTCGAGCGCGTCGCCAGGGAACAGGGACTCTGATTCGCAACAAAATATCAAAATCCAACTTCAAACTTCAAAATTGCTTCAAGAACACCAAAATGAGAGAAACAAACACCTTGTGGACCTGTACTGTACTCCCCAAATTCCAACAAAAGGTAACAAACCAGGACTTCGTTCATTTGAATACGATGTCTCCACTGGAAGGGCAAACAGAACGACGATGGACAGTTGACCTTGTAGGAACAATAAACCAAACCAACAAACAGACCAAGACCTGGACAAATCAAACATGTGAAGTACAACATATGGGACATCAGGACAGTTCAAAAAAGGCCACATCTGACAGTCGAGGGTGAGGCATTTATATATAACTCAAAACTAGTCGAAGCTTGAATAAATTTACAGTCAGTCAGGCACTGGAGTCAAAATTTCAAGTGAAGCTTGTTCCCTCAAGGACCTAGAAAATCATGGTGTGTGGAGCGTTATTTCTTTTATACAGGTAGGAGGGACCAAGTTAAAAACTGTCCAACCTAGCAAGCAGAAAGGTGCTCAGGAAGGGAGTAAAGGGACAGTAGCACTTTGCAAATAGCTCCAAAGCAAATTAATTGAAAGCCAACTCAAAGGAAAAATAACTTGAGCTTCGCATCCTATCTCTGCCCTGTGGCACCAACCCAATGGTTCAAACTTCTCGTAAGTCCAAAAGAAAGGTTCCAGATTGTTATACCCAACAAGAAGCTTGCGCAATGCGAATCAGGGCAGCCAAAGGTGACTCCTTTTTTTACAAAGCATGGCATGTTATAAACCATTACATCCACATGGAGGCTCAACCTTCGGAGAGTATCACAGGTTAACCTTCAACCTTCAGACTTCACACAATGTGAGACAAGACTGAATAAGCATAAGGAAAGGGAGGAACAGCACTTCAGGCACTTCAGGGCTGGTTTGTACAAGGGAGCTGGATACAAGGTCGTACACCTGTATTGCTGTCGACGCACTGCAGCACCACCTCTTTCCAGGACGAAGGCATTTTGAACCGACATGGCATGGCTTGAGGAAAGGATGAGTGGAGAGAAATGAAATGTTCAGCCCTGACACCCAGCGTTGTTCAATGATGACACTTAGGAATGCTCTGAAATTTCCAGCCTTGAAACTTCAGGACCTCAAGCGTTCACTGCAGGTTATCAAAACTTCAGACAAGCAAACAGACATCAGCTTACCACAACCTGCTCTCAAGAATTAACCCTAAAAAATTGTGGACTCAAGTTCAACTCAACCAAGGCTATCTGGTCGCCACCCCCAGGCCATTGAGCTGGTACCTGGACAGCGCCGTGGCAAGCCCAGCACCACTAGTTGAAGAGGAAAAACAAAAAGGAAGGGGGAATCATCCGTCAACAGCAATACTTCCCACTCCGTAAGTTTTAGTAAGAGTTGGACGGCCTTCGAACGCTTGGCCCAGCACTAGCAAGCACTGCCCCTCGCTCGCACAGGGATCCAATGGCGAGCGGAGGAAGTGAGCAGCTGTCGTGGCGAAGGGGTACAAAGGGTCGTCGAAGCAATAATGCACTGTACAGAAGTCAACAAACTCTACTTGTGGCGGAAATGACACTGTCCTTTCTTGTGACGCCAGCACCGTGTGCCGTACCTGCACCACCGACTTTGAGAGTGAGCGGTGACAGACAGAGAATGAGCTGTCACAGGGACTGGTGCTGTAAACGAAAACGCATCAGGGCTCTCTAGAGGTCCTACATCCTGCAAAGGAGAGGACAGTTCAGACCCATAGGACCGATTTTCCTTGCTCTCTGCAGGGTCGTCAGCTCCTCCAGAAAAAGACTCTTCAGGCTCGTGTTCTGAGCTCTCCTTGTTCTCCGAGTTGTCGTCATTTTCTTCAGAAAAATCTTCTTCAAGTTCACATTCTGAGTAACCAGTTCCTTCATGTTCAAGTTCTGAATCACTCTCCGAGTAGTTTCTACAGTGGGTTAACTCCCATCAGACTTGGTGTTCGGTTTCTCCTACGAAACAGTCAAATACATCCTGTGGTTCTAGCCAATATTCCGTGCCGTCTTCGCCATCGAGGCGTCTCAGTACTAGAGGCTTGCCTTCATTCTCTTGCCCACAGTTGTACAATATCAAGTCTGCAAACTCACGGACTGCCTCACGGTTCTGCCAATTGCACCCAACAGCACAGTAAATTTCAGAACACCGGTGGGCCCAGTTTCTCACTTGGTGTGGCAATAGCAAGGCTTCCGAAACAGAATCTACAGGACCAAACATGTCCTCTAGTCGCGTCCCTGTAACTTCATTGAGGTCTTCAGTGTACTCGTAGGTAGGTTCTAGCAAGCGCTCCCAGAATGAGTTCAGCAAATATCCAACTGCTTCTTCCCTACTGGAGCAAAACGGCGGTGTCGCTGGCTCCTCTTCAGTGTCCTCTTCTGAAACCTCGGGAGACCCATAACACATAGTACAGCGCCTATCGCCACAAACATCCGCAGGGTGTTCATAGCACATGGCACAGTGAGGGTCATCACAATCTGGACCACAGTCTGGATCAATGCAGTTCGGACCAGCGCAAACAGTAGGTTCTTCAGAGTCACTCAACTGATGTTCAGCTGGTTGTTCTCCATCATTAAGGCATGTATTGCCTTGTAACCGCACTCGGTTATGGGGTGTTTCTGGAGAAGGCTCTATGGCGGCGCATGTAGAGACAATTGGCGTGGATGTGGGGAGTTCTGTTTTGTTGAGATATTGCTGTTTTGAGGACTTGAGTAGTGGCGGTTGATATTTCCACCTCAGGAACATGATAAGAGATTATGAGTAACCCAATGTTTAAAATGAAGTCCACGAAAATACAAACAGACAAGGCACAAAGCAATAGCTCGAATGTGTGAACAAGTCCCGGCCTCCAAGTAATTCTTAGAACTCCGTAGTCGCCATCAGGCAATATATGGGCCTACAACACCCCTGAGGGGCAAAGGGTAGGGATGCTAAGCGTAATACCCAAGCATGCAGGCATGTATGCATATCACTGCGTCAAAGCAATGGTTCATCTCACAATTTCAGTGTATCGTGCAACCCAAGTCAATATACTGCATGCGCGTGCGACACGTCGTGCAACCATAAGCGACAGTGGCGCCTGAAGCTGGCACACAGATACATGGCTGGAGGACAGAAAGAATGTGCGAAAAAATGTCGGTATATGCGGGTGAGAAAAGGGATCAAGTGAACATTCTGCGGCTCTGCTGTGGTTGTGGGGTCTGTGGGGTCTTTGTCTGCTGTGGTTGTGGGGTCTGTGGGGTCTTTGCTGCAGTGCTGCCACGGCAGTACTTACAAAGGGACATGGGACCATGGCGAGCATAATAGGTAATTAATGTGACACCATGTAGGTCATGATTGTGGCATCATGGCATGGGATAGTGGGAAATGGGACATGGAACATGGGTACTGTGGTGCTGCGTTGTGAGATGTGCATTGTACCAATACATTTGCATTTCCCTCTACTTCTTCTGCTACAGGACCCTTTTCTTTCATTGTGTGCTCTGTTCTTCGTGGTTAGATTTGGAATATACGTGTACTCTTAACCGAGTTACGTTCATACTCTCCATGTCCAATCGCTGGGAACAAGAGTTGCAACAATGTTTGGAAGCCGACGTAGACTTCGATGTTGGGGACTTCATTGTGCAACACCCCCAAATTGCGCCACCAACCATTCGCCGTCGCCATGCTAGTATGCGGCAGACTCTCATGAAGCGGTTGAACAAGCGAGCGAAGCGTGGACTGCAGTCATCATCCATGGCAAGTCTTAACACGGCACAAGCGCAAGCCGCCAAGGGTGCAAGGAACACCCCACAAGCACAAGCTGCCAAGGGTGCAAGGAACACCTCTGCGGCACAAGCTGCCAAGGGTTCTACTGGAGGTACAAGGAACACCTCTGCGGCACAAGCTGCCAAGGGTGCAAGGAACACCTCTACGGCACAAGCTGCCAAGGGTGCAAGGAACACCTTTGCGGCACAAGCTGCCAAGGGTGCAAGGAACACCTCTGCGGCACAAGCTGCCAAGGGTGCAAGGAACACCTCTGCGGCACAAGCTGCCAAGGGTGCAAGGAACACCTCTGCGGCACAAGCTGCCAAGGGTGCAAGCAACACCTCTGCGGCACAAGCTGCCAAGGGTGCAAGGAACACCTCTGCGGCACAAGCTGCCAAGGGTTTTACTGGAGGTACAAGGAACACGCCGCAAGCGCAAGCCGCCAAGGGTACAAGGAACACGCCAGAGTCGCAACGCGACAAGGGCATTGTTGGTGGACACGCCATTACACCGGAGAAGCAACATTCCAAGGCTTCACATCCTCGATCGCGGGGGCTCGTAGGTGCCGCTAAGAAAGAGCTTTTCAGCCGGAAACACAAGCCGCCATCTCACATTTCTTTGAAATCTGTCCGAGAGTATTGGCTTGATGGTTTGGATGTTTTGTACTCGCCACTGTTCGATGCCCTTTGCCATCGATGTGGTCAACTACTTTGGGGCCCGGTTGGTGCGCACAAGTTACTTGTTTCCCGAGATGATAGTGCAGTCCGTACCACCAACCTTTTTGGGGTGCCACCCACAGATGTGATTACTAGTGCGATCTTCGAGTTCCGAAATGACTTGTTTGCCAACTATGTACAATACAAAGGACCACCTTTTCGCGTTCCGCCTCGGTTGCATCCCACGAGTATTGGCGCCTTCAAAGTGTATGATACGCCGGTGTGGCATTCACCACATCGTATGTATGCATGCCTCGTTTGCAGCAAGTATCGAGCCAAGTACGATCCTATAAATTATGGGTACGAATAGGATGGCACGACACATTACAGGGTGCCAACCAAACTTGCGAATCTCACCGGATATCAAAAACGGCAAATAGCGTTGGGTGCTTTGTATTCAAATACCCTTAAGCACGTGGATCTGCGTCATCGACAGTGGCACCATGCCATTGGGACCGTTGGTGTGGGCCGCAAGCCTAGCCAGCATTATAATGCACTATATGGGTTTATGACCATGAAAGAAGATGTGCTGCGCGATTATCAAAAGCCGAAGGATAGTGCCCAAAACACGCGGCAAATGAACCAAGCATTGCTGTTGCTGAAGAAAATTCACCCCTTTTATTCCCGGCTTTTAGCGCATTATGAAACATTGTACCGCTACCTACAGAATGCAGCTTCTACAATGGGGACGTTGACACAACGTTTTTTTGAGGATAAGTACGGGAAACGCCTGGAGTACCATCTACAAGACGAGTATGTGGCTTGGGCAGTGGAGTGTGATGCACCGCGGAACATCATTCCCGATTTTGCCCCTCACCAAGACAGAGTGGGATTCATGCATCAAGCACCATTTCAACGGGCAGGGGGGACCGTTACCGCTGCAGCACAATCATTGGCGAAGGACACGTATTTGCATTTCAACGATCCCAAATTGGAACCGTGCGTTTGGCCGGATTTGTATCCTGGTGGAGTTGGTGGATACAAGGTTAGGTGTGGCATTGGATGTGCGGCGTATTACCGTAGCCGGTATCTTGCATTTGATGAGCGCTGGCGCCGTGACCGCTGGTGGTCCTTCTTCCAAGTGAGTAAAGAGATGAAGAATCAACTTATTTGGAACCAGCAAAATTTCAAAGCGCAATGTGGTGATCGCGCAGAGGATATCACTGCAGAACATCTGCGTGCTGCTAAAAGCTCCGCAGGACCCAAGCCCCCTCCAAAGCGACACTCATCACATCACGCACAGTCTTCTTCGCAATCCACTCAATCACCCAGTAAGCCGAGCCAATCAACTCCCTGTCCAGGTGCCGAATCATCCACACAGTCCCCAAGCCAACCAAGCCAATCATCAGCACGCCCCGCACACGAACATAAGAAGGCCCGTGCTTCATACCACGATGGTGTTGATTCCATGAATCGGAATTTGGAAAGCGAAGGGGTTGATCAAGGTACCGCGGAACTCAACCCATACTATCGATATGGAACTTATGTCCCATCCAAGCTAGTTGGGACACGATCCTATTGGGCCTCACGGCATCTTGACCTCAGTGCAATGAGCCGCGAGCTTGGAAAAGCAGACCTATTCATTACTTGGACAATGAATGAGAATTGGGCTGATTTGCAAGCTGCAGTTCAAAAGGGATGTCGCGCAGGTGCGGTGTGGCCTGGACAATATCCGGAGGGCACAAGGCCCACCAAGCCAATTCAAGACGGGTACGATATGGAGGCATGCGTTGCATTTCATAAGCGGGTCGAGATCTTCAAGCGTGAGTTCTTAGCGATTGGCAAGAGAGGTCCATTTGGAACGGTTCGCGATTATTGGTTCCGCTTTGAATATCAAGAGCGCGGCCGAGTGCACCTACATGGTGTTGTTTGGTGCCAACCAGATTCAATCCCCGATGATGTCATCTGCGCTACAATGCCCCGCGAAAGTGATGGCTATCATCCGGAATTCACTTCATATCTACGGAGTTTATACAAGGAGTGCAATATGGTGCACCAGTGTTACCCAGACAAATGTTTCAACATTGGCCAAGGGCGCGTATCTACCGAGTGCAAGTCAGGGTATCCGTTTACGGTTCCCCAACATATGGAGGAGTTGGACACTAAGGGTGTACGCCTATTGTACCGCCGACAGGAACAAGAAGATGCTTGTGTGGTACCTCACAATCGTCGTCTTCTAGTACGTTTGCAATGCCACAACAATGTGCAACGGATCACATCTTTGGGGTGGGAGTTGTACCTTGCGAAATATCTCACCAAAGCTGCAAAATCATTGACTGTCCCAATGCACCTGTCACCAAATGCCACTGACGTTGAGCGCTTGCTGAAGCTACGTTCTTTGGGACGCATGGAGAATGGAATGATGCTGCTCGGCATTCATCAGTGTAGGGGTAGTAGAGAGGTTGTATGGATTCCAACGGATCCATGGCCTAAGTTGGGGCGCTTGAAACGCCGCAAACACCTACCGGAGGATGACGCGTCAACAGATGTTTGGTACCTAGATAGGTACGATTTCTATTTGGAGCTTCCGGACGGTTTGCAACTGAAGTACCCTGACTTCTACCGATATTACCGTCGTACACAGCGCAATCCCGCAGACGCCAGCGCCTTGGCAAGCAATCCGGCCGAGGATATGGCAAACGAATCTCTGTCTAGTGATTCCGACGACGCAGTAGACGGTGATCGGTATAAAGCCGATCCTCCTGACAATGGCAAGGAGCGCCCATACTGGTGGCCGTCCCCTCCAGAGCGCATGGAGCGAGAAATTAAAGACAACATGGGCAATAAGTGGAGATTGCGCCGGCGCACTGCCATTCCAAGGTGGAATTTCTACCTTCCGTACGGTGAGGACGCCGAAAAGTATTTCTTACAAAAGATTCTCCTCTCCCAGCCCTTCACGAAAGAAGACCACGAACAGGAATTCTTTTCGAAGGACAATGTGTCGAAAACCTACATGGAGGAGTGTATCCTTCGTGGGCTATTCCGAGGATATGAGGAAGAGGCACGGGAAACACTGAACAACGCCCAGGCTCGAGGTTACTCCGTTGAGCGGTTGCGTCTTCTTGCAGAAGTCCTTCGAGGTGAGGACATAATCGACGCAGCCTTCTTCAACAATTATATGTCCGATTTGGATGAGCTTGACAAGCATCGGGCCGGTGAGGATGAACCAGTGGTTGCTGATGAGGCGGAAATGGATCCCCAATTGGCTGAGGAGTTGAAGGCGTTTATGAATGCCGATGACCCTGGAGCTGCCGATACCTTGGTGAATGCCCCAAATCATTGGCAACGCATGGTTTTTGAAATCTTTGTGGCACACTTTCAACAAAAACAACCGAAGGATGTACTAGATATATTGACACATTGTCGGGCTAGCACTGCGGGTAGCCGACCTCAGTTGTGTGCCATTCTCACAGGAGTTGCAGGAACTGGGAAGTCTCATGTCGTCCGTTTATTGATTGCCAAGCTACGCGCATGTGGATTTTCAATACTTGTGTGCGGTGCTAGTGGCGTGGCAGCGCTCAACGTTGGTGGCCGAACCATCCACAGCTTGTTTTCATTGTCATTGGACCTTGATTGGCAAATCAAAGAGGGAACAATTCTTTGGTGGATGATTCGTAATGGTGACATGATTATTGTGGATGAGTTCTCGCTTTTGTCGAACAAGCTCCTCCACACGTTAAATGACATACTACACAAGGTGCGCCGGGACAAGCGGAATCCTTTCGGAGGAATTACAATGCTTCTTGTTGGCGACCCATTGCAGCTTCCCGCTGTTGATCTCGACATCTTCGATAGTGCCCTCTTCCGGAACCATTTTGTGCCGTTTGTATTGACGGAGGTCATGCGCCAAGACGATGGACAATTCATTGACCTGCTCAATCGTGTACGCATTGGGGAGGAAACAGATGATGATCATCTCACCCTACAGCAACGCATCGCTCCGAACAATGATGTTTCGCTTCAAGACCTCGAAGATGCCCCCATGCTAGTGGGACGCAGGAATGCTATGCATCGGTGGAACGAACACTTCATGGCACAATTGGGATCTAATATTGTGACCTTCAATGCCACCTATGTGGACATGGGTGGTGCTCCTACCAATCAAGCCATGTGCGACTACATCAATTCTCGCAATTGCCGCGTGCTCCCACAACAGGTTTTCGTGGCCGCCGGTATGCGAGCCCGGCTAATTCGCAACGTTAGTATTCAGAATCGTTTGGTGAACTCAACAATGGTTGTTATCAAGCGACGGTCCAATGATGTTATCGTTGTGTGCCCCATTGGTCGCACTAGGGAGTACCCTATTTGTCGGTTCCAACAAATAATCCCCGTGTACGGACCATCCGTGCAGGTCAAAATACTACAATTTCCATGTACTGTTCACGGATCGCAAGGCTGCTCGTACCAGATTGTGTGGATTGATATGGCAACCTTCTTTGCCGCAGCACACGCGTATGTTGCATTGTCACGGGCACGGTCCCTGCAAGGTCTATATATCTTAAACTATCGGCGTGAGGCATTCCTTGTGGACCCCTACTACGTGCAGCTCTGGAATTGGTTTGTGGCAACAAATGTTTTGGCACCCAGGCCTGTTCAGCACATTCCGCCTTACCCACGTAGAACCTTCACATCCACTCTCATTGCCGGGATCATGTGTGTATGCCGCTCATGGCACACCAAATCTCATTTCCCCCAAAATTTGGATGCCCGCATTTTAAAAGTGAACATGTTGCTCATCTTGCAGTATGTGTCATTTCCATGGTGGTCATACATTGATAGACAATTACAAGGAGACAAGTTGTCATTGGACATTGACGACCTCAATGAGGACCGAACGGAGCAGCCACGTATGCGCGGACGGCCTCATGGCACATCTCAGCAACCAAACGTTGGAGTGCAGTTGTTAGATGGCAACAACAAGCCACGTGTCTTTAGTGCCGATGTCTTGAGACAAATGTCCGTTTTTCACTTGCGGACCTTGTGTGCGGCTCATGGACTATCAACTTGTGGTACAAAGGCTGTTTTCCGGGAGCGCATTCTTCAAAAGCAAGACCACGTTGAGGGTCCACCCAAACGGTACCCGACTACATCGCATGTGGCTCCGCCTCTGTCCTCCATTAGTGACTACCCCCATTTGGATGCACGTAATTGCCACTTCAGCATTGAATTTTGGCCAGATGAGAGAAATGATTCCATCGAGCACAATGTCCATCTTGCAGAATGTGCGTGGTTGTCCACTGCGGCAGTCCAGTGCCTCCTTGAAGTTCTCTTGCCCCCAGGAACCACCTCAGTGAAACCTGTTATCATCGACATGCAGTTCGCCCAACTCATGCAACATTTTCCTACACTAAGCCTCATTTGTACAGAAAAATGCGCGTTACCATTATTGCTAACGTCCCGAAATTCCACAATAGGGGTCCACTATGTGTTGGTCACAAATCTCCAAGTGGATTGCAAGAGGCTAGTCATTCACGATTCCAAAGACGCCTCGTCGGAATGTGGGGCTCTATTTCGAGTCATGTTGAAAAAACTTGGCTGGTCTTTCGTCTGGCACCATTACGGAACCCAACTGATTCCGATACTTGTGGGTTCCGCGTGGTGATGCTCGCCATGCAATGGTGCGCTGCCAAAACGTTGACGGGGCAGCTCCCACGATGGTTCTTGGCATATTGTGCAAGCATCCTTCAGATGTTTGCAGTGGATTTCACGACGTTGCGATCCGCAGTGAATACGTTCCAAGACGCCACATACGAGGATGCTTTGACCATGTATGATGAACCCGTCATTTGGGCAATGACGGAGTGTGGGGCCCTACCTGACGTCACCGATGCCGAATTCGATGCTCACACAAGCGAACACCATTGGACCTGCCCTCCACAAGGCACCAAACATGGGCCATCACACCCAACGGTAGGCAGCAACCAGGCTAGTCTAGATCCATCACAAACCCATCAACCTCAACGCCCCGAAACATCAAGGTCAAAAGGAGGTGCCAACACAAAGCCTACCCCAAACACAAGGCAAAAATCTGGGCGCCCAAGTCCACCAACACCAAGAGCAAAACCTTCGAGAAAAGCTCCCAAGTCCAGAAGAACTACTATGCCAGCACGACATCAACCTCCAAGCCAAGCACCATATCGTTCGCAACCACATCCACCCCAAGGAGGGCGTGGAAATTCAACCAACTCCGAGGACAACCACTCCTCAAGAAAAAGGACATCCCAACAAAGCAACGGGCCACATTCCAAGAGACAACGTGCAATGGGCAGCGAGCAACGGGGTAGTCGCAAACGCCCTCGACCACACCAAGATTCAACGGCACCATCAAGCGAACCCCCCCGGTCACGTCCTCGAGCGGCCGATACCCCGGTGGATCATTTGGCTTTGACGAAGAAATAAATCACCGAGTGGTCCACAAGGATCACAGATGAGAACACCAGTCTTCGCCGGCGAAAGGCACATGCCTTGCACTTCTTGGGTGCCCAAGATGCAACCGCAGTAAAGGGGCAATACCGCTCTTTATCTCTACTTCTTCATCCCGACAAGAACAGGACCGACCCAATGGCGACCGAGAAATTCAAAGTGTTGGGTGCGGCAAAAGATTTGTTTGACTAGCCCATTGATCGGATGGCAACACTTAATGCGTCACAATGTGCTCTACAAATGGACTTGGAAAACAGGTGTACTCTTAATCGAGTTACCTTCGTTTCTTCTCCAAGTCTAGTTCCTGGTTGGCAAGGTGTCTTTTCGTGTAAGGATTTTTGCCACAAAATTGCCAATAATTACATCCGTTTAGCACCACCACCGCAGATTGCCGCAATTAAATAAAAGCGCAACCATAATGTCCCATGGTGGTCCCTCACCCCATTATCGCCAGTCGCAAGACCCTCCTAAGGGTCCCAATATCACTATCAACGAATACCCAAGCCGATGACACCCTATCCTATTCCGGGGTAGGGGCGGTGCGAAACGTCGGACTACACCTGGGCCGCATACTCAACAGTTCGGAGGTGCCCGACACCCACATGTGGGTCATTTCTAAACTTGTCCCCGTGCATTGCATTGGGGACCACCAAGACGGCATGCGCTACGGTGCCACAATGCCCACATGTGGGCCAATTCTGATTTTGTCCCCGTGCTGAGCATTGGGGGCCCCCGAGACGGCAGGGGTTAGGTAGCCAGTGTGCCCACATGTGGGCCATTTCTAATTTTGTCCCCGTGCTGAGCATTGGGGACCCCCTAGAAGGCAGGGGTTATGTAGCCACTCCACCCACAAATGGGCACTTCTGATTTTCCTCCCTGCTCTAAAGAGTTGGGGACCCCCGAGACGGCAGGGGTTATGTAGCCACTCTGCCCACAAAAGGGCACTCCTGGTTTCCTTCCCCGATGTGAAGAGTTGAGAGCCCCCTAGACGGCAGGGGTTAGGCAGACACTCCGTCCACCAATTGGCACTTCTGATCTCCCTCCCTAATCTGAAGAGTTGAGGACCGGTGCGAAACTTCGGACTACACCTGGGCCGCATACAAAACAGTTTGGAGGTGCCCGGCACCCACAGGTGGGTCATTTCTGCTGTTGTCCCCGTGCTTTGCATTGGGGACCACCAAGACGGCATGCGCTACGGTGCCACTATGCCCACATGTGGGCCAATTCTGATTTTGTCCCCGTGCTGAGCACTGGGGGCCCCCGAGACGGCAGGGGTTAGGTGGGCCAATTCTGATTTTGTCCCCGTGCTGAGCACTGGGGGCCCCCGAGACGGCAGGGGTTAGGTAGCCCGTGTGCCCACATGTGGGCCATTTCTAATTTGATCCCTGCGCTGAGCATTGGGGACCCCCTAGAAGACAGGGGTCATGTAGCCACTCCGCCGACAAAAGGGCACTCCTGGTTTCCTTCTCCGATGTGAAGAGTTGAGAGCCCCCTAGACGGCAGGGGTTAGGCAGACACTCCGTCCACCAATTGGCACTTCTGATGTCCCTCCCTAATCTGAAGAGTTGAGGACCGGTGCGAAACTTCGGACTACACCTGGGCTGCATACAAAACAGTTTGGAGGTGCCCGGCACCCACATGTGGGTCATTTCTGCTGTTGTCCCCGTGCTTTGCATTGGGGACCACCAAGACGGCATGCGCTACGGTGCCACTATGCCCACATGTGGGCCAATTCTGATTTTGTCCCCGTGCTGAGCACTGGGGGCCCCCGAGACGGCAGGGGTTAGGTAGCCCGTGTGCCCACATGTGGGCCATTTCTAATTTGATCCCTGTGCTGAGCATTGGGGACCCCCTAGAAGACAGGGGTTATGTAGCCACTCCGCCCACAAATGGGCACTCCTGGTTTCCTTCCCCGATGTGAAGAGTTGAGGGCCCCCTAGATGGCAGGGGTTAGGCAGACACTCCGTCCACCAATTGGCACTTCTGATGTCCCTCCGTAATCTGACGAGTTGAGCACCCCGAGATGGTAGGGGTTATGTAGGCACTCCGTCCACCAATGGGCACTCCTTATTTCCCTCCCCACCTTGAGGAGTTGGGGAGCCCTCAGATGGTAGGGGGTATGTAGGCACTCCGCCCACCAATGGGCCCTTCTAATTTCCCTCCCCGCTCTGAAGCGTTGGGGACCCCCCAGACGGCAGGGGTTATGTAGCCACTCCTCCACCAACGGGCCACCGCACATTTTCATCCCTGCTCTAAAGAGTTGGGGATCTCCGAGACGGGAGGTGTTATGTAGCCACTCCGCCCACCCGTGGGCCACCACACATTGTCCTCCCCGCTCTGAAGAGGTGGGGACCCCCTAGACGGCAGGGGTTATGTAGCCAGTCCGCCCACCAATGGGCCACCACAGATTTTACTCCCCGCTCTGTAGAGTTGGGGACCCCCAAGACGGCAGGGGTTATGTAGCCATTGCGCCCACCAACGGGCACGTGTGATTGCCCTCCCCACTTTGAGGAGTCCGCGACCCCCTGGACGGCAAGGGTTCTGTAGCCACCCAGCCCACGTCATATTTTCCACCCCGCTGTGAAGAGCTGGGGATCCCCAAGACGGCAGGGGTTATGTAGCCACTCCACCCAACAATGGGCAGTTCCGATTTCCATCCACGCTTTCAAGAGTTGGGGACCCCCACGACAGCAAGGGTCATGTAGCCACTCCACTCACCAATGGGGCACCTCAAATAATCCTCCCCGCCCTGAAGAGCTGGGGACCCCCAAGACGGCAGGAGTTACGTAGGCACTGGGCCCCCAAGTGGGCAACGTCGCATTTTCCTTTCCGCTGTGATGAGTTGGGGACCTCCATACGGTAGGAGTAGTCTCGCCACTTCGCCCACCATTGGACCACTATTGATATTCGTCCCCGCTCTAAACAATGCGGAACCCCCAAAAGTGCAGGGGTTATGTAACCACTCGGCCCACTGGTAGGTCACTTCGGATTTTCCTCCCCGCGCTAAAGAGTTGAGTACCCCCCAGACAGCAAAGGTAATGTGCCTACTCTGCCGACCAATGGGCGTTTGTGATTTCCCTGCCCCCTCCGAAGAGTTGGGGACCCCCCGGGTGGCAAAACTTGCCTAGCCAGTTAACCCACCAATGGGGCACTGCAGAATTTTCTCCCCGTTCTAAAGAGTTGGGTACCCCGAAGACACCCCCTCTGCCCGCCCGTAGGCACTTCTCATTTTCTTCTGCGATTTGAAGAGGTGGTGATCCCTGGGAAAGGCAGGGGTGATATAGCCACTTTGCCCACGGGGGCCAGTTCTGATTTTGTCCCCGTGCTAAGCATTGGGGACAAGACAACAAGTGTTATGTAGCCACTCAGCCCACCAGTGGGCCATTTCTGTTCCTTTTCCCCACTCTAAAAATGTCCCAATCCCCACGACAGCCGCGGTTAAGTAGCCAGTCCGCCCTTCGGGCCCCTCGGGACACTTCTTATTGCCCAGCCCGCTCTAAAGGGTGTATGGTGCCCCCAATAATGTCCACATTGAATACACAAAGATCTTTCGGTCCATGTCCGACCAGTTTGTTGTGGTGCATTGCATACACCTTGCCGTCTCGTGGTGCATCGTACATGGTTGACCGCTGTACATGTAAAGGAATGCTGCCCCACCAATACGCCAAATTTTCCGTGCCACCAAAGACGTGGACCCCATCCAAAGGAACGTGTCAAGCAGCAACCACACAACAACTAACCAACCCTCAATCATTCCCACAATAGGCCTATAAGGAAATCACCTCCCATGCCATCAAAAATACATCCCACAAGGTCCTGGTGTGATGCGGCCAGCACATATTAAAGGGTAAGCATGCAAGAGGTGACGCGGTGGGTGGGGGTTCTTATTCCGTGCCTTGCCGTGCCCGTTTCTTTGTTTTGCTGCATTGTGAACTCGTTGCCATTGCTTTGAGCATTACGCATGGTAAAGAAAGAAGTCGGAAAAAGGGCAGTCCACAATCACAACATTGGTCCAACGCTATCAAACGTGAGCCAAACAGTGTGTTCCACAAGTAACCCGTACCAAAACCGGCTTCAACGAAATGACGCTGCCATTGCTGCAACACATATGCACCTCCCCCGTAAGGGTCACACCACGTCATTGCATGTCACAACGTCACACTTCGTTGGAACCCATAGGAGGACAAGATAGTGAATATGGATCCAATGCAAAAGGACTTTTAGGTAGCATATCTACAGCTTTTTTGCCTAGCCTCGTTGAGTATTGCATATACAGGTGTACTCTTAACCGAGTTACCTTCGTTTCATTCAATACTCATCAAGGCTCAAACAATCTCCATCGCAACGCGTCCTACAAGCACTGCTACAATGTCCGACCCTCCAACATGCCCCGTTTGCCACACACCACTATAAGAGAAAGTCAGCGGAACATCCAACCAGAACTACGAACGAAAATTCCTATGCTGTCCCGAGAGCAAGCTCGGAGATCGTCACCAAGGCAGTTTCCAATGGACGGAACCCCCGAAGCACGTACCAGACGACTGGCCCGATTGCTCTTGTGGGGTGCCCTGTCATTTCAAAGACTGGGATGGCCGGTACACCTTCAAGTGTTGGAATGAGTATGGTGGGGGGTGCAATTTTATTCGCGGCGCAACGCAAAAACCAGAAACACAACACCGAGACTGCAAGATGTGTGGATTCAACCTTGAGCGACAACATTCGGAGGTGACGGAAAATACACCCCTGAGCCAAACTACACCAGCGGCATCCCCATCACAATCACCACGGCAAGAAGTACCACAATCTCCGGAACCCAAAATCCGTCGTACAAGCCTCTTTATGACCTCCCCCAACAAACAACCATCGTTGCCAAGCTCAATGGCTATGGAAATCAAACAAGCTATCCCAATCACAATGTATGAAACCACCGCATCAGTAGTCATCATTGTGCACAACGGGGTGACCGGTTCCGCAGATGCCAATTCGGTCACACTCAAATATGAAGGCCCCCCCCTCCTTGCAATAGGCTCCATCCTCCATACCAATGAAATGATGCTCAATCACAATCCAGCCAACACCTCCACCGATGAGGAACCCAAACGAACCGAAAGCAAGCACTATGTGAGGATCGTGCGCGTTCCCAAAGCTATTGATCCCACGCCCACCAAAACGGAACATGGCTCATATGTGATTCTGGATTTCAAAAAGGTCACCAATACAGTCAACTTTTAGTTGTGCCGGTCCGACAAACACCAAATGGTCGTGATGTTGCTGCCCATTTGTTCATGCTCGCATTCATAGGTGATTATTGTGGAACCCAACTGAGTGCTGCACCTACAGGTGTACTCTTAACCGAGTTACCTTCGTTGTTTTGCACACTCTTTGGGTTCAACACAATGGCCACCACTCCAAAGTTCAGCCTACCATCCATTATTCGCTTACAGCACGCATCAATGGATGCCACAAGCCACCTTGCTGCCACAACCAAATCCCGCCAACCGCCCACCCTCTAAAACCGCGTGCCATACACTACTGTTGTTTCCTAAGAGTACCATGCTGAGCCCCCCCATTTGCGTGCAACCATTTTTTTGGCAACTGCTTACGTAGTGTCCCAAGGAACCAAGTCATCTTTTGTTTGGGGGGAGGAAAGGGTTGTGCAAATGGGTGTGAGCAGCGAGGGGTGATGTACCTTCATGGCGGTGTGGTCCAAAGCCACCGCCCCGAGTCGCTATGGCCACACGTCCGCACTAGCCCATTTGCCTACAACCATTTTTATTGGCAACTGCTTACAAAGTGTCCCAAGAAACCAAATCATCTTTTGTTTGAGGGAGAAGAAGGGTTGTGCAAATGCTGTGTAACCAGGGAGCGGTGATGTACCTTTATGGCGGTGTGGTCCAAAACCACCGCCACGAGTTGCTATGGCCACACGCCCGCACTGGCCCATTTGCCTGCAACCATTTTTATTGGCAACTGCTTAGAAAGTGTCCCAAGGGACGAAATCATCTTTTGTTTGAGGGGGAAGAAGGGTTGTGCAAATGGGGGGTAGGCGGGGAGGTGTGATGTACCTTGATGGCGGTGTGGTCCAAAGCCACCGACCTGAGTTTCAATGGCTACACGTCCGCACTAACCTTTCAACCCCCCCCCTATATATGTGTGTTTGTTGTAAATCTAACCCCTTGCCCGCCTCAGGAGCCCACCCCCCTGAGGTTCGCAGTACGGCTGCGAATACCCAAGCCGATGCTACCCTCCCCCGCATTTGGGTGAGGGGCGGTGCGAACCGTCGGATCACACCTGGGCCGCATAGCCAACCGTTCGGAGGTTCCCGACAGAGGTGGCAGATTGGGTGCGCCTCTCCGCTTATCCACAACACACACATGAGTAACACCCCTACTTTCCTTGTGAGGCATCTAAGACGAATAGCAACGTCGGCATGGGAGAGGGGTGTAGATTAGAGGATATATATATATATATATATATATATATATATATATGTTAGCTAGATTTAAGGGGAGAGGGGTGTAGTAATATATATATATATATATATATATACACACACATATATATACACACACACACATATATATATATATATATATAAACATATATATATATATATACATATATATATATATATAGTCATAGTCATAGTCATAACCACTTATCATGCCGTCTACTGGAGTTACCGGGCATCTCGCGCCGACAGGTGGTTCCTGCCTCGCTCGATCCCGTGGGTCCCAGGGCTGCCTGAGGTGGCCCACAGCATGACGGAGGACCCAGAGGACCGGGGATACCGGCCAACCAGGCTTTGGGGGCAGTGGCAACTGCATTGCGTTAGCATTAGCAACGGCGACGGACGCTGGCCCGTTTATTCGCCGGCGGTATGGGGGCAAGGCACAGCAACGCAGCAGCATCGCAACTAGCAGAAAGCAAATACTTCTCTGTCCGGCGCAAAGCGGCAACCAAGGAACAAAGCAGCACGCATGCGGAAAAGTGAGAGCAGACCCTCCGTCGTTCGCGTACCCCCGCCACCGTGGAGACGTCCATCACCCGTGACCCCACGGAATCCATTGCCGTCTGCGTACTCGTAATTGCCCACCACCCCTGACTCCAGGTATCCCTCTGCCAGCACGCAATAGCCGGTATATGCATAGCCAGGATTTCTGGGAGGCTCCAGCCTAGCCTGGCCCTCAGCTTTCATTGCCCCCATGTCCCCACAATGTACGCCGCCGACCCACCGCACCAGTCCCCTAGTATAGTACAGAAACACGGTATCAACTCCACGTCCCCGCGGCCCTGAGCTGCCCCCACACCCAAGATATGTACCATGCCGGCACTCCATGTCAGGGGCCAGCACCCAATCAGCTTCGAGGCAGCCACTTGCCCACGTTTAATATAACTTGAGGGTCTACAGGGGGGGACGCCAGCCGCTACGCGACAAGAGTGGCGCAACCCGTGAATATCGCTGGCTGGGACTCGGGCTGGGGGCTGCCGTAGCTTGGTTATCGACCCCCTGTAGGGGTACCCACCAGAGGCTCGCCCCGGGCTGTGGTAACCAGGTGCACCTCATCTGGCCCACATACATTGCCCTGGCGCCTACGCTTGACCCTTACCTGCACTGTTTGGCCAGCTCCCGTGGTTGCGCCTCTTCCGCCACAGCAGCGGCCAGGCCGCAGGTTCGGGCCCCACCGACAACGTGGCGAGCCTACTTATAGCATTGGCCCGCGCTTCACCCCCCGGACCACTCAGCATGCCGCTCCTTCTCCCTCCTCGCCTCTAGCCGACCGGACTGGCGGCCCCCAGGGGTAAGCCGTTGCAATGGTGAGGCGACCGCATACTCTTTGCAACGACGCCACGCAGTACCGCTGTTGCCACGCCGATGCCACCTGCGAGCCGCCACGACACGCACCACCGCAACCACTAGGCCAGGGTCAGAGGTCAGACTATGTACATGCCCGGAGGCACGGTCCCTCTAGTTTGTTAACGGGGCCAGGGGATGCCCCCACGCTCCCCCTGAGTTGTTAGAGGGGTCAGGGGGACACCCCAGTACCGCCATGCATCCCCGCTGCTCCCCCACTGTACGGTTCCCCAGTACCGCCGCATACCCCCACCGTACGGACCCCAGTACCGCCGCGTATACCCCCAAGACGCCAGTACACCGTCACCTTGAACTCCACGTGCCCCCCGTGAGTGCTCCTCCCAGGCTGCCACGCCGTCTCCAGGACGCCCGCCATACTGTCCACCTGACGACCTCGCTGTCATATCCTTCTACGCACACATCTTCGCTTCATCGCCGCCCCTGGGGCCTGCAGGCTGTCCCCGCAACCCCGTGTAACACTCCCTGGGGGCGCCGTAACGCCGTAACCCCCAGACAACTCCGTGCACCCCTGGTGTATCCCGAGCAACCACTCCCAATACTGCCGTAGCCGGGCCGCCAGTAGAGACCCCGGTGCCATGGGAATACCCTACAGGGGTTTGGGCCTTATCACCCTGGTCGGGACGACCCATGACACCTCACTGTTGTATGCGGCGACCCGGGGCAGGCGGGTGAAGCATCCCTGTCTGACCCTCATGCACGGGGGCAGTAAGGCTCACCATCAGGCCGGCATGACCTGTTACATTGCGTTGGCCGTCATACGCCGCCTGCCAGTACCGCACAATCAGGCCATGAAGGCACTGCTTCTCAGGCGCTACCCCCTCCGCTGCGTCCAGCGTAGGGACGGTAGCAGGTGCACCCACAATTCCTAACCCCATCAATCAGCATCACCCCCGGCCCCCACCACGCCGTCACCATTTCCTCCGTGATGCCACAACCAGAGTATCCGCGAGTCGCCCTCCAGAGCCGCCCACCACAGCATCAGGGGCAGGGCCGCCGACGGCGCTCCAGGGCACCGTACCCCTTCCACTCGGACACTCTTCAGGTCACCCTGGATTGTCTTCCAGGCACTTGAGGACATCTGTCCAGAGTGCCGCAGTGCCCACCCCGCCTTAGGCCCCCCCTCTATCGCCACGCTCCTTACATGTCCTGCATAGTGGGACGGAGGCACACTGATGAACCCAAACTGACGCCCTTTCCCTGCATCCGCGGCATCGCTGCGGAAGCACAGACCGCGACGGAACGCAGCTACCATCACAACACTGCAACCATAGGTCCTGCCATACATGGCAGCAAGCGTCCTGGAGTCCGAGCAAAGCACCCGCCAGCGTGCGTGCTGTGGCAAAACTGAGGAGGCTGCGCCTCGCTTCCTCCCACGTGGACACCGGGCGGAGTATCGGTCGCCCGTTGGGCATCATGGCAGGCTCTCAAGCAGCCGGGGCCACCGCGCAACTTTGGGGCTGTGTGTGCCATGCGCCAGGAGCTCCCAACCGTAGTCCCGTAAGACCTCCCCGATGACATCAACCCCGTCCTGCTCCGGGCCCCTGGCGGATGCCAGAACCAAGCGTTGTCCTCCCGCCCGAGCCTCAATGACCGCCGCGAGGCCCAGGGTGTCAAGGGTGTGACGGGCATCGGCAGCCACGTGGTCGTCCCCCTCTGGCAGAGAGAACATGGCCTCCGTGACGTGGTCTTGCGCGTCGTCGCCCTGTACCCGTGCCAGCTGCTTGGAGCCCACTAACACTGCCATGGACCGCTGCTCCGTGACCGCTGGTATGCCTCGTCGCAGCTGCCGGTCATACAGCCACAACGTACCCACGTCAAGTACGACAGCCACCGCCAGGATTGGGAGACTGCACAGAGGTTGCTGAAGGACCGGCAGCACCTCTCGAGGCCAGCCCATGACGTTCCCCACTGCTGGATGGTTGGCATACACCTGGAGCCAGGGATCACTCTTGCCGTCAGGGCTTCTCACCGTGGTACAACGTACCAGGGCCCACGATTGCGCCGACACCACGCGGGACCACTCCCTGAATGCCGTGATGTCCCGTGCCACCCAGGAACTGATCCACTGGCTGAAGGCCTGCGCCACCGCCGCCATCCAGTGAGGGAACAAGGACATGGCCTCTTCTTGCGCGATGCACGACCGTGGCACCAGCAGTGCGTGCAGCGGTGCCCTCTGAAAGGTTGCCCGCAGGTTGCCGGGGAGGCCGGCAAACGGGTTCCACGGCAGACGATGCTGGATCCTCCCTGCCGGCGGGCAGAAGGGTGTGTCACCTCGCAGAAAAGCGTATACCGCCCTCCTTTGATCTTACATCGGCAGCTGCATGATCTGGGTGAGCCGATGGTTCCTGCGGGCATACACATCTTCCCCAATCTGGACCATGTCCTCCACAAAGAGCCTGGCCTTGGCAGGGCCCCGGGACGACGCCGCTTGCACCGCAGCGAACAGACGCTTCAGGTCCCCGGGGACGACACCCGCCATCAGGGATTCCGTCCACCTGCAGCCGTGCTCCATCCACGCCACGAACTCCGGCGCCCTGTCTGTCAGGGGTAGCTCCGCCGTGAACTCCTCCACACGCCTGCACAGGAGCCCAGCCACTTCCTCGTCCCGCGCACACAGTAGGTACATGTGGCCAATGTCCTCCTCCGGCCCCCCACAGAAGATACAGGGGTGGGCCGGTATTGCCATACGGGTGAGCTTCTGTCTCCACCGTCGCATGACCTGCATGGTGGACAAGCGACCGTCACGTGCCCGCAGCATATTTCTGTGCGTTGGGCCGTGGTGTACGGCTCCCAGGGGCACCGCCTCGCAGGCGCCAGCCAGTGGCGTGTGCGCCCTGGTGCGTGCCGCTAGCAAACGCAACTCCATCTCCCGGACATGCTGAAGGGCTTGCATGGATGCCACACGCGGCTCGAGCTCTCCATTATCCCCCGGCACCAAGAGGATCGCGTGCTCCTTTGGCAGGAAGAGATGGATAGGCGGGGCCATTGCACGGGCCGCGGCAGAGTCCGGCACCTCAAGCGGGACCGCCGCCAAGTGCGAGCTCTGCCTCACCACCCAGTGGTGCGGCCCCCCAACTCGGCGTGGCAGCCGCCGCAGCCCCTCCAGTATCCAGCTCAGTGGGTGCTGATTGACCAGATGTGATGTCGGCCCCTTGATGCCACGGTACAGGGCCTCCTACGCCCTGCGGAGATGCGCTCCTATGACGGACGCATCCACCACGTGCACCGTGCACGCTGACGGGGGCGTGTGCAACAGGTACGCCGCCCCGCCGATGATCTCTGCCTCCGGGACCGTGCCGTAGATGGCACCCGTCCAAGTGGGGATTCCGTGGCTGGCCACCGCCACGTTTGTCGCGTCGTCTCCCTGGGGCGACGCGTCAGACGATGTGACTTTAGTCGCCACCGGCACCCAGCAGTACCGGTGGGGTTCCAGCCACGCCACGTCGGAGTGGGGGCTCTGCACCACCCTTCCTAGGGATGCCGCACTGGAGGCCGTGAGCTCCGGGGACAGGGCCACCCTCGGCCGATTTACCGCATGTGGTCTCCAGGCCAGGTCACATCCACAGACTGACTTTATGGCGTCCAGGGCGGTGGTATACTCCGCCCCCGAAACTGTTGCGGAGCGGGAGGGCTGGTATACCACCACAGACCCCTGTTCCACCGCGCCGCCATCACGCAACGACGTGACGGCGACGTGCGGATCGTGTGGCACGTTGGACAACCGGACCACTTCCGGGACCGAGTACTCATCCGGGCAGCTGTGACCCGGTTGGATCCCGGAGCTTTGTCGTCCGCCACGGCCTGCCTCAAGGCGTCTTTAAGGTCCTGCAGGGTGTAGTCCTGTACCGACCTCCATTCTTCCGGCACCCCTTTGGGAATGTGGGCCCGGACCAGCCGCTCGAAGGCCGGCAGGTTCACTGGCCGCTTGGCGTACAGCGCCTCCCAATACCTCTGGACCTCGCCAATGACGCCCGAGGCCTCCAAGAGCACCTTTTCCGACTCGCGGACGCGTACGGACCATAGTCCTGACGGGGCATAATTCACCACGTTGATGGCCCCCCGTATCGCCGTCCATTGGAGCTGCAGATCCGGTACCCTGCGCCGCCAATAGTCCTTGATGGACCGGCGCCTGTTGCTCCTGAGGACACCCCACAGCTCCTGCACGCGTGTCTCTAGCTGGTGGAGTTGTTGGTCCAACGCGGCACGTAGGTCCTCCACCGAGGCGGGGGACAGGTCGGGGTCCACCCGCCGGAGGTGCTTCAGCAGGGCAGTCGCTTCCTGGGAGTGGAGTCCGGCCGCCGCCGCGTCCCGTTGCCACAGCTGATGGGCGCGCCAGTCCAGGGCCTGCTGATCCGAGAGGACCTGGGCCAAAGACGCCTCCGTCTCCGCCTGCCCGTACGGGTACTGTGGGTCCACGCTTGATGGCATGCGCACTCCCGTGACCCTGGACACGTCATCACGGAAGGCGTAGAGCAGGTCAAAGGCCGCTTGCACCTCCGACGTGCCCATGGTGGCAGTGTCCTGGTCCGACGAGAGCCACGCCTGTAGCCGCCGATCCCCGCAGGCCTTCTGCAGTACTGCCGCCGCCGCCTCATGAACCCCCAGGGAGTCCGGGCGTATGGCATGCAGCCTGCCTTGGGCGTGCGAGTAGGCCATCCTGGTGACCCTCTCTTTGCCGGCCACAGCCAGCGGGAGGTCCAGGACCACAGGGCCATGATCCGACCCCAGCGACGCTGGAGACCGCCCCGGCGCCAAGTGTGGGCGCTTGCGCGCCGCCCATGGGACCAGAGGCGAGTTCAGAAGGAAGGAGTCCTGTCGGTGCCCTGCCCTTGTGGGCCTCCTGTCCTCCCCCGGTTCCGGGCCTGCACTGTGGAAACCACACTGGTCCCACAGGGCCTGGAACCTCCCCGTGGTGGGGTGCCACAGGGACTCCAGCCACACGTTGAAGTCCCCTCCGAGGAGCACGGCCCTGGTGCCACCCGCGCTCTTGGCCGCCGCGTACATGGCCACGTCAGCCCAGAAGGACGCCTTGGACGCCCAGGAGTCGCCGCCGCTACCCGGGCCGTGGACGTTGATGACCGTGAGGGTGCCACCTGCGGTCACCACATCGAGGGCCATGGCCTTGCCCGGCACGATGTCCACGATGTCTCGAACTTCCTCCGCGCCGAACACGTCCGCCCGAAGGGCAATCAAGAGCCCGCCGCGCACCGCTGCCGCCGACGCTGCCTGGGCATCCACCCCTGGGTACGCATGATACCCTTGGTGACGCCACTGATTCTCCGAGTGCACCACACCCTGAGAGTCCTGCAGGCCGGTCTCCTGGGACAGGCCCAGGATGGCACCCTCGGCCTTCATGATGCCCGCCGCCACCGCTTCACCGTCGAGCATACCTGGGGCCACTGGTACGCCATGCCCCCGCATCGAGCCCTGGACGTTCCAGGACACCGCTGCTCGTGTATCGGAGGCGGGGCCCCTTCATGGCTGCACCTGTGGACCGGGGCCCCCCGCCGGATCGGGATCACCGGACGGAGGGGGGCCACCAGCAGGTTCAGGGGGACCACCCGCACCAGGCGCGGGCGGCCGGTGAGGTGGCCCCTGTCCCCGTGGGCCTCCGCCCGAGGCGGCCGTCGTCTGCTGGGACCCGGCAGATGCGGCGGGCTCCCCCTCTGCCTGCCCGCCGGATGTACTTGCCGCCCTACTCCCCGTAGAAGTCACTGCGCCACGTCGTGCTGCAGACCCAATCGCTCCCGATCGTCCTGCCGGCGGCGACGCCCCGCGCTCCGCCGCAGAACGGGCACCCGTGGGCAGCGTGAGCGCTCTGGACCTCGTCTGGGCCGACGCGAAAGGCCCCGCCTGGCCCCCCGGCATAACGCCAGCCAGCATGGCCAGCGCCTGGTCCCGTTGCGCCAGATCAGTCGCATGGTCCCGCTGGATGTGGTCCAGCAGGTCCTTGGGGTGGAGGTGGGTAGGCCGGCAGTGCGTGCCAGCTTTCCATGTGCAGTGACCAGTCCCATCGAGCCGAGACCAGGGGCAGAAGTTGATCATCTTTGTCCCACGCTGCTCCGTGGCCAAGTCGCCATCGAAGTGCTGCAGCACGTACCGAATGGTGGTATAGCCGCCATACTGAGGCGGCGGGCCCCTCTTGGGCGGCGGCTTGGGCGCCGCTTTCGGGGCCTGCCTCGCCGCCGCGGCCGGGGGTGCCGCAGGCCGTACCGGTGGCACGCTTGGGGGCTGCGGCAGGTGCAGCATTCCCCCCACGGGAAACTGCTCCTCCACCCAGCGGCGCCACGCGTCGGCGAACTTCTCCCGGTCGCCCTCGACCTTCCACCTGGACGCGGAGAATGCCCGGAGCCACGGCCCCATGTTCTCCGCCATGACCAGGCGGAGGGCATCTCCTCCGCTCTGCTGGCGGAAGCGTGTCGCGGCCGCGCCTGCCACGGTCCCTTGGAGGTACAGCGCCTCGCCCCCGTCGCCACTCAGTGCACTAAGGTGCAGGGCCTCCAGGTCGGCGGGGCGGACCGTGAGCACCGTGCCCTTTCCGCGATGGTACAGGCGCAGCGCCGAAGAGTGGGGCTCCAATGCCGCCACAACCTAGCACCACGCCCTCGACACGCTATGCAGCAGTGCCAGCGAGGCTGCTGGCCTGTTGCTGGAGGACTGCGCTGCCGGGGCCCTGGGGAGGGCCGCTGCGTGACCCTGCAGCGCCCTGCACATGACAGCTGCATGCTCAGCCTGCCACATGTTGCTCGGGGCTATGGGCCAGACGTCTTGCCCCTGGATCGCCGGCGGTCGCGTGACCTCCACGAAGACCGCCGGTGGCGGCGGGATGTCCTCGGCCGTGCACCTGTGTGCCCTGCGCACCGGCCCGAGCTTCCTGAGGCACTCCCGGAACACCCGGTAGCAGGCCGGGCCCCTGGACTGCTGCCTCCTGAGCCGGCACGCGGTGACTATGACCCACTCCAGTCCCCCTGTTTCCACCCGAACACAGGCCCAATACTCCGCTCCGTCCAACACCACCAGCCGCCCCATATCTGCCACGCCCACCGTATGGGTGGAAGGCACGCTCTCCACCCTCAGCCACCGCTTGGCGCTTTCTTCTCACGGCTGGGGGGCATGCATCCGCTGCTGCTGCATCGCGTCCTGCACGTGCTGCAGGGACACCGTCGCCAGCATGGACATCCCCCCGTCCGCTGCCGCCGCCATACACAGCAGGGCATGTTGCATGCGCGCCCCGGGCAGCCCCACGCTGTGCGGGACGTCCTCCAGGTCCAAGGGCGTGCGGGGCGCCGGCAGGGCATCCAACACCGCTGCAGGCAGCTCCCCCAGGGACGGCAGACGCGCGATGGGCCCCATGTCCCTGTTGAGGACCACCACCGCCACCCACCGCCTGTCCAGCACGGACAGGAGGTTGCCCGGCCTCGGCACCCTGACGAGGGTACCGACGGCGGACATGAGGGCGCACACACCACAGTCCTTGGTGTTGCCGGCTGGCTGCTGCACCTGTGCCGCCCGAGCCCCCGCCAGCAGATGCTCTGCACCCGGCCATCCCGCCCTCTGCCCCCTGGGTGCCATGCGCATCGTCCGGACCGCCATGTCCCATGTGTGCGGCCACTGGGGCAGGGCCCCTGACACCACAGGCCGGCCCAGCGGGTCCACGGTCAACCGCATGTCAGGGGCCACGAGGTGGTGGGCCGTCCAGTGCCGCATGTTCGGCGTCTCCGACCGGTCGAGGTACACCGCCTCCGAGCCCCCCAGCTCGACGTACCTCGCAATGAGGAGGGCAGCCGGGGTTTGGTCGTGCCGCTGGCCCTCCCACCCCTCCCTCGGGAGCATCATGGCGTGGGGGGCCAGGCACCGCACCACGTCGGCTGCCAGCGCGACCACGTCGTCGCTGAGCTCCAGCCCATGGTCCGCGGCCACCAGGAACTGGTGCCTTGGCTTGGAGTACAGGTGCTCCAGGGCGCCCCGCAACTCAGCCGGTGGGGGAGAGGCGTCTCCGCAGTCCCGCAGCCAGGGCAGTGCGCCCGGGAGATGCCGCCCTGCTCCTCCTGACCAGACGGCGGCCTTAAGGACCGGCAGGTCTCGCCAGACAGCCCTAGCGACCGGATCGCGCCAGGGCTGTGGCTTGTTTGCTCTCCACTGGAGGACGGCCACCACAACATGCGTGGTCAGGGGCTCTGCCGTGAGCTGCAACGCTGTCCCCCCGTCGGTCTCGATCACCATGCCCCGTGGGGCAGTGAAGACGTGGCCATCGGTCCCGCGGACCGCCACCCATCCCCACAAGACCGCCACGGTCTCCCAGCTGGGGTGGCTGGTTCTCCTGGGCAGGACCACCACCGGCGGGCACGGGCTGTTGGCGGCCCACACGCGCCATTCCACTCCCACCAGATGTTCGTGACCAGGGGGCCGGTACACCTGGGGCCACGCGTCTGGGAGCTGGCGATGGACAGCGGTCCACACATCAGCCCCGCCAGCCCGCGTGAACTGGAGTCCCTCCAGGATGTCCCCGTCCACAGGGCTGGGGAGGCGGGCAGTGCGAACCTCCAGCCCCTGGCCCAGGCGAAGCCCTGGCCCCACTTGGTCTCCCAGCAGCGAGACGTCCGGGTCTGCGGCCGCAAGACGAGCCGCCACCGTGGGGAGATGCAGGGAGACAGTCCACGGCTGGATCGAGACGGGCTCGCGCGGGGGGTCAGGGCAGGCCGCCACAGCACTGCCATCCCTCGCCCAGCTGAGCGGCCTGTCCCACCACTGCGCCCACGCACCCGGCGCTGCCGGCAACGACCAGGACAGGTATGTCGCGACCCCCAAGCCTGCCACTCGCGAGGGTCCATGCCGGCAGGATGTGTGTGCCACGTGCACACCCACCCCCGATTGGCTTCCTGGACGGTCACCACGTCCCTCCACGGGACCGCCGGGAACGGAGTGAGCAGGGCCGCCATGCCACATGGCAACGCCACTGCCCACTCGGTCAGGCCCCCACTCTCCACCGCATACCCCACCGCTGGGAGTCCTCCTCCTTGCGCCTTTACCACCGCTTCCTGCAGCAACGTTCCGTGGCCCCGGCCGTGGTCCTGGCTGCGGTCCAGGCTGAGGGCCCCGACACGGGCCATGGCCTGGAGGATCAGGAGTAATTCCCCGGGTTCTCCCCGCAGCACCGGCGGCTGGGGGTGGGCGAACCGGCAGGCATCTGCCCGCATGCACCACCCCTTGGCCCAGTGCCTGCAGGTTTCCACCTTCCCTGTCTTCGGCCCAGCCCTGTCCGCCACTCCCAGCTCCCGTGGACCCACCTCACGCGCCTCCTTTGCCCCCACGATCTCCAGCTCCTCGTCCTGCTCCACGGCGCCCTGTGCGTCTTCACCCTTGAACTCCGGCTCCTCGTCCCGATCCTTGGCGACTTGTGCCTCCTCACTCCTCCTGCGTTGGTCCTCCTCCTCCAGTGCCTCCGTCGTCGGCGGCGGGCTCGCCGCATCCGTGAACTTCGCCAGGGCCGCCGCCACAATGGCCTGCACGTCCACCTCCTCCCCGGCCACCTCAGGCTGATCCTGCTGCTGATCCTCCCTCGTGGGTTGCTCCCGCCCCACCTCGTCACCGTCACGGCCTGCCTCCTCATCACCCCCCACCGGGACCGCGTGTTCGGACCCCTGGGGGGCGGCGCTCTCATCGAGGCGCGTGCCCACCACCACCAGCAGCTTGAGGTCACCGCCGCGGCTCTCAAGGCGGTAGCTGCTGGAGGTGGGGATGAGGACTGCCCCATCCCCGGTCAGTAGCAGGCGGTCCGTGCCGAACACGACCTCTGCACCCTCGGGGTGCACCGCCACCAGGAGCGCATGGGACCCCAGCGCCTGGGGTGTGAGGGGCCGCACGGCCTGCTCGCGACGCCAAGCGTCAGCCCCACCTCGCCACAAGGCCACGTACAGGCCTTCATCCTGCCGCACGTCCTCCAGCCCTGCGTCGTCCAGCAGGCGCCCCACGGACAGGCGCACCGACAGGGGGAGGCCTTCCTGGGGCTCGGCCGCCCGGACATCACCGGGGTGGTTACCCAGGACCGCCGCGTCCCCCAGTTGGACACAGCGGACCTGGCCGTCGTCCGGGGACGCTGCCACCAGGGCCACCTCCCGGACGACCTGCCCTGGGCGCTGGAGCTCGTAGCGCTCCAGGGCCCTCGCCAGCATCCCTGCCTCCCGCTGCCCTGTGCCCATGAGGCGGTGCCTGTTGGCACCCTCGGCCGCATGGTACCTGCATTGCCGCCGCTCACAGCTCCCCAGGGCAGGGGGCGGCACCACAGTGGGCATGGGCCGCAGCTGCGCATTGGCCGGGTCCTTGTCCATGCCGGCGTAGACGTCGGGCCCGGCGTCGTCCTCATACATGAGGGCCAGCGCCGACTCGCCGGTCCCGTACGCCTCCTCGTCCCCCTCGCCCTCCGCCTCCTGCTCTCCCTTCGCCCCTTCTCCAGCCGCAACCATCGCCGGCGGCGTGTCCGGCCGCGGCGGGAAGGGCGCCAGAGGCCGCTCGTCAGCGCCTCCGCCCCTTGCCGCCTCTGCCGCCTCTAGCTGTGCCCGCAGGTTGGCGGGCAGCCGGGCCCAGCTGGTGCCCGCATGGAGGTCCATGCTGTACGTCAGCCCCGCCGGACACGGCTCACCGGGTGCCACCTGGCGCCACTCCCGCCACTCCCACTACCAGTCCTCCACTCCTTCCCCCTTGGCACGCCTCCCACTGGGCTTCAAAACCCCGACGCCCTCCGCCGGTGTCTGCGCCTCCGGCACACCCCACCCCGCTTCCTGTCCCCCCGAAGCAACCGCCTCCGACGGCTTCTCCTTGGCTTCTTCTGCCCTCGGGGCGACAGCCGCGAGCGCCTGCGCTATCAGCTCGCCGGCGTCAGCCCCTTCCGGCGCGGCTCCATCGCTCCCCGCGGCTGTCCGCCGGTACGCCTCCAGGGCCTGCGCGAGCAGCTCGCTGATGTATCGCGGGCCGGCCACTGCCTCCTCCTGCGCTGCATACCCCGCCTGTTCCCCCCCCGTAGGCCTCCCCATGGGGGCCGCGCCCTGCATCCCACGCGTGGGGGGCTGACCACCACGCAGCACCACCGGCTCAGGCCCCGTCGGCACCACGGGCGGGGCTCCGCGCGGCACGGCTGGGTCCAGCACCTGGACGGTTCGCGGTGGTGACCCCGCCGTGGTAAACCCCGGCTGGGGCACCGCCAGGGGTGGCGCAGCCGCAGGCGCCCCCATTCTCCTCGCCTCGCCCAGGGGCACGCCACGTGCCTCCCCTTGCGACACCCCCTGCTGCTGGGCGCCCCGCCCCGGCGCAGGCACCGGTACCGGTACCGGCACCGGTATTGTGTGCTGAGGCGGCCGTGGGTGCTGCTGGGGCAGGGGATGCGGGTACTCCACATGCTGGTGCGGACGGTGATGGTGATGGTGATGGTGAAGGTGGATGGGGTGCTTTGGCACAGCCGCTATGTGATGGTGATGGTGAGGGTGGACGGGGAGCTGTGGCACAGCCGCTGGGTGTATTTTTTGGTGCGGGAAGTGATGCTGCATCATGGGGAACCCGACGGGGTGATGAAGTATGTGATGGAGATGGAGTTGGTGGTGGTGGTGAGCCCCAAAGCGCGGGATGGGCATGGGCCCGAGGCCTGGGGGCGGCGGCATCGGAAACGCACCTGGCGCCGCATACTCCAGCCGCCCCGCCGATCCCACTTGGGGCCGCCCGCGCTGCGCGTCCTCGAGCTGCCCGAGATCTTGTAGAGATCGGAGTAGTCAGTTGAGCAGGTGCACCCCGAACGGCACCGTGCCCGCTGCGAACCGCGCCTGAACATCAGGCGCGTTGTACGGGTGGGGATCGCGGGCCAACATCTGCCGCAAGCAGACGTCGACGAAGTGGTCCCATCCGTTGTCCCTGGCCGGACGGTCCGCGTCCACGCGCGCCTGGAACGCCGCATACGTGTGCGGCCCGTATCTGACGAGATCAGACACTGTGTCTACCAGGCGCCAGGCACGTCGCCGGAAGGCTGGCAACTCCGCGGGATTGGTGGGGACAGATAGCGACATTTAGCTAACGAGGGCTGTGTGAGCTATGGATATGAGAGAACGGGTGGACTCCGTGGCCGGTCCCGCCCGCTGCTGGCTTAACGATGCACGAGACGTTGCACGACACAGTTGCCCACCCCTCTTGCGCACCCCCCCCCCTTCCCTTCCGTGTTCCTTTGCTCCCGGTTCTGCCCCCTAGGTGTGCCCCTAGGTTGTTGGTGGGCTTGTTGCCAGGCAGGGTTGGGGGAGGGGGGGCGCCCGACGCTGGCTCTGGTCCCTCCCTCCATGAGTTTCCCCACGGGGGGGCCGATGCATGCACTCCCCGTCAGGGTGTAACTCTGTTGTACGGGCCGTCCATTTGTACCCGCTCCGTACAAATGGACCTGCGTCGTAACCAGGTACGTCGGCCCTTCCCCACACCGGGGTCGGGTACACTGTGGGTCTCTGGGGAGTCCTCTGGGGAGACGGCATGATAAGTGGTTATGACTATGACTATGACTATGACTATATATATATGTATATATATATATATGACTATGACTATGACTATGACTATGCCACCACACACAGCCCTCACACCCACACAGAACCGCCAAACCAAGCCCAGAAAGGCGAGGACAGGCACCCAAACGCACCACCAACACACCACACACACGCCCGCGCATGCACACAACACACACCGCTACAACCGCCACCAACACGAGCCCCACAAACACACACCACACACCAAAGCACAAGCACTGCCCGCACCACAAACGCACGCAACACACGAAAACCCAAAGAACAAGAACCCAGCAACCTCCCGCCAGGGGAGTTGCAGGGCCGCCAGAAACACCGCTAGGACACAAAGGTGGACCCACCAAGCCCTCATTCAGGAGTGGCAAGCGCCCACCCCAAGCAACACCCAACCAACCACGCCCAAACCCAGGACCAGGCACTACGACGCCCACACCAGCACCGCCACCAACACCGAAACCCCACGCCACAACACCCTCACTAGCGGAAACACCCGGACCCAACAGAGACACCGTCGGCAACACCAGCGACCCCAGGACCCAGCACAACACCTAAGACACCCTCACCAACATCAAACCAACACAGGAAGCCACCCAACACTGACCAACGACCGCACCCGTGCCCCCCACCGACCCGCACCGAGAACCACCGCCACCAGCATCCACACCATCGGAAACACCAACACCACCAACAATCAAGCCAGCACAACACCCTCACCAACACCATCACCGCCGGCACCATCGCCTACGAAACCTACGCACACCAACACCGGTTACAGCACCTACATCACCCAAGCCAACGGCATCAAACACACCATCGCCAGCATCATCCCACCATCAGCGTCGCAACCGGCAACCTCCGCCACCAGAGGAAACCAAAGCCACCACAACCAATGAACCAACAAACCACCAGGCCCCGGCAAGGGGAGGCGAGAGCACACGCCCAGAACCATCAACAACAACACCCTCGCGACCACAGCAACCACAGGGCGCCATCCACCACGCAGTCATCAGCGGCACCCACACCACCGGCGCCACCAACACCACCCTCACCCACGACACCACCCGGGTCATCACCTGCACCACCCTCACCAACAGCATCACCAGCAGCCCACACCACCTACTGCACACCCTCCGTAACAGAGCCACAGAAACCAGCCAGCGCCCACCCCCGAACACAGGCCACTGACCACCCACACACAGACCCAAACCAACCACCAGCAGCATCAGCAACATCAGAGACGCCGTAAACCATAGCAACGCCCGCAACGACCTCACCACCGGCATCACCGACACCGTATATATGTATATATATATATATATATATATATATACATATATATATATATATATTTATATATACATATATATATATATATATATATATGGCACAAGTGGTCAACGGCCCCCCCCCCACCCGGGCCCCACCCACCGGGGTTTGGTTGGGACCAAGGACGTTCCCCCCCTATTTTGGGGTCGAGAAGTTCAAAAAAATAGGAATTAGAGTGATTGGAGACGGTGGTGGGTCGCTATGACCCTTCAAAGTTGCAAAAATTGGGTATTTCCTACCCAGTGACATCATCCCCCAAAATAGCCTCAAAAATGCAAGGTTGGCCCAAAAAATGGTATGATAGGGTACAGGTGGCCCTCCTCCTGCCCCTAGTGAGGCAAAAGGGTGATGAATGGATCCCATGGAAGGCATCCACCGTCTCCAATCACTCTAATTCCTTTTTTTTGAACTTCTCGACCCCAAAATAGGGGGGGAACGTCCTTGGCCCCAACCCAACCCTCCCCGGTGGGGCCCGGGTGGGGGGGGGGGGGGCGTTGACCACTTGTGCCATATATATATATATATATATATATATATATATATATATATATATATATATTTATAGTCATAGTCATAGTCATAACCACTTATCACGCCGTCTACTGGAGTTACCGGGCATCTCGCGCCGACAGGTGGTTCCTGCCTCGCTCGATCCCGTGGGTCCCAGGGCTGCCTGAGGTGGCCCACAGCATGACGGTGGACCCAGAGGACCGGGGGTACCGGGCAACCAGGCTTTGGGGGCAGTGGCAACTGCAAAGCGTTAGCATTAGCAACGGCGACGGACGCTGGCCCGTTTGTTCGCCGGGGGTAAGGGGGCAAGGCAAAGCAGCGCAGCAGCATCGCAACAAGCAGAAAGCAAGGGCACCTCTGTCCGTCGCAAAGCAGCAACCAAGGAACAAAGCAGCACGCATGCGGCGAAGCGAGAGCTGACCCTCCAACGTTCGCGTACCCCTGCCACTGTGGAGACACCCAACACTCATGACCCCACGTAATCCATTGCCGTCCGCGCCCTTGAAACTGCCTCCCACCCCTGACTCCACGTATCCCTCTGCCAGCACGCAATAGCCCGTATGTGCATAGCCAGGATTTCTGGGAGGCTCCAGCCTAGCCTGGCCCTCAGCTTTCATCGCCCCCATGTCTCCACATTGTACGCCACCTTCCCACCGCACCAGTCCCCGAGTATAGTACAGAAACACGTCACCAATTCCACGTCCCCGTGGCCCTGTGCTGCCCCCACACCCCAGATATATACCACGCTGGCACCCCATGTCAGGGGCCAGCGCCCAATCTGCTTCGAGGTATCCACTTGCCCACATATAATATATCTTGAGGGTCTACAGGGGGGGACGCCGGCCGCTACGCGACGGGAGTGGCGCAACCCGTGAATATCGCTGGCTGGGATTCGGGCTGGTGGGTGCCGTAGCTTGGTTATCGACCCCCTGTAGGGGTACCCACCACAGGCTCGCCCCGGGCCGTGGTTACCAGGTGCACCTCATCTGGCCCACATACAATGCCCTGGCGCCTACCCTTGACCCTTACCTGCACTGATTGGCCAGCTTCCGTGGTTGCGCCTCTTCCGCCACAGCAGCAGCCAGGCCGCAGGTTCGGCCCCCACCGACGACGTGGCGAGCCTACTTATAGCATTGGCCCGCGCGTCACCCCCCGGACCACTCAGCATGCCGCTCCCCCGCCCTCCTCGCCTCTAGCCGACCGGACTGGCGCCCCCCAGGGGTAAGCCGTTACAGTGGTGAGGCGACTGCATACTCTTCACTACGACGCCGCGCAGTACCGCCGTTGCCACGCCGACGCCACCTGCTAGCCGCCACGACACTCACCACTGCAACCGCAAGGCCATGGTCAGAGGATAGCCTATGTACATGCCCGCAGGCACGGTCCCTCTAGTTTGTTAACGGGGCCAGGGGATGCTCCCGCGCCCCCCCTGAGTTGTTAGAGGGGTCAGGGGGACACCCCAGTACCGCCATGCATCCCCATGCTCCCCCACTGTACGGTTCCCCAGTACCGCCGCGTTCCCCCACCGTACGGACCCCAGTACCGCCGCGTACCCCCACCATACGGTCCCCAGTACCGCCGCGTATACCCCCACGATGCCAGTACACCGTCATCTGGAACTTCCCCGCTGCTCCCCCACTGTACGGTTCCCCAGTACCGCCGCGTACCCCCACCGTACGGATCCCAGTACCGCCGCGTTTACCCCCAAGACTCCAGTACTCCGTCACCTGGAACTCCACGTGCCCCCTGTGAGCACTCCTCCCAGGCTGCCATGCCGTCTCCACGACGCCCGCCATATTGTCCCCCTGACGACCCCACTTTCATAACCTTCCACGCACACATCGTCGCCCCGTCGCCGCTCCTGGGGCCTGCAGGCTGACCCCGCAACCCCGTGTAACACTCCCAGGGGGCGCCGCAACGCTGTAACCCCCATACAACTCCGTGCACCCCCGGTGTATCCCGAGCAACCACTCTCAACACTGCCGTAGCCGGGCCGCCAGTAGAGACCCCGGTGCCATGGGAATACCCTACAGGGGTTTGGGCCTTATTACCCTGGTCGGGACGACCCATGACACCTCACTGTTGTATGCGGCGACCCGGGGCAGGCGGGTGAAGCATCCCTGTCCGACCCTCATGCACGGGGGCAGTACGGCTCACCATGAGGCCGGCACGACCTGTCACATCGCGTTGGCCGTCATACGCCGCCTGCCAGCACCGCACAATCAGGCCGCGAAGGCACTGCTTCTCAGGCGCCACCCCCTCCGCTGCGTCCAGCGTAGGGACGGTAGCTGGTGCACCCATAACTCCCAACCCCATCAACCTGCACCCCCGGCCCCCACCACTCCGTCACCATTTCCTCCGCGATGCCACAACCAGAGTATCCGTGAGTCGCCCTCCAGAGCCGCCCACCACAGCATCAGGGGCAGGGCCGCAGACGGCGCTCCAGGGCACCGTACCCCTTCCACTCGGACGCTCTTCAGGCCACCCTGGATAGTCGTCCAGGCACTTGAGGACATCCTTCCAGAGTGCCGCAGTGCCCACCTCGCCTTAGGCCACCCCCTATCGGCATGCTCCTTACATGTCCCGCACAGCGGGGCGGAGGCACACTGATGAACCCAAACGGACACCGTTTCTCCGCACCCGTGGCATCGCTGCAGAAGCACAGACCGCGATGGAACGCAGCTACCATCACAACACTGCGACCACAGGTCCTGCCATACATCGCAGCACGCGTCCTGGAGCTCGAGCAAAGCCCTCGTCAGCGTGCGTGCTGTGGCACTACTGAGGAGGCTGCGCCTCGCCTCCTCCCACGTGGACACCGGGCGCAGTATCGGTCGTCCGTCGGGCATCTCCGGCAGGCCCTCAAGCAGCCGGGGCCACCGCGCCACCATGGGGCTGCGCGTGCCATGCGCCAGGAGCTCCCAACCGTAGTCCCGCAAGACCTCCCCGATGACATCAACCCCGTCCTGCTCCGGGCCCCTGGCGGAAGCCAGAACCAAGCGTTGCCCTCCCGCCCGAGCCTCAATGACCGCCTCGAGGCCCAGGGTGTCAAGGGTGTGACGGGCATCGGCAGCCACGTGGTCGTCCCCGTCTGGCAGAGAGAACATGGCCTCCATGACGTGGCCTTGCGCGTCATCGCCCTGTACCCGTGCCAGCTGCTTGGAGCCCACTAACACTGCCATGGCCCGCTGCCCCGCGACCGCCGGTACGGCTCGTCGCAGCTGCCGGTCATACAGCCACAACGTACCCACGTCAAGTACGACAGCCACCGCCAGGACCGGGAGACTGCACAGAGGCTGCTGAAGGACTGGCAGCACCTCGCGAGGCCAGCCCATGACGTTCCCCACAGCTGGATGGTTGGCGTACACCTGGAGCCAGGGATCACTCTGGCCGTCAGGGCTTCTCACCTTGGTACCACGCACCTGGGCCCACGACTGCGCCGACACCACGCGGGACCACTCCCTGAATGCCGTGATGTCCCGCGCCACCCAGGAACCGATCCACCGGTCGAAGGCTTGCGCCAGCGCCGCCATCCAGTGAGGGAACAAGGACAGGGCCTCGTCATGCTCGATGCACGACCGCGACACCAGCAGTGCGTGCAGCGGTGCCCTCAGAAAGGTTGCCCGCAGGTCGCCGGGGAGGCCGGCAAACGGGTTCCACGGCGGACGCTGCAGGATCCTCCCTGCCGGCGGGCAGAAGGGTGTGTCACCACGCAGGAACGCGTATACCGCCCTCCTTCGATCTTGCATCGGCAGCTGCATGATCTGGGTGAGCCGATGGTTCCTGCGGGCATACACATCTTCCCCAATCTGGACCATGTCCTCCACAAAGAGCCTGGCCTTGGCAGGGCCCCGGGACGACGCCGCTCGCACCGCAGCGAACAGCCGCTTCAGGTCCCCGGGGACGACACCCGCCATCAGGGATTCGGTCCACCTGCAGCCGTGCTCCCTCCACGCCACGAACTCCACCGCCCTGTCCGTCAGGGGTAGCTCCGCCGTGAACTCCTCCACACGCCTGCACAGGAGCCCAGCCACCTCCTCGTCACGCGCACACAGTAGGCGCATGTGGCCGATGTCCTCCTCCGGCCCCCCACAGAAGATACAGGGGTGGGCTGGTATTGCCATACGCGTGAGCTTCTGTCTCCACCGTCGCATGACCTGCATGGTGGACAATCGACCGTCACGTGCCCGCAGCATATTCCTGTGCGTTGGGCCGTGGTGCACAGCTCCCAGGGGCATCGCCTCGCAGGCGCCAGCCAGTGGCGTGTGCGCCCTGGTGCGAGCCGCCAGCGAACGCCACTCCATCTCCCGGACTTGCTGAAGGGCTTGCATGGATGGCACACGCGGCTCGAGCTCACCATTATCCCCCGGCACCAAGAGGATGGCGTGCTCCTTCGGCAGGACAAGATGGACTGGCGGGGCCATTGCACGGGCCGCGACAGAGTCCGGTGCCTCGAGCGGGACCGCCGCCAAGTGCGAGCTCTGTCTCACCACCCAGTGGTGCGGCCCCCCAACTCGGCGTGGCAGCCGCCGCAGCCCCTCCAGTATCCAGCTCAGTGCATGCTGATTGACCAGATGTGATGTCAGCCCCTTGATGCCACGGTACAGGGCCTCCTGCGCCCTGCGGTGATGCGCTCCTATGATGGACGCATCCACCACGTGTACCGTGCACGCTGACGGGGGCGTGTGCAACAAGTACGCCGCCGCGCCAATGATCTCTGCCTCCGGGACCGTGCCGTAGATGGCACCCGTCCACGTGGGGATTCCGTGGCTGGCCACCGCCACGTTTGTGGCGTCGTCTCCCTGGGGCGACGCGTCAGACGATGTGACTTTAGTCGCCACCGGCACCCAGCAGTACCGGTGGGGCTCTAGCCACGCCACGTCGGAGTGGGGGCTCTGCACCACCTTTCCCAGGGACGCCGCACCGGAGGACGTGAGCTCCGGGGACAGGACCACCCTCGGTCGATACACCGCATGTGGTCTCCAGGCCAGGTCACATTCGCAGACTGACTTTATGGCGTCCAGGGCGGTGGTGTACTCCGCCCCCCAAACCGTTGCGGAGCAGGAAGGCTGGTATACCACCACAGACCCCTGCTCCACTGCGCCGCCATCACGCAACGACGTGACGGCGACGTGCGGATCATGCGGCACGTTGGACATCCGGACCACTTCCGAGACCGAGTACTCATCCGGATCCGGGATTGGGCCTGCCGGTAGCAGAAGAACAATTGCCCATTCGCTGCACTTGTGCACCGTCGCGCACGCCCTGGAAAACGCTGGCTGCCCGTGCACAACCCACAGTGGTGGCGGGCTTATGCCGCCCCCGGCGTGAGGAGTGAGCAGGGGGACGGACGCCGGATCGTCTTGCTGTTGGTAGAAACAGGAGGGCGGCTAGCGGGACGAACGGCATGGACAGCCCCGGGTTGGCCGGGTCCCATCCTTCCTCCCTGTATCCGCCCGCCACATACACGTCCCCCGCAGCGGACTGTCTATTGCGTTTGCTGGCCTTCTTTCGGCGCACCGGGTGAATTAGCCGGTGAGTCAACGGACCGGGCAGCTGCGGCCGGAAGACGTCGCGAAGCCCCGTGAGCCACACGTGGTCCAGCTCGTGGGGCCCTACTCCCGCGTGCGGAAGGTGCAGGTGGTCCTCATGGCACTCCTGAAGCTGGACCGCCCAGTGCCCAGGCGCAGGGCAGGGGAGCCGCGCATGCAGGAGGTCATTTGCAGGATCAGTCAGGGACTGTACTGCCGCATCTGTGCGGGGCCCTGAGAGAATGCAGATGTCCCTACCCTTGAAGGTGTAGGATTGGGACACCCACTTCCGCCCCGCCCACTGCACTTGCGGCAGATGGGCGTGTACACATGAGTACACCGACGATGGCATGAGAAGCCCCACGCGCAACGTCCCCATCGCCCTGAGCACCCTGTCCACCCACGTATTGCCAGCGTGTGTGGCGAATGACGCAGAGGGCACCATGAACTGCCCGCACACTCCGTACTGCACGTGCATGTCTCGGAGCATGGCCCGCAGCTCATCACGGACCGTCATCGACCTGTGGTGGGTGAGCTGAGCCATGGTCGCCACGACGGAGTCGCGGCATACAACCTGGACATCCGCCAACCGTAGCCCATGACCTGACCGCACCGCCACGTTGGACAGGTCCTTGGGCAGCTTCTCGAACTGCAGGGCCGCAGCCTTGATGGCAGTATTCAGCTTGATCACCGCCTCCGCCGTGTCGGACAGGTAGGGCGCCGCGTACCGCACGATGCCTCCAACCACAGCCGCCATCACCTCATGAGGCACCGACGCCGGCCCCAGCGTGTTCTTGCACCAGCCCAGCAGGGCTTCACACCGGAGTACATGTTTCTCCTTCATGGTCGCCATCCCCCTGGGATCGAGGCGCAGGCCCAAGTACGGTACCGTGCCCTTGGCACGTAAGCATACCCATGGGGCCGCCGCGTCCCCTGGGTTCAGGTATACCATAATCGAGTGGATGCGAGCAGTACTGGCATAGGCGCATTTGCCCACGTTGAGGGACATGCCCATGTCAGTGAGATACCGCGCTATCGCCGCCGCATACTCCAGGAATTGCGGCAGGGAGTGCGCTATCAACAGGAGGTCATCACAGTACGCCTGTACCAGGGGTGGCACCGCATGGCGAGCATCTCCCCGCGCCTTACAGGCGAGGCTCCGCAGGAGAGGCTCCAAAAGGAGGAGGTAGAGCACAGCGCTCTCTGCACTGCCCTGCCGCAGGCCCCTGTGGAGCCGTATGCTCGGCGTCGGGCCGTGCGCGGTGACGATGCGCACAAGAGACCCGCAGCTGAGGGTGTGGAAGAGCCTGATGAGCTCCTCCGGGACACCCATGTGGCGCAGGAGGAGCTCCAGCGCTCCGTGCGGCGCTGTGTCGAAAGCCTTCGACACATCGAAGGCCAGGACGTGGTTTTCCTCCAGACCACGCTGCAGCCTGCGCTGGGCCAGGAACACCGGGGCAGCCGCCGTGGAGCCCGGCATGGCTCCGAACTGCCAGTCCGCGGCCAGTCCCTTGCGTGCCAGAACAGCTGTGAACCTCCGCATGAGGGGAGTCATGAGCATTCGCATGTCTTGCTGCCCCAGCGCTATCGGCCTGTACTCGTCCAGGTTGCCCGTGGCTGTGCCCTTGGGCATCAGCCAGATAATGGCCTCGTGCCAGGACCCCGGGACATCCGCACCCCGCAGGATTGCCCTGTACGCATGCACCAGGAGCCCCTGTACCGGTTCAGGCAGCTCTGCTATGAGGGCAGCCGTGACCCGGTTGGACCCCGGAGCTTTGTCGTCCGCCACGGCCCGCCTCACGGCGTCTTTAAGGTCCTGCATGGTGTAGTCCTGTACCGACCTCCATTCCTCCGGCACCCCGTTGGGAATGTGGGCCCGGACCAGGCGCTCGAAGGCCGGCAGGTTCACTGGCCGCTTGGCGTACAGCGCCTCCCAATACCTCTGGACCTCGCCAATGACGTCCGAGGCTTCCAAGAGCACCTTCTCCGACTTGCGGACGCGTACGGACCATAGGCCCGACAGGGCATAGTTCACCACGTTGATGGCCCCCCGTATCGCCGTCCATCGGAGCTGCAGATCCGGTACCCTGCCCCGCCAGTAGTCCTTGATGGACCTGCGCCTGTTGCTCCTGAGGACATCCCGCAGCTTCTCCACGCGTGTCTCCAGCTGGTGGAGCTGTTGGTCCAATGCGGCACGCAGGTCCTCTACCGAGGCGGGGGACAGGTCGGGGTCCACTCGCCGGAGGTGCTGTAGCAGGGCAGTCGCTTCCTGGGAGTGGAGTCCGGCCGCCGCCGCGTCCCGTTGCCACAGCTGATGGGCACGCCAGGCCAGGGCCTGCTGATCCGAGAGGACCTGGTCCAGCGACGCCTCCGTTTCCGCCTGCCCGTATGGGTACTGCGGGTCCACGCCGGAAGGCATGCGCACTCCCGTGACCCTGGACACGTCATCACGGAAGGCGTAGAGCAGGTCAAAGACCGCTTGCACCTCCGACGTGCCCATGGTGGCAGTGTCCTGGTCCGACGAGAGCCACGCCTGTAGCCGCTGATCCCCGCAGGCCTTCTACAGTACCGACGCTGCCGCCTCACGAACCCCCGGGGAGTCCGGGCGTATGGCGTGCAGCCTGCCCTGGGCGTGCGAGTAGGCCATCCTGGTGACCCTCTCCTTGCCGGCCACCGCCAGCGGGATGTCCAGGACCACGGGGCCATGATCCGACCCCAGCGACGCAGGAGAGCGCCCCGGCGCCAAGTGTGGGCGCTCACGCGCCGCCCACGGGACCAGAGGCGAGTTCAGAAGGAAGGAGTCCAGTCGGTGCCCCGCCCTCGTGGGCCTCCTGTCCTCCTCCCGTTCTGGGCCTGCCCTGTGGAAACCACACTGTTCCCACAGGGCTTGGAACCTCCTCGTGGTAGGGTGCCACGGGGACTCCAGCCACACGTTGAAGTCCCCTCCGAGGAGCACGGCCCGAGTGCCACCCGCGCTCTTGGCCGCCGCGTACATGGCCACGTCAGCCCAGAAGGACGCCTTAGACGCCCAGGAGTCGCCGCCGCTACCCGGGCCGTGGACGTTGATGACCGTGAGGGTGCCACCTGCGGTCACCACATCCAGGGCCATGGCCTTGCCCGGCACGATGTCCACGATGTCTCAAACTTCCTCCGTGGCGAACACGTCCGCCCGAAGGGCAATCAAGAGCCCGCCGCGCACCGCTGCCGCCGACGCTGCCTGGGCATCCACCCCTGGGTATGTATGATACCCATGGTGACGCCACTGGTTCTCGGAGTGCACCACACCTTGTGGGTCCTGCAGGGCAGTCTCCTGGAATAGGCCCAGGATGGCACCCTCGGCCTTCATGATACCCGCCGCCACCGCTTCACCGTCGAGCATACCTGGGGCCACTGGTACACCGTCCCCCCGCATCGAGCCCTGGACGTTCCAGGACACCGCCGCTCGGGTGTCGGAGGCTGGGCCCCTTCATGGCTGCACGTGTGGATCGGGGCCCCCCGCCGGATCCGGATCACTGGACGGAGAGGGGCCACCAGCAGGCTCAGGGGGACCACCCGCACCTGGCGCGGGCGGCTGGCGAGGTGGCCCCTGACCCCGTGGGCCTCCGCCCGAGGAGGTCGTCGCCTGCTGAGACCCGGCAGATGCGGCGGGTTCCCCCTCTGCCTGCCCGCCGGATGTACTTGCCGCCGCACTCCCTGTAGAAGACACTGCCCCACGCCGTGCTGCAGACCCAATTGCTCCAGATCGCGCCGCCGACGGCGACGCCCCGCACCCTGCCGCAGCGCGGGCACCTGTGGGCAGCGTGAGCGCTCTGGACCCCGCCTGGGCCGACGCGAAAGGCCCCCCCTCGGCATAACGCCAGTCAGCATGGCCAGCGCCTGGTCCCGTTGCGCCGGATCAGTCGCATGGTCTCGCTGGATGTGGTCCAGCAGGTCCTTGGGGTGGGGTTGGGTGGGCCGGCAGAGCTTGCCAGCTTTCCAAGTGCAGTGACCAGCCCCATCCAGCCGAGACCAGGGGCAGACATTGACCGCCTTTGTCCCACGCTGATCCGTGGCCAAGTCACCACCGAAGTACTGCAGCACGTACCGAACGTTGGCATAGGCGCCATACTGAGGCGGGGGGCTCCTCTTGGGCGGCGGCTTGGGCGCCGCTTTCGGGGCCTGCCTCGCCGCCGCGGCCGGGGGTGCCGCTGGCCGTACTGGTGGCACGCTTGGTGGTTGCGGCAGGTGCAGCATTCCCCCCGCGGGAAACTGCTCCTCCACCCAGCGGCGCCACGCGTCGGCGAACTTCTCCCGGTCGCCCTCGACCCTCCACCTGGAAATGGAGAACGCCCGGAGCCACGGCCCCATGTTCTCCGCCATAACCAGGCGGAGGGCATCTCCGCCGCGCCTGCCACGGTCCCTTGGAGGTACAGCGCGTCGCCCCCGTCGCCACTCAGTGCGCTAAGGTGCAGGGCCTCCAGGTCGGCGGGGCGGACCGTGAGCACCGTGCCCTGCCCGCGATCGTACAGGCGCAGCGCCGAGGAGTGGGGCTCCAACGCCGCCACAACCCAGTACCACGCCCGCGACGCGCCCTGCAGCAGTGCCAGCGAGGCTGCCGGCCTGTTGCTGGATGACTGCGCCGCCGGGGCCCTGGGGAGGGCCGCCGCGTGACCCTGCAGCGCCCTGCATATGCCAGCTGCATGCTCAGCCTGCCACATGTTGCTCGGGGCTACGGGCCAGACGTCCTGCCCCTGGACCACTGGCGGCCGCGTGACCTCCACGAAGACCGCCGGCGCTGGCGGAATGTCCTCGGCGGTGCACCTGTGCGCCCTGCGCACCGGCCCCAGCCCACTGAGGCACTCCTGGAACACCCGGTAGCAGGCCGGGCCCCTGGACTGCTGCCTCCTGAGCCGGCACGCGGTGACTACGACCCACTCCAGTCCCCCTGTTTCCACCCGAACACAGGTCCAATACTCCGCCCCCTCCAACACCACCAGCCGCCCCATATCCGCCATGCCCAGCGTATGGGTGGAGGACACGCTCTCCACCCTCAGCCACCGCTTGGCGCTCTCTTCCCACGGCTGGGGGGCATGCATCCGCTGCTGCTGCATTGCGTCCTGTACGTGCTGCAGGGACACTGTCGCCAGCATGGACATCCCCCCGTCCGCCACTGCTGCCATACACAGCAGGGCATGTTGCCTGCGCGCCCCGGGCAGCCCCACGTTGTGCGGGACGTTCGCCAGGTCCAAGGGCGTGCGGGGCGCCGGCAGGGCCTCCAACACCGCTGCAGGCAGCTCCCCCAGGGACGGCAGACGCGCGATGGGCCCCATGTCCCTGTTGAGGACCACCGCCGCCACCCACCGCCTGTCCAGCGCGGACAGGAGGTTGCCCGGCCTCGGCACCCTGAGGAGGGTACCGACGGCGGACATGAGGGCGCACACGCCACAGTCCTTGGTGTTGCCGGCCGGCTGCTGAACCTGTGCCGCCCGGGCCTCCGCCAGCAGACGCTCCGCACCCGGCCATCCCGCCCTCTGGCCCCTGGGTGCCATGCGCATCGTCCGGACCGCCATGTCCCACGTGTGCGGCCATTGGGGCGGGGCCCCCGACACCACAGGCCGGCCCAGTGGGTCCACTGCCAACCGCCTGTCAGGGGCCACGAGGTGGTGGGCCGTCCAGTGCCTCATATCCGGTGTCTCCAACCGGTCGAGGTACACCGCCTCTGAGCCCCCCAGCTCGACGTACCTCGCAATGAGGAGGGCAGCCGGGGTTTGGTCGTGCCGCTGGCCTTCCCATCCCTCCCTCGGGAGCATCATGGCGTGGGGGGCCAGGCACTGCACCACGTCGGCTGCCAGCACGACCACGTCGTCGCTGAGCTCCACCCCATGGTCCGCGGCCACCAGGAAGTGGTGCCTGGGCTCGGAGTACACGCGCTCCAGGGCGCCTCGCAACTCAGCTGGCGGGGGAGAGGCGTCTCCGCAGCCCCGCAGCCAGGGGAGTGCGCCCGGGAGATGCCGCCCCGCTCCTCCTGACCAGACGGCGGCCCTAAGGACCGGCAGGTCCCGCCAGACAGCCACTGCGACCTGATCGCGCCAGGGCTGCGGCTTGTTGGCACCCCACTGGAGGACGGCCACTACAGCATGCGTGGTCAGGGGCTCCGCCGTGAGCTGCAACGCCGTCCCCCCGTCGGTCTCGATCACCGTGCCCCTTGGGGCAGTGAAGACGTGGCCATCGGCCCCACGGACCGCCACCCACCCCAACAAGACCGCCACGGTCTCCCAGCTGGGGTGGTTGGTTCTCCTGGGCAGGACCACCACCGGTGGGCACGGGCCGTTGGCGGCCCACACGCGCCATTCCACTCCCACCAGACGCTCGTGACCAGGGGGCCGGTACACCTGGGGCCACGCGTCTGGGAGCTGGCGATGGACAGCGGTCCACACATCAGCCCCGCTAGCCCGCGTGAACTGAAGTCCCCCCAGGATGTCCCCGTCCACAGGGCTGGGGAGGCGGGCGGTGCGAACTTCCAGCCCCTGACTCAGGCGAAGCCCTGGCCCCTCTCGGTCTCCCAGCAGCGAGAGCTCCGGGTCTGTGGTCGCAAGACGAGCCGCCACCGTGGGGAGATGCAGGGAGACAGTCCACGGCTGGACTGAGACGGGCTCACGCGGGAGGTCAGGGCAGGCCGCCACAGCACTGCCATCCCTCGCCCAGCTGAGCGCCCTGTCCCACCACTGCGCCCACGCACCCGGCGCTGCCGGCAACGACCAGGACAGGTACGTCACGACCGCCTTAGCCTGCCACTCGCGAGGGTCCATGCCGGCGGGGTGTGTGTGCCACGTGCACACCCATCCCAGGTTGGCCTCCTGGACGGTGACCATGTCCCTCCACGGGACCACAGGGAACGGAGTGAGCAGGGCCGCCATGCCACATGGCAACGCCACCGCCCACTCGGTCAGGCCCCCACTCTCCACCGCATACCCCACCGCCGGGAGCCCTCCCCCTTGCGCCTTTACCACCGCATCCTGCAGCAACGTTTCGTGGCCCCGGCCGTGGTCCCGGCTGCGGTCCAGGCTGAGAGCCCCCACACGGGCCATGGCCTGGAGGATCAGGAGCAACTCCTGGGGTACTCCCCGCGGCACCAGCGGCTGGGGGTGGGCGAACCGGCAGGCATCCGCCCGCATGCACCACCCCTTGGCCCAGTGCCTGCAGGTTTCCACCTCCCCCGTCTTCGGCCCAGCCTTATCCGCCACCCCCGGTTCCCTGGGACTCACCTCACGCGCTTCCTTCGCCCCCACGATCACCAGCTCCTCGTCCTGCTCCCCGGCACCCTGTGCCTCCTCACCCATGAACCCCGGCTCCTCGTCCTGCTCCATGGCGACCTGCGCATCCTCGCTCCCCCTGCGTTGGTCTTCCTCCTCCAGTGCCTCCGTCGTCGGCGGCGGGCCCGCAGCATCCGTGATCCTTGCCAGGGCCGCCGCCACAATGGCCTGCACGTCCACCTCCTCCCCGGCCACCTCCGGCTGATCCTGCTGCTGATCCTCCCTCGTGGGTTGCTCTTGCCCCACCCCGTCACCGCCACGGCCTGCTTCCCCGTCGCCCCCCACCGGGATCGCGTGTTCGGACCCCTGGGGGGCGGCTCTCCCGTCGAGGCGCGTGCCCACCACCACCAGCAGCTTGAGGTCACCGCCGCGGCTCTCAAGGCGGTAACTGCTGGTGGTGGGGACGAGGACCGCCCCATCCCCGGTCAGCAGCAGGCGGTCCGCGTCGAACACGACCTCTGCACCCTCGGGGTGCAACGCCACCAGGAGCGCATGGGACCCCAGCGCCTGGGGTGTGAGGGGCCGCCCGGCCTGCTCGCGACGCCAAGCGTCAGCCCCACCCCGCCACAAGGCCACGTACAGGCCTTCGTCCCGCCGCACGTCCTACAGCCCCGCCTCGCCCATCAGGCGCACCACGGACAGGCGCACCGACAGGGGGAGGCTTTCCTGGGGCTCGGCCGCCCGGACATCGCCGGGGTGGTGACCCAGGACCGCCGCATCCCCCAGTTGGACACAGCGGACCTGGCCGTTGCCCGGGGACGCTGCCGCCAAGGCCACCTCCCGGGCGACCTGCCCTGGGCGCTGGAGCTCATAGCGCTCCAGGGCGCTCGCCAGCATCCCTGCCTCCCGCTGCCCCGTGCCCGTGAGGCGGTGCCTGTGGGCGCCCTCGGCCGCGTGGTACCTGCAGTGCCGCCGCTCACAGCTCCCCAGGGGAGGGGGCGGCACCGCAGTGGGCATGGGCCGCAGCGGCTCGTTGGCCGGGTCCTCGCCCATGCCGGCGTAGACGTCGGGCCCGGCGTCGTCCTCAAACATGAGGGCCAGCGCCGACTCGCCGGGCCCGTATGCCTCCTCGTCCTCCACTTCCTCCTCCTCCTGCCCCCCCTCCGCCCCGTCTCCAGCCGCGACCACTGCGGCGGCGTGTCTGGCCGCGGCGGGAAGGGCGCCAGAGGCCGCTCGTCAGCGCCTCCGCCCCTTGCCGCCTCCGCCGCGTCCAGCCGTGCCCGCAGGTTGGAGGGCAGCCGGGCCCAGCTGGTGCCCGCATGAAGATCCATGCCGTACGCCAGCCCCGCCGGACACGGCTCACCGGGTGCCACCTGGCGCCACTCCCGCCACTCCCACATCCACTCCTCCACTCCTTCCCCCTTGGCACGTCCCCCACTGGGCTCCACAACCCCGCCGCCCCCCGCCGGCGTTTGCGCCTTCGGCACACCCCGCCCCACGTCCTGTCCCCCCGAAGAAACCGCCTCCGTCGACGTCTCCTTGGCCCCTTCCGTCCTCGGGGCGACAGCCGCGAGCGCCTGCTCAACTAGCTCGCCGGCGTCAGCCCCCTCCGGCGCGGCTCCCCCACTCCTCATCGCCGTCCGCCGGTACTCCTCCAGGGCCTGCGCGAGCAGCTCGCTGATGTCTCGCGGGCCAGCCACTGCCGCCTCCTGCGCTGCATCCTCCCCCGCTCGTTCCCCCGCCGTAGTCCTCCCCGTGGGGGCTGCGCCCTGCATCCCACCCTGCACCACTGGCTCCGGGCCCGTCGGCACCACGGGCGGGGCCTCGCGCGGCACGGCTGGGTCCGGCATCTGGACCGTCCGCGGTGGTGACCCCGCCGCGGGAAACTCCGGCTGAGGCACCGCCAGGGGTGGCGCAGGTGCCCCCATTCTCCCCGCCTCGCCCGGGGGCACGCCATGTGCCTCTCCTTGCGACACTCCCTGCTGCTGGGCGCCCCGCCCCGGCCCAGGTGCCGGCACCGGCACCGGCACCGGCACGGTGTGCTGAGGCACCGGCCGTGAGTGCTGCTGGGGCGGGGGGCGAGGGCATTCCACATGCAGGTGCGGACGGTGATGGTGATGGTGACGGTGAGGGTGGATGGGGTGCCGTGGCACTGCCCCTTGCGACACCCCCTGCTGTTGGGCGCTCCGCCCCGGCCCAGGCACCAGTACCGGCTCTAGCACCGGCATTGTGTGCTGAGGCGGTCGTGGGTGCTGCTGGGGTAGGGGATGTGGGTACTCCACATGCTGGTAAGGACGATGATGGTGATGGTGATGGTGAGGTTGGACTGGGTGCTGTGGCCCAGCCCCTTGCGACGCCCCCCGCTGCTGGGCGCTCCGCCCCGGCTCAGGCACTGGAACCGGTTCCGGCACTGGCATCGTGTGCTGAGGCGGCAGTGATTGCTGCTGGGGCAGGGAATGCGGGTACTCCACTTGCTGGTGCGGAAGGTGATGGTGACGGTGATGGTGAAAGTGGACGAGGTGCTGTGGTACCGCCCCTTGCGACACCCCCTGCTGCTGGGCACTCCGCCCCGGCTCAGGCACCGGCACCGGTTCCGGCACTGGCACTGCGTGCTGAGGCGGTCGTGGGTGCTGCTGGGGCAGGGGATGCGGGTACTCCACATGCTGGTGCGGATGGTGATGGTGATGGTGATGGTGTAGGTGGACGGGGTGCTGTGGCACAGCGGCCATTTGGTGGTGATGGTGAAGGTGGACGGGGGGCTGCGGCACAGCTGTCGGGTGTACGTGTTGGTGTGGGAAGTGATGCTGCATCATGGGGAACCCGACGGGGTGATGAAGTAGGTGATGGAGATGAAGTTGGTGGTGGTGGTGAGTACCAAAGGGCGGGATGGGCATGGGCCCGAGGCCTGGGGGCGGCGGCATCGGAAACGCACCCGGCGCCGCATACCCCGGCTGCCCCGCCGACCCCACTGGGGGCCGTCCGCGCTGCGCGTCCTCGAGCTGCCCGAGATCTTGTAGACATCGGAGTAGTCGGTTGAGCAGGTGCGCCCCAAACGGCACCGTGCCCGCCGCGAACCGCGCCTGAACGTCTGGCGCGTTGTACGGGTAGGGATCGCGGGCCAACATCTGCCGCAAGCAGACGTCAACGAAGTGGTCCCACCCGTTGTCCCTGGCCGGACAGTCCGCGTCCACGCGCGCCTGGAACGCCGCATACGTGTGCGGCCCGTGTCTGACGAGATCAGACACTGTGTCTACCAGGCGCCGGGCACGTCGCCGGAAGGCTGGCAACTCCGCGGGATTGGCGGGGACAGATAGCGACATTTAGCTAACGAAGGCTGTGTGAGCTAAGGACACGGGAGAACGGGTGGACTCCGTGGCCCGTCCCGCTTGCTGTTGGCGTAATGTTGCACGACACTTCGCACGACACAGCTGCGCACCCCTCTTGCTCGCCCCTTCTCCCTTCCGTGTTCCGGTGCCCCTGTTGTGCTCGCTTGGTGTGCCCCTTGGCCCAACACAGTTGTTGGGGGGCCTGTTGCCAGGCAGGGTTGGGGGGGGGGGGGGCGCCCGACGCTGGCTCCGGTCCCTCCCCCCGGGTGTTTCCCCACGGGTGGGCCGATGCTTGCACTCCCCGTCAGGGTGTAACTCTGTTGTACGGGCCGTCCATTTGTACCCGCTCCGTACAAATGGACCTGCGTCGTATCCGGGTACGTCGGCCCTTCCGAACACCGGGTCGGGTACACTGTGGGTCGCTGGGGAGTCCTTGCGGGATAGGCACGTCTCTTGCCTACCCAGATGGACGCCGTGCCCTACCCGCAGCCCCTCACAGGACACGAACCGCAGTACGTGCCGTGGGGAGTGCTCTTGGTCAGGCCCATTGGCCACCCCCCCAGGCCGGTGCCACCTCGGGCCGCTGGCCAACGGTCCCGGGCGTAACCCACCTTATTGCTCGCGCTCAGATGGGGCCGATACGGACACCGGGGGGGCCCCCAAACCCCAGAGGTCGGGTACCTCACCAGCGCTGTTCGCGGGCTCTTGTCACCCCGCCCCCCCCCCCGTTGGCCCCTGCCTCCCAGCTTTCATCCCCAGGGGCGCTGTCCCGCGCCCCTTGCTGTGCCCCCTGGCTCCCGCCATGTCCCGTCTGCCCCTGCTGCCTGTCCCTGCTCTGGCGTGTTGGTGTCCTTGGTTGTTCGCTTTTTTTTTTTTTTTTTTTTTTTCTTTCTGCCCCCCCCATGTCCTCTCGCTGTCTCCTCGCCGTCCTCGCCCTTGTTGCGGGTGGGCGTAGGAGTAGGGGGCGGGGGGGGGGGCGTTCTCGCTGTCCTCCCTTTTGCGCAAGCACGTCGGAAGCACGGCGCAGGCACGAGGCACGGCACCTGTCCCTCCGCTAGGGGGGGGGGGGTTGCCGTGTGGCTCCCGTCGTCACCCTACCCTTCCTGCGGTTGCACCCCCGGCGGTCCCCCCGTGGGGGCTTGCACGGCGCGTGTTCCCCTTGGGCACGGTCGTCTCGCCCCTCTGCCTCCCCACCCTGCTGCGGTGTCCCCGGGGGGGGGGTCCGCCGCACGCTTTCGTCATCCCTTCTGCCCCCTCGCCTTCTCCCCGTCGCCCTCGCCTCTGTCCTTGGTGGGTGTGGGAGGTGGGGGTGGGGGGGGGGTGGGGGGCGCCCTCGTTGCCCTTCCTCCGGCGTAAGCACGTCGCAGGCACGGTACTGGCATGTGGCACGGCACTTGTCCTCCTGCTGGGGTGTGGGGCACGCCACGTGGCCCTTGTCTTCGCCCTGCCCACGCTGCGTGCGCCCCCCCGGTGCCCCTACCGCTGGAGAGGGGGGGCCGCTGCCCGCCCCTCCCTTCCTGCAACCCCCACCCTTGGGGGGCCGGAGGCATGTGGGGGGGGGGGTGGCCTTGTCGTTTTCCTTCCGTTGCCCTCGCGTCGCTGGCACGAGGCGTGGCCCCTGTCCCACTGCAGGGGGGGGGGTTTGCCTCGCGGCTCCCTTCGTCGCCCCTTCTATCCTACGCCCGCACCCCCGGTGGTCCCCCCGCCTGGGCTTGCACGGCGCGCGCCCTCTACGGGCACGGTCGTGTGGCTCGTCCCGCACCCTCCTACCTCTACCTCCCCACCTTGCCGCGTTGCCCTCGGCGGGGGGGGGCACTTTTCGCCCCCCCCCTACCCGCTTTCGCCCTCGGGGGGGCGGTGGTGTTGGGGGGGGGGGGAGGGGCGCCCTTGTCGCCTTCCCTCCGTTGCACGCACGTCGCAGGCATGTCGTAGGCACAACACAACCACGGGGCGAGGCACTTGGCTGCTGCGGGGGGAGGGGGGGTTTCCCCGTGGGCTTTCCCGCCCTGCTCCATGGTATAGGCCCCGCACTCCAGGATCACCAGCCGCTGTTGTCCCCTCGGCGGTAGTCGCCACGTCTCCGCATGGTGCTCAGTGTCCCGTGCCTGCTCCCTCCTGTGCCCATACTTACTGGAGGAGGTACGTACCCGGGTGGATGCGGGAGATGAAGAAGTGCGGGCAGCGGGGAGGACTTACCGTACGCCTCGAAGGCTTCTTGCGCCATCCGCTGCCCTGGTCGAGGGGAGGGCCCCTGTTTCGGCACCCAACAGCCCGGGGGGGGCCGACCGCCCATCCTCTCCCTGGTGCCTGTGTATCCTCTTCCGAGCGGCCTGATACCGGTGCCGTGGTATCAGTCCGCTGGAAGTGGCGGCTACAAAGCGGCCGGGCGCTCTCGTCCCCCGGGCCTCTGCCACCCCCGAGCGCGATGGAGGCCCCTGAGGTCCTATGGCAGAGACGCGGGGAGGCGGACGGGGGATTCATTTGTTACATCCCCTGGCCACCTAGTTAATCAGTACAGCTCAATCTACGCCGCAGGGGGCCCACCGGTTGGCGCCGCTGGTGCCCGTCCCCTCTGCGTCACACGTACTGCAACAGGCGCAGGGGGTCCAGTGGATGGCGCCACTGGCGCGTGTCCCCTCTGCGCCACTGGTGGGGTCATCGCACGGGAGGCCCTACGGATGGCGCCGCAGGTGCCTGTCCCCCCGTGTCGCTTCCTGCTTCCTGTCCTAGGCTTGACGGACATGACATGACGCATGGATGAGGTCAGAGTCGGTTTCAGGACGCGCACAGCGCACGGCACGACGTTTGGCAACTATCCCCTACCCTGCCCCCGCCGCTTCCTCCCTCGCCCTCTGTGCTTGCCTAACGCTGTGCATGCCCCTGTCTCCCTCGTCGCTCCCTCTCTCTGCTCTGGCTAGCACGGGGCGAAGCAATTCGCGAAGCATCCCTCCCTCCTTGCCGCCCCCCTCTGCTCCCGTCCTCTGGCCTAGCCCTGCCCCTCGTGTGCGCGTCCCCCCTCGTCCTCCCTCGCTCCCTTTCCCTGGCCCTTGGGTCTTTGTGCCCCTGTCTCCTTGTCCTCGTCCTCGCTGTACCCTCCCTGCTACGCACCTCTCCCTTTCCCTCTTCTCCTTGCCTCCCCCTGGCGCCCTGGCCTCTAGGCTTGTGGCTCGCTGGTCGCTCCGCACCCCCCTGCGGCCTTCGTCTCTCTTTGCCCGCCTTGCCTCCCCCTCCCTCCCCTGCCCTGTGTCCCCTCTACCTTTTGGTGGCCACCGTGTAGGCAAGTCGCACGCACGCACCTGGCCCTCATTGTACGTCTCTACGCTGCGCTTCGCCTTGTCCGGTGCCCCCGCGTACTGCGGGCGGCTCGCTCGGTTGTGGGGCACCTTTGTGCTTCTGCCCCACGCCCACCCCTTCATGCCGCCGTGGCACGCCCTCTTCCCTGCCCTGCCTTCTCTGCCCCTCCGCCCTCTGGCCAGCGCGAGCACATTGCGGAGCAGTTCGCGTGGCAGCGCTCTCTCTTTGCCCCCTCTCTCTGTCCTGGCCCCTTGGCCCTGTCCTGCCCCCTGTCTGCTCGCTCTCCCTCGTCCCCACGTCCCCCCTTCCCAGGTCCCTTGGTCCCTGGCCCTCAGTGTCTCTGTCCTCGTCTTCTCTTTGCCCTCCCGGCATGCATTTCGCGGAGCATCACGTGAGGCACCCCTCCCACTCCCCTTTCACCTTGCCGCTCCCTGGCGCCCTGGTTCTGTCTGCACCGCAGCCCGCGGCCCTCTACTCCCGCCCTACCTCCCCCTCCCTCCCCTGCCCTTGCCCCTCTCTATTCTTACTTTTTGTCCCCACGCTGGACACTTTGTAGGCATGTCGCACGCATGTCGCAGGTACGTTTCCGGCCCCTCCCTTCCTGCCCCGCCCTTTCCCCTCTCATCTCTACGCTGTACACTTCGCAGGACGCTGTGTTGGCATGTTGCATGCACGTCGCATGCACGCACCTGGCCCTCGTTTTGTGACTCTACGCGGGGCGGACCGCTTCGGGCAACGCGCCGCGGCGCCCCGCCTTGTCCAGTGCCCCCGCGCATTGCGGGCGGCTCGCTCGGCGGTGGGGCACCTTTGTGCTTCCGCCTCACGCTCGCTCCTTCGTGCCGCCGTGGCACGCCCCCTGCCCTGCCCTGCCTTCTCTGCCCCTCTGCCGACCGGCCAGCACGAGCACAATGCGGAGCAATTCGCGTGGCAGCGCTCCCTCTTTGCCCCCTCTCTCTGCCCTGGCCCCTTGGCCCTGTCCTGCCCCCTGTCTGCTCGCCCTCTCTTGTCCACTCGTGCCCCCTTTCCCAGGTCCCTCGGTCCCTGGCCCTCGGTGTCTCTGTCCCCGTCCTCCCTTTACCCTCCCGGCATACACTTCGCGGAGCAATACGCAAGGCACCCCTCCCACTCCCCCTTCCCCTTGCCGCTCCCTGGCGCCCTGGTTCCGTCTGCACCGGCCCGCAGCCTGCGGCCCTCTTCTCCCGCCCTACCTCCCCCTCCCTCCCCTGCCCTTTTCCTTCTCTACACTCCGCAGTTCACTTCGCAAGACACTTTGTTGGCATGTCGCACGCATGTCGCAGGCACACACCCGGCCCCTCCCTCTCTGCCCTGCCCTGTCCCCTCTCTACACTACTCAGGACACTCCGCATAACACTGCGTCGGCATTTCGCACGCATGTCGCAGGCACGCACCTGGCCTCTATTGGCGGCGTGTTCGGGAGGGCTGGCTCCACGCTGTGACCGCCCGCCGCTGCCGCAGCCCCCGCAGGAGCCGCCGCCGCGGGCTGCCACTCCAAATGCCGCGGGGGGCGCGGCCCTGGTAGGCCCCGGCTGCCCCCCGGCCAGGGTTTCGCTGTAGCCCCCGCGGCGCCTGGTCGCCGGGGGGCATCCATCACATATATCTGCAAGAAATCGAATATATATATATATATATATATATATATATATTATATATATATATATATATATATATATATATATATATATATATATATATAGTCATAGGCTACGTGGCTCAAATCCGAATTCCGCGGGCACCTAGTCCACCTGCAAACCCCCACTTTTTGTGGTTTCCAAGCCGCAGAATCGCCCAACGAGCCACCTAGACCCCCGTACCAGTGGTCACTTGGTGGGGCCAGAGGGCAGCCCAGCCTGCGCACGGCGGGGGCCAGCGGTGGGTCCATGAAGGTCCCCGGGGCGAAAAAAATCGTTTTCTCCAAAGTTGTTCCTAGACCACTTGGGATGCTCAAACAAGTGTTTCGGGGCCGTTTGGAGCCGGTGGTGACGCGTTTTGGGCCATGGAAAATCCCAAAATGCCTTGAAAATGGGCCGTTTTGGGACCAAAAGTGCGTCAAAAATGGGTCAAAAACACGTTTCCCCAAAAGTGATCCTTGACCATATGGGATGCGCAAACAAGTGTTTTTAGCCCATTTTGAGCCCGTGGTGACACGTTTTGGCCCATGGAAAATCCCAAAATGCCTTGAAAAGGGGCCGTTTTGGGACCTAAAACGGGTGAAAAATGGGTCAAAAACGTGTTTTTCCAAAAGTGAGCCTGGACCAACTTGGATGCTTAGACAAGTGTTTTTAGCCCATTTTGAGCCCGAGATCACGCGTTTTCGCCCATGGAAAAATTCCAATATGCCTTGAAAAGGGGCCGTTTTGGGACCCAAAATGGGTGAAAAATGGGTCAAAAACGCGTTTTTCCAAACGTGACCCTATATATATATATATATATATATATAGGATATATATATATATATATATATATATAGGATATATATGTATATATATATATAGGATATATATATACATATATAGGATATATATATATATATATATATATAGGATATATATATATATATATATATCCTCCAATCTACACCCCTCTCCCAACTCTAATTGGCTCCACCACACGGCTCTAAGGTACGTGCGAAGGATACAAAGTGGTGCATACATGTGGTGGAAGGGGCTACACTCGGTCACGTTCTGAGTGTCTATTTTTTTTCGATGCCAGCATTTTTCTAATGCATCGCCAAATCCTGGCTTGCCCTGTGAGACCACAGGACAGACAGGCTGTAAGTCCAGGTGCAGTACAGTTATCGCAGCTTAAGATCGCAACTCCCCCAGACGCTCAGAAAGTGCCGCTAGAATTTGTTGGTGGAAAAAATCAAGCTCGCCACTGACAAAATGACGCTGCCCATCCACCACAATTCGCTGTACGTCCCTCTTACTTCCTTGACGGCACTGCTGAACTCCATAGTCACCCAGACCGCTATTTCCGCAACCCGCAGCGCTGAAACAGGCGGACCCTGTTTTCTCCCGCAATTTGAGTATCCAACGCATGTTTCTTCTTCACAGCACAACGTGTATGACAGGCCGCCGCCACAAACGCAATACCCTCCGCAGCACTACGCCTACGAGTTCGATTGCCCAAGGCACGATTTTTATCAGCAGCACAACGCGTATGACAATTCGCCGCAACAAGCGCAAGCTTTACCGCAGCACAACGCCTACAATCTCCCGCCGCAACCAGCGCAGCCCGAAGTGAACTTCGTGAACGACTCCTGGCAGCCATATTCACAACAAGACCCCGAGGATCCCACGCGGCGGCACACCATACATCAGGGCGATGGCTCTTGGGAACCCTACCGCGCCCAGTTCACCTACGACAGGCCACCTTTGACCTCGCAAGATTCTCTTAATCAAGATGAGGCGCTTTTCCCGTGTGGAACCGTCACGCAGGTTTGCGGCAGTTCGCTCAAAACTCCGTGCGCCAGCCCAATTTCACATGACGAACCACAATATGCCCGATCCCCGGTTGAGTCCACGCTTGGTTACTTCTCGGTGCTCACGGACTACAACGATCCCGTTGATGGCACCGAGGCGCCATTGAACGAAGACGACACTACGACCGAAGAATCCACAGAGCCCGCTGTTGACATCGCTGAGATCTCTGAGGAGGTTGCAGAAGACTTCATGTTGAAGATGGCAACCGCACGGTCTGAAATGGTTGGAGAAGAAATCGTGGAACGCACCGCCCTTGGGTTGTTGCATGTGTTGGTAGACGAAACGGAAGCCCGTCATGCAGTACTCTCGAAAGAACTCTTCCGTTCCCACCAAGTACTGTCCCAGTTCACACAAAGACTGGAGGCAGTGTGCCGCAAGCAACTGCGGCAGTCGTTGCAGCACGGAGCCCAGCTGCACAAAGAACTAGCCGACGGACCGCTGATGCGCAGGCAATTGGAAAATGAATGCACACAGGAGCGCAAAAAGCGCATAGGCCCAAACACTCCAATGTTGTACAAGAACCGTGTATACGCATGGCTAACGAAGCAGATCTCGAAGGGTCAAAAAGGTGATGAATGGTTGAAGTATTGTGGCAAGCACGTGGACCCTTTTTGCCACACCCAGAACAGCCTCCTTGCTTTTCTTCGCCACCAAGGAACCGTCAGAGATGCCGCCGTGTTCCACCACTTACGCGCACCTCCATGGGAAAACGTGGCGCCACAAACCACGCCTTTGCCTGCGCCAGATGTCGCACCCAGAAAGACATCCTACAAGCCATTGAACAGAGTGAGCCGGCCCTGATTGCTGATCTTGTGGGCTCATCGCAGTCATCCGCATCGCCCCCAGTTCGCCCGTCTTCAGCGCTCTCACTTGTTGGCCCGGATGGCGACGATGTCCACACCCTCCTGAAGGAAGCTCAAGAATCCTTCCTGGACTTGTGGCAGACACCCTTCCCTGATAAGGAGTTAGCTACCCACTGGGTAGAGCACTGGGTAGCTTTTGCTGACTTTTTGCAACTGCACATCCTGCATTATATAACATCCTGTATTGAGATAGAAGGGGTCGCGCTGCAGCAGTCCCTCTTCACTTCCTCACTTCCTATTATGGAGTGTGACCTCTGGTAATGCAGTGACACCGCCGTAGACCCAGACACATAGAGTTCAGGAGTAATGGCCACGCAATACATGCACGGGACACATACAGCCACAACAAACGAACAGTCACAGGATGCACACATACACACACACACAACATGCATGCGAACACACCCACCCAGAGCTCAAAGTGCATTGCTCACGTACGTCTATGACAACAGGCCACCTGCGGAAAAGTGTACAGTGCCGTCCTTATCACAGTCCAGACTGCAGTCTCTACAGGGCAGTGAGCCCCAACACTTCTTCCAGCAACTGTGTGTGGCCAGTGCTACTGAATTCCATCTCAGCGCCTTCAGTTGCCCTGATCCTGATGCGTTGCTATCCTGAAGTATCTGTGTTTTCCCCTAGGGGCTAAACGATTGCACTGGTTTTATGCGACCATTACCCTGGCATATGCTTTCTTTGTTTCAGTCACTCAGTTCATTATGCTCACAGTCCTTCAACCATTGAATTCATTGCACCAGCCACCAACCTTTTCTGCTAACTGCAGATGATGCTTTGGGGTTTTGTTTTTCCAAAACAAACTCTGTGGCTTCATTTTTCTCCTGATGTGGATTCACATCAACTGTCCATATGCACAGTACCAGCTGGTTATGCAAGTCTGTTCACCAGATAAATTAGCATAAGGTATTTAGTCGCACTCACCAGCGGCCTGCTGCCCAACACGGCCCAGGGGAGTGACAGGGGCCAACAGGCAGTAGTCTGTCGATCCCTGTACAGACTTCAGACCCAGGCTCAGGTGGTATATGGTCTCTGTACATACTGAATACCCGGGAGGACAGGAACTCAATGATTTGCCACACATAGCCACAGCAACCCGAAGGTGGGCCTAAAACCCCATATGAGGGAAGTTGAGGCCATGCGTAGTCGCATTGAGCCACTGACACCCCCCAAACCTTCAGATTGTAGCATAGAGCAGACCCACAAGAACCCTGAAGATCCTGACATGTGTTAAAGGGGCTACACTCGGTCAAAACGGGATCAAAACGGGCTACAAACACTTGTTTGAGCATCCCAGGTGGTCCGGGATGGGTTTTGGAAAAACACTTTTTGGACCCATTTTTGAACGATTTTTGGTCACAAAATGGCCCGCTTTCAAGGCATTTTGGGATTTTCCATGAGCCAAAACTCGTCGCTACGGGCTCAAAATGGGCTAAAACCACTTGTTTGAGCATCATAAATGGTCCAGGATGATTTTTGTGAAAACACGTTTTTGACCCATTTTTGACCCATTGTTGGTCCCAAAACGGCCCATTTTCAAGGCATTTTGGGATTTTCCATGGCCCAAAACGCGCCACCATGGGCTCAAAACGGCCTGAAAACACTTGTTTGAGCATCCCAAGTGGTCTAGGAACAAGTTTGGAAAAAATCAGTTTTTTTGGCCCCGGGGACCCTGGTGGACCCACCGTTGTTATATGTGGGGCTGCGTAGGGGCTGCGCAGGGGCGCAGCGTGGTGCGGTGCAGGGGCGCAGCCGTGCGGGGCGGCAGCTGCGACCCGCACCGCGCAGGACCTCAGAAGGCACCGATGCGCCCCCTACAGCACAAATGCCCCACCCTGCGCGGCGACAAAGACGACAAGGAGCGGCGACAGACCATCACGAGCCAGAAGTTCCACCCCAATACGGGATACCTCTTCCACCTGATGTACGCGTATATCACCCAGGGGCGCCCAGACAGGGGCCTCCTCCGCCTCACCCCACGAGCCCAGGCCATCATCACCCAGGGGATAGGCGTCTATGCAGCGCCACTGCTGCAACCCACACAAATCACCGCCAGAACCGCCCAGGGGAACCCCATCTACGTCAATCACCCCACAGCAATTGCCCGCCTACCCATACCCAGCGACACCGACATCATCTACTTCACTGACGCATCCGGCACCCAGCAACGCACCCCCTCGGTCGGTTGCGCCTCCGTGCGCATCAACCGGCACGCGGACGGCCCCCACGTGGAACACCACACCGGGGCCACCATCTTTGGGGCGTCCTCCCACGGCGAACTGCGCACCATGGCAGACGCCGTCACCGCCACACCGCCACCCACAACGATCCGGCCCCGCAACATCTGGGTAGTCGTGGACGCCACGGTCGACATCCACCTCACCAGGCGCCTTGCGGACCTGCCCCTCCACAAGGCACTCCAGTCCGGCCTCACCACACAAGCGTTGGGACTATGGATGGCCTTCAGGGGCATGCACCCCCAGGACGCCCTACACATCGTCAAACAGGAGTCACACCGCTACGCATACGGCAATGGACGCGCAGACACGCATGCCAAACACCAGAACACCAGCCACACCCCAGGGCTCGAACACGTGCGACTGGACACCCCACACCACAGCAACCTGTAGCACCTGCCCCCGATACCCCCGGCCACACAGCCCCCCCAATGGATGCCCGAGGACACGCCGTAAACAGATCGAGACAAGCAGTACCACTACCCCACACCCACCCAGCAACTGGCCACCACACTGGGCCACCCAGGGAACACCGAACTCCTCCGACGCCTCGAAGACTCCGTCCACACCCCCCTCTACTACTCCGCCCTGCACCCGGATAGCCTCCCAGCGGACCTACAAAAACCCCGACTCCAAGCCGCCCTCGAACAGCTTCCCCCCCTCACCCGATACCACCGATGGAATGCGCGCCGCTAGATCCACGTCCCCGCAGGATACACCAAATGCATCTGCAACCACACGGAAGACGAAACCTGGGACCACTTCAAGGTGTGCCCCCTGTACAGAGGACTGGACACCCTCACAGACTGGAACCCATCCCACACCATCGCACAGCACGCCGGATGGCTGACGCAGTCCCCGGCGACCCAGCAACTCACCACCGTCCTCAAGCAGACGGAGGTACTCAAGGCGGTCCGCAGGGGACTCGTCCCCACTGCCGTCTACACCTTGCTACGCACCCACGCGGAGGACCCCCAGGCCACGGCCGCGCACATGCAGCGGACGGCCGTTGCCAAGACGGCGGAGCAGCTCACATACCGCACCCACAAATACCTGCAGCATGCAGCAACCCTGCCCCAAAAAAACCAAGCCCACCTCCTCAAACTCCGGTTCTACCAACCATGAGAACCTACCCCGTGACATACCAACACGGAACCCCCACCACGTCTACACACCGTCCACCGAGCACAGCACTGGCACAGGACACACGGGCACCACAGGCACCGCACACACTCCCACCAGCATGCACGCGCCACCAGCCCCCATCCGCCCACGCCGCCGTCCGTCCACAGCTACCACCAACCGCCAGGCACCGCATGTCCCCTCTGCGTACGCCAGCGGCTACCACAGACAGCCCTGCCCTGCAACCCAGACCACTGGGTCTGCCTGGGAGCCGCGCACCGCCTCACCCGCTGCTCCCAATGCGGGGACCTCAACCCCCACCACCGCGAGCGGCCCGCGGCCCCAGCCGCACCCCCCCCCGCCAGCCACCCCAGCTTCTTCGGGTTCCTCACCGACACCCTCCGGGACCACCTGGGAGGGTACTACGTGGCGGACGCGGCGGACCACGCATGGACCATAGCCGTGGCCACGGGCAGCACACCCCTGCCCCCCCACAGCCCACCCCTACGCCACAGCGGAGGCGGCTTGAACGTGGCGGCCCGCCACATCCTCCTCGCCCTATACCTCCACCACCGTGACCTACACCTCCCAGACCCACAACTCCCGGCCCCCCAAGCAGCAGCCCTGACGCCAGAAGCGTGGGCCGACACGGCACCAGAGGAGATAGCAGCCTACCTCCGAATCACTTGCCGCCGGTTCAACACCGCCCTCGGCCGACGGAAGGGAACACCTTACCCACTCAGCGCACTCCTCTACCCGACACACCACCCCCACCCCACACAACAGAAGCCCCCGGGGGGCTGGACGTCTTTTCGGGATGCCCACCTGGCCGCCCCCGACGAGGCCACCGCCACACGGATGGGCCTCACGGACCAGAAAACCTACGTCAGAAGCCTCAAGACGAGCCTCCAAGAGGCGCACCGCTGGCACGCCCGCTCCCCGTCGCCCCCACGGGAACAGGGGGGTTCACCCGCCCCCGACACCCACCCGGCCAAGAAGACCAAGACAGGTCAGGGGGCCCGCCAGCGCGCCCGCCAGCAGGGCACGACGCCCCGACCAGGGCCCGGGTCCAGCCACACCGCACCTCCCCACGCCCAGATTCCCGGGGCACACCAACAACACCGCCCCCGCCAGCGCCCACCACCACCACCGTACCGCAGCACGGGAACCCTGCAGCCCAGTCAGCAACCACCGCCGAAACACGTCCACACCATGCCAGGACCACCATACGTGCAGAGCCAGGGGACATGGCACCACCAACACCACCACCACGCCCCCGTCCCTCCCAACCCCTACCCCCTAATGCCCCCAAGCTACAGCGACCCCCACCAGCTACATCCCCACCACGCCCCAGCACAACCAGGCCCCACGAACCGCCCACCCCACATAGCGCACATCACCGCACCACACCATCACATATTCCACCACCACCAGCCCCTACCACCACACCCACCAACGCCGGGGTACCACACACAACCAGCACACCCTCAACACCACCACCACGCGGTCCAGCACCACCCGCCGCCCCCGCTACACGGGCCCACGACACACGAGCCACGGTACACCCCCATGGACCCGCGGGGAGCCGCGCACGCACACCAGCAGCACCAGGGCCTAGTAGAAGCGCCCCACCACCACCAGCAGCCCCCCCACCCACACCCCATACCAGCGAGCACCATCCACCAGCAGCCACCCATTACATACGGACCACAGCCCCACCCGGACGCTCATGCGGCCGCCTCCCACCCACACCCCGGCACCACAACCAGTCAAGAACCACAAGGGCCGCACAGCGCACACACGCAACACCCACACGACCCACAGGGACGCCCAGACCCCCAGCCAGCACAACACCCACCCCCGCCCCCCCCACCACCAACAGCGCCATCCCCACACCACCCCCCCCCGCCCCCACCCCGACACCAGGCCACGGACGCAACACGCGGCAGCCAGCAGCAGCCAATTGACGTCGATACCCCCGCCGACACAAGCCACCGCGAATCCCCCCTCCCGCGACCGCCACAAGAGACCCCATCACCGGACCCCAAGCGCAACAACGACGACCACCCCCCCCAACCCACACCACCGCCCCCATCACACCCCGCACCACCAGCCGCCGCACCGGCTGAACCCTACGCCCTACAAAACCCCGCAGCGGTACGGCAGCACCTCTGGGGACTCGGGGAACAGGACGTCGTGCTGTGCCGCCGCACCTCCGGCACCAGCACCCGCATCCGGGCGGCCACCCTGGTCCAGGCGGCCACCCTGGGGGAAGGCGTCCGAGACTTCCTCTTCGACGCCTTCCTCCACGTCGCCCGACACGACCGCCCCCCACGCGCCCCCCCCGTGGGCGAGAGCCCGCCCCCCACGGGGAGCCGCATCTGGGTGCCCCCCATCGACTGGGGGCGACACCTAGTCGGACACCCCGTGCCGGGGCGGGTGGACACCAAGGGCCGCATCCGCTACCACGAGCCCGACATGGCCCACCCCCCACCCGGCGCCACCCCCGACAACACCAAAGAGTGGGAGCGGGAAACATGGGTAGCCCGGATGGCCTCCCTGAGCAACTTCCGGCACCACGTCCCGGGGGACATCCGCAACCGCGACGAGCAGCAGCCAGCCCCCTCCACGTACATGACCCTCATGTACAATCCGCACTACACCCTCTCCACCACCCACTACCACGCACCCACTGACCACTGGGTGCCACACGGCACCGACTCCCTCCTCCCCGCCGACTACGCCCCCCCCCCCCCCCACACAACCCAGGCCCCGACACGTACGCCAGGGGGGACGACCCGGACGACCCCCACATCTGGGGCACGTGGGAACGCAAATCCCTGGACACGCTGCTCTCCATCCGCAGCGGCTACCAGGGCCTTGGTAGAGCGATGTATTGCCTCGCCAAGTGGACCCAACGGACCTGGGGGATCCCCACGGACCGATGGGTGTGGGTGGTCACACTGCGCCCCCAGCAGAGGGAAGCCCCCTGAAACCGCAGGGGACCCACCCCCCCACGCCCCACCACCCTACAGCTCTGCCCATACATGGTGGCAGCCCGCCTCATGACGCTGCTGTGGCCGGGCCCAGACACCCCCACCCAAAACTACCCCCACCTCACAGAGGAGGAAATGCCCGGCATCCAGCGATGCTTCTTCCGGACCCTCGACTACCTCCAGCAAACACACCCGCACGTCCTGGAGCAGATACGGCCACCCCCCGGGTAACCCACGTGCCCGCGCAGCCGAGACAACGCCGCCACACCAGCACCAGCACGCACGGATCACCAGGGAAAACGCGCGCACACGCCCGGTGCCCGAACCTGCACCCTCGTTCTCGCTACTTACAGGACCCAGCATCATACGCCCGCCCCCGAAGCCAAGGACCCTCCGCCGTCTCCCACAGCCCTCTCCTCCGCCTCTGACTTCACAACCTCCACCACCACGACCACCTCATCCACCACCACCACCACGTCCTCATCCAGCACTCCACCCCCCAGGCCGCGGGGGACACCTCCCAAACGGGCCCCCAAACCCGCCCCCACCGCGAGCAACCCCACCGCCGCCAAGGCCCAGCTCCGACGAGGCCCACACCCACGACCCAGCCGAAACCCAAGACCGCCGCCAAACAGCCACCCAAACCCGTCAGCGCGCCACGACCGCAACCCGCAGCCAAGCCCAAACCCAAGTCCCAACCCGGCGCCACGACGGCAGCGCGAGCCCGGCCGCCCGAGGACGTCCTCTATGACATTCGGCCCCAGCCGTCCCAGGCCCGGTGGCAGCAGCGCCCAGCACGGCGCCCCCCCACCGTAACCGACGCCGCCGCCACCACCTTCACAGCGGAGCGCGCCGCGGCCAAAGCACGACGCACCTCGTCCTGCCACCTCTCAAAGCCCGCATCCCAGGCCCACGGACCGCCCCCGACCAGGCCAGAACGACGCCAGGGTCCGCCAGCAGCGTCTCCGCCCCCCTACCAACCCTCGATGACAGCCCACATGCAGCGCATGCCCCACTACCGCCGCCGCAGCGAGTCCCCGCCCAACCCCGAGGCGGAGACCGTGCGCGCACACCCGCGGGTCCACATCCGCGCGCGCCCCCACTCCCCGCGCACCCCCACGGAACAGGACTACGAGGAATCCCCCAGGCCCGTCACCGCCACCGGTCCCCACGACCCCGTCACACTCACCCACGCCAACTCCTCCGCCCAAGACCGCAGGCCCGCCCAGGGACAGTGGTGGCAGCGCTGGACCCACACGCAGCTCTGGGAGCTGCGAAAGTGGGCCCGGGGAGAGCCCTCCCTCGAGGGCCTGGTCCATCGGCCCTGCAAGGGGTCGGTGGAGAACTGCCGCCTCCGGCCGGCGGGGGGGTGGATGCCGCAGGCCGCATGGGAAGCCATGCTGGCCGATGCGCTCCAACCCCTGGGAGTCCACCCCCGCAACCTCCCCGCGCCCCAGGACCACTCGTTTGTCCTTAGGCGCCTGCGGGAGACCCTCCAGGAGACACAGCGAGACGGCATCCGCCTGTGAGACATCACCCAAAGCCCAGCCCCGCACAAACACACCCCCTCACCACCCCACAAGCGTCGGCGCACCGACACCGGCGGCACCCACAGCACCCCAGGAGCCCTGCGCACCACACAGCACGACGCGCCTGACCCCCCGGCCAGCGGCGCCGCCACCTAACCCCGTTACCCAGCAAACCACCACCACGGGGCGCCACGCCAGGCCCCGCCCAGAAGTCACCAAACGAACCGGACGCCGAAGGACGCCAACGCTCACAACAACGGGCACCACTACGCCCAAAGGCACCGAACCCAGGCCCGCTACCGTCGCAACCGCCTAACCGAGCCAAAACCCAAACACAAATCAAACCGGAGCCACACCCCGAAACCGCTAACCCTTGACTCCTAACCAGGCCCGCCGAGGGAACAACGTAACCACAGCCCACACCCACAGCCCACACAGCCGCCTAACCAGCCAGCTCCAGAAGCAAAGAGACACCTCACCAAACCCACCCTGACCCAAGCCCGGGTACATCAGGACGCGCGAGCCGCACCCCTGGGGCGCGACCGCCGCCACAGCACCGACGACACACGCCAGAGGACACAACACTATTGCACCGCCGCACCAGCTGCCCGTGCCTGTGCCTGCAGTGTACGCGCGCCCCTGTTTTTCTTTTTCTTCCACAAAAAAAAAAAAGAAAAAAAAACGAAAATTAGGGGGGGAGGAAGAGGGACACAACCACCCATGGCACACGCGCACCGCACACAGCGCGCACACCGGTGAACGGGAGCTAGGTGGCCCAGGACACCGCACACGCAACACAACACACCGAGCGAGCACACCGGTGAACAGGAGCCAAGTGGCCCAGGACACCGCAGACGCAACACAGCAAACCGCGCGGGCACACTGGTGAACAGGAGCCAAGCAGCCCAGGACACTGCTCACACGTAGGGCGGCCGAGGGACAGGAAAGAACCAATACCCCATGGGTCGGACGCACTGGGGCGACCCAGCCGACCCACCGCACCAGTGGCAGGAGCGGTACTCCAAGGCCACTGGTCCGAGCCCGGCCAGGCTGCAGCGGGGACCGTGGCAAACGTCACCCGGAGCCATGGAAGCAACCGATGACAGGCAAGCCGGTACACAGTCCAGGAGGGGGTCACCTGCCAAGCAGAGTGGCCCCGCAACTCAAACCACAAGGGTGAGGCGGTCGTACCGTAGACTAGCGGGAGCAATACCCCTTGTGGTGAGAGATACTCCACACGGCTGGGCAGCCCCCAGAGCTGCCGCCCAAAGGAGGGGGCATGTGGCCCTACCCATGGACACATGTGGGGACACCCTCCCACCTGGGACACATGAACCGGGTGGCCGCGACAATGCCTTCCCAAGCACATGCGGGAGCGGCTCAGAAGGCACCTGACATAGGGCAGTGGGAGGGACAGGACGTCCCCTTAGTAAGACCTTCTTCCTGCAATGTCAAACCCTACCTATATATATATGTGGGGCTGCGTAGGGGCTGCGCAGGGGCGCAGCGTGGTGCGGTGCAGGGGGCCAGCCGTGCGGGGCGGCGCAGGGGCGCTACAGTGTGGGGCCGCGCAGGGGCGCGGCGCGGGGCTGCGCTGGTGCGCAGCGTGGGGCTGCGTAGGGGCGGTGGGGGCACGGTGTGCTCGTTGGGGGGGGGGGGGGGGCTGTGGGCTGGTGGGTGGGTGCGCGCGCGAGGGGGACGGGGTTGCGGTGAGCTCAGCCGCAGAGCGTCACCGTGCGGCCGACCGGGCGGAGGAGCGGCCGGGGCTGGCCATGGTCCGCCGGGGAGCCCGCGGCGCTCGAGGTGTCAGGGGGGCCGTGGTCAGCGGTGGGGCCCGCACCCCGCTTGGCGGGGACGAATCCCGCCGAGCATCATCCACGGGGCTGAATCCTGGTGGAGGCGGGGGGGAAGCGCCACGCCGTCCCCTCGCGGCCGAACCGGACCGGGACGGGCCCCGCCGGAGGGATACCGGGGGGGCGGGCGGGGCTGGGCACCGGGGCTCCGGGGCCCGGGTTACTGGTGGTTGTGGGCCAGCGCAGGGGAGATCAGGCGGGCCTTTGGGCTGCGGCTGGTGAGGGGGGGCGTGGAAGGGACGGGCGGGCTCGGGGGCAAACCCCCAGAGGCCCCCGGGGGCTGGGGGAGGGCTCCCGAGGGCGGCCGTTCCTCGAGGGGGGGGGGGGGGGGTTGCTCCCTGCCCGGGCTGCGCAGGGGCTCAGCGTGGTGCGGTGCAGGGGCGCAGCCGTGTGGGGCGGCGCAGGGGCGCAGCAGTGTGGGGCCGCGCAGGGGTGCAGCGTGCGGCGGCGCAGGGGTGTGGCGTGGGGCCGCGGAGGAGCGCGGCGTGGAGCCGCGTATGGGCGCGGCACGGGGCCGCGCAGGGGCGCAGCGCGGGGCTGCGCAGGGGCGCAGCGTGGGGCCGCCGAGGAGCGCGGCGTGGGGCCGCGTATGGGTGCGGCATGGGGCCGCGCAGGGGCGCGGCGCGGGGCTGCCCAGGGGCGCAGCGCGGGGCTGCGCAGGGGCGCAGCGCGGGGCCGCGCATGGGCGTGGCATGGGGCCGTGCAGGGGCGCAGTAGCGTCGGGCTGAGTAGGGGCGCAGCGTGGGGCTGCGCAGGGGTGCAGCGCGGGCCTGAGCAGGAGCGTAACGTGGGGCTGCGCAGGGGCGCAGTAGTGTCGGGCTGCGCAGGGGCGCAGCGTAGGGCTGGGCAGGGGCGCAGCGCGGGGCTGGGCAGGGGCGCAGCGCGGGGCCGCGCATGGGCGTGGCATTGGGCCGTGCAGGGGCACAGTAGCCTGGGGCTGAGTAGGGGCGCAGCGTCGGGCTGCGCAGGGGCGCAGCGTGGGGCCGCGCAGGAGTGCAGCGTGGGGCCGCGCATGGGCGCGGCATGGGGCCGCGCAGGGGCGCGGCGTGGGGCTGCGCAGGGGCGCAGTAGCGCTGGGCTGCGCAGGGGCGCAGCGTGGGGCTGCGCGGGGGCGCGGCGCGGGGCTGCGCAGGGGCGCAGCAGCGTGGGGCTGCGCAGGGGCGCAGCAGCGTGGGGCTGCGCCGGGGCGCGGCATGGAGCCGTGAAGGGGCGCAGCAGCGTGGGGCTGCGCAGGGGGGCAGCGTGGGGCTGAGTAGGGGCGCAGCGTGGGGCTGTGCAGGGGCGCAGCAGTGTGGGGCGGCGCAGGGGCGCAGCAGTGTGGGCCTGCGCAGGGGCGCAGCGCGGGCCTGCGCAGGGGCGCAGCAGCGTGGGGCTGCGGCGGGGCGCGGCATGGGGCGGAGAAGGGGCGCAGCAGTGTGGGGCTGCACAGGGGCGCAGCGTGGGGCTGAGTAGGGGCACAGCGTCGGGCTTCGCAGGGGCGCAGCGCGGTGCGGCGCAGGGGCGCAGCAGTGTGGGGCGGCGCAGGGGCGCAGCGCGGGGCTGCGCATGGGCGCGGCATGGGGCCGTGGAGGGGTGCAGCAGCGTGGGGCTGCGCAGGGGCGTAGCGTGGGGCTGCGTAGGGGCGCAGCGTGGGGCTGCGCAGGGGCTCAGCATGGGGCTGCGCGGGGGTCGCGGCAAAGGGCTGCGCAGGGGCGCGGCAAGGGGCTGTGCAGGGGCGCCGAAGCGTGGGGCTGCGCAGGGGCGCAGCGTGGGGCCGCGCAGGGGCGCAGCAGCGTGGGGCTGCGCCAGGGCGCTGTATGGGGCCGCGAAGGGGCGCAGCAGCGTTGGGCTGCGCAGGGGTGTAGCGTGGGGCTGAGTAGGGCCGCAGCGTGGGGCTGCGCAGGGGCGCAGCGTGGTGCGGCGCAGGGGCGCAGCAGCGTGGGGCGGCGCAGGGGCGCAGCAGTGTGGGGCGGCGCAGGGGCGCTGCGCGGGGCTGCGCAGGGGCGCAGCTGCGTGGGGCTGCGCAGGGGCGCGGCGCGGGGCCGCGCATGGGCGCGGCATGGGGTCCTGGAGGGATGCAGCAGCGTGGGGCTGCAAAGACGCGCAGCGTGGGGCTGCGTAAGGGCGCAGCGCGGGGCTGCGCAGGGGCGCAGCGTGGTGCGGCGCAGGGGCGCAGCAGTGTGGGGCTGCGCAGGGGCGCAGCGCGGGGCTGCGCAGGGGCGCAGCAGCGTGGGGCCGCGCAGGGGAGCAGCAGCGCGGGGCTGCGCAGGGGCGCAGCGCGGGGCTGGGCTGGGGCGCGGCGTGGGGCCGCGCAGGAGTGCAGCGTGGAGCCGCGTATGGGCGTGGCATGGGGCCGTGAAGGGGCGCGGCGCGGGGCCGCGCTGGGGCGCAGCAGCGTGGGGCTGCGCAGGGGCGTAGCAGGGTGCAGCTGCGCTGGGGCGCGGCATGGGGCCGTGCAGGGGCGCCACAGCGTGGGGCTGCGTAGGGGCGCAGCGTGGGGCTGCGTAGGGGCGCAACGGTTTGGGTCGGCGCAGGGGTGTAGCAGTGCGGGGCTGCGCAGGGGCGCAGCGCGGGGTTGCGCAGGGGCGCGGCGTGGGGCCGCGCAGGGGCGAAGCGCGGGGCTGTGCAGGGGCGCAGCGCTGGGTTGCGCAGGGGCGCAACAGCGTGGGGCCGCGCAGGGGAGCAGTAGCGTGGGGCTGCGCAGGGGCGCAGCAGCCCGGGGCTGTGCAGGGGCGCAGTAGCGTGGGGCTGCGCAGGGGCGCGGCAGCCGGGGCTGTGCAGGGGCGCAGCAGCGTGGGGCTGTGCAGGCGCGCAGCGCGAAACTGGGCAGGGGCACAGCGTGGGGCCGCGCAGGAGTGCAGCGTGGGGCCGCGTATGGGCGCGGCATGGGGCCGTGCAGGGGCGCGGCGCGGGGCCGGGCAGAGCGCAGCAGGCCGGGGCAGCGCAGGGGCGTAGCAGCGTGGGGCTGCGCTGGGGCACGGCATGGGGCCGTGCAGAGGCGCCGCAGCGTGGGGCTGCGTAGGGGCGCAGCGTGGAGCTGCGTAGGGGCGCAACGGTTTGGGGCGGCGCAAAGGCGTAGCAGTGCGGGGCTGCGCAGGGGCGCAGCGCGGGGTTGCGCAGGGGCGCAGCGTGGGACCGCGCAGGGGCGCGGCAAGGGGCTGCGCAGGGGCGCAGCGCGGGGTTGCGCAGGGGCTCCACAGCATGGGGCCGCGCAGGGGATCAGCAGCCCGGGGCTGGGCAGGGGCGCAGTAGCGTGGGGCCGTGCAGGGGCGCGGCAGCCAGGGCTGTGCAGGGGCGCAGTGGCGTGGGGCTGTGCAGGGGCGCCGCAGTGTGGGGCTGTGCAGGGGCGTAGCAGCGTGGGCACAGCAACCTGGGGCTGCGCAGGGGCGCAGCAGCGTGGGGCTGCGCTGGAGTGCAGCGTGGGGCTGCGCTGGAGTGCAGCGTGGGGCTGCGCTGGAGCGCAGCGTGGGGCTGCGCTGGAGTGCAGCTCGGGGCTGCGCCGGAGTGCAGCGTGGGGCTGCGCTGGAGTGCAGCGTGGTGCTGTCTAGGGGTGCAGCAGCGCGGGGCTGCACAGGGGCGCAGCGTGGGGCTGCGCTTGGGTTGCGCGTTGCGTAAAGGTGTAGTATGGGGCTGTGCAGGGGCGCAGCGTGGGGCTGCGCAGGGGCGCAGCAGCTTGGGGCTGCGCAGGGGTGCAGCAGCGTGGGGCTGCGCAGAGCAGCTGTGTGGGGTGGCGCAGTGGTGGGGGGGCTGTGTAGGGGCGCAGCGGCATGGGGGTGCGCTGGGGCACAGCGTGTGGCTGTACAGGGGCGCAGTGCGGGGCTGCGCAGGGGCGCAGCGTGGGGCTGCGCAGGGGCGCAGCAGCGTCAGGCTGCGCAGGGGCGCAGCGCGGAGCAGCCTTGGGGGGCAGCGTGGGGCTGCGCTGGGGCGCAGGCGGCGGCACGGCAGTGGTGGGAGGCTGCGCAGGGGCGCATCATGGGGCCGCGTATGGGCGCGGCGCGGACCTCCGCAGGGGTGCAGCAGCGTGGGGCTGTGCAGAGCAGCTGTGTGGGGCGGCGCAGTGGTGGGGGGGCTGTTTAGGGGCGCAGCGGCATGGGGGTGCGCTGGGGCGCAGTGTGTGGCTGTACAGGGGCGCAGTGTGGCGCTGCGCGGGGGCGCAGCATGGGGCTGCGCAGGGGCGCAGCAGCGCGGGGCTGCGCAGGGGCGCAGCGCAGAGCAGCCCCGAGGGGCAGCGTGGGGCCGTGGGGGGGCGCAGTGTGGGGCTGCACAGGGGCGCAGCAGCGTGGGGCTGCGCAAAGGTGTTGTGTGTGGCTGCCTAGGGGCGCAGCGTGGGGCTGCGCAGGGGCGCGGCAGTGTGGGCTGCGCGCGGGCGCAGTGGCGTGGGGCCGCGCATGGGCGCAACAGCAAGGGCTGTGCTGGGGCGCAGCAGCGCGGGGCCGCGCTGGGGCGCTGCAGCGTGGGGCTGCGCAGGGGTGCAGTAGCGTGGGGATGCGAAGGGGCGCAGCATGGGGCTGCGCTTGGGCGCGGCAGCATGGGGCTGTGCAGCGGCGCAGCAGCGCGGGGCTGCGCAGGGGCACAGCGGCGTGGGGCTGTCGTGTAGGGTAGAGGAAGGGCTGGCGTGAGGGCGGCAGGGGTTGTGGGGCCCTGCTCGACAGACAACGGTCCAGAGTCGGGCCCCCGGTGGGCAGCCGGGGGCGGCGTGGGGCGCGTGGGGGGCGTGCCGTGGGGTGGTGCGGGGGTGCGGCCTGCTACCTAGCCTTTCACTACGAGGATGTGGCGAGGAAGACGCAGGGGAACTGAGGCCGGAAAGCCTGGGGGTGGGGGCTGGGGCGCTGGCGGCGGGTTATCCCCGGCTGGGATCGCCGGGGTGCCCTGGGGTCCCGTGGGGGCGGAGGCTCCCCACGTCGGCCGGGTGCGAAACCACGACCTGTGTTTCCGTCACCGAAGTTCTTAGGGTTCCACCCCAGGAACGTATCCGCCGCGGGGACGGTGGGCCGGGACGGCCAAGGGGGATGACAACGAAGAGGAAATGGGGGGCCAGGATGAGCCTGGCGGTCGGCACTTTCCCTCGGCCTGGGGGAGGCCGTTGCCCGGGGCTATTCCCTTCCTCCCGTGGCCGTGGTTCTGTGGTGGGTGGTGGTGTGGCTACCTCCGACGGTTGTCTGTGCCTGGTGCCGTGGGTACAGACCCCCGTTGGGGGCGGGTACGAAGCGCCAGGTCGCCTCGTCCGCCCTGCACAACAGCCCGCCAGGCGCCGGTTGGCCTTTAGCGCCAGCGGTTGTTGGGGGGGGGGCGCTCGGGGCAGTTCCAGGCCCCTCTGCTCTCCTGGCGGCCCGCACTGCCGGTATAATGCTACAAGGGGCTGCGCGGGCTCGTACTGCACGCGCGGGCCGCGCCGCCCCAGCTGGGGGGACAGGGGGGGGGTCAGGGGGTCGCGGCAGGTGGATGGAGGGTGGCGGGGGCTCGTACCGCGCACTGGCGGGCCCCACCACCCTCCAGACGGGAGGCGCAGCTGCAGGGGTTCTGGGGGCCCCACCCAGGGGCCTTCGCCCCCCCCCGTGCGGTTTCGGTGTGGGGGAGGGGAGGCAAAGGCCACTCGCGGCCATGACACATGGTGCATAGGGAGGGAGGCATGACACACGCAACGCCATGATGCGTGTGGCAGGGGGAAGGGGTGCAAGGCCTGGACCCCCACCGCTTGCGGGGGGTCCTCTTGCTCGTAAGGCCGCCGTCCGTCGGCGGCTGCGGCAGCCCACCTCGGGGGCTTTGCTACCTGAGAGAGGAGGGGCGGGAGTGTGGGGGGGCGGTGGGGGCACGGCGTGCACGTCGGGGGGGTGGGGGGGGGGCTGTGGGCTGGTGGGTGGGTGCGCGCGCGAGGGGGACGGGGGTGCGGTGAGCTCAGCTGCAGAGCGTCACCGTGCGGCCAACGGGGCGGAGGAGCGGCCGGGGCTGGCCCAAGTCGGCCGGGGAGCCCGTGGCGCTCGAGGTGTCGGCGGGGCCGCGGGCAGCAGTGGGGCCCGCACCCCGCTCGGCGGGGAGGAATCCCGCCGAGCGTCTTCAACGGGGGCGAATCCTGGTGGAGGCGGGGGGGAGCGCCACGCCGTCCCCTCGCGGCCGAACCGGACCGGGACGAGCCCCCCGGAGGGATACCGGGGGGGCGGGCGGGGCCGGGCACCGGGGCTCCGAGGCCCGGGTCCCTGGTCGTTGTGGGCCGGCGCGGGGGAGACCGGGCGGGCCTCTGGGCCGCGGCTGGTGAGGAGGGGCGTGGAAGGGCCGGGCGGGCTCGGGGGCGAACCCCGAGAGGCCCCCCGGGGCTGGGCGAGTGCTCCTGAGGGCGGCCGTTCCTTGAGGGGGGGAGGGGGTTGCTCCCTGCCCGGGGGAAGACGGGGGCCCCTCTTGAGCGAGGGGGGGGGGAGGGCGTGTATCGCCTGGTGTAGGGCCATGTCGATTCATGGCCGCGCGGCATGGGACTATATCCCCAACCCTCCGCGCCGGAGTCCCTTTTTTTGGGTCGAATCGAATCGACATGGCCCTACACCGGGCGATACACGCCCTCCCCCCCCCTCGCTCAAGAGGGGCCCCCGTCGTCCCCCGGGCAGGGAGCAACCCCCCCGCCCCCCTCCTTCAAGGAACGGCCGCCCTCGGGAGCCCTCGCCCAGCCCCCGGGGGCCTCTCGGGGTTCGCCCCCGAGCCCGCCCAGCCCTTCCACGCCCCCCCCCTCACCAGCGACAGCCGATGGGCCCGCCCGGTCTTCCCCTGGGCCGGTCCACAACCACCAGGGACCCGGGCCCCGGAGCCCCGGTGCCCAGCCCCGCCCGCCCCCCCGGTATCCATCTGGCGGGGCCCGTCCCGGTCCGGTTCGGCCGCGAGGGGACGGCGTGGCGCTCCCCCCGCCTCCACCAGGATTCGCCCCCGTGGATGATGCTCGGCGGGATTCGTCCCCGCCGAGCGGGGTGCGGGCCCCACCGCTGACCGCGGCCCCCCGACTCCGCGAGCGCCCTGGGCTCCCCGGCCGACTTTGGCCAGCCCCGACCGCTCCTCTGCCCCGGTCAGCCGCCCGGTGACGCTCTGCGGCTGAGCTCACCTCACCCCCTCGCCCTCACGCGCGCGCCTGCCCACCAACCCACAACCCCCCCCCCCCCCACGTGCTCGACGTCCCCCCACCACCCCTGCCCACCGCTCCGCCTCTCAGATGGAGGACACCACCATGGTGAGCTGCCGCAGCCGCCGACGGTCGGCCGTTGGGCTGACAAGAGGACCCCCCCATACGCGGTGGGGGTCCAGGCCTTGCCCCCCCTTCCCCCTGCTGCATGCATCATGGCGTGGCGTGAGTCATACCTCCCTCCCTATGCACCATGTGTCATGGCCGCGAGTGGCCTTTGCCTCTCCCTCCTCACACTAACCATAAGGGGGGGGCCGACGGCCCTTGGGTGGGGCCCCCAGAACCCCCTTGCGCAGCGACGCCCGACTGGAGGGTGGTGGGGCCCGCCGGTGCGGGGTTCGAGCCCCCGCCACCCTCCTTCCACTGGCCGCGACCCCCTGCCCCCCCCCGGTCCCCCCCCTGTCCCCCGACCCGGCTGGGGCGGCGCGGCCCGCGCGTGCGGTTCGAGCCCGCGCCGCCCCTTGTTGCATTATACGGACAGCGCGGGCCGCCAGGAGAGCGGAGGGGCCCCGCACTGCCCCGAGCGCCCCTCCCCACAACGGCTGGCGCTAGAGACCTAGCAGGGCCTGGCGGGCTGTTGTGCAGGGGGGGCGAGGCGACCGGGCGCTTCATACCCGCCCCCTACTGGGGTCTGTGCCCACGGCACCGGGCACAGTCGCCGGTTGGGGGGTACCTCACCGCCACCCACCACCGCACCACGGGCACAAGGGAGAGGTAATAGCCCCGGGCATCGGCCTCCCCCAGGCCGAAGGCAGGTGCCGACCGCCAGGCTCATCCTGGCCCCCCACTTCCTCTTCATAATCATCCCCCTTGGCGGTCCCGGCCCACAGTACCCGCGGCGGCTAAGTTCCTGCGGTCGAATCCTAAGAACTTCGGTGACGGAAGAACAGGCCGAGGTTTCGCACCCAGCCGACGTGGGGAGCCTCCGCCCTCACGGGGCCCCAGGGCACCCCGGCCATCCCAGCCGGGGATAACCCGCCGCCAGCGCCCCATTCCCCCGCCCCAGGCTCTCCGGCCTCAGTCCCCAAGCAGTCTTCACCCTCATCACTTCCTCGTAGTAGGACACCGGTAGCAGGACGCACCCACCACCACCACACGCCACCGACCCCCAGAGCCCAGCTCTGGACCGCCCACCCCGCCCAACCCCCCCCGGCCCACGCCCAGAGACGACCACCACCCGCACCTGACCCCCCCCCCCTTTCTACATTTGCGCCACTGCCAGTAGCACTGTTCGCTCTGCATGCCGGAGCCTCCGGGCCCTGAGCGCTTGCCTCGGCTTCTCCCTTCCTCCCGCCCGCCCACCCCGACCAACCCCTCCCACCCCCACCCCACACCACGACTGGCGCCCACAGCCGGCAACGGACCTCCCACCCCCCAGCACGCCGTGTGTCGGAATCTCCCTTGCTCCGCTCCCCACAGGCACCTTTGCTCACCCATTCTCAGCTCTGTCCCCCGATCTCCAGCGCGAACAGTTGACGGCGGCCAACGCCTGGCCCCTCCTGTCCATCGCCCTGGACTCCCAGCAACCCCCACGCCTGCTGGCCTCTGCGCGCCACATGCCGGCAAATGTGGACGTCCTCTCCATCCCCCTCGCCGGCTCCTTCATCGAAGCCAGCCCCCTCCTCTGGTGGTTCACCTTCACCGAGCAGCTCACCGAGAACGAGATCTCGTGGCGTCTGTTCCGATGGCGCCTGGCGACTGTCGAGGACATGGACTCCCTCTCAGCCGCCCTGGACCTGCCGTGGGGCTGGCTCTCCCTTACCCCCTCCCTCCCCGACCACTACATCGCCGCCCACCACTCCCTCGCGCACCAGCTGCTCCCGCACCCCCCTGACACCCCCACACTACTACGGTCCCTGGCCCGGTTCACCTTTCCCCTCTCCACGCAAGACCTCGCCGCCCAGTCCTCTGCCCTCCGGGAGGCATCGGCCGCCCGCGGCTACGTCTCTCGCGCTGCAGTCCTCTCCTCCCCCTCCATCACTTCCGCCATTCGCACAGTCCTCCGGCTGCCCTCCCCTCCCCTGGAACCTCACGGCATCACGGCGTCACGGCGTCACGCTCTCCCTGGGCAGGGCGCAAGGGAGCAGTTGGCCGGCGTCACGCTGGCCGGGCGTGTGCCGACAACGACCGAGGGGGGGGGGGGGGGGCGCCGTGGAGTGGAGGGGGGGGGGCGTGCGTTGAGGAGGGTGGGGCCACCTGTGGAAGTCACCCTGGAGCCCTCCCCCGTCTCGCGGGGGGAGACTTACTCGTCCTGTGCGAAGCGGCTGTGGTGGGGATGGAGGGCGGGGCGGTGACCTTGGGGTGGGGAAGGCACGCCCGGGTCCACGGACATTCCGCGCCTTGCCCGAACATCCCGCCGAGGTGGCCGTTCCTCGTGTGCGGCCGTTGCGTGGCCGGGGGCGCTGGCCCGTGCTTCTAGCTTTCTACGGGGGCGAGGGGAGACCTGGGAGTTGCTCTCTGCCGGCGCCTAGTCAGCTTTGCTGGAGCTGTGTTGCGGCCCCCTCGTCCCCGGTAGTGCGGGCGCGCGCGCGCGTCGGTCATGGGGCAGGGAGGGCACAAGGGCGGGAGCACAAGAGCACGAACAGGGGTTCACAGTTGCTGGCGTGCCGTGTTCGGTTCAGGTGCTGTCCCCTGGCGCCTGTCCCTGTGCTCTGTGTATGGGAGGCCGCGCGGCACAGCCGGCGGGGGATCGAGGCCCGGGCCGGGCGCATGGGTAGCGGCGGGCGGCCGGGTCGGACGCGGCGCCATGCGGGTGCGGGGCCCGTGTTGGTCGCGGGGGGGTGCGGGCGGTCCAGCCGGCGGTTGGCAGTGGCCCTGAGCGCCCCACAGAGTAGGGTCGGTGGGCGTGTTGGGGGAGGTCGGGTCCTGCAGGCCACGCTGCGGAGGGCGCGCGCGCAAGGGCGCCGGTGTGCCCGGTGCGGGCCCCTCTGCGGGCCGAGGGACCTGCGGTGTGCTGGTTGCGTTGCCTGCGGGCTGAGGCCGGGGCCGGGCGCATGGGTAGCGGCGGGCGGCCGAGCGGGTGCGGGGCCCGTGGCGTTCGCTGGGAGGTGCGGGCGGCCCAGCCGGCGGTCGGCAGAGGCCCCAAGAGCCCCACACTGTGGGGTCGGGGGGTGTGCAGGGGGCGAATGCGCCGTGCAGGCCAAGCTGCGGGGGGCGCACGCGCAACGGTGCCGGCGTGCCTGTCGGGGGCCCCCTGCGGGCCGTGGGAACTGCGGCTGGCGGAAAGCGCTGCTCGGGGGCCGAGGTCCGGGCCGGGCGCGTGGGTAGCGGCGTCCACGGGCTCAGGTGCCCGAGGCGAGCGCGGGGCGGTGCGTGTGGGCCGGCTGGTGGCCGGTGGCCTCACTGAGAATCCCACACGGAGGGGTCGACCGGCGTGCCGGGGGCGTACGCCATGTGCAGGCCGGGCAGCAGCGGGCGCACGTGCAGGGCATCGGGGTGCCCGATGAGGACCTCACTGAGGACCGAGGGGTTGGCGGCAAGCAGTATGCGTTGCCCGGGGGGGGTGGCGGCCAGGAGTGGGAGGATGTCCGCGGCCCGCGATGGTGGGATGAACACAACGTGGGCCGGGTGTGGCCCCGGGAGTGGCGCCGGGGGAAGCGGGACCACAGGCCGGCGGTCTACCGTGAGGCGCCGAGTGGCGCAATGGCGGAGGAGCCAGACTAGGGCGATGCTGTAGCGCAGTGTGTGGGGCTGGGTGCAGGGCGGCGTGTGGACGTGCGGCGGGAGGGGGGGGGGCGGGGCGGTGATGTGGGAGGGGGCGCGGCGGAGGAGTGACGCTAGCAACGTGTGCGTCGTGCTGAGGGTGGAGAGGAGCTCGCGGAGGAGTTCCTCCCGGCCGGCGCTGTCCAGCAGAGGGGGGGCGCCGTGGGGGGAGGAGGAGTGCCACATGCCAAGCAGACTCAACCCCAACTGCGTTGGGGGGCCGGGTTGCGGGGCGGCTGGGAGGTGCTCGGAGAGGTACACGGCGGTGGTGGCCGTGCGGAGCTCTAAAGGGGTGACGAGGCGGGGGGAGTGGCTGGCAGTGGCGGCCAGGATGGGCGGGTGCGTGAACAGGCGCCACGCGAGGAGTAACTGCTGGGCGTAGTTGGGGGGGCAGTGGTACTGGAGGTGGGCGGCGGAGTCCCGGTAGGGGCGGTGACAGAAGGGGCACGTCACGCCTCCGTAGCCGGGTGGGTGGTTCTGGGAGTGCAGTAGCCGGAGGTGCATGATGCAGTGGAGGGCCAGCGCCAGGATCTCGGCGCGTTCATACGCGAGGCGGAGTAGGTGGGAGGACCAGCCTGGGGGCAGGGGCCGGAGGTGCAGCGTGTGGGTGCGGGCGGTGGTGGCCGCATACGCTGCCTCTGCGGCGCGCGCGGGGCTAAGGAAGATTGCGCCCTCATGGAGCGCCACGATCCGGCCCTGGAAGAGTGCGGACCAGGGGAGGGTCCACGGGGAGGCGGTGCGGAGTCCGCGGCGGGCTAGGCTGTCGGCTTCGGCGTTGAGGGTGGCGATGTGGCTGGCGGAGCCGGAGTCGTGTTGCGCGGGGAGCCAGGCCTCGTGCATGCGGAAGGAGGCGGAGAGGAGGGCTGCCCAGTACGGGATCGAGAGGGCGGAGGAGGAGGGCGGGCCGCGGGTGAGGTCGCAGAGTTGGGAGGCGTTGGAGTCTGAGGCAAAGAGGGCTTCGCCGGACCAGCCGCGGAGGGCGAACATGGCGGCTTTTTTGGCGATCCACTCTGCGTCGGTGGAGTGGCCGGCGAGGGCGTGGAGGCCGAGCCAGCCGCGGTAGAGAGTGCCCTGGTGGGGGTGCCAGAGGAGGAAGCCGGCGCCGAGGCGGGTGCCCTCTTGGCTGCCGTCGCATGCGACCACGACATAGGGGAGGGAGCGGAGGGGGGCCAGCGAGCCGCCGTGGTGCTGCGGGGCGGGGCGCACGTGGGGGGAGGGGCGGAGGTGGACGGTGATGTCGAGGGGGGCGAGCGCTTGCGCCAGGGCGGGACCTTCGGTGAGCCAGGGGGTGGGGCGGCTTGGGGAGATGAGGGACGCCGTGGCGGCTACTGCGAGGGTGTTGGGGCCCGAAGAGGCGCGGAGGTAAGTGCGGAGGAGGTTGAGGGGGGCCCGGTACGCTAGGAGGGGGGCGCCGGGACCGCCCTGCTGGGGGGGGAGGTGGAGGAAGGCCGAGTGTGCCCAGGGGAGCAGACGGAAGGCGTGGCGGTATGCATTGTAGATGGTGGTCTGATGGGGGCGGAGGGAGGGGGGGGGGATGAGTACGCCCGAGGTGACGTAGTCGAGGGGGGAGAGGCCGAAGGCGTGCAGGGAGCGGAGCTCGAGTATGGGGCAGGCTTCGCGGTTGCGGCTGGCCTTGCAAGCCCGGTCGAGGGACGCGCGGGACTTTTTGATGACGCGGAGGAGGGGGAGCTCGGGGAGGATGGGGATGCCGACGACTTCCGGTGGGGCGGTGGTGGTGGTGCCGGTGTGCTGCGGGACGTCGGCTGTGACGAGGGTGGGCCGGCCTGGGCGGGAGTCGATGAGGGAGAACTCCTGCTTGTCGGGCTGTATGATACGGCCGGCGCGGCGAGAGCACTCGCGGCAGTCAGTGGCCATGGCTGCCACGTCCATGAGGGAGGGGGTGATGAAGCGGCGGTCGTCACTGTACGAGAGGTGGGTGGCGGGGAGGGACGCTGAGTGGCCGGGGATGGTGAGGGGGAGGGTGATGGAAGTGTTGGGGCGCATGGCCCTGGTGATGACCAGGCTGGGGGCTTGGTAGTGGAGTTGGGCGAACCCGTCGCCTTGGTTGCCCCCCTCCTCGGTACTGAAGGGGTGGGCGAACCCCTCGCGGGTGGCCACGCGGATGACCAGGCGGCTGTAGAAGCCGTCTGCCCAGGGGCCGAAGTCCCACGTGGCGCGGAGGCGGGAGCAGAGGCGGGAGTTGTCATGGCGCAGTACTCTGAGGTACGCGTCAGACTCGTCCCAGTCGCACATGGCGCAGGTGCCGTGGGTGGAGAGGGCTGTGTAGGCGGCGGCGCGGGCCACGAGGGCGAGGCCGAGGGCGGAGTGGCCTGGGCGGTAGGCGAAGGAGGCGGGGGTGTAGGTGGAGGTGAGCTCGAGATCGGCGGCTAGGCGGGTCGTGGCGATGCTGGATGCTGCGCCGGAGACGCCCGACTCCACGTCGACGGGGCGGAAGGAGCGTGTGAGGTGCCGGGGGAGTGGCTTGGTGGGTTTCCCCTTGTAGAGGCCGTAGCGGACGGTCTCGTTGGAGACGCCCGGGGTGCCGGATTCAAGCTGGAGGAGGAGGTGCAGCAATCCGAGGTGGGCGCCTCGGGCGCTGCGGAAGAGCGCTGTGCGTGCCACGTTGTCAGTGGACACGGCGAGGGAGCGCTTGCCCATGCGGCGGTGGGCGAGGGAGGCGGTGGTGATGAGGGGGGGGGACTGGCGGGTGAGGGCATACGCCCGGAGGGAGGCGGGGGACTCTGGTCGGGCATTTGCGCGGAGGGCGTCCCGGAGTAGGGGTAGAGTGAGGTCGGCGGGCGGGTGTAGGAGGGGGAGCCAGGGGTCCGGGGTGCAGCGGGCGGCGAAGAAGGCGTGGTCCACGGAGACGTGCGGGCTGGCCGTCTGGGATCGGGACTGGGCCGTGACCTCGGCGGACCGTTCCTCACGGGTTGTGAGGGTGGCCCCCGGGTGGGGGAGGATGCCGTGGAACGGTTCCAGGGGAGGGGAGGGCAGCCGGAGGACTGTGCGAGTGGCGGAGGTGATGGACGGGGAGGAGAGGACGGTAGCGCGAGAGACGTAGTCGCGGGCGGCCGATGCCTCCCGGAGGGCAGAGGACTGGGCGGCGAGGTCATGTGTGCAGAGGGGAAAGGTGTACCGTGCCAGGGACCGTAGTAGTGTGGGGAGGGTCAGGAGGGTGCGGGAGTAGCTGGTGTGCGAGGGAGTGGTGGGCGGCGATGTAGTGGTGGGGGAGGGCGGGGGTAAGGGAGAGCCAGCCCCACGCCAGGTCCAGGGCGGCTGAGAGGGAGTCCATGTCCTCGACAGTCGCCAGGCGCCATCGGAACAGACGCCACAAGTGGGCGTCGTAGGAGCGGTGGTGCAGGGTGACCTGCGCCAGCACCATGGCGTGTGAGGTGTGGCAGGGGTGGACTTGGTGAGTGTGGGAGGCGATGGGACCGGTGGCGAGGATGTGGTCGATGGCGGTGGACCGGGGGGAGCCGTGGTGGGTGGTGAAGTTGGTGGGAGTGGCTGGGGGGACCAGGCAGTGCCAGGCCGAGAGCGGGCCTAGGGCCCCGAGCGCGGAGGCCAGGGGGGTGCCTGGGGCTCCCGTGCTGTTGAGGTCGCCCAGGAGGACGCACAGGTCGGGACGTATGCAGGAGCGGAGGCGGTACATGACCTTGACCTCGGAAACCCACTCGGAGTATTAGAGGGGTGGGGGGAGGTGGGCGCCCAGGCCAGGGTCGGGAGGTCGGGAGCGCTGGAGGCGGGGAGAGTGTCCGGCAGGGCGAGTCAGTTGTGTCTGCGGGCACTGGAGAACATGGCGCCGCGGACTGCCCTGCCTGACGTGGGGGCCGAGGGCGCTGTGCGGCCATGGTGCCGCCGGGAGCGTCAGGGGGAAGAACGGGGGGGTGATTGCTGGCGGCTGCGTTTGGTGGGGCGGGGGTGAGGGTCGCCCGGGGCGGGCGGGCGGTGGGGAGGGGGGGTGTTGAGTGTGGAGGCGGGGGCGTGCCAAGGTTGCCCATCGTCCCGTCTGCCCTGGACCGTAAGGGACCAGCCCTCATTGTGCTGGATGACGCGCATGGGCAGCGAGGCGAAGAGGGAGGTGTGCAGGGCGGGGGCGATGGAGGCAAACGCGTGTCCGCGGCGGGCGTTGGCGTCAGTGACGTACACGACGGTCTGCAGGTCGTGGGTGAGGGTGACTGCCATGGAGGGGTGTGGGCCTAGGCGGAGGCATGAGACGCGGACGATGCCGGTGGTGGCTGGTGAGGAGCCAACGGGGGCGAAGGTGGGGACCGAGGAGGCGGGGGTGGCGCCGGTGGCGGAGGGCGCGGGGGCGCCCGGGAGGGGGGGCTGGCCGAGGAGGGGTGGGGCAAAGAGTGGCGCGGGCGGGGCGGCGGCGCCAGTGACGCGTTCCCGTGGGGGGCCGGCCACGGGACGCTGCGGTGGACACGCGCAAGTGAGCAGGCAGGCAAAGCACTACGCTCACAAGGGCATCAATGCGCTCATGTCATGTGACAAAGCGTTTCAGGATCCTTGCCACTCTGCAACAAGGGAACGAAAGTATGTACAGCAACACATCAGGATATGTACACATGGGGTTAAGACTGGACTTGGGTAAGTGCATTACAGGACAATAGACACTCTATCGCAACTCGTATCCCAATCCCAGGTCCGACCCTCCCAGTGGCTGGTGGGGGCGGGGGCTCAAACACAACCCATGCCCTGCTCAGTCCGGACCCTGAAACCCTGCCAATGCGGGAGGTGTTCCGCCTAGCCACAGCGAAGTTCCTTCGAACCAAAGAGCTCCAAGGCAGACCGACACTGGCTCCCTATGCTCCCTTAACGGCAGGTCCCAACTCCACTCTGAGCCAGAGATATGGCCCCGCCATTATCCCTCAGGAGTTGGTAGCTGAAAATGGGCTGTTTCAGCCCAAACTGATATTAGCTTCAAAATCTCCAAAATTGACCCCTCGTCCGGACCCGCCAGAGGTAGGGACGAGGCAACTGACCCTATGCGCTTCGCATACGAACTCTCTGGAGCCCTCACCCAACCTGGTTCCCTCTGAGGTCTCGGCATCAGGGCACCACTGGTTCGTCAAGTGGGGTCATGACTGCCAAAATGGCAAAATCGGCCGTCTCGGGCGACCGTCCAGGGTAGGAAATCTTGGCGATATTGACGCGCCAAGCCTTGATTCACAACCCTTGATATCCCCTCTGGTCCCATGCCCTGGGTTATCGCTTGCTGTCACGCCGGCTGCTTACTGTTCACCGAGGGGATGACCACATGGACGGGGCAGAAAGCAACATGCGGTGCAAAGGTGGGGATCGTGGATCGCACCAAAAGTTGAATACCTCCGGATGAGCCCGAGGAGGAGATACGAAACTCAAGGTCGTTCAACCCTTGGTCATATGCTACAATATGCGCCCTTCCTTCCTGGCTAGATCACGTGCCCCATGGAGATATGGTAATTCCAATATGGCATACAATGGCAAAAACAGCGAAATTTGGCCAAAATGGCCCGCACTCATGATTCCATATCTCCATGGCCACGGCGAAGATCCTTTCAACCAAAGATGCGATCGACACATGGGACTTAGGTCCCAATATATGCCACTTGCCATCCCTCATGGTCGCCTCTAGCTATTTTTCCCATTGGAGGGAAAGTGACACACGTATGGGGCAGAATGGCAACATACCCCAAATTGGGTGACTCACAACTCTCCCATCAAGAGGAGAGGCCACATGGGGAAACACCCCATTCGATGTGGGCTTATGTGCCCCCTCCGAATTGCCCTTACCCTTGGTCAAGTGGCGCACGCAACCTCGGGGGTGAAATCAGGGGGAGAAGGAGTTTGTGGCCATTTTGGGCAAAACGGCCAAACTTCACCCAAAAAGTGGTCCCTCCAAATATGGTATATCCGTATCGCAAGAGAAAGGAGCCTCGGGCTTTTGCATGGATGCAAACCGAAGCTTTGCTTCCCTTTTGCACCAAGGGTTGAGGTTCAAAGCACAACGAAAGCATTTTTAACACCTCAATCCTTGAAGCACACTATTTATGGGAAAAAGTGCATATATCGGCGATATTGGCATGAACATATCCTTGGGACCTTGAGGAGCAAAAATATGAGTAAACACTTTTGGAGTAGGCCCATAGTAGGTGCTTTCGAACATGCACACTATGGTTAGATTGTCTCCGCCCACTGGTGTCATTAGTGCTTGCATATGAGCGCGTGTGCAAAGAGGCAATGTGGCACGCGTGCTCACAAGGCGAAATTATATAAAATAGAAGACAAGGTTGTAAAAATCAACCAAGCCATCCACGATGTTCTTCGTGGTCTCTACTTTACATATTGCCTTGATTCGAGGCTCAACTCCCCATAGGCTTCGAGTACGAGCCTCGGGGGTTTGGCCATTTTGGCCTAATTTTCGACCAAAACTTGCCCTCTTTTGAAAATAGAGTTTTGGTACGCATTGAATTGCGTGGAGCCATCGTTGAGTTGGCTCGTAAAACTAAAATGGCCTCGGGCTTTTGGTCTTGTGAGCATTGTGTTCGGTCATTAACGTTCATGCTCACAAGGGCACAAAGTTAGCGTTTGCGCACGCAAACGACTTGGGTTTGCGAGACCCATAGGCTGCCTAAAACACCGCCATTGCTCGCTTCCCTAAGCAAGATGATATGCCCGCGTGAAAGGGGCATGGATGAAAGACATAGGGGGTAGACGTAGGGTTCCGTGCGAACTCTTGGTCCTTGAGAAGCATGAGTTCGCACGATCGACGGAAAGCCTTGCGCGCTGATTTTCTCGAAAACGCAACGGCGAAAAATTCTGGTGAACACACCAGATGAAAGTACATTAAGTACCCTCTAGATTCAGCCCTTAAGTTCTCTTAGAGCCTCACAGGTACTCGAGAAAAGTCAATCACAAAACTCGCCACGGAGAAGCGATGAAGGCGCGAGAACAGGCGACATCAGGCGGCGATTTCACGACAATTAGAAATCGCGGTAGAAATCGGGTATTTCACCGATTTCTGCCCGAAAAGCGATCAAGACAATAAAATCACGGTAATTCTACATCGATTTATTGGTTAGAAATCGGATTCCAGATTTCACGGGTTAGAGAACAGAGATAGCCGGTGTCAACGGCTTCCGCACGGGTGTGACGGCTTGCAGGCCTCTGGGCCATGGGCCATAGGTTCTGGGTACCACTTCACCCCCCTCCTTAGAGCAAACCCTGGGGGGGGCTCGATAACACCCAAGCATGGCAGCGGGTACCCAGGACCATATCCTGAAGGGGAGGTGTCACATCCTCACTTCAGGCTGATGCGCAGGTTAGGCTCCAAACTCCACAGTAAGATAGGTATGATGCTGTAAAAGCTCGTAGCACATGTATAGTATCAAGTATCAAGTCCCGGGTCCTGGCGGCGATTGTTCGGCATCCAAAGGACCCGTTAACCCATACCAGGCGCACCGGGTGCCGGCTGCTACGGTCACCACCACAGTGGCAGTGGCACACACGGCCAACATAGGCGACACACGACGACCGAGGTGGTCCCACAGGTCGAGAGCGACCACAAAGATCCATCAGGCTACCCCAAGCTTCCCAAGGCCCGCCGACTGGGGAGAGTCCCCACGGGTCCTTCCTCGGGCGCATCATGTCCATATCCATACGACGCGAGTCCGGAGTGCCACAGCCGAACTCCTTAAGGGATCTTAAGGGATCTCCTCCTGAAGGGATCGGGCATCAAGGCCGTCTTTTCCCTCGCCCTATTACCACGAAGGCCATACATGAGGGAGTCCTCATGCAGTGTGGGCGGAGGCGTCGACTCCTCAAACCACCAGTTTCCCAGGCAGACTGACCGAGGTCAGGAGCACCGGAGGCCGCCATCCGAATGCAAGTGCGTCTGCGAATCGGTAGGCTCACACTGGGACTGACAGTGGCGGACCGCTGGGAGTGTAGTCAGGCAACTGGGCTTCCCGCCTGGCGCCATCAGGATCTCCACACATCACAGCGAATAGGGCAACACGGTATACGGGCCCTCAAACAGTAGAATCCCTATTCGGGTACTGGTCCAGGCTGGACCAGGCTGTATGAACATGTACACGGCGACTCAAGGCGCCCTCGTATTCGATTCGTGAAAAACAGTCCACACTCCGGTGATGGGCTGAAGACAGCAACATACAGATGCACATATCCTGGAGGGCAGAAAAGCAAAACAAGCGGGGTAAATAGGCGTGTAAACACACTCTGAACAGAGCGCCAAACCAGGCCACGGTCAGGATAAGGCAAATGCAGGAGGGTGGACAGGAAATCGCCTGAGTTCAGGCCATATATAGTCTCGAGACACACGTCGACTGGTCTGGATTCCGCAAATGCCATGGAACCAGACCGCACACTCAAAAATCGCAATGCCGATGACAGCGGCATCCGTTGCGCAACGACGTATGGGCTTCAAGGCCCCAAGAGCTCAAAAAGTGTGAAGGTCAGTCGCCCTACCTGGTTTCCCAAGGATTCAGCAGGTGGGGAGTGACGAATAGAATTGAAAGAGAGGGGCCATCCTCCTCTGGATTCAGCAGGGGGGGGTATATGGCCACTCTGATGGCAGGTCACCGGAAGATGAGAGAGAGCAGGCAAGTGAGGGATGATCCGTCGGCCTCACAAGCGCCTCAAAGCACATCAGGGGAGAGCTCAGGGCACTGATCAGGCGCCCCTGGCTGCAATCGCCCGGGTGAGCGCTGCCAGGTCCGAAACGTGGATCTTGGTCTTGTGCTTGCGGATGTAATCCATGAAGGGAGTATTGACCCGCGGCACGAACGAGGAGACGGGTTCCCAGGTGTCGTGGGACGGCCCATAGCCTCGCCAACGAACCTTGAACTCCAGACCTCCGGGTGCCGAGGCCTTCGGACGCTGAGCCAGGATCTTCTCGACTGTATAGTCGTCCTGCTCAGCATAGTCGTCGTCCGAATCGGCCTCATGTGCGGCATAGCTCAGGGACACATGCTGGCCACGGAGGTCGGGTTCCCGCACACGGAGTTGACCCTCGTGGCGCTCCCGGAACTGTCCGTGACCCACCTTGATGCGGTAGGTGTCCTCACCAATCCTGCGGACCACCTCGCCGGGTGTGAACCAGGTCTTGGTGCGGTGGGTGCCCATAGGGCGGGGTCTGATCACCCACACCGGGTCTCCCACCCTGAACTTCTGCGCTGTCGAGCTCGGGGCGGACTTCTGACGCTCAGCATGCTCCTTCTCGAGCTGCTGGCGGATGTCCCGCGCCGTTTTCTCTTGCCGCGCGAAGAATTCCTTGGCATCCATAGCCATGCCATCACCACACAAGGGAAGTCCCCTACCCAGGTGAGGGGACAAACCGCCCGGAGTGGGGGTGTCATGATGGGCCTTCAGAGCAGGCGACATCTCCTCAAACCAGTTCCGACGTGGATTGGTGACGTGGATCTTGCGCAGCTTCTCGAACAGCTGCCGTCCAGCCACTTCAGCACGGCCGTTGGACCGGCTGAGATAGGCGACGCTCTTGGCATGACGTATTCCCATGAGGGAACACATAGCCTTGAACCAGCCACCAGTAAACTGGGGCCCTCGGTCACTGCAAATGGTGCGGGGGATGTCAAAGACGGTCAGCCAATGACGAATCATCATGACTGCCACTTCCTTGGCAAGCAACCCCTTTTTGCGTGCCGGAACGGCTACAACGTAGCCGCTGTGGCGGTCCACACAGAGAACCACACAGTCAAAGGTCTCCTTGCCAATGTGCACTTCGGGCATGGAGAAGACGTCCATGGCCACGCTCTCCATGGGCTGGTCAGGAACCGGGGTCGATTGGGGTTCCCCCTTGACGTTCCGATTATCGGGATTGCAGGCCTGACAGACCGAGCAACCCTTCCTGACCTTCTTGATGGCGGTGTAGAGAACGATATGGTCGATCTCGAACCGACGCTGCATGTCAAGGGCTTGCTTCTTGACCCCTGGGTGCAGCATGTGGTGGTGCCAAGCTTCACAAAGCTCTAGCACCCGGGACTCTGGTACTAGCAGCTTACCATTACGGTAGAGCTTGCCATCTTCCTCAGTCAGCCCCTTTGGCCACTTCTGCCCGTCGTCAGGGTCGGTCACAGCCCTATACTCGGCCGCAAAGGCCTCAGACTTGGCGTAATCGTCGGTCCAGTCGTCCTGGAGGCAAGACTCCGGGAAGAGGTGCTTGTCGGACTCAGCTCCCTGAGGGGCGAGTACTCTGACCGCTCTGCTCACCCTCGACGCGAGGGGGGCATCCGCAGCCATGACGACGAAGCATTTTGCACCCTCCTCCTCCATCAGGCGCTCCATTTCAATGATCCTCTTGGCTTCAGCGGTCTCAGCCTCATCGCCATGGGCAGAGATATCCTGCATGCCCTTGCTGGCGGGATAGGCCCACCTACTGAGACAGTCCGCCACGGTGTTATCCTTTCCAGGAATATAAACAACCGTAAGGTCGAACTTGGCCAAGGTCTCATGCCATCTTGCCCGTCGGGAGGCGGGAACTGAGGGGGTGTCCACGTGCTCCTTGTGCCACGACTGCAGACTCTGATGGTCGGTGCAGACGGTGACGGGATGGAGGGCTATGTACCCAGCCCATTTCCTGAGAGCCATGACGATGGCACACGCCTCCTTTTCACGGGGCGTCCACGTCCGTCTCTGGCCTTCCGCCAGGACTCGGCTCCAGAAGGCCACGGGCACGTGCCTCCCGTCGTCAAGCACTTGCTCCAACACAGCGCCAATGGCGTAGTCGGAAGCGTCGGTGCGCAGGACGAACCCTCGGTCGGGATCCACGAGGTGCAGACCCACTGCGGATAGCAGCGCCTGCTTCATCCCCTCAAAGGCACGGTCGGACTCAGCTGTCCAGACCAGAGCCTTCTTGGACCCCTTCTTGGTCTCCTCTCGGTTGCCCTTGAGCATGGTCGTCATGGGGGCTGCATACTCGGCATACATTTTGATATACCCCGAGTAGTAGTTGCAGAACCCCAGATACGCCCGTAGCTCAGAGACCGTTTTGGGCTTTTCCCAGTGCTCAATCGCAGCCACCTTGCCAGGTATGGGCTTTCGCTGCCCGTTCCCGACTACCTGGCCAGCGAAGACCACCTCGCTTACCGCAATGGTGGCCTTGTCACTGCTGCCCGTGAGTTTGTGCCGAACCAGAAGGTCCAGCACTCGAGTGACGTCCCTCTCGTGTGCCTCCAGGAGCTCCTCGTAGCTCATACTGGGGTCCCCGGACGCGATGATCACGTTGTCCACGAAGGGGTCCGCACAGTCGCGCACCGGCTTAAGCAGGTTCTCCAGCATCCGCTGAAAAGCCGCATTGCCGTTGGTGACGCCCATGGGCATCACCTTCCACTGGAGAGGTCCAAGTGGGGTGCTCATGGCTGTGCAGGCACGGGACTCCTCGGCGAGAGGCATCTGATGATAACCATGTTTCAGGTCAATCACCGTGAAGATCCTCCGCCGGTGTTGCTTTTGCAGCATGTCCTCAATGAGGGGCAGCGTATAGCTGTCGTGCTGCGTTTGGGCGTTCAGGCCGCGGTAGTCGACCACGAGCCGCCACTCACCGGCAACCTTCTTGGGGACGACGAAGCACGGAGAGGCCCATTCGGAGTGGCACGGCTCGAGCCAGCCTCTCTGGATGAAGTCACGGAGGATCTTCTCCATGGCCTCTTTCCTCTCGCCCCTCAGGGCAAAGTCCCGGTGCCGATACACACGGGGGTCCTGCTTCAGTCGTATCTTGGCCTCGCCATACGGTCCACGTACCGGTGGAGGAAACACAGGCTTTCCGCTGAAGAAGGTATCACCATACTTCTGCTTCAGCCTGGCCCTCAATGCCTAAATCTTGGGGCAATCATCCGACTCCGCCTTGGCTTTTCCGGGCACCTGGACCACGGAGCTTACTTGAGGGGTAGCTACTCCGCTCGCTTTCGGCTCAGGTGGTCTTCCCAGGTGGCCCAAAGGGCCATCTCTGGTCTTGCCTCGGAATAGGTCGCCGTAGGTGGGTGGGTTACCCCCGATTCGCTCGTCCTGGCTGGACAGGTGGTCCAGCACCCTCTGCACGAAGGTGTTCCCGTCATAGGAACCAGAGACGATCGAGTCCACTTCCCACCAGGCTCTGTCCTGGCCCTTGCCCTCACGCTGGTTTCCCCAGTCGTGAAAGGGCTGATCCATATACCCCTGAACCAGATCCCACTCCTCTTCAGTGAGGGGGTCTTCCGAATCCGATTCTTCGATGTCAACAGGGGGAACCGCAAAGCATTGCCGCCAGGTCTCTGCTATGATGCGGTTGACACACACGAAGTCCGTGGCGTCGGCCTGATCAAGGCCCCCATCCACATAATGGAATTCTGTTGGCCATCTCTGGGGTGGCATGGGCTAGGGATGCAGGTTCGAATTCGCACGAATTCGCTCGAATTCGAATTCGCCCCGAATTCGCACGAATTCGTGGACCCCGCCGAATTCGAATTCGCAACTTCAAATTCGAATTCCCCCTTGATTCGCTTGAATTCCCCCGAGGCTTAGAATCCATAGGCACCTACAATTTACCTTCACCTGTTTGCATATGCCCATTACCATATGGCATTAAACATTTCAAGTCCAAAAGCTTCCATAACCTTGCAATTTTTGTTGTTTGTTGTTGCTTGCATTCACCGTGCTTAAACTATTTGACAAAAATAAAGACAAATCAAAACGAAGAATTCCAAATATCGATGTATACACCCTTCCTCGATTCTTTCAAATACCTTTTGGAAAAAAAGCAACAAAGCATGCAAAATCACCAATCCACACACAAACCATCACATGTGAACCACTTCTTGCCATTATTGGGCCTTCATTCATTGTATTCTTGCATTGAATCATGGGACTTGAATTCATCTAAGGGAGAGGATAACAAATACAAGGGAAACATAAAGCAAACTAGCATTGGGCATTCAATTAACATTATTATTGTCATGATGCTCAATAATCATCACTATGTGACCGTTACAGTACACTGTCAAATCTGGACTTTTTCGAACCTCGTAACAAGGATTTCTCTGCGTGCACGGAGCCGACGAGGGCAAGGAGTGTACCAAAATGAAGGTTAGGCAAGGGAAAACACGTTTTGACTGTCCAAAGTCGAAAAAAAAAAGGTCGAAAATTAAAAGTTCGCGACGCGTTTTTCTCCGAACTGGTGCGGTTTTGGGAGGAACAGAGGGCACCGTCGTGTTCAGTGCAACGAGGCGGAGACAGCGGTGCGTTCAAAAGTCAAAAACAAGCTTTTTTCTCGAGACCGAGTACGCAGGCACCGCACAAGCAACTGAATGGGTTAATCAAAGCACAATGATCATGGTTTTAATTGTATAAAGTCAAAAAAATTATTGCATGGCACAATTCAAAGTTAGGTTTTCATCTGGAGAAAAGACGGCGCACGCGTGGTCATTTTGCTGTCGCCTGCGAATTCGCAGAGCGAATTCGCCCCGAATTCGCAGTACTGTGAATTTCAGGCCGAATTCGCAGCGAATTCGTGCTGCGAACGAATTCGCAGCGAATTCGGCGAATTCAAATTAAATTCGCTGCGAATCTGCATCCCTAGCATGGGCTGTCCCTTAGCGTCCTGATAGACACTCTCTCCACCCGTAGGACGACCTTGTTTAAGGTCATGTTGGTCAATGAGGCTACCCAATGTCGGGTACTTTCCTCCTCGGTGCATCCCATAGGAACAACCAGCACTGCCTTGGAGCGGTCCTTGCGAATCTTCGCTATCGCTCTTGGAATGTCCCAACGGGGGCAATGGATCCACATCAATCCCTGATGCGGACCCCAGTGCTTCTTCCACGCGGAGTCCTGTGCGCTCCAGTACTTCTCACACAGCCGAAGATGGGCGGAGGTTTCTGAAGAGAACGCATCCAGGGCCAGATCCGAAGCTCCCAAGTCCGCGACAACTCGGCTCGCCACTTCCGGCCTTACGCCGTACTCCTGGTTTGCAGGACCAGTTGGCTCAGTGTCCAGCGCGGCCACTTCGAGCTGATTGCGTTCGGGGTGGATCCATTGGCATTCCACATGGTGCTCAGGTGACGAAAGCCACGAGAGCTGGTCGTCCTGGTACAGGGTCATGGAGGCCTGGGCCGGGAGGACGCCGGAGTCCGTCTCCATCATGAAGTCGTATCCAACGATCATGTCCCAGTCCATCTCGGCCTCGTAGAAGCGACCGTGCAGGAGGATTTCCTTGCCGAGGTCTGGGCGGCTCAGCTCACGATGGTTCACGAACTGCAGCCCAATGGCCGCTTCCTTCGTGCCTCCCACCATGTACTGGCCATTCGCCACCTTCAGCCTGACAGGTCTCCGACTGTCAGTAAGACACTCTGGCGGAAGCAGGCCAGCCTTGACCAAGCTGACTTGAGCTCCCGTGTCGACCAACACATCGAAAACCTTTTCTCACTTCCCCGCATAAGGCACGGACCTTAAGATGCAACTGCCGCTCGCGACCGACACGGCGCACGGCGTGCAAACTCAGGATCTCCGGCCGTTCCAGAAGCTCAACAAGCAACTGGTGCAGGTCGTGGACAATGGGCTCAGGCTGCCCATCGGCAGCATCCAGCTGCGGTCCGGGTGATCCTCCGATACTCTCGGATAGATCCTGCAGTACATCAAACACATTCTTGGTCGCGAAGGACGGACGGGTGCAAGGGTTCGTGCCTTCACTTGCCCTCACCCCGCCTCCGCGACTGGGCGCCGGACCGGGCCTTCCGCCCGCGGCAGTCCTTTTGTGCTTATCGACTCCCGACAGGGATGGTTCGGCGCTTCCCACATCACCATCCTGCGACCGCCCTAGCTGGGGCCCTTGGCTGCAGGGGCTCCGCTAGGGGGCGTCAGTTGTGGAGGAAGGGGTGTTCTCCTCCGCATCAACCTCGTTGATGCCCTTCTTCCTTCTTTCGCTGCGAGTAGGCTTCTTGTCCTTGTCCTTGTTCTGGTTGTTCTGGTTGTTCTCCTTGTTCTTGTTGTCCGACCTGGGGACCCAGTTCCTCTTGATCTCCTGGATCTCCTTGGCCAACTCGGTCCCCTGCGACACCAGCTTGGAGAGCTCGTCCCTGTCCACCTCCACCTTGGCTTCCCGGATACCCGCGGGCGCACGCTTCTTCGACCCGTGCGCCTTCTTGTAAGCCTCCGTGTCGGCCTTGTGGACGGGGCATGTTCGGTGGTCATGGTTGAAGCCTCGCTTCCTCCCATAACACACGAAACAGCCCTGAGGGTGAGCTCGTATGAACTCCCCAAAGGACAGCGGAGGGTCGCCAATGCGGCGAGGGTCCCTCTTCTCCTGCTTCCTCCAACCCGGCTGCAGGGGCTTCCAGTTTCCCGGCTTGCTCCCCGCGCTCAGGTTCTTGGCCACGAAGGCACACACGGCCACTTCGGCGGGCTCATCGTCGTCGTCATCGTCGACGAGAGTCCCATCGCCGCCGGCTCCCGCTGGGTCCATGGCAGCTTCCCCGCCAGGTCCCTCGCCAACGTAGTTGACGTCGCGGTCGCCGGGCCTCAACCCGCGGGTGTGGTGGAGGTTTCGGTACTCCTTGAGTACTTCCTCGCCAACCCACTCCAGGATCTCGTCGCAGCTCATCCGCGCCGGGATGGCCTGCAGACGGATGGTCTGGCCGCTCAACTCACACTCGTCAAGGCGCCACATCGCGGTCTTCTCGCGATCGCCCGAGACGGTGATGAGGAGAGCGTTCCGCAGGGAGTGCCGTTTGACATCCCGGGCCACGTTCTTCTTCGCCCAAGCCACCACGTTCGTATGATACTCCTTGGGGAGCATCATCTTGACCGTGTGGTTGGACTTGGCCCGCTTGGATTCCTCCTTCGTGACCCTCTTGATCCATGCTTCCGGCAGCATGGAGAGCAGGCGAGCCTGCTCGTCACCCTCGCTCCAATCCTCCACGTTGCGGCGGTAGAGGGTGTATTTCCCTCGGAAGTCCCGCCAATCCCGCAGGCGGATCTCCCGTCCATCATGCTCAAGCTTGATGGACTTCCACCGCTTGGCAGCCACCTGCGGAGCGTCCACCCGCTCCTGCTCGTTGAGCCACTTCTTGGCTTCCTTGAGGGTCTTGATTTTCCCCTCCTTGGTCGCCATGAAGTATAGCTCTCCGAGCACTTCCGGCAGGCGGTACCTGAACCGTCTGAAGACATATCTCTCCGCATCCGCGTGAGGCATGTCTTCAATGACGGTCAGCCCCCAATCGTCCAGCTTCTCCAAGAAGCGGTCGAGGTTGAGGGGGTTGCCGTCGTACATGGGGGGCTTGATGTCCTTCAAGTCTTCCCACACGGCGGCGTCCGCGGCCTTAGAGACCATGAACGCCGGCCGCGAGGTCGACCGAGGTTCCCATCGGCCTCGCCCACGGACTCCCACGGCCGCCACGTCCATCTCCTCCATGGAATCCCTGTGGCTACGCCGCGGTTCCTCCATGTACCCTAACCTGGTCCGTACTGCTTCCATGCACGCATCCTCATCACGGCGCTGGCGGCTGCGTTCAGCGGCCTCCCGTCGTACACCACGCGGCGGGCTGATGTCGAACTCCTCGGGGTCCAGATCCAGGTCCTCACCTTCACCGACATCCCATTCCACGTCTCCTCTGGGGACCTCATCCCTGAGTCCACCATAACGTCCACCAGCGATGGGGATTGGCTCCGGGGCTGGTGCAGGGCGCCGGGGGCGTACCGGTGTCCGCGGTGGAGCACGGCGGTTGCGGTACTCCGCGCTGAGCCACTCATCACGCCAATCCTCACTGCCACCGCCGGGCGGCACGCGCTCGTTGCGGCGGCCCGCGCTGTGGTGAGAGGGGGCAGTGAGAGAGGGGGCACTGGCGCTGGGGCGACTCCTGGGGGCTCCGCCGGGGGCGTGGGGTCTGCCTGGACCTGGTCCGGGTCCCCAGCCGTCGTCCGACGAGCCAGACTCCAGGGGTGGGTGGTCGCTGCCGACGCTCCCACGGGCTTCCAGCGCGTCCAGCCTCTGCTGCAGGCCGCTGACGACGTTGGTCAGCGACTTGGTCTCGGCCCTGGCGATGTCCAGCTCCTTCCGCGCGCGCGCGGCGACCCTGGAGATGCGAGCCATCTCGCCCTTGCCCGTGTCTACCTCCAGCTCGAGCAACTGGACTCTCCTGCGGAGGTAGACAATCCACCGCCAGGTGGTATCCGGGTCGCCGTTCCCTGGTGGGTCGTCGGGGTCCCCAGGGGGTCCTCCAGGAGGGCCTCCGCCGGGTCCGCCCGGTCCAGGGGGTCCTCCCCCGCCCGGTGGTCCGCCTCCAGGGGGTCCACTCGGTGGGCGTCCTCCAGGGGGTCCTGATGGTCCTCCGCCAGGGGGTCCCGGTGGGTCTCCGCCGGGTCGCCTCGGTGGGTCCGAGGATGGGCGCCTCTTCGTGATGCCGAAGTCCATGTCGTCATCCCCGTCCATGTCGCCCCACCTGGGCGTCTCGGTCTCGGAAGGCTCCGAGCTCCGGTAGGGAGGAGGGAGATCCTCATCCCCACCTTCCGGTTCCATGGGGACGTCTCTGCCTCCTCCGCCCGTCCAAGCCACCACTTGGCGATGTCGGCGGCCTCGTTCATCCCCGTCACTGGCGGTGAAGAAGGGGTCATTGTCGTGGGAGTGCCCACCCGCTGGCCTCCGCGCCCTCTCGGGGGTCTTCCCCTTGCCCTTCCTCCGTCGACGGGCGGTGGGGCCACTGCTCCCACTGCTGCCCGTGTCGGCCTCGTCCAGCGTCATCCTGGAGGAGGCGTCCCCTTCGAAACGTTTTCGAAGGGTCTCCACTCGTGATCCTCCCGGGGGAGTCTCGCGGCGGAGTTTGGCCTCTGCCTCCTCCATTGCGGCGGCGGTGGCTGCGGCAGCCCGCACTTCGGCTTCTTCCCGAGCACGAGCCGCCTCGGCTTCCCGGGCCTGCTGCAGCCGCGCCTTCTGCGCTTCCAACGCTGCCAGCTCCGCCTCCGTCTTGGCCTTCTCCTCAGCGACCTTCCGTCGCGCGGCCTCGATGGCTTCCTTCTTGGCGGCGTCCGCCTGGGCCTTGGCCGTCGCTTCGGCGTGGGCCCTTTCCTCCGCCTCCTTCTTTGCCCTCTCTTGGGCAAGCGCCTCTTCCAGCGCCCTCACCTCGGCCTCCCTGCAGGCAATGGCCTCCTGCGTCAGGCGGGCTTCCTCGTCGGCTGCTGCCAACTCACCGTTGACCTGGGCAGTCGCTGCCCCATGGGCGGCTACGGCCGTGAGTCCGGCCGCAATGGCCGCCACGGTCCGGGCGTGGATGGCCATGCCATGCGCCCACTCCGCAGCCTCCTCCTGGGCAATTCCGACGGCGCCCTCCACGGCAGCGCTGTGCTGCCTGGACCGTTGCCGGGCAACCCGGAGGTTGCAGGGCACCCCACAGACGCGCTCACAGGCGCGCGCCACGTCCCTGTCGGGAGCGACGCTGCTGCTGGAGCTGGCCCGGTCGGCCGGCATCCTCCCGCGGTGGGCCGACTCCACGTCGCTGCTGGGGCCTGCTGGGGCCTGCTGGGGCCTCAGGAGCAGCGGACGGGGCTTGGCCTTGGTCTGCCTGGCGACTCGGATGTAGTCGCCAAGGGTGGTGGAGCCGGGGTGATGACCACCATTGGCCCGTTGGGGACTGGGGGCTGGGGTTCCGCCCTTGGCGCCTTGGGCGGCTTCGGCGGCCAGGGACTCCTGGTACTCCCGCCACTTCCGGTCCCGCTTCTTGTCCCCGGCGGACCGCTTCTCCTTCCCCGGAGACGCGCTGCTTCTGCCCTGCAGCCTGCGCTCGCTCCCCGGTTCCGGGAATTTCTTCTCGATCATGTCCCACATGGAGACATTGATCGAGGCGCCCGACGGGTAGGCGTTGGGGTCCTCGTCCTCCTCAATCCCGTCGGGGCGCAGCCCTTCGCCTGGCCTGTCCGGCCGGGTCCAGGTCCTCGAGCGCCTCTGCTGGTGGCGGTACTCGTACCCTTCCGCCCGCAGCCAGTCCTCCACGGCCTGCAGGCGGTCGGGGGCGATGTCGGTGCGGAGCTCGAAGCTCCTGGGCATGCCGCCTTCGCACTGGGGGTGGCTGTGGCGGTAGTGCTGGTCCCAAACCAACCCACGCAGTAGTTGCGCTGCATGGGGGTGGGGCCGCGGCCACGTCCTACCCGCTTCTTGCCAATTCACCATGGCAGCGGGGGCGTAGTTGGTCTTGAGGTCCTTGGTGTGCACTCGTTCAACTCAACGAACTGGTGGTGGTTGTTGAGGCGGGTGCTGCAGCACTGGATTGGGAGTGCGGCTGATGCTGGTCAGCCGGTGGTTGTGGAGGTGGTTGACGCGGCCTTGCTGGTCGACCGATGGGACTCCGGGTCAGCCGATGGGGCTGAAGCAGGAGTCCTGGTCTGTGCACCTCTTCCACGGTCGCTGCGCGGTCAGGGCGATGCTCTGGACGGCGCTGCGGGCTCCGTGACGAACTCGGCGCTGTCGCTGGGCGGCGCTGCGAGCCGCTGCGCTGCGCTGCGAGCTGCTGCGCTGCGCTGCGAGCTGCGAGCAGCGAGCTGCTGCGACGCGCTGCTCGGGGTTGGTGGCCCCGAGTGGCACGCGAGGGCTGGGTAACCCCGCGGCGGTGAAACGCTTTTGACGCGTTCCCGTGGGGGGCCGGCCACGGGACGCTGCGGTGGACACGCGCAAGTGAGCAGGCAGGCAAAGCACTACGCTCACAAGGGCATCAATGCGCTCATGTCATGTGACACAGCGTTTCAGGATCCTTGCCACTCTGCAACAAGGGAACGAAAGTATGTACAGCAACACATCAGGATATGTACACATGGGGTTAAGACTGGACTGGGGTAAGGGCATTACAGGACAATAGACACTCTATCCCAACTCGTATCCCAATCCCAGGTCCGACCCTCTCAGTGGCTGGTGGGGGCGGGGGCTCAAACACAACCCATGCCCTGCTCAGTCCGGACCCTGAAACCCTGCCAATGGGGGAGGTGTTCCGCCTAGCCACAAACGAGTTCCTGGGAACCAAAGAGCTCCAAGGCAGACCGACACTTGCTCCCTATGCTCCCTTAACGGCAGGTCCCAACTCCACTCTGAGCCAGAGATATGGCCCCGCCATTATCCCTCAGGAGTTGGTAGCTGAAAATGGGCTGTTTCAGCCCAAACTGATATTAGCTTCAAAATCTCCAAAATTGACCCCTCGTCCGGACCCGCCAGAGGTGGGGACGAGGCAACTGACCCTATGCGCTTCGCATACGAACTCCCTGGAGCCCTCACCCAACCTGGTTGCCTCTGAGGTCCCGGCATCAGGGCACCACTGGTTCGTCAAGTGGGGTCATGACTGCCAAAATGGCAAAATCGGCCGTCTCGGGCGACCGTCCAGGGTAGGAAATCTTGGCGATATTGACGCGCCAAGCCTTGATTCACAACCCTTGATATCCCCTTTGGTCCCATGCCCTGGGTTATCGCTTGCTGTCACGCCGGCTGCTTACTGTTCACCGAGGGGATGACCACACGGACGGGGCAGAAAGCAACATGCGGTGCAAAGGTGGGGATCGTGGTTCGCACCAAAAGTTGAATACCTCCGGATGAGCCGGAGGAGCAAATACGAAACTCAAGGGCGTTCAACCCTTGGTCATATGCTACAATATGCGCCACTCCTTCCTGGCTAGATCACGTGCCCCATGGAGATATGGTAATTCCAATATGGCATACAATGGCAAAAACAGCGAAATTTGGCCAAAATGGCCCGCACTCATGATTCCATATCTCCATGGCCACGGCGAAGATCCTTTCAACCAAAGATGCGATCGACACATGGGACTTGGGTCCCAATATATGCCACTTGCCATCCCTCATGGTCGCCTCTAGCTATTTTTCCCATTGGAGGGAAAGTGACACACGTATGGGGCAGAATGGCAACATACCCCAAATTGGGTGACTCACAACTCTCCCATCAAGAGGAGAGGCCACATGGGGAAACACCCCATTCGATGTGGGCTTATGTGCCCCATCCGAATTGCCCTTACCCTTGGTCAAGTGGATCACGCAACCTCGGGGGTGAAATCAGGGGGAGAAGGAGTTTGTGGCCATTTTGGGCAAAACGGCCAAACTTCACCCAAAAAGTGGTCCCTCCAAATATGGTATCTCCGTATCGCAAGAGAAAGGAGCCTCGGGCTTTTGCATGGATGCAAACCGAAGCTTTGCTTCCCTTTTGCAACAAGGGTTGAGGTTCAAAGCACAACGAAAGCATTTTTAACACCTCAATCCTTGAAGCACACTATTTATGGGAAAAAGTGCATATATCGGCGATATTGGCATGAACATATCCTTGGGACCTTGAGGAGCAAAAATATGAGTAAACACTTTTGGAGTAGGCCCATAGTAGGTGCTTTCGAACATGCACGCTATGGTTAGATTGTCTCCGCCCACTCGTGTCATTAGTGCTTGCATATGAGCGCGTGTGCAAAGAGGCAATGTGGCACGCGTGCTCACAAGGCGAAATTATATAAGATAGAAGACAAGGTTGTAAAAATCAACCAAGCCATCCACGATGTCCTTCGTGGTCTCTACTTTACATATTGCCTTGATTCGAGGCTCAACTCCCCATAGGCTCCGAGTACGAGCCTCGGGGGTTTGGCCATTTTGGCCTAATTTTCGACCAAAACTTGCCCTCTTTTGAAAATAGATTTTTGGTACACATTGAATTGCCTGAAGCCATCGTTGAGTTGGCTCGTAAAACTAAAATGGCCTCGGGCTTTTGGTCTTGCGAGCATTGTGTTCGGTCATTAACGTTCATGCTCACAAGGGCACAAAGTTAGTGTTTGCACACGCAAACGACTTGGGTTTGCGAGACCCATAGGCTGCCTAAAACACCGCCATTGCTCGCTTCCCTAAGCAAGATGATATGCCCGCGTGAAAGGGGCATGGATGAAAGACATAGGGGGGAGACGTAGGGTTCCGTGCGAACTCTTGGTCCTTGAGAAGCATGAGTTCGCACGATCGACGGAAAGCCTTGCGCGCTGATTTTCTCGAAAACGCAACGGCGAAAAATTCTGGTGAACACACCAGATGAAAGTACATTAAGTACCCTCTAGATTCAGCCCTTGAGTTCTCTTAGAGCCTCACAGGTACTCGAGAAAAGTCAATCACAAAACTCGCCACGGAGAAGCGACGAAGGCGCGAGAACAGGCGACATCAGGCGGCGATTTCACGACAATTAGAAATCGCGGTAGAAATCGGGTATTTCACCGATTTCTGCCCGAAAATCGATCAAGACAATAAAATCACGGTAATTCTACATCGATTTATTGGTGAGAAATCGGATTCCAGATTTCACGGGTTAGAGAACAGAGATAGCCGGTGTCAACGGCTTCCGCACGGGTGTGACGGCTCGCAGGCCTCTGGGCCATGGGCCATAGGTTCTGGGTACCGCTTCACCAGGTGCTTGCAGGGAGTGCGTTGGCGGTGCGGAGCAGCCAAGGCGGAACCAGTCTAGGTCCGCCATGGAGCGGGGGGGAAGGGCAGTTTTGGTGTAGGAGATGAGCTCCTGGAATTGGGCCGAGTCGGAGAGACGGCCACACAGCCGTGCGATGGCTGCGCGGAGGGTGTCGGCGGAGGAGACATGTTGGAGGTCCTGGTAGGCCTCTATGGGGAAGGAGGGGGCGCTGGCAATGGTGAAGGCAGCCGTCAGCCAGGGAGTGTCGGCATGGGCCTGAGCGGCTGTGATGAGGGGCTGGATGGCCTGGGGAGCAGGCAGGGAGGCCGCGGAGGAGGCGAGGGCTCCGTACTGTTGGGAGACCAGGGTGAGGAGCTTGTTGAGGTGGAGGCGGAGGGTGGGTTTGTGGAGGTCGGAGCAGGAGTGCCAGGCACCTTTGGTGGCGAGCACCAGGCTGGCGGTGGACGTGGAGACCGAGAGGTGCTGCACGGTCCTGGGGGGCAGGTGGCAGTTCTTGTCCATAGCCACAATGCACATGGCTGTGTGGTGGGCGTCGGCCTCAGGAACGGAGGAGAGGCCGTCGAGTAAGGTCAGCGTGTCCCGGGAGCTCGGGGTGGGGCCAGCCTGGAAGAGTGTCTCCCAGTCCGACGGGGGTGGTGCGGCCGGCTGCGGGGGCTGGGGACGGGGCGGAAGCAGGGACAAGGGTTGCGAAGCGTCAGGGGGCGCGGGGGCGGCGGTGGGGGCGGGGGCTCCGGGCCCCGCAGGGGGGTCTTCCGCCTGCGGGTTAGCGCAGCGGGCGGCTGCGGTGATGGCGGTGGAGATGTTGGGGGTGCGAATTGAACCATCATCTTTCCGATGGTTCAACTCGGTGTACCACCGTTGGGCGGACAGGGGGCATGGAGAGGGGACACGGACGTGGGGGCTGGCGGGGTCGAAGACGCAGCTGAGGGGGGGGCAGGCCAGCCGGGAGCCGGTCTGCTGGGCCGCCCAGGTCGCTAGCCAGTGGAGCAGGGCGACCCGGGCTACCTTGGGCTTCATGCCCTCCTCGAAGGCGAGGAGGTCCAGGAGGCGGCAGAAGGGGATGGAGGGGGGGAGGTGTAACTGCGGCCGTCAAACGCTACCATTAGCGACAGAAGCGCTAGTCTACAGAGGTCGCGCCGGGTAATAGTGACCATAATTTCACGCCTTTTCTGTGAGCGCTTCTCGGTGCATGCATAATATTTGCGACCTTTCGATGCGTGCATAGTATTCCCGCAAGACAATTCAGCCCCTGATGCTATGTATTTATATAGGCTATGATGAGCCCTTGAATTGTCTCTTGCCGTCATTGCTGCTATTGGTGCCGCCATCAACACTGCTACTGTGACTGGATCCGGTTCACGACATATTTGACTCTTGTACGTTACTGCTGTGGGATATGGGTGTCTTGCATGTACTGCTTTGAGGAGTGATTTGACTTCCGGTAAAACCAGCAGGCACCGGGTGAAACAAGCAAGCAAACAAGCAGCAGGCTTTGCCAATCAAGGCAACTCAAGAGACCCGAGAAAAGGACACCAACAATAGACCTTGCACTTACAAGGTTGCACTTACAAGACAATTCATGTCATCAAATGATATCAAGTTCCAATTCTAAGTGGTGGAAGACCTGGTTCAAGCGCCTTGGTTCAAGCGGCAAGCGTTGTCCAAATTCGGGTGCTGGTGCGGCACTGCCGAATGTGCACTCCGAAGGTGCTTCTGGACAAGCTGACGCTCATCCGACGTACGGAGACAAAGGAAGTGTTTTGAAGGTCAGCCAGGATTCGGATGAAGGAAACAATGTTGGTGCAGAGCCAGACAAGACACAACGTCGTCTCCCAGGCGCGCAGCGTCGCCGTAACAGAAAACAGCCAGAAGGAACAGAAAAAATGCCAGATTGCGACGAAGATCTCACACAGGAGCCTATTGCGTTGTTGGCCCATGCAAGAGCCTTGACTCAGGCGCCGTTACAACCAGTGCCCCTGTCTCAACCCGCGCTTTACTTCCCTGAACATTTCTTGCATTCGGATTGTGATGAAACAGAAGTTGACGAACCAGTGTCTCTCCTTCAGCGGGCGCCACAGGTGACAAGAAATGCCAAGACCTCCTGTCAGCTTTCTGCAGCCGCGCTGGAATTGTCTATCGATTTTGAGTCGGAAGACGTGGTTCCATGGTACGAGGCTCAGAAGGTCCTTACCGTGTTGGTTACAGGGCTCGAACAAGCGTCTCAACAGGCCTGGAACGCAGAAGTCCCCGAAGTGGAGAGTCAAACAAACTGGCGAGAGGTGATGTTACAATATTTGAAGGAGTCTGAAGGTTACTCTGATCCACAAGCCTGGTATGAGTCCTCCAACCAAACTGTCTGGGTGCAACTAACTCCTACTGAAAGGGTGCGCCTCAGGCATGCTTATCCTCGATGGTCAGAATCACAAGCCTGGTGTTGGGCAGCGGAGAAAATTCTTGATCAGGAGTATGTGGTTGCACGGGTGGACAGTGACGAAGAACCAGTGTCCAGACCAGAAAACGTGCTTGAGCTGACAGGCACCGAAGCTCTTGAAGTGACCGGCACCGAAGTTCTCGAAGCGACACGCACTGATGACTGGTGGCGTCCTGAGTACGAGGACTGTCTGTCGAACTTTTATGTTCAAGGTGCTACACATTCGGTCAAAAACAAGGAACTCACAAGAGCGTTGCTACCGTACGAGGGTCCCTTTTTTAAGAGGTTCACGAAAAACATGGCGCAGGGTTTGTACTTCGGTAACAACTGGATTTCTGAAGAGCTCTTTGAGAGGGTCGTGGGAAAAATTACCCACGCAGAAGAATTACAGGACAGGCCTTTGTGTATTCGTGGCCTTGCTTATTGCCTCTTGACCAGAGAGTTGCCAAGCAACCATTCGTGCCGACAATTAGTGAATGAGGAGGGAACAACTTGCCTAGAGTACTGGTGGGCGAAGGAGTTGACATCAATCCTTCGAGATTTTCAGACCGTGCCATCTTCCAGCAAAAACAAGCGCAAGTCCAAGCAATCAAAGCGTCGCTAAGCCAGCAAGTGGTGGGCGACCAGCCATAAACGCCAGTCAGGAGTACTGCGCGTCAGGCAACAGCTTCACGCATCAGCGCGTCCCAGCGAAGGGCGACCAGCCGTAAACGCCGGTCAGGAGTACTGCGCGTCAGGCAACGGCGTCCAGCATCAGCGCGTCGCAGCGAAGGGCGACCAGCCGTAAACGCCAACGGCTTCCAGCATCAGCGGGTCCCAGCAAAGGGCAACCAGCCGTAAACGCCAGTCAGGAGTACTGCGCGTCAGACAACGGCTTCCAGCATCCGCGGGTCCCAGCGAAGGGCAACCAGCCATAAACGCCAGTCAGAAAACTGCGCGTCAGGCGACAGTCTCCAGCATCAGCGCGTCTCAGCGAAGGGCGACCGGCCGTGAACGCCAGTCAGGAGTACTAGGCGTCAGGCGACAGCATAGCCTTGTCGTCGACTCAAGAGCTTGGAGTGCTCTCCATGCGCCGTCAAGCATGCGCTCAACAGCGCGCAGCCCCATTCGTTTTGATGCCTGTGGTCACCTCTCTCTCTCTCTCTTCATTTCTATATATATTTGTTGGCGCCAGAACTACAGGAGTGTTGGGAAGCCAAGTGAAGTTTTGATTTTGGCTTTGCCCAATGACGGTCCACCGCCTCCCTGTATGTATCTCTGCCCTGAAATAACCTTTGTAAATATCGAAGGTGGTAAGCTCTGTGGGAAGGGTGAAGATTGGGGAGCATGGGCAGTAGTCTCGAGCTTCAGCAACACTACTACGACCCAGTTGGGTGCGTCCATGTCTCGTTTCTCGGAATTGAGACCCTTTTCTTCCTTCAGTGGAGTGACGCCGCACGCTACACACAAGTCTGTGGTAACAGTGTCCAATACCTAGGGACGTGGGGTTGAGGGACTTGAGGTGTCTTTGACATGGCGCTACGTGACCGATTCACTCGGCCACTCACATCAAGGTCCTTATAGGTGACAACATGACCAGAACAGGCACACATACCAACCCTACGCGTCACAGGTGCTCCTAATGCCACAGTGAGCTCCATGCGTCCTTCGGTTTTGGAGTGATACCACGCCACAGTGGACATGCAAGTGAGACATAGAGGTCGTGGGACTGTGCCAGACTGATGATGTCTTGAGTCATGCGGTTTAAGGAGTAGTTGAAATGCGTGGTGTACAGAATAACCACAATGGCGTGTTGTACAGGCATGGTGTGAACGAACCCTATGCGTTCTATTCGACGACTTGAGGCGGGCTTGCCCTTGGTCGGAGCCTTTGCGATTTGCCTCTAATTTGGGGGACAAGCAGTGGTATACCCCATACATGTGCATGTGAGTGCCACGTTTGCCGGCCTCGCTACTCTGTAAGTATCGGCCTCACCCCCGTGGGTAAGTCCTGGTAGGGGGGTGTAACTGCGGCCGTCAAACGCTACCATTAGCGACAGAAGCGCTAGTCTACAGAGGTCGCGCCGGGTAATAGGGACCATAATTTCACGCCTTTTCTGTGAGCGCTTCTCGGTGCATGCATAATATTTGCGACCTTTCGATGCGTGCATAGTATTCCCGCAAGACAATTCAGCCCCTGATGCTATGTATTTATATAGGGTATGATGAGCCCTTGAATTGTCTCTTGCCGTCATTGCTGCTATTGGTGCCGCCATCAACACTGCTACTGTGACTGGATCCGGTTCACGACATATTTGACTCTTGTACGTTACTGCTGTGGGATATGGGTGTCTTGCATGTACTGCTTTGAGGAGTGATTTGACTTCCGGTAAAACCAGCAGGCACCGGGTGAAACAAGCAAGCAAACAAGCAGCAGGCTTTGCCAATCAAGGCAACTCAAGAGACCCGAGAAAAGGACACCAACAATAGACCTTGAACTTACAAGGTTGCACTTACAGGAGGTTGGGGGAGAAGGGGGAAATGTGGGCGAGGGCGGCCGAGGCGAGAGTGGCCTGGTCCAGGGTGGAGGCACGAGCGCCCCAGTGGATGAGGGCGCTCATGCAGGAGGCGTAGGGGAGCCACGAGGCGTCGTGGTGTGTGGTGAGGAGAGAGATCTCGTTCTCGGTGAGCTGCTCGGTGAAGGTGAACCACCAGAGGAGGGGGCTGGCTTCGATGGGGGAGCCGGCGAGGGGGATGGAGAGGACGTCCACATTCGCCGGCGTGTGGCGCGCAGAGGCCAGCAGGCGTGGGGGTTGTTGGGAGTCCAGATCGATGGACAGGAGGGGCCAGGCGTCGGCCGCCGTCAACTGTTCGCGCTGGAGGTCGGGGGACAGAGCTGAGAAGGGGTGTGCCATGGTGCCTGTGGAGAGCGGAGCAAGGGAGGGTCCGACACACAGCGTGTCCGGGGATGGGAGGTCCGTTGACGGCCGTGGGCGACAGTCGTGGTGTGTGATGAGGGCGGGGGGGGGGGGCTGGTCGGGGTGGGCGGTCCAGAGCTGGACTCTGGGGGTCGGTGGCGTGTGGTGGTGGTGGGTGTGTCCTGCTACCGGTGTCCTACTACGCCGAAGTGATGAGGGTGAAGACTGCTCGGGGACTGAGGCCGGAGTGCCTGGGGCGGGGGATTGGGGCGCTGGCGGCGCGTTATCCCCAGGTGGGATGGCCGGGGTGCCCAGGGGCCCCGTGGTAGCGGAGGCTCCCCACGTCCGCTGGGTGCGAAACCTCGGCCTGTTTGTCCGTCAGCGAAGTTCTTAGGTTTCGACCCCAGGAACTTACCCGCCGCGGGGACTGTGGGCCGGGACGGCCAAGGGGGATGATTATGAAGAGGAAGCGGTGGGCCAGGATGAGCCTGGCGGTCGGCACCTTCCTTCGGCCTGGGGGAGGCCGATGCCCGGGGCTATTACCTCTCCCTTGTGCCCGTGGTGCGGTGGTGGGTGGTGCTGTGGTACCCCCCAACCGGCGTCTGTGCCTGGTGCCGTGGGCACAGACCCCCGTTGGGGGCGGGTATGAAGCGCCCGGTCGCCTCGCTCCCCCTGCACAACAGCCCGCCAGGCGCTGCTAGGCCTCTAGCGCCAGCTGTTGTGGGGGGGGGCGCTCGAGGCGGTGCGGGGCCCCTCCGCTCTCCTGGCGGCCCGCGCTGTCCGTATATTGCAACATGGGGCGGCGCGGGCTCGAACCGCACGCGCGGGCCGCGCCGCCCCAGCCGGGGTGGGGGACAGGGGGGGGACTGGGGGGGGTCAGGGGGTCGCGGCAAGTGGAAGGAGGGTGGCGGGGGCTCGAACCGCGCACCGGTGGGCCCCACCATCCTCCAGTCGGGCGTCGCTGCGTATGGGGTTCTGGGGGCCCCACCAGGGGCCGTTGGCCCCCCCCGTTCGGTTAGTATGAGGAGAGAGAGGCAAAGGCCACTCGCGGCCATGACGCATGGTGCATAGGGAGGGAGGTATGACTCACGCTACGCCATGATGCACGCAGCAGGGGGAAGGGGGGGCAAGGCCTGGACCCTGACCGCGCATGGTGGGTCCTCTTGTCAGCCCGGCGGCCGCCCGTCGCCGGCTGCGGCAGCTCACCACGTTGGCGTCGCCAACCTGAGAGGCGGTGTCGCGGGGAGGGGAGGTGGGGGGTCGTCGAGCACGCGGGGGGGGGGGGGGGGCTGAGGGCTAGTGGGTGGGCGCGCGTGTGAGGGGGAGGGGGTGAGGTGAGCTCAGCCGCAGAGCGTCACTGGGCGGCCGACTGGGGCAGAGGAGCGGCCGAGGCTGGCCAAAGTCGGCCGGGGAGCCCAGGGCGCTCGTGGAGTCAGGGGGCCGCGGTCAGCGATGGGGCCCGCACTCCGCTCGTCGGGGACGAATCCCGCCGAGCATCATCCACGGGGGCGAATCCTGGTGGAGGCGGGGGGGGCACCACGCCGTCCCCTCGCGGCCGAACCGGACCGGGACGGGCCCCGCCGGATGGATACCGGTGGGGCGGGCGGGGCTGGGCGCCGGGGCTACGGCGCCCGGGTCCCTGGTGGTTGCTGGCCGGCGCGGGGGAGACCGGGCGGGCCCCTGGGCTGCGGCTGGTGAGGGGGGGGGGTGGACGGGCCGGGCGGGCTCGGGGACGAACTCCGAGAGGCCTCCGGGGGCTGGGAGAGGGCTCCCGAGGGCGGCCGTTCCTTGAAGGGGGGGGGGGGGGGTTGCTCCCTGCTCGGGGGACGACGGGGCCCCTTTTGAGCGAGGGGGGGGGGAGGGCGTGTATCGCCCGGTGTAGGGCCATGTCGATTCATGGCCGCGCGGCATGGGACTATATCCCGAACCCTCCGCGCCGGAGTCCCTTTTTTGGGGGGGCTGAGGGGGGGGGGCTGGCGGTTATTGTGTGCACCCTCCCCTGCGGTGGGAGCTCCGTCCGGCATGGCTGTGAAAACCCGGTGGCGTCCCCTGGGCTCGTGGGCCCCTTCGAGGAAGAACCTCGGATTCGCCGGGGGGGTCCCCGCTATATATATATATATATATATATATATATATATATATATATATATATATATATATATATATATATATATATATATATATATATATATATATATATATATATATATATATATATATATATATATATATATATATATATAGATATACATATATATATATATATATACATATATATATATATATACATATATATATATATATATGTATATATATATATATATATATATATATATTTATATATATAGTCATAGTCATAGTCATAACCACTTATCATGCCGTCTACTGGAGTTACCGGGCATCTCGCGCCGACAGGTGGTTCCTGCCTCGCTCGATCCCGTGGGTCCCAGGGCTGCCTGAGGTGGCCCACAGCATGACGGAGGACCCAGAGGACCGGGGATACCGGTCAACCAGGCTTTTGGGGCAGTGGCAACTGCAAAGCGTTAGCATTAGCGACGGCGACGGACGCTGGCCCGTTTGTTCGCCGGGGATAAGGGGGCAAGGCAAAGCAGCGTAGCAGCATCGCAACAAGCAGAAAGCAAGGGCATCTCTGTCCGTCGCAAAGCGGCAACCAAGGAACAAAGCAGCACGCATGCGGCGAAGCGAGAGCTGACCCTCCGTCGTTCGCGTACCCCCGCCACCGTGGAGACATCCATCACTCATGACCCCATGGAATCCATTGCCGTCTGCGTCCTCGAAACTGCCCACCACCCCTGACTCCACGTATCCCTCTGCCAGCACGCAATAGCCCGTATGTGCATTGCCGGGACTTCTGGGAGGCTCCTGCCTAGCCTGGCCCTCAGCTTTCATCGCCCCCATGTCTCCACAATGTACGCCACCGTCCCACCGCATCAGTCCCCTAGTATAGTACAGAAACACGGTACCGATTCCACGTCCCCGTGGCCCTGAGCTGCTCCCCCACCCCAGATATATACCATGCCGGCACCCCATGTCAGGGGCCAGCACCCAATCTGCTTCGAGGCATCCACTTGCCCACATATATATATATATATATATACATATATATATATATATACATATATATATATATATATATACATATATATATATATACATATATATATATATATATAGATATATATATATATATATATACATATATATATATATATATATATATATATATATATACACACACATATATATATATATATACATATATATATATATATATATTGTTGTTGTTGTTGTTGTTGAGGGCACCCAGCACATGCCCAGGGAGAAATTGCCAGACACGCTCTCCCTGGGCAGGGCGCAAGGGAGCAGTCGGCCGGCGTCACGCTAGCCGGGCGTGTGCCGACGACGACCGGGGGGGGGGGGGGGGCGCCGTGGTGTGGGGGGGGGGTGGGGCGCGTGTGGAGGAGGGTGGGGCCACCTGAGGACCTCACCCTGGGGCCCTCCCCCGTCTCGCGGGGGGAGAGTTACTCGTCCTGTGCGAAGCGGCTGTGGCGGGGGCCGAGGGTGGGGCGGCGACCTTGGGGTGGGGAAGGCACGCCCGGGTCCACGGACAGTCCGCGCCTTGCCCGAACATCCCGCCGAGGTGGCGGTTCCTCGTGCGAGGCCGTGGCGTGGCCGGGGGCGCTGGCCCGTGCTTCCAGCCTTCTACGGGGGCGAGGGGAGGCCTGGGAGTTGCGGTCTGCCGGCGCCTAGTCACCTCTGCTGGAGTTGTGTTGTGGCCGCCTCGTCCCCGGTAGTGCGAGCGCGCGCGCGCGTCGGTCATGGGGGAGGGAGGGCACAAGGGCAGGAGCACAAGAGCACGAACATGGGTTCACTGTCGCTCGCGTGCTGTGTTCGGTTCATGTGATGTTCCCTGGTGCCTGTCCCTGTGCCCTGCGTATGGGAGGCCGCGCGGCACAGCCGGCGGGGGGTCGCAGCCCGGGCCGTGCGCGTGGGTAGCGGCGGGCGGCCGGGTAGGACGTGGCGCCATGCGGGTGCGCGGCCCGTGGCGGTCGCGGGGGGTCGCGGGCGGTCCAGCCGGCGGTCGGCAGTGGCCCTGAGCGTCCCACACAGTGGGGTCGGTGGGCGTGCCGGGGGAGGGCGCGTCCTGCAGGTCATGCTGCGGAGGGCGCGCGCGCAAGGGCGTCGGCGTGCCCGGTGCGGGCCCCTCTGCGCGCCGAGGGACCCGCGGTGAGCTGGTTGCGTTGCCTGGGGGCTGAGGCCGGGGCCGGGCGCATGAGTAGCGGCGGGCGGCCGAGTGGGTGCGGGGGCCTTGGCGGTCGCTGGGAGGCGTGGGCGGCCCAGCCGGCGTTCGGCAGAGGCTCCAAGGGCCCCACACCGTGGGGCCCGGGGGCGTGCCGCGGGCGAGCGCGCTGTGCAGGCCAAGCTGCGGGGGGCGCACGTGCGAGGGTGTCGGCGTGCCCGTCGGGGGCCCCCCCGAGGGCCGTGGGACCCGCGGCTGGCAGGGAACGCTGCTCGGGGGCCGAGACCAGGGCCGGGCGCGTGAATAGCGGCGTCCACGGGGTCGAGTGCCCGAGGTGAGTGCGGGGTGGTGCGTGCGGGCCGGCCGGTGGCCGGTGGCCTCACTGGGAGTCCCACACGGAGGGGTCGACGCGCGTGCCGGGGGCGTACGCAGTGTGCAGGTCGGGCAGCAGCGGGCGTACGTGCAGGGCGTCAGCGTGCCCGATGAGGACCTCACTGAGGCCCGAGGGGTTGGCGGCAAGCAGTATGCGATGACCGGGGGGGGTGGCCCCGAGTGCGGAGGCCAGGGGGGTGCCTGGGGCTCCCGTGCTGTTGAGGTCGCCCAGGAGGACGCATAGGTCGGGCCGTACGCGGGAGCGGAGGTGGTTCATGAGCTTGACCTCGGAAACCCACTCGGAGTACGAGAGGCGTGGGGGGAGGTGGGCGTTGAACAGGAGGGCCCGGCCCCCTAGCGAGTGGGGGACTGTGGAGGTAATCCAGTGCTGGCCGTCGTAGACGAGGTCGGCGGGTTGGGAGGGGGCGCGGAGGGACCGGAGCCAGGCTGTGCGGAGGCCTGAGCCCTGGCCGGAAGCGGTGCTGTAGTGGGCCTCGTACCTCGGTGGGAGGGCGGGGCTGGCCGAGGCTAAGTCCCAGAGTTCCTGCTCGGCGACCACGTCGGGAGACAGGGCCTCGAGCCAGGTGCGGGCGAGGGAGACTTGGCCGGCGATGCCGCCCCAGTTGTGTGTGAGAAGGGTGAGGGCTGTGTCGCGGAGGGGGGTGGACGCCTGGTGACGGGGGTCGGGGAGGGAGAGGACGAAGGCGGGGGTCGGCTGGAGGAGGCGGTCGGGGGGGGGGGGCGCAGGGGGCGGCCCAGGGGATTGCGGAGACGGCGACAGCCCCGGGCAGTAGCATGCCTTGGAAGCCGACCACACAGCGGGCGGCGATGTCACGAGTGCACACAGGCGGGGCCTTGTGGGGGGAGGTGCAGAAGAAGTGAGGCCAGTGGTCGGTCGGCGATGTGGGGAGGTCGACGAAGGCGGTGTGAGGCGTGGGGCGTCCACAGTCGGGGCAAGCGGAGGAGGTGACGAGCGGGGCGTCGGGGAGGGCGGGGTGTAGTGCCCACGCTGAGGTCGGGCCTGACGAGCGAGTGTACGCTGGGGACGGGGGGAGGGGGGTTGTAGGCAAGTGGGCGGTGTCCCAGAAGGCGCTCCACTTGGCGTCCACGTGCAGGGGAGGGGTGATCCAGAAGGAGGGGTCACCGCGCTGGCGGGGGAAGGAGGCGAGCCAACCGCACACCGTGGGGAGGGCGGAGGCGAGGAGCGAGGGGGGTAGCGACGTGGAGACCTGGGCGGCGTGCAGGAGGTCTCGGAGGGGGCCCGGGGGGAGGTCGGCGGCCGGGGGGAGGCCAAGGGGGAGAAGGTCAGCAGAGTGCGCGCACACGGGGCAGCGCGTGAGGGCAGGGCGCCGCAGCGTGCCGCAGTGAAGGCATATACGGGGGGCGGAGGCCGGTGGTGGAGCGGGTGCGCGGGGGGGGGGGGCACGGGCGTGGGACTGGGGACGGGGCTCTGGGGCGGAGAGAAGGTCAGCCCCGGCGCGGTGGGCGTCCAGTGGGCGGGGGAAGTGGGAGGCGAGGAAAGTCGCCCAGGCTAGGGTCGGGAGGTCGGGAGCGCTGGAGGCGGGGAGCGTGTCCGGTAGGGCGAGTCAGTTGTGTCTGCGGGCACTGGGGAACATGGCGCCGCGGACTGCCTTGCCTGACGGGGGCCGAGGGTGTTGTGCGGCCATGGTGCCGTGGGGAGCGTCGGGGGGAGGAACGGGGGGGTGACTGCTGGCGGCTGCGTTTGGCGGGGCGGGGCTGAGGGTCGCCCGGGCTGGGCGGGCGGTGGGAGGGTAAGGTGTTGAGAGTGGCAGTGGGGGCGTGCCAAGGTTGCCCATCGTCCCGTCTGCCCTGGACCGTAAGGGACCAGCCCTCGTTGTGTTGGATGACGCGCGTGGGCAGCGAGGCGAAGAGGGAGGTGTGCAGGGCGGGGGCGATGTGGGCGAGCGCGTGCCCGCGGCGGGCGTCGGCGTCAGTGACGTACACGACGGTCTGCAGGTTGTGGGTGAGGGTGACTGCCATGGAGGGCTGCGGGCCTAGGCGGAGGCCTGAGACGCGGACGACGCCGGTGGTGGCTGGCGAGGAGCCGACGGGGACGAAGGTGGGGACTGAGGAGGCGGGGGTGGCGCCGGTGGCGGTGGGCGCGGGGGCGCCCGGGAGGGGGGGCTGGCCGAGGAGGGGAGGGGCGAAGAGTGGCGCGGGCGGGGCGGCGGCGCCAGGGGCTAGCAGGGAGGGCGCTGGCGGTGCGGAGGAGCCAAGGCGGAACCAGTCCAGGTCCGCCGTGGAGCGGGGGGGGAGGGCAGTTTTGGTGTAGGAGATGAGCTCCTCGAACTGGGCCGGGGTGGAGAGACGGCCACACAGCCATGCGATGGCTGCGCGGAGGGTGTCGGCGGAGGAGACGTTTTGGAGGTCCTGGTAGGCCTCTATGGGGAAGGAGGGGGCGCTGGCGATGGTGAAGGCCGCCGTCAGCCAGGGAGTGTCGGCATGGGCCTGAGCGGCTGTGATGAGGGGCTGGATGGCCTGGAGGGCAGGCAGGGAGGCCGCGGAGGAGGCGGCGGCCCCGTACCGTTGGGAGACCAGGGTGAGGAGCTTGTTGAGGTGGAGGCGGAGGGTGGGCTTGTGGAGGTCGGGGCAGGAGTGCCAGGCACCCTTGGCGGCGAGCACCAGGCTGGCGGTGGACGTGGAGACCGAGAGGTGCTGCCCGGTCCTGGGGGGCAGGTGGCAGTTCTTGCCCATAGCCACAATGCACATGGCCGTGTGATGGGCGTCGGCCTCGGGGACGGAGGAGAGGCCGTCAAGCAGGGTCAGCGTGTCCTGGGAGCTCGGGGTGGGGCCAGCCTGGAAGAGTGTCTCCCAGTCTGACGCGGGTGGTGCGGCCGGCTGCGCGGCTGGGGACGGGGCGGAAGCAGGGACAAGGGTTGCGAAGCGTCGGGGGGCGCAGGGGCGGCGGCGGGGGCGGGGGCTCCGGGCCCCGCAGGGGGGTCTTCTGCCTGCGGGTTAGCGCGGCGGGCGGCTGCGGTGATGGCGGTGGAGATGTTGGGGGTGCGAATGGAACCATCATCCTTCCGATGGTTCAACTCGGTGTACCACCGTTGGGAGGACAGGGGGCATGGAGAGGGGACACGGACTTGGGGGCTGGCGGGGTCGAAGACGCAGTTGAGGGGGGGGCAGGCCAGCCGGGAGCCGGTCTGCTGGGCCGCCCAGGTTGCTAGCCAGTGGAGCAGGGCGACCCGGGCGACCTTGGGCTTGATGGCCTCCTCGAAGGCGAGGAGGTCCAGGAGGCGGCGGAAGGGGATGGAGGGGGGGAGGTCGGGGGTGAAGGGGGAAATGTGGGCGAGGGCGGCCGAGGCGAGAGTGGCCTGGTTGAGTATGGAGGCACGAGCGCCCCAGTCGATGAGGGCGCTCATGCAGGAGGCGTAGGGGAGTCACGAGGCATCGTGGTGGGTGGTGAGGAGGGAAATCTCAGTCTCAGTGAGCTGCTCGGGGAAGGCAAACCACCAGAGGAGGGGGCTGGCTTCGATGGGGGAGCCGGTGAGGGGGATGGAGAGGACGTCCACATTTGCCGGCATGTGGCTCGCAGAGGCCAGCAGGCGTGGGGGTTGCTGGGAGTCCAGGGCGATGGACAGGAGGGGCCAGGCGTCGGCCGCCGTCAACTGTTCGCGCTGGAGGTCGGGGGACAGAGCTGAGAATGGGTGAGCCATGATGCCTGTGGGGAGCGGAGCAAGGGAGGATCCGACACACGGCGTGCCGGGGGGTGGGAGGTCCGTTGCCGGCTGTGGGCGCCAGTCATGGTGTGGGGTGGGGGTGGGAGGGGTTGGTCGGGGTGGGTCGGCGGGAGGAAGGGAAAAGCCGAGGCAAGCGCTCAGGGCCCGGAGGCTCCGGCATGCAGAGCGAACAGTGCTACCGGCAGTGGCGCAAATGTAGAAAGGGGGGGGGGGCGGGTCAGGTGCGGGTGGTGGTCGTCGCTGGGCGTGGGTGGGGGGGGGTTGGGCGGGATGGGCGGTCCAGAGCTGGGCTCTGGGGGTCGGTGGCGTGTGGTGGTGGTGCGTGCGTCCTGCTACCGGTGTCCTACTACGAGGAAGTGATGAGGGTGAAGACTGCTTGGGGACTGAGGCCGGAGAGCCTGGGGCTGGGGAATGGGGCGCTGGCAGCGGGTTATCCCCGTGAAAGTGCTGCCCTGGTGGGATGGCTGGGGTGCCCTGGGGCCCCCTGGGGGCGGAGGCTCCCCACGTCGGCTGGGTGCGAAACCTCGGCCTGTTCTTCCGTCACCGAAGTTCTTAGGATTCGACCCCAGGAACTTACCTGCCGCGGGGACTGTGGGCCGGGACGGCCAAGGGGGATGATTATGAAGAGGAAGTGGGAGGCCAGGATGAGCCTGGCGGTTGGCACCTGCCTTCGGCCTCGGAGAGGCCGATGCCCGGGGCCATTACCTCTCCCTCGTGCCCGTGGTGCGGTGGTGGGTGGCGGTGTGGTACCCCCCAACCGGCGACTGTGCCCGGTGCCGTGGGCACAGACCCCAGTTGGGGGCGGGTATGAAGCGCCCGGTCGCCTCGCTCCCCCTGCACAACAGCCCGCCAGCCGCTGCTAGGCCTCTAGCGCCAGCTGTTGTGAGGGGGGGGGCGCTCGGGGCGGTGCGGGGCCCCTCCGCTCTCCTGGCGGCCCGCGCTGTCCGTATAATGCAACAAGGGGCGGCGCGGGCTCGAACCGCACGCGCGGGCCGCGCCGCCCCAGTCGGGGTGGGGGACAGGGGGGGGACCGGGGGGGGACAGGGGGTCGCGGCCGGTGGAAGGAGGGTGGCGGGGGCTCGAACCGCGCACCGGCGGGCCCCACCATCCTCCAGTAGGGCGTCGCTGCGCCAGGGGTTCTGGGGGCCCCACCCAGGGGCCGTCGGCCCCCCCCTTTCGGTTAGTGTGAGGAGGGAGAGGCAAAGGCCACTCGCGGCCATGACACATGGTGCATAGGGAGGGAGGTATGACTCACGCCACGCCATGATGCATGCAGCAGGGGGAAGGGGGGGCAAGGCCTGGACCCCCGTCGCGTATGGGGGGGTCCTCTTGTCAGCCCGGCGGCCGACTGTCGGCGGCTGCAGCAGCTCACCATGGTGGCGTCGCCCATCTGAGAGGTGGAGCGGTGGGCAGGGGTGGTGGGGGGACGTCGAGCAGGGGGGGGGGGGGTGTTGGTTGGTGGGCGGGCGCGCGCGTGAGGGGGAGGGGGTGAGGTGAGCTCAGCCGCAGAGCGTCACCGGGCGGCTGACCGGGGCAGAGGAGCGGTCGGGGCTGGCCAAAGTCGGCCGGGGAGCCCAGGGCGCTCGTGGAGTCGGGGGGCCGCGGTCAGCGGTGGGGCCCGCACCCCGCTCGGCGGGGACGAATCCCGCCGAGCATCATCCACGGGGGCGAATCCTGGCGGAGGCGGGGGGAGCGCCACGCCGTCCCCTCGCGGCCGAACCGGACCGGGACGGGCCCCGCCGGATGGATACCGGGGGGCGGGCAGGGCTGGGCACCGGGGCTCCGGGGCCCGGGTCCCTGGTGGTTGTGGACCGGCGCGGGGGAGACCGGGCGGGCCCATGGGCTGTGGCTGGTGAGGGGGGGGGCGTGGACGGGCCGGGCGGGCTCGGGGACGAACCCCGAGAGGCCTTCGGGGGCTGGGCGAGGGCTCCTGAGGGCGGCCGTTCCTTGAAGGGGGGGGGGGGGGGGGGTTGCTCCCTGCCCGGGGGACGACGGGGGCCCCTCTTGAGCGAGGGGGGGGGAGGGCGTGTATCGCCCGGTGTAGGGCCATGTCGATTCATGGCCGCGCGGCATGGGACTATATCCCCAACCCTCTGCGCCGGAGTCCCTTTTTTCGGGGGGGCTGAGGGGGGGCGGGGGGGGCTGGCGGTTATGGGGTGCAGCCTCCCATGCGGGGGGGGGGTTGCTGGTGGGAGCTCCGTCCGGCTTGGCCGTGTAAACCCGGTGGCGTCCCCTCAGCTCGTGGGCCCCTTCGAGGAAGAACCTCGGATTCGCCGGGGGGGACTCCGCTATATATATATATATATGGCAAATACGCAATTTTCCCCCCCCCCCACCCTGGGCCAACCGGTGCACTGTGGGGCAAGGTTAGGTACCCCCCCCCCTATTTTGGGGTCGGGAAACACAAAACACCATGTTTTAGAAGTGAATTGGATGGTTATTGGTGGGTATTTGCCCCTATAAAGCTCTAAAATGGCTAAAATTAGGGTATGACATCACTGCCGGTAGGATCCTAACCAGAGTACTAAACATAGGTACAATTGTGGTCCAAACCACTAATACTAGCACCAAATACCACCAATAATAGTATCATAGGACATGAAAATGGACAGGGGAATGTTAAAAATCCTGAATTGCTATGTCATTTGGTGTATATAGGGGTGGTGTTGGTTATTTTTAGGATTTAGTGGTTATTTTTAGTACTCTGGTCAGGATGCAACCAGCAGTGATGTCATACCCTATTTTTAGCCCAAAAACCCTGTCTACAGCCCTCCCATTGTCCCATCCGAGCCCGAAACCCTTTTTTTTGTGTTTCCCAACCTCAAAATAGGGGGGAGGGGTCCCTAGTCCTGCCCCACGTCCCACACTAGGGTCCAGGGTGGGGGGGGGGGGAAAATTGCGTATTTGCCATATATATATATATATATATATATATATATATATATATTAGCGCGGCGGGCGGCTGCGGTGATGGCGGTGGAGACGTTGGGGGTGCGAATGGAACCATCATCCTTCCGATGGTTCAACTCGGTGTACCACCGTTGGGCGGACAGGGGGCATGGAGAGGGGACACGGACGTGGGGGCTGGCGGGGTCGGAGACGCAGTTGAGGGGGGGGCAGGCCAGCCGGGAGCCGGTCTGCTGGGCCGCCCAGGTTGCTAGCCAGTGGAGCAGGGCAACCCGGGCGACCTTGGGCTTGATGGCCTCCTCGAAGGCGAGGAGGTCCAGGAGGCGGCGGAAGGGGATGGAGGGGGGGAGGTCGGGGGTGAAGGGGGAAATGTGGGCGAGGGCGGCCGAGGCGAGAGTGGCCTGGTCGAGGGTGGAGGCACGAGCGCCCCAGTCGATGAGGGCGCTCATGCAGGAGGCGTAGGGGAGTCACGAGGCATAGTGGTGGGTGGTGAGGAGGGGGATCTCGTTCTCGGTGAGCTGCTCGGTGAAGGCGAACCACCAGAGGAGGGGGCTGGCTTCGATGGGGGAGCCGGCGAGGGGGATGGAGAGGACGTCCACATTTGCCGGCATGTGGCTCGCAGAGGCCGGCAGGCGTGGGGGTTGCTGGGAGTCCAGGGCGATCGACAGGAGGGGCCAGGCGTCGGCCGCCGTCAACTGTTCGCGCTGGAGGTCGGGGGACAGAGCTGAGAATGGGTGAGCCATGGTGCCTGTGGGGAGCGGAGCAAGGGAGGATCCGACACACGGCGTGCCGGGGGGTGGGAGGTCCGTTGCCGGCTGTGGGCGCCAGTCATGGTGTGGGGTGGGGGTGGGAGGGGTTGGTCGGGGTGGGCGGGCGGGAGGAAGGGAGAAGCCGAGGCAAGCGCTCAGGGCCCGGAGGCTCCGGCATGCAGAGCGAACAGTGCTACCGGCAGTGGCGCAAATGTAGAAAGGGGGGGGGGGGCGGGTCAGGTGCGGGTGGTGGTCGTCGCTGGGCGTGAGTGGGGGGGGTTGGGCGGGGTGGGCGGTCCAGAGCTGGGCTCTGGGGCTCGGTGGCGTGTGGTGGTGGTGGGTGCGTCCTGCTACCGGTGTCCTACTACGAGGAAGTTAATAGGGTGAAGACTGCTTGGGGACTGAGGCCGGAGAGCCTGGGGCGGGGGAATGGGGCGCTGGCGGCGGGTTGTCCCCGTGAAAGTGCTGCCCTGGGTCGTGGAAGGTGCCGGAGGGCTCGGGGCCGGCAAGACCAGTGGGGCAGGCACGCGAGGAGTCGACCTGAACGCTGCTGTTGGGGGTAGAACCGGATACACGGACACCAACGGAGGCGAGAGCAGCAACAACGGAAGCAAGATCCATGCTGATTGTTATGCGGCAGAAAATGTAATAGGCTAGGTGGTGAGCCTATCATCTTTACCTCATCTATTTCAGCCATCAGGAAAATACAATCAAAAATAGATTTTGACAAAGGAAATCAAAGAACTATTTATGAAGCACTTTCCTTTTATTTGGTGAGGGCACAGGATCTAAGTTTAACCACCTTGCAGAGTAAAAAAAAAGAAAAAAGCCTAGTCAATGATGCCCTTGGTGTCTTAGTGATTTGTTACCCTAATGCCTTCCCCAAGACACAAGGACACAAGACAAAGACACAAAGACAACAAACACTCGGCTCACTCCGGTGCTCAATGTAATCGGCAGCGGATTGCGATCTCGGGTTGCGAACTCTGGTTGCGAACTCGGGTTGCGAACTCGGGTTGCGAACTACCGGTTGTTGGAGGGTGAGCGGAGGATTGTACAAAGATGGACAAGGAGGTCCTGAGAGTAAGGGAAGATAGTGGGATAGCAAAGCAAAATAGATGGGAGGATTGGTAAGGGAAAGGAATGAGGTGGCATGAGAAACATGCATGGAAATGATCAAACTACATGACACCAAAAATGAAAAAAAGTCGAAAATTGGCATGTAGTTCCCATGAATTGAACTTACTTCCCAATCCCTCAACATGCACCCTTTGAGGGCCAAGACCCACTGAGTTGACATGCCAGGTGGCATCCCTTGACTCACCGGGGGTGGAGAGTTATGAAGGAGTTCATGACACCCACCAAACATACCTTCACTGAAAATTCAGTGAAAATGGCCATAATGGCAAGCAAATATCTTGATATCCCTGAGGATCCAATTGAATCTACTTTGTGTGATCAAAGTACATATCCTACATGTAATCATACCAAGAGGACAACTCCGGACTCAACGCACCCTTGGGGGAATGCAGGAGTTGGTGATACCCATGAAATGCCCATGTATGCATGCATGACACAAAATGGCAAAATTGATCTCAATTGATCTCGTAGCCTAGGGAGACTTGAAGAGTCTCACAAGGCGAGTGAGTAAGGGTGAGAGTGTTCTCAATCATGGCAAAGTATTCCAACCTAACTCAGCAAAGGCATGGAGATATGACAAAACTTCATGTACCCAAAATAGAGGAAATTGGAGAAAGCACAAATTTCTCAACCAATAGTGACCTTGGAAAAATACTTAAAATGAGAGTTGGAAACTCTCTTTTTGTACCCATGTCCTAGGGACCTTGAAGCTTGAATGTAGCCACTTGGAGTATTTTTCTTCACTAGGAATGATAGAACCTCATCACTCCCAAAATGGGTCACAAACTGAAAATATGGTATTTTCATACCAAAATGATCATTTTGGGGTGGATTGTTCTCCAACCTCATGGAGAGTTTGAACTTGAAGTCAAGTTATTTTGAAAGCCAATCACTTATAGATGTTTAACAACATGTATGGTGACTTGGAATCATATCTCATGATTTTTGGGATAATGGGTATTGAGTATGCATGAAATGGAAAATTGCACTCGAACTTACATTGGGGAGAGATGTCATACCAAACCTCAATGTAGTCATCATCTTTGCTCATGTGAACCCAAATTCGGAATTGGAAAGCCTATTTATGGACCGAACTAAGCGCGAGTCGTTGTCGACCTTTAACCCTTGTTTGCGAGTTACGAGGAGGGCAAACAAGCAAGAAAACCCAATAAACTTGATCAATGGTTGCAATACCCATATTGGATTCTGCATGGGCACACATGCACATACATGCATCAAGCTTATCTCAACCCATGTGTTATGACCCTTGATCCCATCATTCCTAACTAACCTCTCGCGGTTGAAATCGAAGATTATTTGGAATGATTCATGCATGCAAGCCTTGGACCTATATGCACTCACACTCATGTCATGACATTCCAAAACAAGTATTCATGTCCACTCATCCTTATCAACACACATGCATGTACACATGAATGCATCATTGTATCAGGATAGATCTAACACTATTAGCACCGCCAGAAGGAGTTTTCGATCTGCAGTCCTGCATTACAGCGCGACCAGACAGGCACGCGCGCGCACACAGGCATTTGGCGATCGTCCATTCCAGCAGTGCATTGGAATCTATCCTGTTGCATATTAAAAATTCCACAGCGAGTTCTATTTATCAATCCCTAAGGCCTCTCGAGGCCCGGTTTCATTACACCCCCTTCCTAGACTACGCCATGGCTACGTCCATGAGTGTGGTCGATCTCAGCCCCAAAAAATCAATGGAACTGGGCTGAGGGATGACTTGGGAGAGGGGAACATACGAAACCAATACACAATGCAATGGGGAAGAGGAAATAGTGTCCCGCGGGTCCAAACGGGTATGAGAAATAAATTCGGGATGCCCAAAATAGGGGGGTTACACCCTTTGATTTCCCAAATTGGGCGTAAAATGCAAAAACCCCATTTTTGGCATCAAAATTTGGTTTTCACCCTGATAAGCTGAAAAACTGTCAATCTGGACCCAATCTGGACCCTACAGCGACGTGTGGTTGTTAATTGAAGGCAAAAGAGTGCCACGGTTGCGCTCAGCACCCTTGAAATAGGGGGGGTGGCACCCTATATCCCCCGCCCGAGTCCCGGAAGTGAAAAAACGCATTTTCACCGGGGGGGGGCTGTGGACAGAAATTCTGTCATATCAGGAGGGGGGGGGGGGCGAAATCCCTCGAAGGGGAGCTGACGTCCCTCCTTGCCTCTCCGGACTACCCTGACCCTGACCCTGAGTGTTTACCGCGCTCGCACGCGATCATGGCCATGTCCAAGAAGCCGGTCCACGCACAGGCTGACGCTGACCCACCATGCGAGTTTACCGTGCGCACACGCGGCCATGTCGTTGGGGAACAAGTCGGTACACGCACTACAAGCTGAATTCACTTAATAAGCGGCCTCGCGGACCCCGGCCTCGGGAACGGACTCCAGAAATCTGGCGCGTAAGGAAAAAGTACAAAGAGAGAGAGACAAGTGGCAGGGACAATGCAAGGGAAAAGGGATTCAAATTTGTTGTGTACCAAGACTCCAAGACTGAGGTTTGTAGGGCAGCCGTAGGCCGTACAAGCTCAGCACATCCCAAGGCAACACAGGGCATCCGTCGGCCGTGTGTCCGCGTGGGCAGGTGGTGGACACTCATTTATGGCAGGGCACGGGTTGGTTAGGGCAGCCGTGGGCCGTAACCATTGCCCAGCACTCACTACAGGTCTCCAGGGACGTGTCGTGATCTACTTACCCTGCCACTCCTTGAACAATGGCTGAGAATCACAGGGCATCCGTGGGCCGTGTGTCTCAGCAAAGGGAAATACCTGTGGATTATCGCGATTTCTACTCCTGCGATTCACACTTCTGCAAGAGAGAGATGACACTGCACCACGACAAACGCACCCACAAACGATGACGAAGTGTTTGTTGTGGTTTTTTCTTTTGTCGTCCCGAAATCCCTGAACCGATGGCAGGACAACCGTGGGTCGTGCCTTGGTTCCCAATTCTGCAACGAGCCACACTTAATGGGGCTGAATGCAGTCCGGGTTGGAATTGATCGGGGGCAGAATGCAGGAGACACTACGGACACATCAGACTAACTTTTCTGGGCTATAGGGGTGTACTAGGCCTGCCGTAACTACCTATACCCCTAGTCTGGAAGTCCCTCTTGCTGAAAATTACTGAAGTGGGAGCCTCAGAGTCCTATATCGCTGAAATTAGTGGCATTAAGTGGGCTCTCTCTATACCAAAGTCCTAAACTAGAGCAAGGAAGACCGTTTTACGGCGCAGCTTCCGTTCACGATTTGCGGTGTCTCCACGCTCTCGTTGTGGCACACGGACCCACCATTCCAGTCCTTGGTCCAAATCATTCCCTGGGTACCAATTATAGATGACATTTGTCACCCAAAACTGTTCCCCAGGGGGCGCCCATGCCGAGAACGTGCGATCCACCTCGAGTTCAACAGGTATATCCACATGTCCTCGCACTGGGCCACTTGGAAACTGAAATAGATGGCCCGCCTGCCAGGCCTCTCGTGTACCAGGCACCCCCCGCGACATGGTCAGCACATCCCAGGCAGTCTTCAGCTGCTTAAGCATGTGCTGCTTCTGTCCGTGCCTCCTCGGGGCGACGTAAATGAGCAGGCCCTGCCGTAGGCGAAAAATCTGTATTCCACCATAGGACAGGTCCAGGGGAATCTCGTAGAGGTGCCTGCAGTCCTCGCTGCGAATCTTTTTGGAGTGGGCTGTGGTCCAGAAGGTAGGAGTGAGATAACCTCTGTGGGTGAGGCTAGCTCTGGTCCCGTGGCAGCCCGGCAACCTCCATACCCCATGGGGCATGTTGGCTGAAAAATAGAGCAGCCAATCCTTCGGGATCCGTGCCTTGTGTATGGGCATTCCAATATGGTTGCCCGGCTGAAGAATTTCAGCAAAATACATTTCGGCATCCACCCATAGTCCGCTCAAGCAGACGAACCGCTGGGCTCCTGCGGACTGAACTTGGTACCACATGTCCGGATCAAAGATTTCGAATAGACCCGAAGCATCGATGTGGTAGCCAAGGCACTTGGACTGGCCAAGGCACTTGGACTGAGAGGGGGCCATGGTGACTAAGGTATATAATGAGCCCTAAAATCACAAATATGGGTGCAGCCAATGCATCAGACTAAGTGTCACACTAACCCAGAACCCATAACCCAAAACGGTGCTGAAGTGCTGAACTAGGACACTCATAGATGGCAAAGGCTACTTGTGCTGCACCCCTATCTGAAATTTCGCCACTTCCTGCTTCCAGGCCTTCACCTGCTCGGTGTGGATTGCTAGGCGTGCCTGAAATTCAGGTTCCAGCGCGGACCCTATGGCTGAATGAGCCACTATGCAGCGAATGTCGCTCAACTGGAGGTCAATTTTATGTTTCTTGTTGTAATCCCGCCAGATATCATTGATATCATGCATGAATGCATTGGCAGGCTGAAACTCAGTATCAGGGTAACCCCGATATTTGACCTCCCATTCTATGCGCTTCCGCGGGCCTCGTCCGACCGGGCGGTGGGAGATAATGTCCTCAATGACATACTTATCAGACTCCACCAGAAATTCCTGGTCGGTGTAGTAATGAAGAGGGGGGGTACCCTCCTCAGGGGCCAAATATGGCTTTAGACGCATAGAATCCAGCGCCAACTCACCGCGTTCGGTAGCAATCAGATAAGTATTGCCGCCCAAGCGCTGCATGACCTCTCCTGGGCGTTCCCAAACGCGGTGCAGCTTATCTGTAACCTTTCTGGACCGGTAGTCACGGTACCATACCCGTTCTCCGAACACATATACATGTGGCGGGTGTGCCTTGCGGAATTCATCTGCCTTGGCGCGGTGAATACGATTTAGTTCGTCCTGTACCACCTTGCGGTCCGCAACCAGCTTCCTGAAGAAACCGACTGCATCCCGGGACTCAGTCTGGGGTACCACTGGTGGACAATCCCCGAATCCGACGGGATTACGGCCAAAGACAAGGTAGTGTGGTGAGTACCCACTGATGGGCCCAGGTATGTCATTTGATGCCCAAACTGCAAGTGGAAGCAACTGAGCCCAATTTTTACTGGCAGTTTTCAGCAACCACTGCCTAAGGGACTCAACCACTACCTGAACTGCTCGTTCAGCGCGACCATTGGACCTGGGACGCTTAATGGTTGACTGCTTCATAGAAACCCCTGACAATTTGCAAAGTTCACTGAAGAACTCAGAAGTGACCAAATGGTCCTGATCTGAAAAGATTTCCTGTGGCAAACCCATTATGGGGACCACCCTTTCCAGATACATGTCAGCCAGACTACGGGCATCCAGGGTTTTACTACAAGGCACAGCCACCACATATCCCGTAAGGCGGCATACGACCACTAGGACATAGTCATAACTGTGTCCGTTGGCCGTACAAGGACGACTGCTTAAGTCACAAAAATCCACGCATATGGACGAAAACGGGTACTCTGGTACCGGTGCGGGGTGATTAGACTCTGGCTGTAGACCCTTACGTCCCTTGTTCTGACCACAGACGGGACATGGCCCTACTACGGACGCAATCATGCTTTTAATGTCCTCTGTCTTATAGCCGAAGCAGACATATGAGCGATTGAAGATTTGCCACGTCTTATCCACCCCTGGGTGGGCATATTCGTGGCAGGCCTTGATGACTTGCTTGACACAGTCAAAAGGCACGCATATGCGGCCACCCGTACGCACCTTGCCGTTATGCAGCGCATAAGACTGGCCTTTGATCTCCACGTACTTGTGAAGCCGTAACGTGTCCCAATGAGGGGCAAAATACGGATCCATTTCGTAATGAGGAGTCCAGTCCTTATACAAGACAGCAACTGCAGGCGGTATTTTAATGGCCTCAAGGTCATTGATGACTACATTGGTCAGACCCGGGATGTGCCAACTCATTTCAGAGGCGGTCTGCACCAAATTCAGTGCGGCCTGATGTTGGCTGGTGGCCTTTAGATTGAGCCGTTTCTTCATTGATCGAGTATATTGGCGCCCTGTCACCTTGGCCGGACGGCCCAAAGGCCCTGCAATGTCCATAGATACGTTCAGTGCAGACACTGCCTGGCAAAAACGGCTTGAGAGGGTATCAAAACAGGTGCCATCGTGTCCTTGATACAGCGGTTCAACTTCTACTGGGGAAACAGACTTTACTGATTCCAAAGCAGCCTGTTTGGCTATGCAAAACGCATTTACCATGACCTGCTCTTCAAAGAAGGATGCCGGCTCTGCCGTTTTCGAATACTCCCGTACCGATTGCCATTCTTCTCGTTCCGCTTGTTCCCACCCTTCCAGGTCGTCATTACCACCATGAAAATTGGTGTCCTGAGCATCCCCAGCGGGGTAGGCAAAACGGGACAAGGCATCGGCAACCTGATTCTCCTTACCTGCACGGTAGGTGATTATCAGGTTGAATCGGCTCAAAAACTCATGCCACCGCCCGCGCCGTCCTAGCGGTCCTGAAATGGTACAAAGATCCTCTTTGTACCACTTAACGATTGCTGAATGGTCCGTTTGGATCTCAACTTGAGCGTTTCCGACCCACGACTGAAATTTCAGCAAGCAGCACACTATGGCGTAAGTTTCCTGCTCCCTAGGAGTCCAGGCAAACTGCCCTGTATGCTTTGTACACCCATCATAGCCGGCTCTGTTGCCTTGTAGCTTCCTGGAGTAGAACGCAACAGGATGCCAATTGCCATCCTCCTGCTGTTGTTCCAAAACTCCGCCTACGGCGTAATTGGATGCATCAGTGATGATACGCCATGGCAAGCCTGGCTTAGGGAGGTACAACTTAGTTTTCTCAGTTAACGCCTGCTTAAGTTGCTCAAAATTTTCTTTCATCTCATCGGTCCAATGGATGCGAGCCTCTTTAGGCGTTAACTTAATCTTTTTGCGTTTTTGAGGCACCCCGGTGGCAGATCTGGGGGCTGCTGGGTCACGAGGCTCATATTTGTATTTGCCCTTCAAGGCATTCATCAAGGGGGCAGCCATGGCAGCAAACCCCTTGATGTATACCTGATACCAGCCCATAAGGCCCAAAAAGCCCTTCATGTGCTTGGCTGTGGTAATATTTTCCCATTTCCATTCCTTAATTGAGGAAATTTTTGTGGGAGATGGGTACCGACAGCCGTCCTTGAGTATGTGACCCACATACTGGACTATGCGTTTAAACAGATGGACCTTGGCCGGTTTGACCGTCAGCTGTGCCTCTTCCAGTGCATCAAAAAGCTTGCACAGGTCCGCATAGTGTGCTTCAAAGTATTTTCGGGGCGTTCCAGGTTCCTGCTTCTGCTCAATCGTAAGTTTGTCCGGTTCCAACACCGCCTTGCCAGTGGATGACAGGATATCATCAATGTAGGGGCGGGACTGCGGACAATTACGTGTCACGTATTGGACCATTTGCTGGTAGGCTGCTGGCCCCACCTTGACACCCATGGGTAGGACATTCCATTCGAAAATTCCGAATGGTGTGCAAAAAGCAGTCAAATGCTTACTGTCCTCGTCCAGGTGCATTTGGTGGAAACCATCTTCCAAATCAATGATGGAAAATATGAAATTGCCTTCCTGATTTGCAATTTGGTCCTCGATGACTGGCAAAGGGAAGCTGTTGCCCTTCAAACAGGAATTCAGATGACGGTAGTCAATGACCAACCGCCAGTCATTCTTCCCTGGCTTGGGAACTAGGAACGCCCTGGCCACCCACTGTGGCTGGCCCTTGGCATCACGCAGCATGCCACGGCCTTTAAACTTGACGATCTTGTCCCATAATGCCTTTTCGCGGTCCCCTACTGCGCGAATGGGCTTATCGGCCCTGGGACCAGCGTGCTCAGGCAACAACTCCAATTTGAGTGTTGAATGTGGACCTCGAGCCTTTTTGGCTGCCTCGGTCACATCCTGGGTGTTTATGGGACGGAAGACCGACTTTTCATACCGTTCCATGAATTTCTTTTTGAGATCCTCACATCCATCCCAGTCTTCATCAGACTGGATGACCGACTGGATGTGTTTACGGTATCCTTGTACCCACTCATGTTGGGTGGTTTCAGCGGGGCCTAACATGTGCCTATTCCTACCTAACGGGTTAATTACCGGGGGGTGTGTTACCGACTGCCGCTTCTGCTCGGCACCAGACTCCTCTGATGATGAAAAATCAGGCCCGGGGGATGCCTCGCCTTCTGACTGGGTTGTGCCCCCCTTCGTGGACCTCTTTTGAGCCTGTCGACGAACCCGACGCCGCATCTGTCGGCAAACTTGACTGTCTGGGCCGTCCTGATCGCTGTCTGTGAGATCAGCGCCGTGCAGAAGCGAGTATACCGATGGTTTAGGGGGGGTATGGGGTGAGGATGCCGAGACTGTGCAGTCATGTGGATCCACAAGCACACCGTCTCCACGAGAGGGTGTTGTGGACCATAAGGCCTGCTGCTGTTCGGCTGTATCGACTGGATCGGATGCTGCCCCTTCTGGCGTCCATCCAAATGCATCGATGACTACTATCCTATACTCCCTATCACTAGAGCATACAGTACCCCTATTGTTTACAAACAATGGTTCCCCCGCAGGAACATCCACCCAATCTACTGCAACCTCGCTCAGTGACCACCACCAGTCCCTATCCTTACAAGTGGGTACAATAGCAATGCCTTGGCCTTGCTCAAATTTGAGTTTCTGAACCGTCTGCTCCCACAGGCGGTCAGGCGGGTGTAACCAGAGGTTTTCTCCGGCCCATGGCTGTGAGAGACCGTCCTTTGTCGCGTCCAGATAACGTGGAAAGCGTGCAAGTCGCTTACTACTAAATACATCCGTAAAAGCCCGGAAATGGCTCCCGTCCACCAGCGACCGTGCCCACCTTTCCAGGCGGTGCACCACATCCTGCCGGACAGCCAAATCATCCCTATCCAGCATGCCTTTTTGGCGTGCTTTCCGTCGGGCCGCTGCCCGGATATGAGTGACTGTGCCTCGAGCCCCACTGGCCCATTTTGAGGACTTTACGACCTTAGGGCTCTTCAGTAACCCATTGGTTGTGACGACATCGCTGGCAGGGGAGTCAAAACCGGTAATATTCCCGATTTCACACTCGGAAAGCTCCGAATCTGCCCATAGATCCAAGTCTGTTAACGCCAGACTAGCACACGCTACCGCCGCCAACTCGGTGACCTGAGCCGACCTTATACGAGCCTCCCCCCACCCCGAAGGGCTTGGCCTGGGGTTTGGCCTTGTGGCGCGGTTGTCCTCTACGTCCAACCTAGTAAGCGTGCTACCTGTGGCTTCATCCAGTGCCAACTCCGGTCCAGTACCGGTAAACTCCGCGTTTTCTGTGGACGCGATCAACCATGGACACCCCTGGTCCATACCACTGCCTATGCCTGATCCTAATTGTTGGACTGGGATCAGAGCAGGGGTTTTCTGAACAGGTACCGGAGGATAATCCTCCGAACCGGACAGACCGCCTCCGTTGGCTGAGTCCGCACTACTGGGGACTTTAAGTCTGTCGGGGAAAGCCGATACCAAAACCTGAACTAGGCTTGATACCAGCCCCAGCGCTTGACTCACTGCAGAGTCAAAGTCGGTTGACGACGCAACCTTCTCGGGTTTTGCGCTGTATGCGGCCAATAAAGAGGAAATATAGGTGCATAACAAGAGACATTTCTCCTTTGCACTTGGCACGAGATTGGTTTGGCTGAATCCTGAAATTTGAGCTCCCTCAGGGCGGGAGGGTGAGTGGGGCTTACCCGGGGAGGGAATTACCTTAAATTCTGGTGTGTCTGTGGACCCGAATCCTCCTGCACCACGCTCGGTGACCTCCAGTTCAGTAACTTCCTGAATTTCTGGGGTCACGTGAAGCTCCAAGGTCAATTGGGCGATTTTGTCCCCTACACGCACCCAATGACCTTCAGAATTCATGTTGCCAATTAAAACATCAACCTCACCGGTGTAATCGTGGTCAATCACCCCGGCTGCCGTCCTTAGGAAACATTTGGCGGCATTACCCGACCTGTCCTGGATTTTACCATATGTAAAGACTGGGGTAGTGAATGATAGCCCTGTGGGTACTCGTACCTGACCCTTGGGTGGAATCAAAACCTCAACCGCCGCATACAAGTCATACCCTGCGGACCCTGGAGTACCCCTAGTGGGAAGGATAGACTCGGGTCTAAGTCTCTTTACCTTGAAACGGTTAGACAGGAGATGGGTGGAGACCAACTCTGTGAGGGAGGGAAACATACATGCAGGAGGGGTGGTAGGAAGTGAGGAAGGGAGAGACGTATGGTCACAATCCTGAGCTGAATTCTGTGAATCCTGACCTGAATCTGAAATATGACACTGAATGGAATGGGGGAGGGTATTACCCGAGGTGTAGGGCTGAATGGGAAGTGAAGCCCGCCGAACGTGGCGTGTGTAGTTGGAAAGAAGGCTCTCCCCGCCCACTTCAGCCCGTACTCGATCAGAAAAATCTGTCGGAGAAAGATCCTCGGGGATGGAATGGGTTGTGACCTTGTGTACCCCCTTCCTACGCGATTGCAACCCAAAAGGGGTCCAATCCGGTTCGCCTTCCCCTGTTGCGGCATGATAGCACCACATGCACATCCCGGTAGTGGGAATCTGAGTATCCTGATCGTCCCACACCAGGTGTGCTTGCCGCCAACACCATGGCTGCATACAACTTGTTTGTGAGTAGCTCAGGGTTGTAGTACTGAAACTTACCGACGACGTACGCCTAGATCCTGACGTCCTACCTGAACGAGTGGTACGTGGTCCCACATACAGTGTGGTGGCCATACAAGACCCGGGAACAATTGCAGGGGGGGTCCACTGAAATGCCTTTCTCTTGGGCTGACCGTACTCAGCCAGAATTTGGGCACTAGCAACCTCATGTGCCTCTCTTGACATTGTACCATGCTGGTACGCCGGTTTCCTACGTGAGTAGAAACTCTGTGTACTAACTAGGGTTTCCCTTCCAGGCACTACCGCTAACCCATACCGTAGCAGGAACGGGAAACCAAAGATCACCCTAGGTCCTATGGCGGCCACGTGTATGAAAACTTGTACACACTTGAATATTTGTAGCCCATCATCAGGAGTCTCGACCGGTAGTCGTACGGTGGCAATAACACCCTTACGGCCTCCTGATAGGGGTTGTCGGCCCACTGTTACTAATTGCACCGGGTTTGGCGCGTCAATCAAAGCCTCTGCCGGGAACAGCTCTTCCCCAGCCAACACATCAATTTGGGCCCCGGTGTCAGCCAAGCCCATAACCTGAATTTCAGGTCGACCAAACCGATCATGTAGCTGGATACCGGCGGGTACTACCAACTCGACCATTTTGTCGGTTGACCTATTCTTGGTCTTCATGGGATACCGAAGTACCTCCGTATCCACTTGTTCCAGTGTAACAGGCGAGATTCTGACGTCCCGCCTGGTGATAGGCCTATGCACCACCCGGACAATACGAACGTTGGGCCTTCGGCGACCCCGTTTGGTGGTCGCGTTCCTGGGGCATGGCACCCGGGCGCTGCCGTCTCCCCTAAAGGTCGACTTTGGAAGCGTGCCATGTCCCTATTGCTTGGGACAATCCCGAGCCTTATGCTCTTTACTACCGCATGTATGGCAACCGGAATACTCTGGCCGAGCGGAAGAATGGGATCTTGACTGGCTTCGATGAGGACTGTGAGATCTGCGACCCCGATCTCGGGAACCTGACCGTCCGTCCCGAGACCCGTTGCGACGATCCATTGACTGTCGCTTGTCCCGACGGTCTCCGCTACCATTTTGAGGGCCTGATCGGCGCTCTTGGCTAGAAGTCCGTCCTTGAGCAGAGCCCTTGCTCACCGATCTGTTTTTGTTGGGGCACTCAGGCGCCCAATGGCCCTTTTGACCACACGAACGACAAATGTCGTGCCTTAGCCTTGGATCCCGATCTACTTTTATCCCGCTGTTGGCCGCTACCGGTGCGCTGTCTGTTCGGACAGTCTCGATGCCAGTGGCCTGTTTTACCACAAATTCGGCACTTTTCACGTTCCTGGCGAGCCTGCTTGATTTGGTCACTTCGCCTGCTGAACTGGGATGCAGAGGAGACAGTGCTGGCAAGGCTATCTCGCCGGCTATAACTGGTTCGTGCAGTTGACTGCGATCCTGACCTCTTCGGATGAGCATCTGGTCGAGGCCCGTCCCGACTGCCTCGTCGAGACCCAGTATTGCCCGTACCGGCTTTCTTGTCCCCGTAAGCGCGAACCTTTTTATGCTCAAGCCCCAGGGGGTTTCGCATATGTGCCTCCTTTTGCTCCCTATATTCCCTAGACTGGATGAGGGGGAGGACCATTAAAAAGATTTCCAGGTAGTTTAACTCGAGCCCTGCATACTCGGCCTGGGTAGCATAAAGCTGGTGGTATGCCTGTTTGGCATCTTTGTCCTCAGGGACATCCTTGCAGTGCTGTTTCAGCTCCGCAACCATCGTGTTGGTGGCCTCACAGATGGTGATCCCGTGAGGGATGTCCGCTCCTTCCTCCAGCCAGTCGGCCATCCAGTCTGGCCATATCCTAGAGGTAAGGACCATTTTTGGAATATGACGAGCACGCCAGACAGCCTCAGCCCGATTAAGATTTTCCACTGAACGTCCAGTGACGTATCTCCACAGCTCCGCCGTGGACATATCCTCCCGGTGGTAGGCTTTACGAACTCGGTTTCGTTCGTCCTTTGGACCTACGGCCGTTATTAGGATCTGAGCCTGCTGTGTGTCGTCAAACCTGGACGCGAAGTCCTTCCTCCATTGTAAGATTTCTTGGACCCATGTATCGAGTGTGGCCTCATCGCCATCCCACACTGGGACCTTGGCCGTCTCTTTAAGGGCCTCTCGGGTCCTGGGATCCAAGAAAGAGTTCTTATGCTCCCCAAAGTACCCCTCACCAGAGGCCGCCACCTCATCATGGGGTACCTCCTTGAAGTCCTTGAACTTCAGAGGGGGTCTGGCTTCCCGGAAAGCCATTCCTAGTGCTACACCCGTGGGCTGAATTCTCTGCCTACGGGGCTGCATGCTCCTAGCTTGGCCGGTCAAAAGCTGATGAGCAATAGTATTGGCTCTATACGCCTTACCTGGTACAAAGTAGCCGTTATTCATGTATGGGGCGATCTGGAACCAACGGACGTCCCCTTGTACCCCATGGACACCCGGCAATGGACCCCATGGGCCTTTAATCCACCATTGAGGTGGTGCCGGTAAGTCCCCAAGGGGGCCCTTATGCATTCCCGATCGGCTGCGTTCACCGTACCCCATACTCATCGAACTGCGGGTACTACGTGCACTTTCTAGGCTATCTCGGCGCCTACGGCGCTCCCTAGGCCCACTGTACCAACCTGCATCCCTAGAAGGTGACCGCCTTGATCCATCAGAACGATCTGAATGCTGGTCATCATACCAGGGACCTGTTTCAGCACCATTTCGGTGCCCCGAGGGCCGCGGGTCTGCCCGAGCGTCTTGCTGACGCCCTGATTGGCTACTTTGCCGTTTGTCCGTGCCCGTTTGGGCGGCTCTGTGCTCCATGTCAGCCAATTGCTGACTCATTTCCAGCATGAAGTCATTTTGCTCATCGAGCATTTCCCACAGGGTGCTGATGTCATTGTAGTGAGAACGGATATCACCTACCAGGCCACCATCCTCTGGACCTCCTTGCTCCAGTGGCCCGGTGCCCAATATGTGGGTCTCAAGTTGTTGCAGTTGCTGACGCATGGTGTTATGAGCATCGCTGCTCATTTCAACCACTTCATTCAGCTTGCCTTGCATGGTGAGTCGGGCTTCACTAAGCTGCGGTTGGATTTGCTCAATCAATACCTGCAGTTCAGGTGTAAACTGAGCCGTGCACATGTGAGGCCCTGCTCCCACTCGTGCTGTTTGAGTGTCTGCGTGGTATACCCGTTCCACAGCATCATCGGCCTTTGAAGCACTCTCGTGGGCCCGCGCAGCGCTACCCAGTGCTTCCTGTGCGCTCCTGTGGGCATTTTCAGCATGTAGTTTACATGCTTCGGCCATGTTAATGGCACGCTGGAGGTGTTGTGCCGTCACCGGCGGCTGGCCATCCCTCCCTGGCGGAGGAGGAGGTGCTGAGGCGGCGGCTATCGTGGCTGCCAAGGCCTGAGCATGACCCTGATACGCCCTTTCCAGCGACGCAGTTGCCTCAGTGGCCGTGCTCGTGAGCCTACGACTCACTTGGTCCACTGTAGTAGCGTTGCCTTGGGCTGAGAAAGAGGCCGCTTCCGCTCGGTTAACGGCATCCTCCATTTCAGGTCGAGCCTTGTCCAGCACACTTGCCACGGACTGTGATGCTGCCGCCGCTCTAGCCGCCTCGGCATTAGCAGTTGAAGCACTAAGCTTTGCCTCGTGCAGAATTTCTGCCATTTGTTTCAAATAACCCGCAATTTCAGGCGATTTTGCCGTATCTGTGGGTGTAGATATCCCAGAGCCGACTACCTGCGCCGAATGCATACCCCTAAGAGTATCCAACTCACGCTCTAAACTACTTTTGAACTGGTCCCACTCACTGCGTTGTTGTGTTACCTGGGACTCCAGTTCGGACACCCTCTTTGCCCCGGCTTCCCTTTCCTCTACCCTCGCGGATTCTGCGCGCTCGGCTGCTTTTCTGGCGGCTCTGGCCTCGGTCGCTGCCCGTGCCGCCTCGTGGCGGGCCGCTTCCGCCTCTCGTTTGGCGGTGGCGGCCTCCTCTGTGGCCCGCTCCGCCTTCTCGATCGCCGTTGCGGCCTGCCGTTGCGCCGCCGCCGCTTGTTGTTGTGCGGCCTTCGTCGCCGCGTTTGCCGACGCGGCCTCCTTGCGCGCTGCGGTTGTTGCTGCCGCCGTCTCCGCCGCTTGTTGCTGTGCGGCCTCCGCCGTCGACTTGGCTTCCTCGGCCACGGCCTGGGCTCCGGCTGCCCTCTTGCCGACCGTGGCTCCCTCGTCGATGACCTTCTTCTCGGCGTTGGCCGCTTGGCGCGCGGCGTTCTCGGCGGTGTTGGTGGCCTCACGGGCGGCGTCCTGGGCTGTGGCTGCCCGGTCGTTCGCCTCGGCCGCGTCCTTGGCCGACTTCGCCGTCTGCTTTTCTGCCCGCGCGGCCGCCCGGGTGGCGGCCTTGGCCTCCGTCTCCGCTTGCTCCGCCTTGTTTGCCGCCTTGTTGGCGATTTGGACCGCGTCTTGGGCCTCGCTCTCGGCGTTGATGGCTGTCGTGCGGGCGACCTCGGCGGTGGCGGTTGTGATGCCCGCCTCTCGTGCGACGTCGTCGGCGATCCGTCGTGCGGCTGCGACCTCGGGCTGGAGGGTGTCCAGCACGGCCCGCGTTCCCCGCAGGACTTGGCCGGCGGCCACGGCCGCCTGGACGTCGGACGCCATTGCGGCGACCTCCCGCTTGAGGGCCTCGACGCCCACGGGGGTGGTGAGGGGCTCCGGCTGGGACTGGTCTGGGTGTGCCTGGGGGCTCGTCTGCAGTGGGCGGCTGGGGCTGGTCTGCGCCTGGATGACCCGCTCCAACTCCTCAACCCGGTCGCGGACTCGGTTGATCTCCCCCGCTTGCGCTGCTGCCTCCTTGTGGGCTTCCGTCGCTCTGGTGCGGGCGCCCGCCACGGCCGTGCTGTTTCGGTGGGCCGCGGCGGACGCGTCGTCTGCCGCCTCCTTTGCTTGGGCAGCTTGCATGAGCGCCCATTTCACGTCGCCCCGCACAACCTCGTGTGCAGAGCGGAGACCGCCAATGGCAGCCTCTTGGTCTCTCACCTCCTGTTCTAAGGCTAATACCACTGAGCCTACGTCGGCTTGAGACCCATTTTGGGCACCACCCACAGAAAATCCGGCCCCAGAGTCCATGGTATCCTCGGAAGGCTGGGTTTCTCCTTGGTCCGATGGCTCTGGGGAAAGCCCAATTTGGGTTTTCCGGATATGTTTTGCTACCCTTCGTACAAGGGTCTTAAAGGCCTGATGTGGAATAAAAGTAAAATCCACTTCAGGGGTCCCATCCAGTGTCTTACGGCGCTTACCGGACCTAGAGCTAGCTATACCGCTATCACTAGCTAACCCCGGGTCAACCTGGTACTCAACAGCACTACCGGCATTCCCTCCTCTACCCTTTGCAACACGAAAACTGATTCGGCGGGAGAGAGGAGGACTGGACGACGACCGACCCTTGTGTCTTGGGGAGGACTGGGGGGCGTGCTTCAATGATTTCCGCAGGACAGGAGGGGTAAGTCCTGTATGTTCGATGTTCGTTGTTTGATATGGAAGAGATGGCGGAAGTTCTCCCAGTCCGTTCCCCAAAGGAGAACCAGAACTGCTACCATGTAATAGGCTAGGTGGTGAGCCTATCATCTTTACCTCACTTATTTCAGCCATCAGGAAAATACAATCAAAAATAGATTTTGACAAAGGAAATCAAAGAACTATTTATGAAGCACTTTCCTTTTACTTGGTGAGGGCACAGGATCTAAGTTTAACCACCTTGCAGAGTAAAAAAAAAGAAAAAAGCCTAGTCAATGATGCCCTTGGTGTCTTAGTGATTTGTTACCCTAATGCCTTCCCCAAGACACAAGGACACAAGACAAAGACACAAAGACAACAAACACTCGGCTCACTCCGGTGCTCAATGTAATCGGCAGCGGATTGCGATCTCGGGTTGCGAACTCGGGTTGCGAACTCGGGTTGCGAACTCGGGTTGCGAACTACCGGTTGTTGGAGGGTGAGCGGAGGATTGTACAAAGATGGACAAGGAGGTCCTGAGAGTAAGGGAAGATAGTGGGATAGCAAAGCAAAATAGATGGGAGGATTGGTAAGGGAAAGGAATGAGGTGGCATGAGAAACATGCATGGAAATGATCAAACTACATGACACCAAAAATGAAAAAAAGTCGAAAATTGGCATGTAGTTCCCATGAATTGAACTTACTTCCCAATCCCTCAACATGCACCCTTTGAGGGCCAAGACCCACTGAGTTGACATGCCAAGTGGCATCCCTTGACTCACCGGGGGTGGGGAGTTATGAAGGAGTTCATGACACCCACCAAACATACCTTCACTGAAAATTCAGTGAAGATGGCCACAATGGCAAGCAAATATCTTGATATCCCTGAGGATCCAATTGAACCTACTTTGTGTGATCAAAGTACATATCCTACATGTAATCATACCAAGAGGACAACTCCGGACTCAACGCACCCTTGGGGGAATGGAGGAGTTGGTGATACCCATGAAATGCCCATGTATGCATGCATGACACAAAATGGCAAAATTGATCTCAATTGATCTCGTAGCCTAGGGAGACTTGAAGAGTCTCACAAGGCGAGTGAGTAAGGGTGAGAGTGTTCTCAATCATGGCAAAGTATTCCAACCTAACTCAGCAAAGGCATGGAGATATGACAAAACTTCATGTACCCAAAATAGAGGAAATTGGAGAAAGCACAAATTTCTCAACCAATAGTGACCTTGGAAAAATACTTAAAATGAGAGTTGGAAACTCTCTTTTTGTACCCATGTCCTAGGGACCTTGAAGCTTGAATGTAGCCACTTGGAGTATTTTTCTTCACTAGGAATGATAGAACCTCATCACTCCCAAAATGGGTCACAAACTGAAAATATGGTATTTTCATACCAAAATGATCATTTTGGGGTGGATTGTTCTCCAACCTCATGGAGAGTTTGAACTTGAAGTCAAGTTATTTTGAAAGCCAATCACTTATAGATGTTTAACAACATGTATGGTGACTTGGAATCATATCTCATGATTTTTGGGATAATGGGTATTGAGTATGCATGAAATGGAAAATTGCACTCGAACTTACATTGGGGAGAGATGTCATACCAAACCTCAATGTAGTCATCATCTTTGCTCACGTGAACCCAAATTCGGAATTGGAAAGCCTATTTATGGACCGAACTAAGCGCGAGTCGTTGTCGACCTTTAACCCTTGTTTGCGAGTTACGAGGAGGGCAAACAAGCAAGAAAACCCAATAAACTTGATCAATGGTTGCAATACCCATATTGGATTATGCATGGGCACACATGCACATACATGCATCAAGCTTATCTCAACCCATGTGTTATGACCCTTGATCCCATCATTCCTAACTAACCTCTCGCGGTTGAAATCGAAGATTATTTGGAATGATTCATGCATGCAAGCCTTTAACCTATATGCACTCACACTCATGTCATGACATTCCAAAACAAGTATTCATGTCCACTCATCCTTATCAACACACATGCATGTACACATGAATGCATCATTGTATCAGGATAGATCTAACACTATTAGCACCGCCAGAAGGAGTTTTCGATCGGCAGTCCTGCATTACAGCGCGACCAGACAGGCACGCGCGCGCACACAGGCATCTGGCGATCGTCCATTCCAGCAGTGCATTGGAATCTATCCTGTTGCATATTAAAAATTCCACAGCGAGTTCTATTTATCAATCCCTAAGGCCTCTCGAGGCCCGGTTTCATTACAGAAAATCCCAGTCTATGAAGAAAATTGATGCGGATTATCCTAAGTACATCTGAGTGTCCATATCTGTCTGAAAAGATTTATATAAATCCGATTGTGAAAAAATATTTGGCTGATTTGGCTTCGGGCGCGCATCAGCGGCAATTGGCGATTCCAGATAAATGATCGGAACGCGACGGATTTACGATCAATGGACCGCGGAATCAGATCCGGCATATCAGAAATATATAGGTCTGATCCTGAGACTGAGCTGCGAGGCGGCGATTCCGCCGAGGCAGAGAAAATGACCAAAATGTAGTCAATCTGGGGCAGATCTGTGAAAATCTGAGCAGATGGGGGTTAGCCGCACTTACACTCCCCCTCCAAAAACACACTGGGGTGTGTCGCTACGTCAACGAAGAACGTAGTGCGGGTAAGTCCCAGAAAAAAAATAGAAATGTAGCCTCGATGGGGCGAAATCTGCTTGATCTGACCTGATTCGGGCTGAATTGGCACTGAATCAGGATGGATGAACCTGAAATGAGACAGAATGAGGAGTGACGAACAGTCTTCCGTGCAGTAAAACATTAGGTTAAGGGCTAAAAAGCATGTAAACGTATTGAGAATCGATACCAAACCATGCACTGGTTGTGAATGAGGTAGATTATTGGTGGATTGAGTGGGGGAATCAAGAAATGGAGTGACATCTCGGCGCTCTGGCACACTTTAGCTGTCGCGGGCACGCTACGGTGTCCTCCACGTACTCTACATCGTGTTATTCCCGCTTTTCTCGTTCTGAAAAGTGCAGCATGTGCTTCAGATTTGGCGCATCTGGTGGATGATCACAAGATTCAGCAAGATTGAGAATCAATTTGAGCAGAGATGAAGGAGATGAAGCAGTCACAGAGAGGGAAAACAAATACAAATGTAGTCTGCAACTCCTAAGTGAACCACAGATGGTAGGGATGTTTTTCTGTTTACTTATCTGTACACAGATCTTCGAGGAATGAGAGGAGATGACAAGGAAATCAACCTAAAATGTCCTAAAATCAGCAAATTCCCTAAGATGAAGGTGAAATGAAGCGGAATGTCTAAAACCGAAACTACTAATACCTTCGTTTAGACTAAAGTTAATATATATTGTCGTTTATTCAGCTCAATTGTGTTTTCCGGCACGTCCGTTCGCGAGCATCCAACAGATTCTATGAAAATGTGTATCATGTGATGATGCATCATGATGAGACATGCTGGCCCTGGATCCTTGGCATGTAACGCGCCGAAGGTTCGCTGAAGGCACTTTACTGACAGTATATAACTGAGAGACACCGAATGGTCCTTTATTTACAGTGGCGGCGGTGTCAATCGACTTGGACAAGGCCAATCTTTCGATTGAGTCCCACAAGACACTTGGATTCACCATTTTCGACAGTTTCAGGTCGGATTGAGCTCACATTGGCGTGTGCCAAAAATACACTGAAGCTTACGGACTTCAGAGGTTGCTTTTAGAAGTCCCTAGAGCCTCTGTCTGAAGGTTGTCTGAACAATTGACGTCGGGGTTTCGTGCAACAATGGCAGAATAAGGACAAACCTGAGAAATTCAAGGCAAATTGGAGGATCCTGGATCTGAATCTGGACTTTGGCTTCCGCATCACGGCAAATGAAGGTAAGATCTGAGTTCCTGGCGTCGCATCTGGTGCAGCCAGTACTACAGGGGGTGCCTGTAGGGGTGAATGTCGCTGGCCAGCGTTTTTACTATGTACATTTGCTTCCATCTGCACGAGTAGCCAAATTCCAAAGATGCACAGACCAACAGAGACAAGATTACCCCGAATCTGCCTGAATTAAGCCTGAGTTTGGTTTTTTCTGAACACGGCAGCACACTCCGTGGCTTTCGGCAGCGTGTCTACGCCTTGTCTGCCGAACGGAGACCAAAGAAAAGTTGATTGACGTCAAATTATCAAACATTCGCAGTTTTCCACATCATCACGTAATCAGGAAGAATGAACAGTGGATTGAGCAGAATGTGGTTCTTTCAAGTCGTCAGAACACTCACATTGGAATCAGTGGTCGACGGGGCGAGGCTGGAGCTTTTGTAGGAGTTGGACATGCAAGGGTTTCGAACCTACACCCTTGAGCCCTAGCGACGAGTGCCATGACGCCCTGGACTAGACGACTGTTACCCAGATTATGGCGTCGGCGACTCAAGTCACGACGGATCTCCCTCAATTCGGCCAAGCACGAATACATGTGACCACCAACCTGTCTGGTGGGGCCCTCGTACGGCTTGGGCGCTGCAAATCAGCGGCCGAACTCGAAGCTTGGTCCTCATTTGGCTCCTGGGCTGGCCTGACCGCAGGAGGGGGGATCGACGGATCAGCCCTGGAATGTGGCTGCTGAGGGCCGTAAAAGGCTGGATCTCGATTCACCACAGGTCTTTTTCCGTCGCTCTCCACCTGTCTGTCTGGTTTCGACAGACAGTCTGTCAGGAGTACGCCGATTTCGGGGTGCTTCTTGAGGAAGTCGATGAACCCCTTGGTGTACCCATGGACAAAAGAATGGGCTGGTTCCCAGTTGTTGTGACTGGAATCAAAGCCCCTCCACTCACATAGAAATTCCCATTCGCCCTTTTCATCACGTCTTGCTTCTAAAATCCTCTTGAGTTCGTACTTCCCCCCTTCGATGACCCGATCGGACAAAAATTTCGAAGTCCAAAAAAGGGGTTTAACCCGATCCTTGGGGGAGGGGATCTCTCTCTTGAGGCGATCGCCCGAAACGTCAATTTCCCTGCTGACATCCACACGAATCCTCCACCTGTTCTCACCTAGACGCGCTGTAACAGCGAATGGCCCCTCCCACAAGGGAAGAAGCTTATCATCTCCGTCCAGGGTGGTTTCGGATTTTCGAAGCCAAACTCGATCATCGACTTCAAAATTGTGGGGGTTTTTTCGGCCTTGATTCTGGACCCAAAGCCAGTCAGCTTGATGCTTATCGATTAATTTCGAGACAGTTCTTTCTGCTCGTTGGATTTCGTCCAAAAACAACGAAGCATCTTTACAAGGGCGAGGATTATTCAAAGGCATGTTCCACCAACACTTCTTTCGTCCAAAGACAATTTCATTTGGAGAAAGGCCATGATACAAAGGCGTGTTGTGGTAACGGCGAAGCAATGCGAAGAGAACTTCAAGCCAATGGAAATCTTTTTCACTCGCGAGCTCCTTACGAAGCATATTTATAATAGAGCGGCCGGCTCTTTCGCCAGGCAGCACTCGATGCGAGTGGATTTCACATCTGAGGTGGTGGATACCAAGGCGAGCACATAATTCCTTCCACCATTCGGAGGTATACTCTTTGCCTGAGTCCGTAACCACCTCGGATGGGACGTCCCAACCTCCCATCCAGGTCTGCGCGCACCATTTGGCGGCAGCCTTGCCAGTCATCGACTCGATGTTACAAGGCAACACCTGAATGTAGCCGGAATGACGGCACTGAATAAGGAGCACACCATTGACTTTTTTATTCGTCCAATGGCACTCTTCGTCATCGAGCTCACCAAGATAGAAAAAATCACTGGTGACTCTGTTAAAGAGGCGCTCAGGAATAGGATGTGGCCTCAGATGGCCGTGCTTCTTCGCGCTGGGTGGCGTCGCGACAGCACATTGGGCACATCCGGCGGCTACCTTCATACAATGAGTATATAGCCTTGAGCCAAACAACCTATGTTTAATCATCGACCATAATCGACGGCCATGTGCGTGGGGGGACTCCCATTTGTGCCACCAGTTTAACACTCGGGGGGCCAGGGCGTCTGGTACGCACAATTTACCCTCCATCCACAGCTTCCCCCCATCCAACGAATATTCAGCAAAAATTCCATCCTTGTGAGCATCTTTGGATTTGAGATTCTCAAAGACCTCTTTAAACATGGAATCATGCAGATAATCGGACGTCCAGTCACGGATGATCAGGGAATCTTTCGGCAGGGGTGGAGTTTTGGCCGGATCTCGACGCTTAATGCCCTGGATCAACCGAAATCCACTTACACGTCGGGTATAGTCAAACCGTTTCACACTCCCTGAGGAGGGATCGGTGACTTTCTCCACGACTTTCAGTGATTTGGTGACAATCTCATGGTCATGCGCCGGATCTGAGAAGGCCGTGATGTCGTGACACGGGCATGCGTGCTGTTTAACAGTGCATTGCATGCATTCACGTCGAATGAGCTTTTTTTCTTCTTGATCCCACTCGATTACGACGTGGCGGTCCTGCTCCGTACCATGGATGTTGGTACTTTGCAGCCCCTCTGAAGCGGGGTAAGCCCATCGGCTCAGAGCATCCGCTACCGTGTTGTGTTTTCCAGGCAAATACGACACATGGAGGTCAAACAGACTGAGAAATTCATGCCATCTGGCCCGTCGACCAGCTGGGCTCGCGACAGTATCAATGTGTTCGGTGGCCCAATACTCCAGAGATCGATGATCCGTCAGGACCTCGACTCGATTGGTGCCAACCCACGATTGGTACTCTTTCAGCGCACAGATTATGGCATATGTTTCTTGCTCACGCGGCGACCATTGCATTTGGCGTGGGGCTAGCTTCCGAGACCAAAATGCAAGAGGGTAATGATCGCCGGTGGCTTCATCAACCTGTTCAAGGACAGCTCCGATCGCGTACCTAGAAGCGTCGGTTCTTATGTAGAAGGGTCGGTCGAATTTCGGCACATGCAACGTGGCGACTTCGCAGAGGGCCGCCTTCAAGTGATGGAAGGCCTCCTCGCACTCGTCAGTCCACTTGACACGAACCTTTGAACCTGCCTTGCCCGCATCTCTCCCTACCTTCAATAATTCAGTCAGGGGGGCAGCAAATTTGGCATAATTCGGCACAAAAGTGTGGTAAAAATTGCAACAACCCAGGAATCCTCTCAATTCCGTGATCGTCTCAGGGCGCTTCCACTTCTGAATAGCGACAAGCTTCCCTGGACTGGGTCGTCGGGTACCATTCTCAAGGAGAGAACCACAAAATTCGACTGATTTTAGAAATAGTTTTCCCTTCTTTGGCCCACAAATCAGCTGATTGGCATCAAGAATGTCCAAAACCTGGTTCAGCTGCTTTTCATGTAGGGCCACCAGCTCGGCTTCGGTCAGTCCCTCCCCCTCTGTCGCGATGATTATGTCATCTATGTACACACTCACGAAGGCACGAAGCTCAGGATGAGCTGTAAAAAGCACATCCTCCATCATTCTTTGAAAAAACGAAGGGGCGTTCTTCAGGCCCATGGGCATGACCGTCCACTGGACTGGGCCACATGGCGTGCACATACAGGTGAGAGGTTGGCTGTCCTTCCTCAACGGCATTTGGTGAAAGCCGTGACGGAGATCCAGCACAGAAAACAAACGACCTCTTGCCCTCTTGGCGATTTCCTCCTCAATGAGGGGCAGGGGGTGTGAATCCGCCTTGGTTTCGGCGTTGAGGTTGCGAAAATCAACAACCATTCGCCAACCATCAATAGTGTTCTGGTCTGCAGGCGGCGGCTTCGGGACTGTGAAGGGTGCACAGCACCACTCGCTGGTCATACAACCCTCAAGCCAACCAAATTCCCTGAGATTTCTCTCGATTATTTTTCTGAGTATCTCATGTTTGTGTCCATGGTTCTCATAAGGACGTTGTTTCTTCGCCTTGTAACCTTCACGAAGCTCGATGAAGGCTTCACCGAACTGCCCACGGACAGGGGGGTCTTTGATCAACTTCCCCGAAAGGGTTGTGTCCTTCCGTTCCTCAAAAATCTTGTCTCTTTTCTTGGAACACAATTCAGTGTCCACCTGATCGCCAGGAATTACTGTCGAAAAAACTTTGGCGACTTCTTCGGCCTTGGCAGGAAGAATCTTCTTACGGATGTCCCTAAAAAGGTCCGTGTCAACTGCCTCTTGAAGATAGGTGGGTCGAGTGTCGACAGTGTCGAGATTCTCTTCGTGATCCAGCTCCTCGAAAGGATCTATGAAAGCTTCCACACGGGGTTTTTCATAAAAAACTCTGAATTTGCGGCGCGATTTAAAATTTTTCTTCGCCTGTGCACTGGAGATTCTTTTGGATGTAGATCGTATTGGGGAAGAGGGAGACGAGGCGGATCCATTGGACGTTGGATCACCTTGGGCATCTGACGGACAAAAATCAGAAAAAATAGATTCATCATCAGTACCACGCTCAACCTCAGATTCAGACCCAACACAGGAATCAGTACCAGAATCAGCAGAATCAGAGTCAGAAAGCTTTCCATCCACCAGGAATGCAAGCGAACTCCAGGGCCGCTGTGGCAGGGGACCTGTGTCGTCCCTGGCATACAGCTTAATCTTCCTGGGAAGTTCGATGTAATCTACACAAATGTCTTGCAATTCCTGAAACCAAGGCTTGTCGTCCCACAAGGGCACAACTAAAATCGCCTGGGTTTTATCTTGCTTGATTTTGTGGATGACCTGCTGGATTAAGTGAAACGGAGGATTAATCCATAACTTCTTGTCCCATTTATGGGTCCAAGCGTCGCGAAAGTGCTTGTCAAAGCGCTTGTTCTCGCGGTTAGCAAAGGCATCATACTGTGGCCAAAAGGAATGGTGTTCATAAAAATATTCATAAATTGTATCGCGCCATTTGTCGACAACTCTGTAGGATGAAGAGTGCCAGCGCGAAGGGCGTCGTGGCTGGGAGTCCCTACGAAGACATTCTAACTCTCGGGGGTAATCGGCACTCCCATTCACCTCTGCAATGGTGACATCTTCGCCAAACTTTGGTGTAACCTTTTGCTTCAAAAATTCTTCTGCACTTTTAAACCCTGCGTGCAAAAAACGAAATTCAGGACGCTCCAAGGGACCTGACTCCAGCAAAAAACAACGCCGATGACCTACGGGCGGCACCCTGTTCTTGCGAAGCCAAGGATGGCCCAAGTAAAGGTCATACCTTATGTCGGCACGATAGAAGTAGTCATCCTTAAGGATAACTTCCTCCACATTACCTTCTTCCCAAAGGTCTTGAGCGACCAAATGAGTTGATATATAACAACCGCGTTGCCCACCTGCGAGAGAGTGTCCAGAAACTCCCTCGAGGGTAACAGGAAGAGGCGAATCAAACACGCAGTCGTCGGGTAAGAAAGAATTGGATTGGAGATTTACCTCTGATCCATTGTCACACAAACAAGTGGCGAGGTGGAAATTGCCCTTGCGATCAGAGACCCACATCTTTGTGACAAACTGACGGGCCCTGTGCTTGGACTGTACACCAACCTCGTCCACTACAACAGAAGGATCCGCGGCCGGATCCAGGGGAGAGGAGACAAGCGACCCTACATCAAGTAGTGGTCGAGAAGGAATCTGGGGATCATGCCTGAAATCGCCTGGGGAGGGGCGATTTTCGTGGCTCCCCTAGGCGTTCTGACCTCCAGTAGCTGCGTTAACATTATGAACTCACCCTGATTCGTCGACCCACTCATCTTGGAGCGGATCATCTGCTGGATTCAAGGCATTTTCAGCGTAATCTCGATCCGCATCGGACACCTGATCTGCACCTGAGACCTGATCCACACGATGGTTGCCCTTTCCACGTCCACGGCCACGGCCGCCGGATGATGGACCTCCACCTTCGCCACGCCCTCTGCCCTTACCAGAGAAAGGGGTTCCCGAAGGATTTCCCTTACCTTTACCCTGGAATCCTGGAGCATTTCCCTTGTTTGCACCGGATTGAGGGGTTTGGCCTGGATTTCGATTTCCGCCTCCGGCGTTGCTATTGGGATTTTTCTGGCCGTTCGGCTGCCCAACGGAGCCGGATGGAGTCCGATTTCCTGTGCCTTGGGACCCGCCAGGGCCTCCAGGATTTTTGTTTCCACCGGAGGGGGTCGGATTCCCTTTTCCAGCCTTTCCACCATGCACCTGTCTGTCATTCCTGTCTGAATTCTGCGGATTACTGATATTTTCACCAATCACCTTGTGATCGTAAGGAGACCATCGGTGATTATCAGTAGAATGCGTCTTAGCTCGGTTCGTAGAACCTAAAAGAAGGCAGATGCTACAGTGCTGCTGAACATTCCGGGTGTCATTCACCTTTTTGTTGCCCTTTTGGGCCCCATTTTGGGTGTTTTGCTGGGTATTCTTGTTTCCCCCAAGACCCTCATGGAAATTCTGATTGGCGGCGTCGGCGAGCCGTTCAACCTCTTCCCAGAGTTCCTTCGGGGTGAAGGAAAACACCCAGTTCTTGGCCTTCAGGCGATGGCCATGGAAGCTTACTCTCCTGTTGAGGACTTGGACAAACAAGTCCCGATCCTCGTGTTCATTAAACTTGATTTTCCACGTCTCCTCAGTGAATTTCACCTTGGAGAAGGACGTGGGGGAGCACTTTTGAAGTGCCTCCCTGACGGTAAACCTGTTGGCAGAGGCATCGAAGCCTTCCACCTCCGCCCACCAGGTCTTGACCTTTTCTTCGGACTGTTTGTTCCGAAGGGTGGCGGCAGTTTCTGAGGGGATCTTGTCAAAAATCAGATTTTTCAGCTCGGCACTAGAAAATATTTCGCCTGAATGTTCAGCTTCTTCCACTAAATTCCAGAAGCGCTGCTTTTTGTCTTGCACTTCGTGCAAAATTAATCGCGAGAATGAAGGAAAATTGTTCAACATCTGGTGGTAATGGTCCTCTGGCAGCCGGGATCCACGTACCTCCAACTGTTCCCACACCTCATCAAAGGTAAGGGGGGAACTTGTATCCTCGCGATCACTCCAAGTCCTGAGCCAAGTGTTGGCCGGCGCTCCCTCAAGGCAATCCAAGAGGGCCATCAGGAACCGATCATCTTGGAGTTTTTGAGTCTTAACCCACAGTTTAAATTCCCGTTGGAACTGAGGCCAACGTCGGGGGTTCCCATTATACTTCGGTTGCTTGGCAACCTGACGAAGTCGCAAGGAAGTAGGATTAAGAAGTGAATCCAGCCCAACACCGGCCGTAATGGCAGACACCTTGGCGGCATCATTCGCCACACCAGCTCCGGCGAGGGTCTGGGCGAGCAACAGCTGGGCTAAGGTATTGGAATCAGCAGCAGGAGGGGCAGTACGGGAGGCAGTTCGCTTGGCATTCTGAGCCTCAGTCCTAGCCTTCGCCGTCCTACTCTCAGAACGAGAGATTTTAACCCTTTCCTTTAACTTGGTCCTGCTGATCCTTGCATCGGTGGTCCTGGAGTCCACCGAAGGAGCAATTGACAAAATTTCTGTCGCCTCCTCCGACGGCTCTGTTGCTTGTTCCACCGATGAGGCGCCCTCAGACCGCATGTGCGTCTTGAAAAGATTTTTTATTCCCAGCGTTTGAATGATGAGGTGCATTTGATCTTTGAGCAATTGGAGCTCAGAATCTCGCTGGAATCTGCAGGAGCAGTCGGCAGGACAGTACATACCGTGTCCTGAAGGGCCTGAGCAGGCTGTCGGACCGCTGATCTCGGTGGTCCGCAGCCAGGAGTCCACTTGGGGAGCTCCTTCAGCCCTGATTTCCAGGCTTGCCTGCCTGGGCGCCTCTAAAATTCCCTCCTCAAACTGCGGCGGCTAGATCGTCGCGGATGGAAACAGGGGGATGAGGGGCGGAGGGCCCGGGAACAGGTGCCGTGCCCTTCTCCTTCGGGAAGGGGCTTGCCTCCCAGATCTGCAAAAAAATGGCAAAAGTGTCATCTTCTTGAGAACGCCACCACATCCTGGTATTAATTTCGTCGTGAAGGAGGAAAAAATATTCCGTTAAAAAATCAGAGGCGATTCTTTCTTGTTCGATCAGCTTAGACGAGGCTAAGAGACAAAGGGCCTCAAGGGCCTCAAGGTTACGGGTCACTTCTGGGGACAAATGGTCGCCCCAGTGTGCCCAAGAGGCTGGTCGATTATAGCTAGGTACCTCACCTGGACCGCCCATCTCAATGTCGTCCAGATCGGCGTCCGTGGTCTCAAATGTTGGACATTGGTAAGGAATGTTGGTACCTGCCAGCTCCGTAAGGTCCACCGGAGCGTTGCCATCGTCGTAGGCCGGCTGGTTCCAGCTGCTCGATGGCCAATTTCGACTGGGATTGTGGTAATCTGGGTCCCCAAAGCTGCTGATTTGCGCCCTTCTTGGGCAGCTTGGACTTGCGCAAGGCATTCCTCTCAAGGCCTCGTTCGCGCAGCACCAAGGCAGTGTAATCGTTACTTCTCCAGAAGCGGCGGGGTCTACGGGGCCGTACTGGGGAGCGGGCTGTGGACTGAAGGGCTGTGAAGCAACATTCAGGTAGCCTCTGCTACCATGAAAGTGCTGCCCTGGGTCGTGGAAGGTGCCGGAGGGCTCGGGGCCGGCAAGACCAGTGGGGCAGGCACGCGAGGAGTCGACCTGAACGCTGCTGTTGGGGGTAGAACCGGATACACGGACACCAACGGAGGCGAGAGCAGCAACAACGGAAGCAAGATCCATGCTGATTGTTATCCGGCAGAAAATCACAGTCTATGAAGAAAATTGATGCGGATTATCCTAAGTACATCTGAGTGTCCATATCTGTCTGAAAAAAATTTATAAATCCGATTGTGAAAAAATATTTGGCTGATTTGGCTTCGGGCGCGCATCAGCGGCAATTGGCGATTCCAGGTAAATGATCGGAACGCGACGGATTTACGATGAATGGACCGCGGAATCAGATCCGGCATATCAGAAGTATATAGGTCTGATCCTGAGACTGAGCTGCGAGGCGGCGGTTCCGCCGAAGCAGAGAAAATGACCAAAATGTAGTCAATCTGGGGCAGATCTGTGAAAATCTGAGCAGATGGGGGTTAGCCGCACTTACACCCCGGCTGGGATGGCTGGGGTGCCCTGGGGCCCCCTGGGGGCGGAGGCTCCCCACGTCGGCTGGGTGCGAAACCTCGGCCTGTTCTTCCGTCACCCAAGTTCTTAGGATTCGACCCCAGGAACTTACCCGCCGCGGGGACTGTGGGCCGGGACGGCCAAGGGGGATGATTATGAAGAGGAAGTGGGGGGCCAGGATGAGCCTGGCGGTTGGCACCTGCCTTCGGCCTCGGAGAGGCCGATGCCCGGGGCCATTACCTCTCCCTCGTGCCCGTGGTGCGGTGGTGGGTGGCGGTGTGGTACCCCCCAACCGGCGACTGTGCCCGGTGCCGTGGGCACAGACCCCAGTTGGGGGCGGGTATGAAGCGCCCGGTCGCCTCGCTCCCCCTGCACAACAGCCCGCCAGCCGCTGCTAGGCCTCTAGCGCCAGCTGTTGTGGGGGGGGGCGCTCGGGGCAGTGCGGGGCCCCTCTGCTCTCCTGGCGGCCCGCGCTGTCCGTATAATGCAACAAGGGGCGGCGCGGGCTCGAACCGCACGCGCGGGCCGCGCCGCCCCAGTCGGGGTGGGGGACAGGGGGGGGACCGGGGGGGGACAGGGGGTCGCGGCCGGTGGAAGGAGGGTGGCGGGGGCTCGAACCGCGCACCGGCGGGCCCCACCATCCTCCAGTCGGGCGTCGCTGCGCCAGGGGTTCTGGAGGCCCCACCCAGGGGCCGTCGGCCCCCCCCTTATATATATATATATATATATATATATATATATATATATACATATATATATATATATATATATATATATATATATACATACACACATATATATATATATATATATGTATATATATATATATATATATATGTATATATATATATATATATATATATATGTATATATAGCCATAGTCATAGTCATAACCACTTATCATGCCGTCTACTGGAGTTACCGGGCATCTCGCGCCGACAGGTGGTTCCTGCCTCGCTTGATCCCGTGGGTCACAGGGCTGCCTGAGGTGGCCCACAGCATGACGGAGGACCCAGAGGACCCGGGATACCGGCCAACCAGGCTTTGGGGGGCAGTGGCAACCGCATTGCGTTAGCATTAGCGACGGCGACGGACGCTGGCCCGTTTATTCGCCGGGGGTAAGGGGGCAAGGCACAGCAACGCAGCAGCATTGCAACAAGCAGAAAGCAAGGGCTTCCCTGTCCGGCGCAAAGCGGCAACCAAGGAACAAAGCAGCACGCATGCGGCGAAGCGAGAGCGGACCCTCCGTCGTTCGCGTACCCCCGCCACCGTGGAGACGTCCAGCACCCATGACCCCACGGAATCCATTGCCGTCTGCGTACTCGTAATTGCCCACCACCCCTGACTCCAGGTATCCCTCTGCCAGCAAGCAATAGCCCGTATATGCATAGCCAGGATTTCTGGGAGGCTCCAGCCTAGCCTGGCTCTCAGCTTTCATCGCCCCCATGTCCCCACAATGTACGCCGCCGACCCACTGCACCAGTCCCCTAGTATAGTACAGAAACACGGTATTAACTCCACGTCCCCGCGGCCCTGAGCTGCTCCCACACCCCAGATATATACCATGCCGGCACTCCATGTCAGGGGCCAGCACCCAATCAGCTTCGAGGCATCCACTTGCCCACGTTTAATATAACTTCAGGGTCTACAGGGGGGGACGCCGGCCGCTACGCGACGGGAGTGGCGCAACCCGTGAATATCGCTGGCTGGGATTCGGGCTGGTGGGTGCCGTAGCTTGGTTATCGACCCCCTGTAGGGGTACCCACCAGGGGCTCGCCCCGGGCTGTGGTAACCAGGTGCACCTCATCTGGCCCACATACATTGCCCTGGCGCCTACCCTTGACCCTTACCTGCACTGTTTGGCCAGCTCCCGTGGTTGCGCCTCTTCCGCCACAGCAGCGGCCAGGCCGCAGGTTCGGCCCCCACCGACGACGTGGCGAGCCTACTTATAGCATTGGCCCGCGCGTCACCCCCGGACCACTCAGCATGCCGCTCCTTCTCCCTCCTCGCCTCTAGCCGACCGGACTGGCGCCCCCCAGGGGTAAGCCGTTACAATGGTGAGGCGACCGCATACTCTTCGCTACGACGCCACGCAGTACCGCTGTTGCCACGCCGATGCCACCTGCGAGCCGCCACCATACGCACCACCGCAACCACAAGGCCATGGTCAAAGGTTAGACTATGTACATGCCCGCAGGCACGGTCCCTCTAGTTTGTTAACGGGGCCAGGGGACGCCCCCACGCTCCCCCTGAGTTGTTAGAGGGGTCAGGGGGACACCCCAGTACCGCCATGCATCCCCGCTGCTCCCCCACTGTACGGTTCCCCAGTACCGCCGCGTACCCCCACCGTACGGACCCCAGTACCGCCGCTTATACCCCCAAGACGCCAGTACACCGTCAGCTTGAACTCCGCGTGCCCCCCGTGAGTGCTCCTCTCAGGCTGCCACGCCGTCTCCAGGACGCCCGCCATACTGTCCACCTGACGACCTCGCTGTCATATCCTTCTACGCACACATCTTCGCTTCGTCGCCGCCCCTGGGGCCTGCAGGCTGTCCCCGCAACCCCGTGTAACTCTCTCAGGGGGCGCCGTAACGCAATAACCCCCTTACAACTCCGTGCACCCCCGGTGTATCCCGAGCAACCACTCCCAATACTGCCGTAGCCGGGCCGCCAGTAGAAACCCCGCTGCCATGGGAATACCCTACAGGGGTTTGGGCCTTATTACCCTGGTCGGGACGACCCATGACACCTCACTGTTGTATGCGGCGACCCAGGGCAGGCGGGTGAAGCATCCCTGTCTGACCCTCATGCACGGGGGCAGTACAGCTCACCATCAGGCCGGCACGACCTGTCACATCGCGTTGGCCGTCATACGCCGCCTGCCAGTACCGCACAATCAGGCCATGAAGGCACTGTTTCTCAGGCGCTACCCCCTCCGCTGCGTCCAGCGTAGGGACAGTAGCAGGTGCACCCACAATTCCTAACCCCATGAATCAGCATCACCCCCGGCCCCCACCACGCCGTCACCATTTGCTCCGTGATGCGACAACCAGAGTATCCGCGAGTCGCCCTCCAGAGCCGCCCACCACAGCATCAGGGGCAGGGCCGCCGACGGCGCTCCAGGGCACCATACCCCTCCCACTCAGACGCTCTTCAGGTCACCCTGGATTGTCTTCCAGGCACTTGAGGACATCTGTCCAGAGTGCCGCAGTGCCCACCTCGCCTTAGGCCACCCCCTATCGGCACGCTCCTTACATGTTCCGCAAAGTGGGACGGAGGCACACTGATGAACCCAAACTGAGGCCGTTTCCCTGCACCCGTGGCATCGCTGCGGAAGCACAGACCGCGACGGAACGCAGCTACCATCACAACACTGCGACCATAGGTCCTGCCATACATCGCAGCAAGCGTCCTGGAGTCCGAGCAAAGCACCCGCCAGCGTGCGTGCTGTGGCACAACTGAGGAGGCTGCGCCTCGCTTCATCCCACGTGGACACCGGGCGGAGTATCGGTCGCCCATCGGGCATCACCGGCAGGCTCTCCAGCTGCCAGAACCACCGCGCAACTTTGGGGCTGTGTGTGCCATGCGCCAGGAGCTCCCAACCGTAGTCCCGTAAGACCTCCCCGATGACATCAACCCCGTCCTGCCCCGGGCCCCTGGCGGATGCCAGAACCAAGCGTTGTCCTCCCGCCCGAGCCTCAATGACCGCCTCGAGGCCCAGGGTGTCAATGTAGTGACGGGCATCGGCAGCCACGTGGTCGTCCCCCTCTGGCAGAGAGAACATTGCCTCCGTGACGTGGCCTTGCGCGTCGTCGCCCTGTACCCGTGCCAGCTGCTTGGAGCCCACTAACACTGCCATGGACCGCTGCTCCGTGACCGCTGGTTTGCCTCGTCGCAGCTGCCGGTCATACAGCCACAACGTACCCACGTCAAGTACGACAGCCACCGCCAGGATCGGGGGACTGCAAAGAGGTTGCTGAAGGACCGGCAGCACCTCTCGAGGCCAACCCATGACGTTCCCCACTGCTGGATGGTTGGCGTACACCTGGAGCCAGGGATCACTCTTGCCGTCAGGGCTTCTCACCGTGGTACCACGCACCAGGGCCCACGATTGCGCCGACACCACGCGGGACCACTCCCTGAATGTCGTGATGTCCCGTGCCACCCAGGAACTGATCCACTAGCTGAAGGCCTGCGCCACCGCCGCCATCCAGTGAGGGAACAAGGACATGGCCTCTTCTTGCGCGATACACGACCGTGGCACCAGCAGTGCATTCAGCGGTGCCCTCTGAAAGGTTGCCCGCAGGTTGCCGGGGAGGCCGGCAAACGGGTTCCACGGCGGACGCTGCTGGATCCTCCCTGCCGGCGGGCAGAAGGGTGTGTCACCTCGCAGGAACGCGTATACCGCCCTCTTTCGATCTTGCATCAGCAGCTGCATGATCTGGGTGAGCCGATGGTTCCTGCGGGCATACACATCTTCCCCAATCTGGACCATGTCCTCCACAAAGAGCCTGGCCTTGGCAGGGCCTCGGGACAACGCCGCTCGCACCGCAGCGAACAGCCGCTTCAGGTCCCCGGGGACGGCACCCGCCATCAGGGACTCCGTCCACCTGCAGCCGTGCTCCCTCCACGCCACGAACTCCACCGCCCTGTCTGTCAGAGGTAGCTCCGCCGTGAACTCTCCCACACGCCTGCACAGGAGCCCAGCCACTTCCTCGTCCCCCGCACACAGCAGGCGCATGTGGCCAATGTCCTCCTCCGGCCCCCCACAGAAGATACAGGGGTGGGCCGGTATTGCCATACGCGTGAGCTTCTGTCTCCAACGTCGCATGATCCGCACGGTGGACAAGCGACCATCATGCGCCCGCAGCATATTACTGTGCGTTGAGCCGTGGTGTACGGCTCCAAGGGGCACCGCCTCGCAGGCGCCAGCCAGTGGCGTGTGCGCCCTGGTGCGTGCCGCTAGCGAACGCCACTCCATCTCCCGGACTTGCTGAAGGGCTTGCATGGACGGCACACGCGGCTCGAGCTCTCCGTTATCCCCCGGCACCAAGAAAGATGGCGTGCTCCTTTGGCAGGACAAGATGGATAGGCGGGGCCATTGCACGGGCAGCGGCAGAGTCCGGCGCCTCGAGCGGGACCGCCGCCAAGTGCGAGCTCTGCCTCACCACCCAGTGGTGCGGCCCCCCAACTCGGCGTGGCAGCCGCCGCAGCCCCTCCACTTTCCAGCTCAGTGCGTGCTGATTGACCAGATGTGATGTCGGCCCCTTGATGCCACGATACAGGGCCTCGCTGCGCCCTGCGGAGATGCGCTCCTATGACAGACGCATCCACCACGTGCACCGTGCACGCTGACGGGGGCGTGTGCAACAGGTATGCCGCCGCGCCGATGATCTCTGCCTCCGGGACCGTGCCGTAGATGGCACCCGTCCAAGTGGGGATACCGTGGCTGGCCACCGCCACGTTTGTGGCGTCGTCTCCCTGGGGCGCCGCGTCAGACGATGTGACTTTAGTCGCCGGCGGCACCCAGCAGTACCGGTGGGGTTCCAGCCAGGCCACGTCGGAGTGGGGGCTCTGCACCACCTTTCCTAGGGACGCCGCACTGGAGGCCGTGAGCTCCGGGGACAGGACCACCCTCGGCCGATATACCGCATGTGGTCTCCAGGCACTGTCACATCCACAGGCTGACTTTATGGCGTCCAGGGCGGTGGTATACTCCGCCCCCCAAACTGTTGAGGAGCAGGAGGGCTGGTATACTACCACAGACCCCTGTTCCACCGCGCCGCCATCACGCAACGACGTGACGGCGACGTGCGGATCCTGTGGCACGTTGGACATCCGGACCACTTCCGGGACCGAGTACTCATCCGGATCGGGGATAGGGCCTGCTGGCAGCAGAAGGACAATTGCCCACTCGCTGCATCCCTGCACCGCCCCGCATGCCCTGGAAAACGCTGGCCGCCCGTGTACAACCCGCAGTGGTGGCGGGCTTATGCCGCCCCTGGCGTGAGGAGCGAGTAGGGGGACGGACGCTGGATCGTCTTGCTGCTGGTAACCCTCAAAGATGTCCCCCAATAGAAACAGGAGGGACGAACGGCATGGACAGCCCCGGGTTACCTGGGTCCCATCCTTCCTCCCTGTATCCGCCCACCATATACACGTCCCCCGCAGAGGACTGCTTATATATATATATATACATATATATATATATATATATATATATATGTATATATATATATATATATATATATATATATATATATATAGCGGAGTCCCCCCCGGCGAATCCGAGGTTCTTTATATATGTATATATATATATATATATATATACATATATATATATATATATATATATGGCGAATACGCAATTTTTCCCTCCCCCCCACCCTGGGCACTAGTGTGCGACGTGGGGCAGGACTAGGGACCCATCCCCCCTATTTTGAGGTTGGGAAACACAAAAAAATGGGTTTCGGGCTCGGATGGGACAGTGGGAGGGCTGTAGACAGGGTTTTTGGGCTAAAAATAGGGTATGACATCACTGCTGGTTGCATCCTGACCAGAGTACTAAAAATAACCACTAAATCCTAAAAATAACCAACACCACCCCTATATACACCAAATGACATAGTAATTCAGCATTTTTAACATTCCCCTGTCCATTTTCATGTCCTATGATACTATTATTGGTGGTATTTGGTGCTAGTATTAGTGGTTTGTACCACAATTGTACCTATGTTTAGTACTCTGGTTAGGATCCTACCAGCAGTGATGTCATACCCTAATTTTAGCCATTTTAGACCTTTATAGGGGCAAATACCCACTAATAACCATCCAATTCACTTCTAAAACATGTTTGATTGTGTTTCCCGGCCCCAAAATAGGGGGGGGGGTACCTAACCTTGCCCCATAGTGCACCGGTTGGCCCAGGGTGGGGGGGGGGAAAAATTGCGTATTCGCCATATATATATATATATATATATATATATATATATATATATATATATATATATATATATTTATATAGCGGAGTCCCCCCCGGCGAATCCGAGGTTCTTCCTCGAAGGGGCCCACGAGCCCAGGGGACGCCACCGGGTTTACACGGCCAAGCCGGACGGAGCTCCCACCGGCAACCCCCCCCCCCGCATGGGAGGATGCACTCCATAACCGCCAGCCCCCCCCGCCCCCCCTCACCCCCCCCGAAAAAAGGGACTCCGGCGCGGAGGGTTGGGGATATAGTCCCATGCCGCGCGGCCATGAATCGACATGGCCCTACACCGGGCGATACACGCCCTCCCCCCCCCTCGCTCAAGAGGGGCCCCCGTCGTCCCCCGGGCAGGGAGCAACCCCCCCCCCCCCCTTCAAGCAACGGCCGCCCTCAGGAGCCCTCGCCCGGCCCCCGGGGGCCTCTGGGGGTTCGCCCCCGAGCCCGCCCAGCCCTTCCATGCCCCCCCCCCTCACCAGCCGCAGCCCATGGGCCCGCCCGGTCTCCCCCGCGCCGGTCCACAACCACCAGGGACCCGGGCCCCGGAGCCCCGGTGCCCAGCCCCGCCCGCCCCCCCGGTATCCATCAGGCGGAGCCCCTCCCGGTCCGGTTCGGCCGCGAGGGGACGGCGAGGCGCTCCCCCCGCCTCCACCAGGATTCGCCCCCGTGGATGATGCTCGGCGGGATTCGTCCCCGCCGAGCGGGGTGCGGGCCCCACCGCTGACCGCGGCCCCCCGACTCCGCGAGCGCCCTGGGCTCCCCGGCCGACTTTGGCCAGCCCCGACCGCTTCTCTGCCCCGGTCAGCCGCCCGGTGACGCTCTGCAGCTGAGCTCACCTCACCCCCTCCCCCTCACGCGCGCGCCCGCCCACCAACCCAAACCCCCCCCCCCCCCACCACCCCTGCCCACCGCTCCGCCTCTCAGATGGGCGACGCCACCATGGTGAGCTGCTGCAGCCGCCGACAGTCGGCCGCCGGGCTGACAAGAGGACCCCCCCATACGCGGTGGGGGTCCAGGCCTTGCCCCCCCTTCCCCCTGCTGCATGCATCATGGCGTGGCGTGAGTCATACCTCCCTCCCTATGCACCATGTGTCATGGCCGCGAGTGGCCTTTGCCTCTCCCTCCTCACACTAACCGTAAGGGGGGGGCCGACGGCCCCTGGGTGGGGCCCCCAGAACCCTTGGCGCAGCGACGGCCGACTGGAGGGTGGTGGGGCCCGCTGGTGCGCGGTTCGAGCCCCCGCCACCCTCCTTCCACTGGCCGCGACCCCCTGTCCCCCCCCCGGTCCCCCCCCTGTCCCCCACCCCGGCTGGGGCGGCGCGGCCCGCGCGTGCGGTTCGAGCCCGCGCCGCCCCTTGTTGCATTATACGGACAGCGCGGGCCGCCAGGAGAGCGGAGGGGCCCCGCACCGCCCCGAGCGCCCCCCCCCCACAACGGCTGGCGCTACAGGCCTAGCAGGGCCTGGCGGGCTGTTGTGCAGGGGGGGCGAGCCGACCGGGCGCTTCATACCCGCCCCCATCTGGGGTCTGTGCCCACGGCACCGCGCACAGTCGCCGGTTGGGGGGTACCTCACCGCCACCCACCACCGCACCACGGGCACAAGGGAGAGGTAATAGCCCCGGGCATCGGCCTCCCCCAGGCCGAAGGCAGGTGCCGACCGTCAGCCTCATCCTGGCCCCCCACTTCCTCTTCATAATCATCCCCCTTGGCCGTCCCGGCCCACAGTACCCGCGGCGGCTAAGTTCCTGGGGTCGAATCCTAAGAACTTCGGTGACGGAAGAACAGGCGGAGGTTTCGCACCCAGCCGAGGTGGGGAGCCTCCGCCGTCACGGGGCTCCAGGGCACCCCGGCCATCCCAGCCGGGGATAACCCGCCGCCAGCGCCCCATTCCCCCGCCCCAGGCTCTCCGGCCTCAGTCCCCGAGCAGTCTTCACCCTCATCACTTCCTCGTAGTAGGACACCGGTAGCAGGACGCACCCACCACCACCACACGCCACCGACCCCCAGAGCCCAGCTCTGGACCGCCCACCCCACCCAACCCCCCCCAACCCACGCCAAGCGACGACCACCACCCGCACCTGACCCACCCACCCCCCCTTTCTACATTTGCGCCACTACCGGTAGCACTGTTCGCTCTGCATGCCGGAGCCTCCGGGCCCTTAGCGCTTGCCTCGGCTTCTCCCTTCCTCCCGCCCGCCCACCCCGACCAACCCCTCCCAGCCCCACCCCACACCACGACTGGCGCCCACAGCCGGCAACGGACCTCCCACCACCCGGCACGCCGTGTGTTGGAATCTCCCTTGCTCCGCTCCCCACAGGCACCATGGCTCACCCATTCTCAGCTCTGTCCCCCGACCTCCAGCGCGAACAGTTGACGGCGGCCAACGCCTGGCCCCTCCTGTCCATCGCCCTGGACTCCCAGCAACCCCCACGACTGCTGGCCTCTGCGCGCCACATGCCGGCAAATGTGGACGTCCTCTCCATCCCCCTCGCCGGCTCCCCCATCGAAGCCAGCCCCCTCCTCTGGTGGTTCGCCTTCACCGAGCAGCTCACCGAGAACGAGATCTCCCTCCTCACCACACACCACGACCCCTCGTGGCTCCCCTACGCCTCCTGCATGAGGGCCCTCATCGACTGGGGCGCTCGTGCCTCCACCCTCGACCAGGCCACTCTCGCCTCGGCCACCCTCGCCCACATTTCCCCCTTCTCCCCCGACCTCCCCCCCTCCATCCCCTTCTGCCGCCTCCTGGACCTCCTCGCCTTCGAGGGGGCCATCAAGCCCAAGGTCGCCCGGGTCGCCCTGCTTCAATGGCTGGCAACCTGGGCGGCCCAGCAGACCGGCTCCCGGCTGGCCTGCCCCCCCCTCAGCTGCGTATTCGACCCCGCCAGCCCCCACGTCCGCGTCCCCGCTCCATGCCCCCTGTCCGCCCAACAGTGGTACACCGAGTTGAACCATCGGAAGGATGATGGTTCAATTCGCACCCCCAACATCTCCACCGCCATCACCGCAGCCGCCCGCCGCGCTAACCCGCAGGCGGAAGACCCCCCTGCGGGGCCCGGAGCCCCCGCCCCCGCCCAAGCCCCTGCGCCCCCCGACGCTTCACAACCCTTGTCCCTGCTTCCCCCCCGTCCCCAGCCCCCGCAGCCGGCCGCACCACCCCCGTCAGACTGGGAGACACTCTTCCAGGCTGGCGCAACCCCGAGCTCCCAGGACACGCTGACCCTGCTCAACGGCCTCTCCTCCGTCCCCGAGGCCGACGCCCACCACACGGCCATGTGCATTGTGCCTATGGGCAAGAGCTGCCACCTGCCCCCCAGGACCGTGCAGCACCTCTCGGTCTCCACGTCCACCGCCAGCCTGGTGCTCGCCGCCAAGGGTGCCTGGCACTCCTGCCCCGACCTCCACAAGCCCACCCTCCGCCTCCACCTCAACAAGCTCCTCACCCTGGTCTCCCAACGGTACGGAGCCGCCGCCTCCTCCGCGGCCTCCCTGCCTGCCCTCCAGGCCATCCAGCCCCTCATCACAGCCGCTCAGGCCCATGCCGACACTCCCTGGCTGACGGCGGCCTTCACAATCGCCCGCGCCCCCTTCTTCCCCATAGAGGCCTACCAGGACCTCCAGCACGTCTCCTCCGCCGACACCCTCCGCGCAGCCATCGCACGGCTGAGTGGCCGTCTCTCCAACCCGGCCCAGTTCCAGGAGCTCATCTCCTACACCAAAACTGCCCTCCCCCCCCGCTCCACGGCGGACCTGGACTGGTTCCGCCTTGGCTCCTCCGCACCGCCAGCGCACTCCCTGCAAGCCCCTGGCGCCGCCGCCCCGCCCGTGCCACTCTTCGCCCCACCCCTCCTCGGCGAGCCCCCCCTCCCGGGCGCCCCCGCGCCCTCCGCCACCGGCGCCACCCCCGCCTCCTCGGTCCCCACCTTCGCCCCCGTCGGCTCCTCGCCAGCCACAACCGGCGTCGTCCGCGTGTCAGGCCTCCGCCTAGGCCCGCACCCCTCCATGGCAGTCACCCTCACCCACAACCTGCAGACCGTCCTGTAAGTCACTGAGGCCGACGCCTGCCGCAGGCACGTGTTCGCCCAATCGCCCCCGCCCTGCACACCTCCCTCTTCGCCTCGCTGCCCACGCGCGTCATCCAGCACAACGAGGGCTGGTCCCTTACGGTCCAGGGCAGACGGGAGGATGGGCAACCTCGGCACGCCCCCACTGCCACTCTCAACACCCCACCCTCCCACCGCCCGCCCGTCCCGGGCGACCCTCAGCCCCGCCCCGCCAAACGCAGCCGCCAGCAGTCACCCCCCCGTTCCTCCCCCCGACGCTCCCCGCGGCACCATGGCCGCACAACACCCTCGGCCCCCTCGTCAGGCAAGGCAGTCCGCGGCGCCATGTTCCCCAGTGCCCGCAGACACAACTGACTCGCCCTGCTGGACACGCTCCCCGCCTCCAGCGCTCCCGACCTCCCGACCCTAGCCTGGGCGACTTTCCTCGCCTCCCACTTCCCCCGCCCACTCGACGCCCACCGCGCCGGGGCTGACCTACTCTCGGCCCCGGAGCCCCGTCCCCAGTCCCATGCCCGTGGGCCCCCCCCCCGCGCACCCGCTCCACCACCGGCCTCCGCCCCCCGTATATGCCTTCAATGCGGCACGCTGCGGCGCCCTGCCCTCACACGCTGCCCCGTGTGGACACACTCTGCTAACCTTCTCCCCCTTGGCCTTCCCCCTGGCCGCCGACCTCCCTCCGGGCCCCCTCCGAGACCTCCTGCACGCCGCCCAGGTCTCCACGTCGCTACCCGACTCGCTCCTCGCCTCCGCCCTCCCCACAGTGTGCGGTTGGCTCGCCTCCTTTCCCCGCCAGCGCGGTGACCCCTCCTTCTGAATCACCCCTCCCCTGCACGTGGACGCCAAGTGGACCGCCTTCTGGGACACCGCCCACTTGCCTACAACCCCCCTCCCCCCGTCCCCAGCGTACACTCGCTCGTCAGGCCCGACCTCAGCGTGGGCACTACACCCCGCCCTCCCCGACGCCCCGCTCGTCACCTCCTCCGCTTGCCCCGACTGTGGACGCCCCACGCCTCACACCGCCTTCGTCGACCTCCCCACATCGCCGACCGACCACTGGCCTCACTTCTTCTGCACCTCCCCCCACAAGGCCCCGCCTGTGTGCACTCGTGACATCGCCGCCTGCTGTGTGGTGGGCTTCCAAGGCATGCTACTGCCCGGGGCTGTCCCCGTCTCCGCCATCCCCAGGGCCGCCCCCTGCGCCCCCCCTCCCGACCGGCTCCTCCAGCCGACCCCCGCCTTCGTCCTCTCCCTCCCCGACCCCCGTGACCAGGCGTCCACCCCCTCCCGCGACACAGCCCTCACCTTTCTCACACACAACTGGGGCGGCATCGCCGGCCAAGTCTCCCTCGCCCGCACCTGGCTCGAGGCCCTGTCCCCCGACGTGGTCGCCGAGCAGGAACTCTGGGACTTGGCCTCGGCCCACCCCAGCCTCCCACCGAGGTACGAGGCCCACTACAGCACCGCTTCTGGGCAGGGCTCAGGCCTCCGCACGGCCTGGCTCCGATCCCTCCGCGCCCCCTCCCAACCCGCCGACCTCGTCTACGACGGCCAGCACTGGATTGCCTCCACAGTCCCCCTCTCGCTAGGGGGCCGGGCCCTCCTGTTCAACGCCCACCTCCCCCCACGCCTCTCGTACTCTGAGTGGGTTTCCGAGGTCAAGCTCATGAACCACCTCCGCTCCCGCGTACGGCCCGACCTGTGCGTCCTCCTGGGCGACCTCAACAGCACGGGAGCCCCAGGCACCCCCCTGGCCTCCGCACTCGGGGCCCTAGGCCCACTCTCAACCTGGCACCGCCTGGTCCCCCCAGCCACTCCCACCAACTTCACCACCCTCCACGGCTCCCCCCGTTCCACCGCCATCGACCACATCTTCGCCACCGGTCCCATCGCCTCCCACACTCACCACGTCCTCCCCTGCCACACCTCACACGCCATGGTGCTGGCGCAGGTCACCCTGCACCACCGCTCCTGCGACGCCCACTCGTGGCGTCTGTTCCGATGGCGCCTGGCGACTGTCGAGGACATGGACTCCCTCTCAGCCGCCCTGGACCTGGCGTGGGGCTGGCTCTCCCTTACCCCCTCCCTCCCCGATCACTACATCGCCGCCCAACACTCCCTCGCGCACCAGCTGCTCCCGCACCCCGCTGGCACCCCCGCACTACTACGGTCCCTGGCCCGGTTCACCTTTCCCCTCTCCACGCAAGACCTCGCCGCCCAGTCCTCTGCCCTCCGGGAGGCATCGGCCGCCCGCGGCTACGTCTCTCGCGCTGCAGTCCTCTCCTCCCCCTCCATCACTTCCGCCACTCGCACAGTCCTCCGGCTGCCCTCCCCTCCCCTGCAAGGCCCCGTGCGACCGCCGAGGGGCTGGGCCCCAGAAGCCGAGTGGGGCAGGGCCCCGTGCGACCGCCGTGGGGCTGGGCCCCAAAAGCCGAGTGGGGCAGGGTCCCGTGCCACCGCCGTGGGGCTGGGCCCCAGAAGCCGAGTGGGGCAGGGCCCCGTGCGACCGCCGAGGGGCTGGGCCCCAGAAGCCGAGTGGGGCAGGGCCCCGTGCGAACGCCGTGGGGCTGGGCCCCATAAGCCGAGAGGGGCAGGGCCCCGTGCGACCGCCTCCGGGCTGGGCCCCAGAAGCCGAGTGGGGCAGGGCCCCGTGCGACCGCCGTGGGGCTGGGCCCCAGAAGCCGAGTGGGGCAGGGCCCCGTGCGACCGCCGAGGGGCTGGGCCCCAGAAGCCGAGTGGGGCAGGGTCCCGTGCGACCGCCGTGGGGCTGGGCCCCAGAAGCCGAGTGGGGCAGGGCCCCGTGCGACCGCCGTGGGGCTGGGCCCCAGAAGCCGAGTGGGGCAGGGCCCCGTGCGATTACCGAGGGGCTGGGCCCCAGAAGCCGAGTGGGGCAGGGCCCCGTGCGACCGCCTCCGGGCTGGGCCCCAGAAGCCGAGTGGGGCAGGGCCCCGTGCGACCGCCGTGGGGCTGGGCCTCAGAAGCCGAGTGGGGCAGGGCCCCGTGCGACCGCCGTGGGGCTGGGCCCCAGAAGCCGAGTGGGGCAGGGCCCCGTGCGACCGCCGTGGGGCTGGGCCCCAGAAGCCGAGTGGGGCAGGGCCCCGTGCGACCGCCGAGGGGCTGGGCCCCAGAAGCCGAGTGGGGCAGGGCCCCGTGCGACCGCCGAGGGGCTGGGCTCCAGAAGCCGAGTGGGGCAGGGCCCCGTGCGACCGCCGAGGGGCTGGGCCCCAGAAGACGAGTGGGGCAGGGCCCCGTGCGACCGCCGAGGGGCTGGGCCCCAGAAGCCGAGTTGGGCAGGGCCCCGTGCGACCGCCGTGGGGCTGGGCCCCAGAAGCCGAGTGGGGCAGGGCCCCGTCCGACCGCAGTGGGGCTGGGTTCCAGAAGCAGAGTGGGGCAGGTCCCCGTGCGACCGCCGACGGGCTGGGCCCCAGAAGCATTTCCAAGTGCGGTGCAGTGGTCCTCGGAGGCGGAGTGTGCCGTGACTACTCCGATGACTGCGCCGCTCCCGGGGGACCCAAATTTTCTACCTAGACGGGTCCGTCGCATTTTTCAAGTCGGGAGAGTCCAACCCAACCCAACCCAACCCTCCCCTCCCCTGGAACCGTTCCACGGCATCCTCCCCCATCCAGGGGCCACCCTCACGACCCGTGAGGAACGGCTCGCCGAGGTCACAGCACAGTCCGGGTCCCAGACGGCCAACCGGCAAGTCTCCGTGGATCACGCCTTCTTCGCCGCCCGCTGCACCCCGAACCCCTGGCTCCCCCTCCTGCACCCGCCCAACGACCTCACTCTCCCCCTCCTCCGCGACGCCCTCCGCGCGAACGCCCGACCGGAATCCCCCGCCTTTCTCCGGGCGTACGCCCTCACCCGCCAGTCCCCGCCCCTCATCACCACCGCCTCCCTCGCCCACCGCGGCATGGGCAAGCGCTCCCTCGCCGTGTCCACTGACAACGCGGCGGAGGCGTCCACCTCGGATTGCTGCACCTCCTCCTCCAGCTCAAATCCGGCACCCCGGGCGTCTCCAACGAAACCGTCCGCTACGGCCTCTACAAGGGGAAGCCCACCAAGCCACTCCCCCGGTACCTCACACGCTCCTTCCGCCCCGTCGACGTGGAGTCGGGCGTCTCCGGCGCAGCGTCCGGCATCGCCACGACCCGCCTAGCCGCCGATCTCGAGCTCACCTCCACCTACACCCCCGCCTCCTTTGCCTACCGTCCAGGCCACTCCGCCCTCGGCCTCGCCCTCGTGGCCCGCGCCGCCGCCTACACAGCCCTCTCCACCCACGGCACCTGCGCCATCTGCGACTGGGACGAGTCTGACGCGTACCCCAGGGTACTGCGCCAGGACAACTCCCGCCTCTGCTCCCGCCTCCGCGCCACGTGGGACTTCGGCCCCTGGGCAGACGGCTTCTACAGCCGCCTGGTCATCCGAGTGGCCACCCGCGAAGGGTTCGCCCACCCCTGCAGCACCGAGGAGGGGGGCAACCAAGGCGACGGGTTCGCCCAACTCCACTACCAGGCCCCCAGCCTGGTCATCACCACGGCCATGCGCCCCAACACTTCTATCACCCTCCCCCTCACCGTCCCCGGCCACTCAGCATCCCTCCCCGCCACCCACCTCTCGTACAGCGACGACCGCCGCTTCATCACCCCCTCCCTCACGGACGTGGCAGCCATGGCCACTGACTGCCGCGAGTGCTCTCGCCGCGCCGGCCGCATCATATACCCCGACAAGCAGGAGTTCTCCCTCATCGACTCCCGCCCGGGCCGGCCCACCCTCGTCACAGCCAACGTCCCGCAGCACACCGGCACCACCACCACCGCCCCCCTGGAAGTCGTCGGCATCCCCATCCTCCCCGAGCCCCCCCTCCTCCGCGTCATCAACAAGACCCGCGCGTTCCTCGACCGGGCGCGCAAGGCCAGCCGCAACCGGGAGGCCTGCCCCATACTCCAGCTCCGCTCCCTGCACGCCTTCGGCCTCTCCCCCCTCGACTACGTCACCTCAGGCGTACTCATCCCCCCCCCCCTCCCTCCGCCCCCATCAGGTCGCCATCAACAATGCTTACCGCCACGCCTTCCGTCTGCCCCCCTGGGCTCACTCGGCCTTCCTCAACCTCCCCCTCCAGCAGGGCAGTCCCGGCGCCCCCCTCCTGGCGTACAGGGCCCCCCTCAACCTCCTCCGCACTTACCTCCGCGCCTCTTGGGGCCCCAACACCCTCGCAGTAGCCGCCACGGCGTCCCTCGTCTCCCCACGCCGCCCCACCCCCTGGCTCACCGAAGGTCCCGCCCTGGCGCAGGCACTCGCTCCCCTCGACATCACCGCCCACCTCCTCCCCTCCCCCCACGTGCGCCCCGCCCCGCAGCACCACACCGGCTCGCTGGCCCCCCTCCGCTCCCTCCCCTATGTCGTAGTCGCATGCGACGGCAGCCAAGAGGGCACCCGCCTCGGCGCCGGCTTCCTCCTCTGGCACCCCCGCCACGGCACTCTCTACCGCGGCTGGCTCGGCCTCCACGCCCTTGCCGGCCACTCCACCGACGCAGAGTGGATCGCCAAAATAGCCGCCATGTTCACCCTCCGCGGCTCGTCCGGCGCAGCCCTCTTCGTCTCGGACTCCACCGCCTCCCAGCTCTGCGACCTCATCCGCGGCCCGCCCCCCTCCTCCGCCCTCTCCATCCCATACCGGGCTGCCCTCCTCTCCGCCTCCTTCCGCCTGCACGAGGCCTGGCTCCCCGCACAACACGACTCCGGCTCCGCCAGCCACCTCGCCACCCTCAACGCCGAAGCTGACAGCCTAGCCCGCCGCGGGCTCCACGCCGCCTCCCCGTGGACCCTCCCCTGGTCCGCACTCTTCCACGGCCGCATCGTGGCGCTCCATGAGGGCGCAATCTTCCTTAACCCCACGCGCTCGCAGAGGCAGCGTATGCGGCCACCACCGCCCGCACCCACGCGCTGCACCTCCGGCCCCTGCCCCCAGGCTGGTCCTGCCACCTACTCCACCTCGCGTATGAACGCGCCGAAAATCCCGGCGCTGGCCCTCCACTGCATCATGCACCTCCGGCTACTGCACTCCCTGGACCAGCCCCCCGGCTACGGAGGCGTGACGTGCCCCTTCTGTCACTGCCCCTACCCGGACTCCGCCGCCCACCTCCAGCACCACTGCCCCCCCCACTACGCCCTGCAGTTACTCCTCGCGTGGCACCTGTTCACGCACCCGCCCATCCTGGCAGCCACTGCCGGCCACTCCCCCCGCCTCGTCACCCCTTTAGAGCTCCGCACGGCCACCACCGCAGTGTACCTCTCCGAGCGCCTCCCAGCCGCCCCGCGACCCGGCCCCCCGACGCAGTTGGGGTTCAGCCTGCTTGGCATGTGGCACTCCTCCTCCCCCCACGGTGCCCCCCCTCTGCTGGACAGCGCCGGCCGGGAGGAACTCCTCCGCCAGCTCCTCTCCACCCTCAGCACGACACACACGACGCTGGCGTCACTCCTCCGCCGTGCCCCCTCCCACGTCACCGCCCCGCCCCCCCCCCTCCCGCCGAACGTCCCCACGCCGCCCAGCACCCAGCCCCACACACTGCGCCACAGCATCGCCCTAGTCTGGCTCCTCCGCCATTGCGTCACTTGGCGCCCCAAAGTAGACCGCCGTCCTGTGGTCCCGCTCCCCCCGGCACCGCTCCCGGGGCCGCACCCGGCCCACGTCGTGTTCACCCCCACTTCGCGGGCCGCGGACATCCTCCCGCTCCTCGCCGCCACCCCCCCCGGGCATCGCATACTGCTTGCCGCCAACCCCTCGGTCCTCAGTGAGGTCCTCATCGGGCACGCCGACGTCGTGCACGTGCGCCCGCTGCTGCTCGACCTGCACGCTGCGTACGCCCCCGGCACGCCCGTCGACCCCTCCGTGTGGGACTCCCAGTGAGGCCACCGGCCACCGGCCGGCCCGCACGCACCACCCCGCACTCGCCTCGGGCACTCGACCCCGTGGACGCCGCTACCCGCACGCCCGGCCCCGGCCTCGGCCCCCGAGCAGCGCTCCCTGCCAGCCGCGGGTCCCACGGCCCTCAGGGGGCCCCCGACAGGCACGCCGACACCCTTGCTCGTGCGCCCCCCGCAGCTTGGCCTGCACAGCGCGCTCGCCCCCGGCAAGCCCCCGGACCCCGCAGTGTGGGGCCCTCTGAGCCTCTGCCGACCGCCGGCTTGGCCGCCCACGCCTCCCAGCGACCGCCAAGGCCCCCGCACCCGCTCGGCCGCCCGCCGCTACCCACGCGCTCGGCCCCGGCCTCAGCCCCCAGGCGACGCAATCAGCTCACCGCAGGTCCCTCGGCCCGCAGAGGGGCCCGCACCGGGCACGCTGACGCCCTTGCGCGCGCGCCCTCCGCAGCATGGCCTGCAGGACGCGCCCTCCCCCGGCACGCCCAACGACCCCACTGTGTGGGACGCTCAGGGCCACTGCCGACCGCCGGCTGGGCCGCCCGCGACCCCCCGCGACCGCCGAGGGCCCCGCACCCGCATGGCGCCACGTCCTACCCGGCCGCCCGCCGCTACTCATGCGCCCAGCCCGGGCTGCGACCCCCCGCCGGCTGTGCTGTGCGGCCTCCCGTACGCAGGGCACAGGGACAGGCACCAGGGAACAGCACCTGAACCGAACACAGCACGCCAGCGACAGTGAACCCATGTTCGTGCTCTTGTGCTCCTGCCCTTATGCCCTCACTCCCCCATGACCGACCCGCGCGCGCGCCCGCACTACCGGGGACGAGGCGGCCACAACACAACTCCAGCAGAGGTGACTAATCGCCGGCAGACCGCAACTCCCAGGCCTCCCCTCGCCCCCGTAGAAGGCTAGAAGCACGGGCCAGCGCCCCCGGCCACGCCACGGCCTCACACGAGGAACGGCCACCTCGGCGGGATGTTCGGGCAAGGCGCAGACTGTCCGTGGACCCGGGCGTGCCTTCCCCACCCCAAGGTCACCGCCCCACCCTCCGTCCCCGCCAAAGCCGCTTCGCACAGGACGAGTAACTCTCCCCCCGCGAGACGGGGGAGGGCTCCAGGGTGACGTCCTCAGGTGGCCCCTCCCTCCTCCACACGCGCCCCCCCCCCCACACCACGGCGCCCCCCCCCCCCCCCCTCGGTCGTCGTCGGCACACGCCCGGCCAGCGTGACGCCGGCCGACTGCTCCCTTGCGCCCTGCCCAGGGAGAGCGTGTCTGGCAATTTCTCCCGCCGGCACGTGCTGGGTGCCCTCAACAACAACAACAACAACAATATATAGATATATATATATATATATATATTATATACACACACACACACACATATATATATATATATATATATATATAAATATATATATATATATATATATATATATATATATATATATATATATATATAGTCATAGTCATAGTCATAAACACTTATCATGCCGTCTACCCGAGTTACCGGGCATCTCGCGCCGACAGGTGGTTCCTGCCTCGCTCGATCCTGTGGGTCCCAGGGCTGCCTGAGGTGGCCCACAGCATGACAGAGGACCCAGAGGACCGGGGATACTGGCCAACCAGGCTTTGGGGGCAGTGGCAACTGCATTGCGTTAGCATTAGCAACGGCGACAGACGCTGGCCCGTTTATTCGCCGGGGGTAAGGGAGCAAGGCACAGCAACGCAGCAGCATCGCAACAAGCAGAAAGCAAGGGCTTCTCTATCCGGCGCAAAGCGGCAACCAAGGAACAAAGCAGCACGCATGCGGCGAAGCGAGAGCGGACCCTCCGTCGTTCGCGTACCCCTGCCACCGTGGAGACGTCCATCACCCGTGACCCCACGGAATCCATTGCCATCTGCGTACTCGTAATTGCCCACCACCCCTGACTCCACGTATCCCTCTGCCAGCACGCAATAGCCCGTATATGCATAGCCAGGATTTCTGGGAGGCTCCAGCCTAGCCTGGCCCTCAGCTTTCATCGCCCCCATGTCCCCACAATGTACGCCGCAGACCCACCGCACCAGTCCCCTAGTATAGTACAGAAACACGGTATCAACTCCACGTCCCCGTGGCCCTGAGCTGCACCCACAGCCGAGATATATACCATGCCGGCACTCCATGTCAGGTGCCAGTACCCAATCAGCTTCGAGGCATCCTCTTTCCCACGTATAATATAACATGAGCGTCTACAGGGGGGACGCCGGCCGCTACGCGACGGGAGTGGCGGAACCAGTGAATATCGCTGGCTGGGATTCGGGCTGGTGGGTGCCGTAGCTTGGTTATCGACCCCCTGTAGGGGTACCCACCAGAGGCCTGCCCCGGGTTGTGGTTACCAGGTGCACCTCATCTGGCCCACATACATTGCCCTGGCGCCTACCCTTGACCCTTACCTGCACTGTTTGGCCAGCTCCCGTGGTTGCGCCTCTTCCGCCACAGCAGCGGCCAGGCCGCAGGTTCGGCCCCCACCGACGACGTGGCAAGCCTACTTATAGCATTGGCCCGCGCGTGATCCCCCTGACCACTCAGCATGCCGCTCCTCCTCTCTCCCCGCCTCTAGCCGACCGGACTGGCGCCCCCCAGAAGTAAGTCGTTACAATGGTGAGGCGACCGCATACTCTTCGCTACAATGGCGCGCAGTACCGCTGTTACCATGCCGATGCCACCTGCGAGCCGCCACCATACGCACCACCGCAACCACAAGGCCATGGTCAGAGATTAGACTACGTACATGCCCGCAGGCACGGTCCCTCTAGTTTGTTAACGGGGCCAGGGGATGCCCCCATGCGCCCCCTGAGTTGTTAGAGGGGTCAGGGGGACAACCCAATACCGCCATGCATCCCCGCTGCTCCCCCACTGTACGGTTCCCCAGTACCGCCGCGTACCCCCACCGTACGGACCCCAGTACCGCCGCGTATACCCCCAAGACGCCAGTACACCGCCACCTTGAACTCCGCGTGCCCCCCGTGAGTGCTCCTCCCAGGCTGCCACGCCGTCTCCGTATATATATACCCTGCAATCTACACCCCTCTCCCAACTCTAGGTGGCTCCACCATACGGCTCTAAGGTACGTGCGAAGGGCACAAAGTGGTGCATACATGTGCTGGAAGGGGCTAAACTCAGTCAAAACGGGCTAAAACCACTTATTTGAGCATCCCAAATGGTCCGGGATCACTTTTGGAAAAACCCGTTTTTGACCCATTTTTGACCCATTTTTGGTCCCAAAACGGCCCATTTTCAAAGCATTTTGGGATTTTCCATGAGCCAAAACATGTCACCACGGGCTCAAAATGGGCTAAAAACACTTGTTTGAGCGTCATAAATGGTCCAAGATCATTTTTGGAAAAACGCGTTTTTGACCAATTTTTGACGCATTGTTGGTCCCAAAACGGCCCATTTTCAAGGCATTTTGGCATTTTCCATGGCCCAAAACGCACCACCACGGGCTCAAAACGGCCTGAAAAAACTTTTTTGAGCATCCCAAGTAGTCTAGGAACAACTTTGGAAAAAATTTATTTTTTCCGCCCTGGGGACCCTGGTGGACCCACCGTTGGCCCCCACTGTGCGTGGGCTGGCCGGCCCTCCGGCTGCACCAAGTGAGCACTAGTACGGGGGTCTACGTGTCTCGTTGGCGATTCTGAGGCGTGGAAATCATAAAAAGTGGGGGGTTGCGGGTGGGCTAGGTGCCCTCGGAATTCGTTTTTGAGCCAGGTAGCCCAAGATACGGCCCGTTCTTGGTTTCGGGGTGCTGGTGCACATTGCGCAGTTTTTGGGGCTTTTTGGCGCCTTTTTGGGCTGTTTCTCGGACACATCGTGGAGTTAGAGGGCACCAAAGGTCCCTTGGTCACAAGAAAGTCAAGCCGCACGTGGAGTGTGGCAGCTGTTTGCCTTTGTTTGGCTGTTTTGAACCCTTACTATGGGTGTTTTGGGCGAAACGTGGCTGTTTTTGGCCCAAAACTGCGCAGATTGGGGAGGGCACCTCCCGACTTGGCGCCACCGCCCCGCGACGCCACTGGTGAATTTCGGGCTCAAAACTTGGATTTGACAAGTACACCACCTAGGCTCTCTAATGGCTAAGATGAAGACAAGCCCGAGGCGTTGGGAAGGTGCAGTGGCAGGAACAGAATGGTGACGTGCTTGTTGTTGTTGTTGCTTGTTAGCTAAATTTAAGGGGAGAGGGGTGTAGTAAGATATATATATATATATATATATATATATATATATATATATATATATATATATATATATATATATATATATATATATATATATATATATATATATATATATATATATATATATATATATATATATATCTATATATATATATATATATATATATATGAGCTGGTTGCGTTGCCTGGGGGCTGAGGCCGGGGCCTGGCGCATGGGTAGCGGCGGGCGGCCGAGCGGGTGCGGGGCCTGGGCGGTCGCTGGGAGGCGTGGGCGGCCCAGCCGGCGGTCGGCAGAGGCTCCAAGAGCCCACACTGTGGGGTCCGGGGGCGTGCCGGGGGCGAGCGCGCTGTGCAGGCCAAGCTGCGGGGGGCGCACGCGCAAGGGTGTCGGCGTGCCTGTCGGGGGCCCCCTGCACCTATGATTTTAGCAGCTGTTTTTTCCCAAAATTCAAAGTCATGCATTTTCAGCACGGCGATATCAAACTGCACACAGTAGTACTGTTGTTTTTGTGTTTCCTCAAAATTTTAACACAATGTCGCTGTCGCTGCAGCTGAAGCCGCAGATCAACTGTCAACAACTGCCGCGTACGCGAGTTTCAGATTCCCGACCGCCGTGCGCAATAGAAAATCGCCAAAAAGTCCACTTTTTTTCGCAGTTGGAAGCAAAGTAAAGGCATGAGCGTGTCCCCGAGATTAATACCTGGCTGCTGACCTAAAAAAATCCAGATTGGCAGGCAAAGATTTTGAGAAATTCACACTTTTCTAGCCAAAAACCACTCTTTTTCATGGTTTTAGGGTCTATGGACGCCATGTAGAGGGCCTTACAGGGCTGGAAGAGGTGGTATAGAGGTGATATATGAACAAATTGTCATCACCATTGGTAGAAGCCTACATGACAAGCGATGTTTTGCCTTTATTCTAGGCTATTCATCCCTTTCTCATGCACCATGGGGCCCAATATCCATATGGTTCATAGGTAGGGTTTTGATCACCTATCACCGTCCACACACATGTTTGGGGCTTGGGTTGGTATTGTATGCATTTGAATGATAAGAACTACATAAAATATGATACTATGTGCATAAGAATGGGATGAACAATGAACATTTGAGGTGTTTTTGGCCCTATTTTGCACCGTTTGTGGTCCATTTCCATATGGTTCATAGGTAGGCTTTTGCGTGCCTATCACCGTACACACACATGTTTGGGGCTTAGCATGCTGTGTGGACACACCGATTTCCCAAACACAATTTACAGCATTCCTATGCCCCAAAATCTGCCATTTTTCAACAAAATCGGCGAAAAATAGCCATTTTTTTTATCAAAAATTGTTCGTTTTTTTTTAGCCTGAAAGAAGCAGTTGAACCACCCCCCTTCCTGATTGGAGGGTGCTCGTTGCAAAAAAGCAAAATACGCCAAAGAACTACATAAAATATGATAGTATGTGCATAAGAATGGGATGAGCGATGAACATTTGAGGTGTTTTTGGCCCTATTTTGCACCGTTTGTGGTCCATTTCCATATGGTTCATAGGTAGGCTTTTGCGTGCCTATCACCGTACACACACATGTTTGAGGCTTAGGTTGTTATTTTTGGGGAACAATGGGGTAGGAGGAACCCCCCCCCCTGCTATTTGGGGGGTGTATAATTAAAACAAAAGGTTACTTTTGGTCTTTTTGGGTACAAAACCTATTTTAATGGTTTTTTCGTGCCTATACTATACTATACAGGTACACTGGTGTGCAGCACTGTTCTGCTGCACCACCCCAGAGCAGACAAAAGTACTCCAAAATAGGCCGAATTCCAGGGTTTTTGATGGTTTGGGAGAAAGCTCGGGTGGGAGGAACCCCCCAATCCCTATTTTGGGGCCAGAGAATCCAAAGAAAATTGGAATTTCTGTCGAAAATCCTCTATAGGCAGGCACACTGGTGTGCAGCACTGTTCTGCAGGACCAGCCCAGAGGAGGCAAAAATACCCCAAAATAGGCCAACTTTCAGAGTTTTTGATATTTTTGGACAAATTTTGGGTAGGAGGACCCCCCCCCTATTTTGGGGCCGTAGAAACCAAAAAAATAGGTCATTTCCCGCGAAAAAACCCCTTTTTGTCGCGATTTTGAATTTTGGGAAAAAACAGCTGCTAAAATCATAGGTGGAGGGCTGTGGGACCCGCGGCTGGCAGGGAGCGCTGCCCGGGCGCCGAGGCCGGGGCCTGGCGCGTGGGTAGCGGCGTCCACGGGGACGAGTGCCCGAGGCGAGGGCGGGGTGGTGCGTGCGGGCCGGCCGGTGGCCGGTGGCCTCACTGGGAGTCCCACACGGAGGGGTCGATGGGCGTGCCGGGGGCGTACGCAGCATGCAGGTCGGGCAGCAGCGGGCGCACGTGCAGGGCGTCGGTGTGCCCGATGAGGACCTCACTGAGGACCGAGGGGTTGGCGGCAAGCAGTATGCGATGCCCGGGGGGGGTGGCGGCGAGGAGCGGGAGGATGTCCGCGGCCCGCGACGTGGGGGTGAACACGACGTGGGCCGGGTGCGGCCCCGGGAGCGGTGCCGGGGGGAGCCGGACCACAGGACGGCGGTCTACTGTGAGGCGCCAAGTGGCGCAATGGCGGAGGAGCCAGACTAGGGCGTTGCTGTGGCGCAGTGTGTGGGGCTAGGTGCTGGGCGGCGTGGGGACGTGCAGCGGGAGGGGGGGGGGCGGGGCGGTGACGTGGGAGGGGGCACGGCAGAGGAGTGACGCCAGCGACGTGTGTGTCGTGCTGAGGGTGGAGAGGAGCTGGCGGAGGAGGTCTTCCCGGCCGGCGCTGTCCAGCAGAGGGGGGGCGCCCGGGAGGGAAGAGGAGTGCCACATGCCAAGCAGGCTGAACCCAAACTGCGTCGGGGGGCCGGGTCGCGGGGCGGCTGGGAGGTGCTCGGAGAGGTACACTGCGGTGGGGGCTGTGCGGAGCTCTAAAGGGGTGACGAGGCAGAGGGAGTGGCCGGCAGTGGCTGCCAGGATCGGCGGATGCGTGAACAGGTGCCACGCGAGGAGTAACTGCAGGGCGTAGTGGGGGGGGCAGTGGTGCTGGAGGTGGGCGGCGGAGTCCGGGTAGGGGCAGTGACAGAAGGGGCACGTCACGCCTCCGTAGCCGGGGGGTTGGTCCTGGGAGTGCAGTAGCCGGAGGTGCATGATGCGGTGGAGGGCCAGCACCGGGATCTCGGCGCGTTCATACGCGAGGCGGAGTAGGTGGGAGGACCAGCCTGGGGGCAGGGGCCGGAGGTGCAGCGCGTGGGTGCGCGGTGGTGGCCGCATGCGCTGCCTCTGCGAGCGCGTGGGGTTAAGGAAGATTGCGCCCTCATGGAGCACCACGATGCGGCCGTGGAAGAGTGCGGACCAGGGGAGGGTCCACGGGGAGGCGGCGCGGAGCCCGCGGCGGGCTAGGCTGTCAGCTTCGGCGTTGAGGGTGGCGAGGTGGCTGGCGGAGCCGGAGTCGTGTTGTGTGGGGAGCCAGGCCTCGTGCATGCGGAAGGAGGCGGAGAGGAGTGCAGCCCGGTATGGGATGGAGAGGGCGGAGGAGTGGGGCGGGCCGCGGGTGAGGTCCCAGAGCTGGGAGGCGGTGGAGGCTGAGGCGAAGAGGGCTGCGCCGGACCAGCCGCGGAGGGTGAACATGGCGCCTATTTTGGCGATTCACTCTGCGTCGGTGGAGTGGCCGGCGAGGGCGTGGAGGCCGAGCCAGCCGCGGTAGAGAGTGCCGTGGTGGGGGTGCCAGAGGAGGAAGCCGGCGCCGAGGCGGGTGCCCTCTTGGCTGCCGTCGCATGCGACCACGACATAGGGGAGGGAGCGGAGGGGGGCCAGCGAGCCGCCGTGGTGCTGCGGGGCGGGACCTACGTGGGGGGAGGGGAGGAGGTGGACGGTGATGTCGAGGGGAGCGAGTGCCTGCGCCAGGGCGGGACCTTCGGTGAGCCAGGGGACGGGGCGGCGTGGGGAGACGAGGGACGCCGGGGCGGCTACTGCGAGGGTGTTGCGGCCCAAAAAGGCGCAGAGGTAAGTGCGGAGGAGGTTGAGCGGGGCCCTGTACGCTAGGAGGGGGGCGCCGGGACCGCCCTGCTGGAGGGGGAGGTGGAGGAAGGCCGAGTGAGCCCAGGGGGGCAGACGGAAGGCGTGGCGGTATGCATTGTTGATGGCGACCTGATGGGGGCGGAGGGAGGGGGGGGGGGATGAGGACGCCCGAGGTGACGTAGTCGAGGGGGGAGAGGCCAAAGGCGTGCAGGGAGCGGAGCTGGAGTATGGGGCAGGCCTCGCGGTTGCCGCTGGCCTTGCGCGCCCGGTCGAGGGACGCGCGGGTCTTGTTGATGACACGGAGGAGGGGGAGCTCGGGGAGGATGGGGATGCCGACGACTTCCGGTGGGGCGGTGGTGGTGGTGCCGGTGTGCTGCGGGACGTCGGCTGTGACGAGGGTGGGCCGGCACGGGCGGGAGTCTATGAGGGAGAACTGCTGCTTGTCGGGGTGTATGATGCGGCCGGCGCGGCGAGAGCACTTGCGGCAGTCAGTGGCCATGGCTGCCACGTCCGTGAGGGAGGGGGTGATGAAGCGGCGGTCATCGCTGTACGAGAGGTTGGTGGCGGGGAGGGATGCTGGGTGGCCGGGGACGGTGAGGGGGAGGGTGATAGAAGTGTTGGGGCGCATGGCCCTGGTGATGACCAGGCTGGGGGCCTGGTAGTGGAGTTGGGCGAACCCGTCGCCTTGGTTGCCCCCCTCCTCGGTACTGAAGGGGTGGGCGAACCCTTCACGGGTGGCCACGCGGATGACCAGGCGGCTGTAGAAGCCGTCTGCCCAGGGGCCAAAGTCCTACGTGGCGCGGAGGCGGGAGCAGAGGCGAGAGTTGTCCTGGCGTAATACCTTGAGGTACGCGTCAGACTTGTCCCAGTCGCAGATGGCGCAGGTGCCGTGGGTGGAGAGGGCTGTGTAGGCGGCGGTGCGGGCTACGAGGGCGAGGCTGAGGGCGGAGTGGCCTGGGCGGTAGGCGAAGGAGGCGGGGGTGTAGGTGGAGGTTAGCTCGAGATCGGCGGCTAGGCAGGTCGTGGCGATGCCGGACGCTGCGCCGAAGACGCCCGACTCCACGTCGACGGGGCGGAAGGAGCGTGTGAGGGGCCGGGGGGGTGGCTTGGTGGGCTTCCCCTTGTAGAGGCCGTAGCGGACGGTTTCGTTGGAGACGCCCGGGATGCCGGATTTGAGCTGGAGGAGGAGGTGCAGCAATCCGAGGTGGACGCCTCCGCCGCTGCGGAAGAGCGCTGCGCGCGCCACGTTGTCAGTGGACACGGCGAGGGAGCGCTTGCCCATGCGGCGGTGGGCGAGGGAGGCGGTGGTGATGAGGGGCGGGGACTGGCGGGTGAGGGCGTACGCCCGGAGAAAGGCGGGGGATTCCGGTCGGGCGTTCGCGCGGAGGGCGTCGCGGAGGAGGGGGAGAGTGAGGTCGGTGGGCGGGTGCAGGAGGGGGAGCCAGGGGTTCGGGGTGCAGCGGGCGGCGAAGAAGGCGTGATCCACGGAGACGTGCCGGTTGGCCGTCTGGGACCGGGACTGTGCCGTGACCTCGGCGAGCCGTTCCTCGCGGGTTGTGAGGGTGGCCCCTGGGTGGGGGAGGATGCCGTGGAATGGTTCCAGGGGAGGGGAGGGCAGCCGGAGGACTGTGCGAGTGGCGGGAGTGATGGAGGGGGAGGAGAGGACGGCAGCGCGAGAGACGTAGCCGCGGGCGGCCGATGCCTCCTGGAGGGCAAAGGACTGGGCGGCGAGGTCTTGCGTGGAGAGAGGAAAGGTGAACCGGGCCAGGGACCGTAGTAGTGTGGGGGTGTCAGGGGGGTGCGGGAGCAGCTGGTGCGCGAGGGAGTGGTGGGCGGCGATGTAGTGGTTGCGGAGGGAGGGGGTAAGGGAGAGCCAGCCCCACGCCAGGTCCAGGGCGGCTGAGAGGGAGTCCATGTCCTCGACAGTCGCCAGGCGCCATCGGAACAGACGCCACGAGTGGGCGTCGCAGGAGCGGTGGTGCAGGGTGACCTGCGCCAACACCATGGCGTGTGAGGTGTGGCAGGGGAGGACGTGGTGAGTGTGGGAGGCGATGGGACCGGTGGCAAAGATGTGGTCGATGGCGGTGGAACGGGGGGAGCCTTCGCGGGTGGTGAAGTTGGTGGGAGTGGCTGGGGGGACCAGGCGGTGCCAGGCTGAGAGCGGGCCTAGGGCCCCGAGTGCGGAGGCCAGGGGGGTGCCTGGGGCTCCCGCGCTGTTGAGGTCGCCCAGGAGGACGCACAGGTCGGGCCGTACACGGGAGCGGAGGTGGTTCATGAGCTTGACTTCGGAAACCCACTCGGAGTACGAGAGGCCCGGGGGGAGGTGGGCGTTGAACAGGAGGGCCCGGCCCCCTAGCGAGAGGGGGACCGTGTAGACAATCCAGTGCTGGCCGTCGTAGACGAGGTCGGCGGGTTGGGAGGGGGCGCGGAGGGACGGGAGCCAGGCCGTGCGGAGGCCTGAGCCCTGGCCGGAAGCGGTGCTGTAGTGGGCCTCGTACCTCGGTGGGAGGCTGGGGCGGGCCGAGGCCAAGTCCCAGAGTTCCTGCTCGGCGACCACGTCGGGGGACAGGGCCTCGAGCCAGGTGCGGGCGAGGGAGACTTGGCCGGCGATGCCACCCCATTTGTGTGTGAGAAAGGTGAGGGCTGTGTCGCGGAGGGGGGTGGACGCCTGGTCACGGGGGTTGGGGAGGGAGAGGACGAAGGCGGGGGTCGGCTGGAGGAGGCGGTCGGGGGGGGGGCGCAGGGGGCGGCCCAGGGGATTGCGGAGACGGGGACAGCCCCGGGCAGTAGCATGCCTTGGAAGCCGACCACACAGCGGGCGGCGATGTCACGAGTGCACACAGGCGGGGCCTTGTGGGGGGAGGTGCAGAAGAAGCGAGGCCAGTGGTCGGTCGGCGATGTGGGGAGGTCGACGAAGGCGGTGTGAGGCGTGGGGCGTCCGCAGTCGGGGCAAGCGGAGGAGGTGACGAGCGGGGCGTCGGGGAGGGCGGGGTGTAGCGCCCACGCTGAGGTCGGGCCTGACAAGCGAGTGTACGCTGGGGACGGGGGGAGGGGGGTTGTAGGCAAGTGGGCGGTGTCCCAGAAGGCGGTCCACTTGGCGTCCACGTGCAGGGGAGGGGTGATCCAGAAGGAGGGGTCACCGCGCTGGCGGGGGAAGGAGGCGAGCCAACCGCACACTGTGGGGAGGGCGGAGGCGAGGAGCGAGGGGGGTAGCGACGTGGAGACCTGGGCGGCGTGCAGGAGGTCTCGGAGGGGGCCCGGGGGGAGGTCGGCGGCCGGGGGGAGGCAAAGGGGAAGAAGGTCAGCAGAGTGTGTGCACACGGGGCAGCGCGTGAGGGCAGGGCGCCGCAGCGTGCCGCAGTGAAGGCATATACGGGGGGCGGAGGCCGGTGGTGGAGCGGGTGCGCGGGGGGGGGGGCCACGGGCATGGGACTGGGGACGGGGCTCCGGGTCGAAGAGAAGGTCAGCCCCGGCGCGGTGGGCGTCGAGTGGGCGGGGGAAGTGGGAGGCGAGGAAAGTCGCCCAGGCTAGGGTCGGGAGGTCGGGAGCGCTGGAGGCGGGGAGAGTGTCCGGCAGAGCGAGTCAGTTGTGTCTGCAGGTACTGGGGAACATGGCGCCGCGGACTGCCTTGCCTGACGAGGGGGCCGAGGGTGTTGTGCGGCCATGGTGCCGCGGGGAGCGTCGGGGGGAGAAACGGGGGGGTGACTGCTGGCGGCTGCGTTTGGCGGGGCGGGGCTGAGGGTCGCCCTGGACGGGCGGGCGGTGGGAGGGTTGGGTGTTGAGAGTGGCAGTGGGGGCGTGCCAAGGTTGCCCATCGTCCCGTCTGCCCTGGACCGTAAGGGACCAGCCCTCGTTGTGCTGGATGACGCGCGTGGGCAGCGAGGCGAAGAGGGAGGTGTGCAGGGCGGGGGCGATGTGGGCGAACGCGTGCCCGCGGCGGGCGTCGGCGTCCGTGACGTACACGACGGTCTGCAGGTTGTGGGTGAGGGTGACTGCCATGGAGGGGTGCGGGCCTAGGCGGAGGCCTGAGACGCGGACGACGCCGGTTGTGGCTGGCGAGGAGCCGACGGGGGCGAAGGCGGGGACTGAGGAGGCGGGGGTGGCGCCAGTGGCGGTGGGCGCGGGGGCGCCCGGGAGGGGGGGCTTGCCGAGGAGGGGTGGGGCGAAGAGTGGCGCGGGCGGGGCGACGGCGCCAGGGGCTTGCAGGGAGTGCGTTGGCGGTGCGGAGGAGCCAAGGCGGAACCAGTCCAGGTCCGCCGTGGAGCGGGGGGGGAGGGCAGTTTTGGTGTAGGAGATGAGCTCCTGGAACTGGGCCGGGTTGGAGAGACGGCCACTCAGCCGTGCGATGGCTGCGCGGAGGGTGTCGGCGGAGGAGACGTGTTGGAGGTCCTGGTAGGCCTCTATGGGGAAGGAGGGGGCGCTGGCGATGGTGAAGGCCGCCGTCAGCCAGGGAGTGTCGGCATGGGCCTGAGCGGCTGTGATGACGGGCTGGATGGCCTGGAGGGCAGGCAGGGAGGCCGCGGAGGAGTCGGCGGCTCCGTACCGTTGGGAGACCAGGGTGAGGAGCTTGTTGAGGTGGAGGCGGAGGGTGGGCTGGTGGAGGTCGGGGCAGGAGTGCCAGGCACCCTTGGCGGCGAGAACCAGGCTGGCGGTGGACGTGCAGACCAAGAGGTGCTGCACGGTCCTGGGGGGCAGGTGGCAGTTCTTGCCCATAGCCACAATGCACATGGCCGTGTGGTGGGCGTCGGCCTCGGGGACGGAGGAGAGGCCGTCGAGCAGGGTCAGCGTGTCCTGGGAGCTCGGGGTGGGGCCAGCCTGGAAGAGTGTCTCCCGGTCTGAGGGGGGTGGTGCGGCCGGCTGCGGGGGCTCGGGACGGGGGGGAAGCAGGGACAAGAGTTGCGAAGCGTCGGGGGGCGCAGGGGCGGCGGCGGGGGCGGGGGCTCCGGGCCCCGCAGGGGGGTCTTCCGCCTGCGGGTTAGCGCGGCGGGCGGCTGCGGTGATGGCGGTGGAGATGTTTGGGGTGCGAATTGAACCATCATCCTTCCGATGGTTCAACTCGGTGTACCACCGTTGGGCGGACAGGGGGCATGGAGCGGGGACACGGACGTGGGGGCTGGCGGGGTCGAAGACGCAGCTGAGGGGGGGGCAGGCCAGCCGGGAGCCGGTCTGCTGGGCCGCCAGGGTTGCTAGCCAGTGGAGCAGCGCGACCCGGGCGACCTTGGGCTTGATGGCCTCCTCGAAGGCGAGGAGGTCCAGGAGACGGCGGAAGGGGATGGAGGGGGGGAGGTCGGGGGAGAAGGGGGAAATGTGGGCGACGGCGGCCGAGGCGAGAGTGGCCTGGTCGAGGGTGGAGGCACGAGCGCCCCAGTCGATGAGGGCGCTCATGCAGGAGGCGTAGGGGAGCCACGAGGCGTCGTGGTGTGTGGTGAGGAGGGAGATCTCGTTCTCGGTGAGCTGCTCGGTGAAGGCGAAAAACCAGAGGAGGGGGCTGGCTTCAATGGGGGACCCGGCGAGGGGGATGGAGAGGACGTCCACATTTGCCGGCATGTGGCGCGCAGAGGCCAGCAGGCGTTGGGGTTACTGGGAGTCCAGGGCGATGGACAGGAGGGGCCAGGCGTCGGCCGCCGTCAACTGTTCGCGCTGGAGGTCGGGGGACAGAGCTGAGAATGGGTGAGCCATGGTGCCTGTGGGGAGCGGAGCAAGGGAGGTTCCGACACACGGCGTGCCGGGGGGTGGGAGGTCCGTTGCCGGCTGTGGGCGACAGCCGTGGTGCGTGGTGAGGGTGGGGGGGGGTTGGGCGGGGTGGGCGGTCCAGAGCTGGGCTCTGGGGGTCGGTGGCGTGTGGTGGTGGTGGGTGCGTCCTGCTACCGGTGTCCTACTACGAGGAAGTGATGAGGGTGAAGACTGCTCGGGGACTGAGGCCGGAGAGCCTGGGGCGGGGGAATGGGGCGCTGGCGGCGGGTTATCCCCGGCTGGGATGGCCGGGGTGCCCTGGGGCCCCGTGGGGGCGGAGGCTCCCCACGTCGGCTGGGTGCGAAACCTCGGCCTGTCCTTCGGTCACCGAAGTTCTTAGGATTCGACCCAAGGAACTTACCCGCCGCGGGGACTGTGGGCCGGGACAGGCAAGGGGGATGATTATGAAGAGGATGTGGGGGGCCAGGATGAGCCTGGCGGTTGGCACCTGCCTTCGGCCTGGGGGAGGCCGATGCCCGGGGCTATTACCTCTCCCTTGTGCGGTGGTGGGTGCGGTGGTGGGTGGCGGTGTGGTACCCCCCAACCGGCGACTGTGCCCGGTGCCGTGGGCACAGACCCCAGTTGGGGGCGGGTATGAAGCGCCCGGTCGCCTCGCCCCCCCTGCACAACAGCCCGCCAAGCGCTGCTAGGCCTCTAGCGCCAGCCGTTGCGGGGGGGGGCGCTCGGGGCAGTGCGGGGCCCCTCCGCTCTCCTGGTGGCCCGCGCTGTCCGTATAATGCAACAAGGGGCGGCGCGGGCTCGAACCGCACGCGCGGGCCGCGCCGCCCCAACTGGGGTGGGGGACAGGGGGGGGACCGGGGGGGGACAGGGGGTCGCGGCAAGTGGAAGGAGGGTGGCGGGGGCTCGAACCGCGCACCGGCGGGCCCCAGCACCCTCCAGTCGGGCGTCGCTGCGCCAGGGGTTCACGGGGCCCCACCCAGGGGCCGTTGGCCCCCCCCTTACGGTTAGTGTGAGGAGGGAGAGGCAAAGGCCACTCGCGGCCATGACACATGGTGCATAGGGAGGGAGGTATGACTCACGCCACGCCATGATGCATGCAGCAGGGGGAAGGGGGGGCAAGGCCTGGACCCCCACCGCGTATGGGGGGTCCTCTTGTCAGCCCGGCGGCCGACCGTCGGCGGCTGCGGCAGCTCACCATGGTGGCGTCGTCCATCTGAGAGGTGGAGTGGTGGGCAGGGGTGGTGGGGGGACGTCGAGCAGGTCGGGGGGGGGGGGGCCTGAGGGTTGGTGGGCGGGCGCGCGCGTGAGGGGGTGGGGGTGAGGTGAGCTCAGCTGCAGAGCGTCACCATGCGGCTGACCGGGGCAGAGGGGCGGTCGGGGCTGGCCAAAGTCGGCCGGGGAGCCCAGGGCGCTCGCGGAGTCGGGGGGGCGCGATCAGCGGTGGGGCCCGCACCCCGCTCGGCGGGGACGAATCCCGCCGAGCATCATCCACGGGGGCGAATCCTGGTGGAGGCGGGGGGAAGCGCCACGCCGTCCCCTCGCGGCCGAACCGGACCGGGACGGGCCCCGCCGGATGGATACCGGGGGGGCGGGCGGGGCTGGGCACCGGGGCTCCGGGGCCCGGGTCCCTGGTGGTTGTGGACCGGCGCAGGGGAGACCGGGCGGGCCCATGGGCTGCGGCTGGTGAGGGGGGGGCGTGGAAGGGCTTGGCGGGCCCGAGACGAACCCCGAGAGGCCCCGGGGGCTGGGCGAGGGCTCCCGAGGGCGGCCGTTCCTTGAAGGGGGAGGGGGGTTGCTCCCTGCCCGGGGGACGACGGGGGGCCCTCTTGAGCAAGGGGGGGGGAGGGCGGGTATCCCCCGGTGTAGGGCCATGTCGATTCATGGCCGCGCGGCATGGGACTATATCCCCAACCCTCCGCGCCGGAGTCCCTTTTTTCGGGGGGGCTGAGGCGGGGCGGGGGGGGCTGGCGGTTATTGAGTGCACCCTCCCATGTGGGGGGGGGGGGTTGCCGGTGGGAGCTCCGTCCGGCCTGGCCGTGTAAACCCGGTGGCGTCCCCTGGGCTCGTGGGCCCCTTCGAGGAAGAACCTCGGATTCGCCGGGGGGGACTCCGCTATATATATATATATATATATATGTATATATATATATATATATATACCACGGGCCCAGGGGACGCCACCGGGTATTTTCGGCCAAGCCGGACGGAGCTCCCACCGGCGACCCCCCCCCCCCGCATGGGAGGGTGCACGCGAAAACCGCCAGCCCCCCCCAACCCCTCAGCCCCCCCAAAAAGGGACTCCGGCGCGGAGGGTTGGGGATATAGTCCCATGCCGCGCGGCCATGAATCGACATGGCCCTACACCGGGCGATACACGCCCTCCCCCCCCCCTCGCTCAAGAGGGGCCCTTGTCCCCCGGGCAGGGAGCAATCCCCCCCCCCCTTCAAGGAACGGCCGCCCTCGGGAGCCCTCGCCCAGCCCCCGAGGGCCTCTCGGGGTTCGCCCTCGAGGCCGCCCGGCCCTTCCACGCCCCCCCCCTCACCAGCCGCAGCCCATGGGCCCGCCCGGTCTCCCCCGCGCCGGCCCACAGCCACCAGGGACCCGGGCCCCGGAGCCCCGGTGCCCAGCCCCGCCCGCCCCCCCGGTGTCCATCCGGCGGGGCCCGTCCCGGTCTGGTTCGGCCGCGAGGGGACGGCGTGGCGCTTCCCCCCGCCTCCACCAGGATTCGCCCCCGTGGATGATGCTCGGCGGGATTCGTCCCCGCCGAGCGGGGTGCGGGCCCCTCCGCTGACCGTGGCCCCCAGCGCCGCGGGCGCCCCGGGCTCCCCGGCCGACTTTGGCCAGCCCCGGCCGCCCCTTCTCCCCGGTCAGCCGAACGGTGACGCTCGCGGCTGGGCGCACCGCTACCCCACCCCCTCGCGCGCGCACCTGCCAACCGGCCCACAGCCCCCCCCCCCCCCTCCCCGCATGCACACCATGCCCCTCCTCCCCTCCGCACCCCCCCCTCCTTCTTCACAGGTAGCCGTCGCCACCGAGGTGGGCTCCCGCAGCCGCCGACGGGCGGACACCTGGCTGAGAAGGGGACCCCCCAAACTTGGTGGGGGTCCAGGCCTTGCCCCTCCTTCCCCCTGCTGCATGCATCATGGCGTGGCGTGAGTCATACCCCCCTCCCTACCCACCATGTGTCATGGCCGCGAGTGGCCTTTGCCTCTCCCTCCTCACGCTAACCGAAAGGGGGGGGGCGGCGGCCCCTGGGTGGGCCCCCCAGAACCCCTGGCGCAGCGACGCCCGACTGGAGGGTGGTGGGGCCCGCCGGTGCGCGGTTCGAGCCCCCGCCACCCTACATCCACTGGCCGCGACCCCCAGTCCCCCCCCGGTCCCCCCCCTGTCCCCCACCCCAGTTGGGGCGGCGCGGCCCGCGCGTGCGGTTCGAGCCCGCGCCGCCCCTTGTTGCATTATACGGACAGTGCGGGCCGCCAGGAGAGCAGAGGGGCCCCGCACTGCCCCGAGCGCCCCCCCCCACAACGGCTGGCGCTAGAGGCCTAGCAGCGCCTGGCGGGCTGTTGTGCAGGGGGGGCGAGGCGACCGGGCGCTTCAAACCCGCCCCCAACTGGGGTCTGTGCCCACGGCACCGGGCACAGTCGCCGGTTGGGGGGTACCACACCGCCACCGGGCACAAGGGAGAGGTAATAGCCCCGGGCATCGCGCTCCCTGCAGGCCGAAGGCAGGTGCCAACCGCCGGGCTCATCCTGGCCCCCCACTTCCTCTTCATAATCATCCCCCTTGGCCGTCCCGGCCCACAGTCCCCGCGGCGGGTAAGTTCCTGGGGTCGAATCCTAGGACCTTCGGGGACGGAAGAACAGGCCGAGGTTTCGCACCCAGCCGACGTGGGGAGCCTCTGCCCCCACGGGGCCCCAGGGCACCCCGGCCATCCCAGCCGGGGATAACCCGCCGCCAGCGCCCCATTCCCCCGCCCCAGGCTCTCCGGCCCCAGTCCCCATGCAGTCTTCACCCTCATCACTTCCTCGTACTAGGACACAGGTAGCAGGACGCACCCACCACCACCACACGCCACCGACCCCCAGAGCCCAGCTCGGGACCGCCCACCCCGCCCAACCCCCCCCCACCCACGCCCAGCGACGACCGCCACCCGCACCTGACCCGCCCCCCCCCCCTTCTACATTTGCGCCACTGCCGGTAGCACTGTTCGCTCTGCATGCCGGAGCCTCCGGGCCCTGAGCGCTTGCCTCGGCTTCTCCCTTCCTCCTGCCCGTCCACCCCGACCAACCCCTCCCACCCCCACCCCACACCATGACTGGCGCCCACAGCCGGCAACGGACCTCCCACCCCCGGCACGCTGTGTGTCGGGTCCTCCCTTGCTCCGCTCCCCACAGGCACCATGGCTCACCCATTCTCAGCTCTGTCCCCCGACCTCCAGCGCGAACAGTTGACGGCGGCCGACGCCTGGCCCCTCCTGTCCATCGCCCTTGACTCCCAGCAACCCCCACACCTGCTGGCCTCTGCGCGCCACATGCCGGCAAATGTGGACGTCCTCTCCATCCCCCTTGCCGGCTCCCCCATCGAAGCCAGCCCCCTCCTCTGGTGGTTCGCCTTCACCGAGCAGCTCACCGAGAACGAGATCTCCCTCCTCACCACCCACCACGATGCCTCGTGGCTCCCCTACGCCTCCTGCATGAGCGCCCTCATCGACTGGGGCGCCCGTGCCTCCACCCTCGACCAGGCCACCCTCGCCTCGGCCGCCCTCGCCCACATTTCCCCCTTCACCCCCGACCTCCCCCCCTCCATCCCCTTCCGCCGCCTCCTGGACCTCCTGGCCTTCGAGGAGGCCATCAAGCCCAAGGTCGCCCGGGTCGCCCTGCTCCACTGGCTAGCAACCAGGGCGGCCCAGCAGACCGGCTCCCGGCTGGCCTGTCCCCCCCTCAGCTGCGTCTTCGACCCCGCCAGCCCCCACTTCCGTGTCCCCGCTCCTTGCCCCCTGTCCGCCCAACGGTGGTACACCGAATTGAACCATCGGAAGGATGATGGTTCCATTCGCACCCCCAACATCTCCACCGCCACACACTTTCTGAGTGTCTATTTTTTTTCGATGTCATCAGGATTTTACTGATGTAGGGGACCTGGGCAAGTCCCATCCAAAAAACTGCATCCTACAGACCCTCCAGATCGTGAAAAGCTGCAGCCGCTGAAAGCAATTCTACAATCACGTGACCAATCCTCCAGACGCCAGTGCTGAATATCGCAAACGCCAGATGGTGCAGTTTCACGACACCGCAGCCGTACAACTTTCTGTAGCCTGTCAACTGTTGCAGCAAGCAATACGGCACCTTCACTTGTGTCTGTGTCAGCAAAAAGCTACCGCCTCGCTTCTGAAGAACTTATCAAGTTTTCCCAGAGTGCCAGCTAAGCGACTCCAACGGCAATCAGTACGTCCGTACAGCACTGTACCGTCACCTACCCTTACTGCCACCGCTGTTACCTTTCCAGTTTGCAATGGTCGCTATGAGCGGTCCAATGAGTACGGCGAGACCTCAACGGCAAACCTTACAGCTGAACCGTGCATGCCGCCGCCGCCGAAGGAAAAACACGACACCGCTAAAACACCAGCGCAGTCCGTGAACAGTTACGACCTACATTCCGTTCTACCAGGAGAAACCACCGCTCCGGCCCCAAACATCAAATGCAAGGACACCAACGCTTCCGAAGCCTTCACAACAGTGACTGCAAGGAGACGACGACGCGCCCGCGGTAAGGATTCCACCTTCGCTTCGCCAAATCCTTTCTCTGTCTTGAAATCGCCAGCCGCACGGCTTGCAGCGCTAGGCTCACGAATAACAAAGAGAGCCAAGGAGTGTACAGATCAGCCACGATCAACAACGCTTCAAGTACAAGCATCAAGGAGAAATAAGCACGAGCGAAGATTGGGTAGCAAAAAGGGAGCCGCGTACTGCAGAACAACTCTGGCACAGAGTTACAGAGTCCAGCAGTACCAGTCAGCAAGTTCACCGTCGAATGTCTGGAACCTATCGCAATCGGCAACGAGCAAAACTTCTGTGCTGCAGACTTCAGGAACACATTCGCCGACGCCACCAGCCACACGCAGTGAACAACTGCCACACGACACGAACAGCAATGGTTCACGCGCATCCTTGCCAAGCTTACAGTCAACATCAGACTCCGACGTTTCTCATGGCAGAAGCCCGGTCACTGAAAGCCTGCCCCCAACGCCGCCACACCGACAAAGCGAGTCAGGACCTTACGGCCATTCTACAGTGTGCTCATGGCATGTGCAAGACCTACGAGTAGACCACGAATGGCACAACCCATATTTTCTTGGGACTGACTTTGAGGCCCAGAGCCTAGTTCCACCTGCCCGCAAGCTAACGGAACAAGAAGTGAGGACCATACCATATGTTGTGAGTGAGAGCGAATATTTGATCCAACAGAAGTTCATCACTAAATGCACAGGTGACCACAACACCTTTCTGTGGGCTGACTAGCCGCCTTTTTCGCCTATATATGCATCACGGGCAGATTCAAGGTTCTCATTTGCAGATGGCAATTTTCGATGAGTCACCAACCTCACACTTTGGCGAAATAAAGTCTCAATATGCCTTCTATCGGCACAAGATCAACTACCTTTGTCTCAGTTTGTCTTGATGTTCATCATATACTGCAGCTCGATCAGCATACTTCTCAGCACACACCTCGAACTCAGATATTACACCGCCATCATATGTCTTTCACTCACTCAACACTTTACTCTGAACAACATACACTCAATCTCTGTGATCCACTTTGATCAACACACACTGCATTTCTAAGTCTTTATTTTCCAACACTCTACAAACAGGGTCACACACAGTAACAGTTTGATGATCTAAGAACTCCACTGCTGCAACATCGCTGCAGGTGGACAGCAGAGAATGTACACTACATTTATCCATTTTTTTCAGGCTCAGCACGCTTTGTGTTGCTCAGCCACCCGTTCAAGCACTGGTTATATAATGAACTCATAGTATTCATTTTACATCAGTTGCCGTGCACTCTGTGTTTTACTTGGAAACCAATTGTGGATTTTCCCCTAGGGGTGAAACTGCAGTCGGTTTTCCAAAACAGAGTTACAGTGGCTTTTCGCAAAGTATGGTCTTTGCCTTTTTCAAAACATTGCACTTCACTTTTCCATACGTACCTTAGTCTCTGTTAACTTCCTTTTCAGTCTACCAGAAATTCTGCCCTATTTTTTCAGGGACTTTTCCTGGGCTGCCTTGGCGACCCAGTTGCCTAATGAAAGCCACATAATCCTCCCTATATCTATTCCAACAACTGTCACTTCTCCACAGATATCCCTACGTGCACAGCCAGGCCCCCAAAGCCCCTCAGCTACTCCAGTACTATTGTACATACTATTGCAGTGTGTATCATACCTTCCGTACTGTTCCGCACTGAGAAATTTTGTGACGTCTTAAAAAAACATCTCCACCGCCATCACCGCAGCCGCCCGCCGCGCTAACCCACAAGCGGAGGACCCCCTTGCGGGGCCCGGAGCCCCCGCCCCCGCCGCCGCCCCTGCGCCCCCCGACGCTTCTCAACCCTTGTCCCTGCTTCCGCCCCGTCCCCAGCCCCCGCAGCCGGCCGCACCACCCCCGTCAGACTGGGAGACACTCTTCCAGGCTGGCCCCACCCCGAGCTCCCAGGACACGCTGACCCTGCTCGACGGCCTCTCCTCCGTCCCCGAGGCCGACGCCCACCACACGGCCATGTGCATTGTGGCTATGGGCAAGAGCTGCCACCTGCCCCCCAGGACCGTGCAGCACCTCTCGGTCTCCACGTCCACCGCCAGCCTGGTGCTCGCCGCCAAGGGTGCCTGGCACTCCTGCCCCGACCTCCACAAGCCCACCCTCCGCCTCCACCTCAACAAGCTCCTCACCCTGGTCTCCCAACGGTACGGGGCCGCCGCCTCCTCCGCGGCCTTTCTACCTGCCCTCCAGGCCATCCAGCCCCTCATCACGGCCGCTCAGGCCCATGCCGACACCCCCTGGCTGACGGCGGCCTTCACCATCGCCAGCGCCCCCTCATTCCCCATAGAGGCCTACCAAGACCTCCAACACGTCTCCTCCGCCGACACCCTCCGCGCAGCCATCGCACGGCTGAGTGGCCGTCTCTCCAACCCGGCCCAGTTCCAGGAGCTCATCTCCTACACCAAAACTGCCCTCCCCCCCCGCTCCACGGCGGACCTGGACTGGTTCCGCCTTGGCTCCTCCGCACCGCCAGCGCACTCCCTGCTAGCCCCTGGCGCCGCCGCCCCGCCCGCGCCACCCTTCGCCCCTCCCCTCCTCGGCCAGCCCCCCCTCCCGGGCGCCCCCGCGCCCACCGCCACCGGCGCCACCCCCACCTCCACGGTCCCCACCTTCGCCCCCGTCGGCTCCTCGCCGGCCTCCACCGGCGTCATCCGCGTCTCAGGCCTCCGCCTAGGCCCGCACCCCTCCATGGCAGTCACCCTCACCCACAACCTGCAGACCGTCGTGTACGTCACTGACGCCGACGCCCGCCGCGGGCACGCGTTCGCCCACATCGCCCCCGCCCTGCACACCTCCCTCTTCGCCTCGCTGCCCACGCGCGTCATCCAACACAACGAGGGCTGGTCCCTTACGGTCCAGGGCAGACGGGACGATGGGCAGCCTTGGCACGCCCCCACTGCCACTCTGAACACCACACCCTCCCTCCGCCCGCCCGTCCCGGGCGACCCTCAGCCCCGCCCCGCCAAACGCAGCCGCCAGCAGTCACCCCCCCGTTTCTCCCCCCGGCGCTCCCCGCGGCACCATGGCCGCACAACACCCTCGACCCCCTCGTCAGGCAGGGCAGTCCGCGGCGCCATGTTCCCCAGTGCCCGCAGACACAACTGACTCGCCCTACCGGACACGCTCCCCGCCTCCAGCGCTCCCGACCTCCCGACCCTAGCCTGGGCGACTTTCCTCGCCTCCCACTTCCCCCGCCCACTCGACGCCCACCGCGCCGGGGCTGACCTTCTCTCCGCCCCAGAGCCCCGTCCCCAGTCCCATGCCCGTGGCCCCCCCCCCCGCGCACCCGCTCCACCACCGGCCTCCGCCCCCCGTATATGCCTTCACTGCGGCACGCTGCGGCGCCCTGCCCTCACGCGCTGCCTCGTGTGCGCACACTCTGCTGACCTTCTCCCCCTTGGCCTCCCCCCGGCCGCCGACCTCCCCCCGGGCCCCCTCCGAGACCTCCTGCACGCCGCCCAGGTCTCCAAGTCGCTACCCCCCTCGCTGCTCGCCTCCGCCCTCCCCACGGTGTGTGGTTGGCTCGCCTCCTTCCCCCGCCAGCGCGGTGACCCCTCCTTCTGGATCACCCCTCCCCTGCACGTGGACGCCAAGTGGACCGCCTTCTGGGACACCGCCCACTTGCCTACAACCCCCCTCCCCCCGTCCCCAGCGTACACTCGCTCGTCAGGCCCGACCTCAGCGACAGCACTGCACCCCGCCCTCCCCGACGCCACGCTCGTCACCTCCTCCGCTTGCCCCGACTGCGGACGCCCCACGCCTCACACCGCCTTCGTCGACCTCCCCACATCGCCGAGCGACCACTGGCCTCACTTCTTCTGCACCTGCCCCCACAAGGCCCCGCCTGTGTGCACTCGTGACATCGCCGCCCGCTGTGTGGTCGGCTTCCAGGGCATGCTACTGCCCGGGGCGGTCCCCGTCTCCGCCATCCCCTGGGCCGCCCCCTGCGCCCCCCCCCCCGACCGCCTCCTCCAGCCGACCCCCGCCTTCGTCCTCTCCCTCCCCAACCCCCGTGACCAGGCGTCCACCCCCCTCCGCGACACAGCCCTCACCTTTCTCACACACAACTGGGGCGGCATCGCCGGCCAAGTCTCCCTCGCCCGCACCTGGCTCGAGGCCCTGTCCCCCGACGTGGTCGCCGAACAGGAACTCTGGGACTTAGACTCGGCCCGCCCCGCCCTCCCACCGAGGTACGAGGCCCACTACAGCACCGCTTCCGGCCAGGGCTCAGGCCTCCGCACGGCCTGGCTCTGGTCCCTCCGCGCCCCCTCCCGACCCGCCGACCTCGTCCACGACGGCCAGCACTGGATTGCCTCCGCGGTCCCCCTCTCGCTAGGGGGCCGGGCCCTCCTGTTCAACGCCCACCTCCCCCCGCGCCTCTCGTACTCCGAGTGGGTCTCCGAGGTCAAGCTCATGAACCACCTCCGCTCCCGCGTACGGCCCGACCTATGCGTCCTCCTGGGCGACCTCAACAGCACGGGGGCCCCAGGCACCCCCCTGGCCGCCGCACTCGGGGCCCTAGGCCCGCTCTCAGCCTGGCACCGCCTGGTCCCCCCAGCCACTCCCACCAACTTCACCACCCGCCACGGCTCCCCCCGTTCCACCGCCATCGACCACATCTTCGCCACCGGTCCCATCGCCTCCCACACTCACCACGTCCTCCCCTGCCACACCTCACACGCCATGGTGTTGGCGCAGGTCACCCTGCACCACCGCTCCTGCGACGCCCACTCGTGGCGTCTGTTCCGATGGCGCCTGGCGACTGTCGAGGACATGGACTCCCTCTCAGCCGCCCTAGACCTGGCGTGGGGCTGGCTCTCCCTTACCCCCTCCCTCCCCGATCACTACATCGCCGCCCCCCACTCCCTCGCGCACCAGCTGCTCCCGCACCCCCCTGGCAGCCCCCGCACTACTACGGTCCCTAGCCCGGTTCACCTTTCCCCTCTCCACGCAAGACCTCGCCACCCAGTTATTTGCCCTCCGCGAGGCATCAGCCGCCCGCGGCTTCGTCTCTCGCGCTGCAGTCCTCTCCTCCCCCTCCATCACTTCCGCCACTCGCACGGTCCTCCGGCTGCCCTCCCCTCCCCTGGAACCGTTCCTCCGCCGTGCCCCCTCCCACGTCACCGCCCCGCCCCCCCCCCTCCCGCCGCACGTCCCCGCGCCGCCCAGCACCCAGCCCCACACACTGCGCCACAGCATCGCCCTAGTCTGGCTCCTCCGCCATTGCGCCACTTGGCGCCTCACAGTGGACCACCGTCCTGCGGTCCCGCTCCCCCCGGCACCGCTCCCGGGGCCGCACCCGGCCCACGTCGTGTTCACCCCCACGTCGCGGGCCGCGGACATCCTCCCGCTCCTCGCCGCCAACCCCCCCGGGCATCGCATACTGCTTGCCGCCAACCCCTCGGTCCTCAGTGAGGTCCTCATCGGGCACGCCGACGCCCTGCACGTACGCCCGCTGCTGCCCGACCTGCACGCTGCGTACGCCCCCGGCACACCCATCGACCCATCCGTGTGGGACTCCCAGTGAGGCCACTGGCCTCCGGCCTGCCCGCACGCACCACCCCGCACTCGCCTCGGGCACTCAACCCCGTGGGCGCCGCTACCCACGCGCCCTGCCCCGGCCTCGGCCCCCGAGCAGCGCTCCCTGCGAGCCGCGGGTCCCACGGCCCTCGGGGGGCCCCCGACGAGCACGCCGACACCCTCGCCCGTGCGCCCCCCGCAGCTTGGCCGCACAGCGCACTCGCCCCCGGCACGCCCCCGGGCCCCACGGTGTGGGGCCCTTGGAGCCTCAGCCGACCGCCGGCTGGGCCGCCCACGCCTCCCAGCGACCGCCAAGGCCCCCGCGCCCACTTAGCCGCCCGCCGCTACTCATGCGCCCGGCCCCGGCCTCAGCCCCCAGGCAACGCAACCAGCTCACCGCAGATCCCTCGGCGCGCAGAGGGGCCCGCGCCGGGCACGCCGACGCCCTTGCGCGCGCGCCCTCCGCAGCAAGGCCTGCAGGACTCGCCCTCCCCCGACACGTCTACCGACCCCACTGTGTGGGACGCTCAGGGCCACTGCCGACCGCCGGCTGGACCGCCCGCGACCCCCCGCGACCGCCACGGGCCCCGCACCCGCATGGCGCCGCGTCCCACCCGGCCGCCCGCCGCTACCCACGCGCACGGCCCGGGCAGCGACCCCCCGCCGGCTGTGCCGCGCGGCCTCCCGTACGCAGGGCACAGGGACAGGCACCAGGGAACATCACATGAACCGAACACAGCACGCCAGCGACAGTGAACCCGTGTTAGTGCTCTTGTGCTCCCGCCCTTGTGCCCTCCCTCCCCCATAACCGACGCGCGCGCGCCCGCACTACCGGGGACGAGGCGGCCACAACACAACACCAGCAGAGGTGACTAGGCGCCGGCAGACCGCAACCCCCAGGCCTCCCCTCGCCCCCGTAGAAGGCTAGAAGCACGGGCCAGCGCCCCCGGCCACTCCACGGCCTCACACGAGGAACGGCCACCTCGGCGGGATGTTCGGGCAAGGCGCGGACAGTCCGTGGACCCGGGCGTGCCTTCCCCACCCCAAGGTCACCACCCCGCCCTCCGCCCCCGCCACATCCGCTTCGCACAGGACGAGTAACTCTCCCCCCGCGAGACGGGGGAGGGCCCCAGGGTGACGTCCTCAGGTGACCCCACCCACCTCCACACGCGCCCCCCCCCCCACACCACGGCGCCCCCCCCCCCCCCCTCGGTCGTCGTCGGCACACGCCCGGCCAGCGTGACGCCGGCCGACTGCTCCCTTGCGCCCTGCCCAGGGAGAGCGTGTCTGGCAATTTCTCCCGCCGGCACGTGCTGGGTGCCCCCAACAACAACAACAACAACAATATATATATATATATATATATATATATATATATATATATATGGCTCCACCATACGGCTCTTAGGTACGTATGAAGGGTACAACTTGGTGCATACACGTGGCAGAAGAGGCTAAACTCGGTCAAAACAGTCACTTTCTGAGTGTCTATTTTTTTTCGATTTCAGCACTACCATGCCGGAATAAAGCTGATTCAAATATAAACCGTCCAGAATCAGCCATCCACGGGCGTATTATCCGTCCACATCAATTTCTCAATCATTTCAATTATCCGTCTGTCAATTGGGGATTCATCTACCTTGTCATCCCCGTTATCACATTCATTGTCGGATATACCGTCTTTCTTGAACTCCATCAATCAAACTTTGTTGGTGACTTTTGCGGCCGCCAACTTAATAATTGTCAACCGACTTCGTCAAACATCTACATCATGGACTTTCTTTTCGGTTCCAAAGCCAACCCAATCACCGTCCCTAACAACTCTACCGCCTGGACAACCAACCTTGGTCTACAACAACCAACTCCATCAAAATTGGCGACTTTAGTGGCCGCCGCTGACGAAAAAGAGGTGAAGAACGACTATGTTTACTACGAGATGAACGACCAAAAAAAGAAAACATTCAGTAGAAAAAAAAACGAGCCTTCCGTCAACCGCAAGACAAGAACTATACAAATTGGCTCCATGGAGTGTGGGCCTTGACGAGGACGACATTCACGTTTCTTTTCAAGGATTGACAACCCCGGACAACGCAAAGAAGCACTCCGTGAAGTTGGCCCACGACCCAATTCATAACCTCAAGGATATATTAAAGCAACACCGTGATTTCTATATTTTTCCAACAAATGATCGCAAGGATTCCCCCAATTTGCATTTATCCTCAAAAAAATGGTCCCAAGGGCTAAAAAGAGCATTTGCCGAATTGAAAAAAGGAGGACGATCAAAAGGTGTACACCGGGTGGTTCACCATGGAAACGTGGGAACGCCACACCCGTGCCACCAACCACCTTCTTTTTGCCGCGGGCCCCCCCATTGACCTCAAATGGGCGGTGGATATGGTTGTTTGCCATCATTGCACTAGGCCACTCGTCTCCACGAGGCTTTTTCTTTAAAGGAAGGGAACATCCCGGAGAGACCGTACGTTTCAATGCACCTCAATACCTCACGAGACCCCAGGGATCCAATATTGTATAAAGACTTAGAGTCCCGTGGACTCAATTTGCAAGGGGCTCTCCAAGCAATCAAAGTGCCTAAGTCCCTATCCACCGTGGACATCACGCTCCGTTTCGACGTGCACCGTGACCTCGTTTGGAAATACCACCAAGACCGATATTTGATCCATCTTGGTGAGGGGAAAAATCCAACCGCCGTCACGGAGAAAGCCCTTTCCAACGTCCGGGGTTTTCAAAAATTCATGAACCGAGTTTTTGAACCATCACAAGACAACATATCCCTAAATTCTAGGGAAGCAGTTTATCTTTTGGGGGGCGGCATCGCTTTGAGGACACCACACGACAAATTTTACCGCTTTGAGTGGACTTTGCCTACCCAACGTGGAGAGAGACTCTTGGAAAAAATATTAACCCAAGAATGGTCAAAGAACGGTGAAATTTTTGTTATCAAAGTTTCGGACCTTGAGAACGGCAATCTTTACCAAATACAAACATCCAGAGAGCAATTGGCCGCACACCCGGAAATGAATGGTCCCGAAACTTGGAGTGTTCTCCATAGAGGCCCAAGGGGACGCCCTCCCTACATGTATACGAAAGGCATGTCACTCCGCACCAAGATGAGCATCTTGGCTAACTTGGACGTGAGTGGATACCCGTGCGATAATGGGAGAAATCCCATCCAATCATTCGCGTGGAACTCATTCCACAATGATGGGTTGGTTCTTTTTCACGGTCCGGAAGCAGCCCTTGTCAGATTTTGGGGTGGGGGAAACACCAATGAGATCAAATCGAAGGAACTCCAACTCAAACCCATCACGGCGGCGACATGGGCCACACCACCTACGGCCACGGCGTTTGAAATCCGGGTGCCCTCACATGAAAGGACGTTGCATGCGCAAGTGGTTGCGGGCCTATTCGGCCCATATAAGATTTGGAGACGTGCTGCTGATCCGACTTTTGCCGGCAATGTCTACCGAGCCGGGTACACCAATGAAAACTTGGCCTTCCTTGCTCACAATTTCAACATGCTTGACACAGTGATAGTGTGTGCTTACCCCAACGACATCAAAAAAAATGCACTCCTCAAGGCCGAGGATCAGACCCTCACTGTTCAAAACCAGGCGGTTATGGCGGGAACCAAGTTGGGATCCACTGCGTTTGTCGCAGCAATCATAGAAGAGGATGAAAGACTCGCCTCAGCCCCCATCAGTGCGTCTGAAAAAATTGGTCTGCTAGACAATACGGCTTCTACGGATCCCCCGCCCCTCAAGTTGCTGGAAGTCACCCGGTCTGAGAACAAGTCCCACAGACCTCTTGAAGGTTTACTCGTGCAAGGCGACGCCATAACCTTGGACCAAGAGACGGGGCACTTGGACTTTGTGGCAAGCATCCAAAATTGGGACACAACCACACGTCGTAAACTGCGGCACTTTGGGTTCTCTCATGATGCGGGGGGGAAAAATGTACAACCGTCTGATCCCATACCGGAGAACATTGTGCCTATCATGGGTCAGTGCCAACAATTTTTGCGTGATAATGGCATAGACGAGGTTCTCAACCAGTGCAGCATCGCCGATTACCCACCGAGCGTGGGCATCAAAGATCACGTGGAAAATTTTTTGCTCGGCAAGGTTGTGGTGATTGTGAATTTACTCGCCACAGTACCCATGCAGTTCTCACCGTCGGATGACGGAGGGGGCGAGAGAGCCACAATTCTCCTTGAGCGTTGGTCCATCGTTGCCCTGACTGGGAAGTGTAGGTACAAGTACAAACATGGCATTTGCTCCTCAGAACATGATATAATTGCAGGCGAAAAGGTTGCACGTCCCAGGCGCGTGTCCATGATATTCCGCAGCGTCCCTGACCTTACTTCCAATGATAAAAAGTAGGACAACGCGCAGCAAATATTTCTCGCTCTCAGAGCTCTCTTTTACACGCATCACATGCAATTATAAATTCGCTCAACAAAGAAGTTGGAGACTTGCTTCTATGCTAGGCGGTGAAGTATGTTGCCCTTCTCAGTCAACTGCGCGCCCTCGTTTTTCGATCTCGTCCCCGCATACTCCCTCCCCCGGGAGAACTTTACTGAAACATGATGAAGTACGCTGCCTTTCCTACGGCCCTGTCCTGTTCTGTGAATTGCGTGAAGGCTACCTCACGTTCCGCAGCTGCTCAGTCCTCTTCAAGCTGGGATACCGGCATCTTGTTAAAGCACAGCTGCACACATATCTGATTCACTGCATGCACCGTAAATGCAAGTCGTTGGTCACTTTTGTGAGACCTGAGTTCACTGGGAGCACACAAACTTTGCTCCGCTACAGTGGATGCATCAAACAGTTTCTCAAACCGTCACGCATGAGTGAAACGGAGTTCCGAAGTACACGAGCAGTTACAGTGGCAGGCTCTGACTTCGTCATCCCAATGTGACGAAGTATGTCTCTTCCTTCTGTGGGTGGAGGACAACCGCAGACGGTTTTTTGCATCTCTATACCTCGCGGACGGCGTTACACACACACACACCCATCTTCCACACCGCTTTCTGGTCTGGTCACCTGCCGTACTGATACACGCTTTACTCTCTGTACATGCCACGTTCCCGCCACAGCGTGGAGAGTCGAAGTCACCCCAAGGAGGGAGAAGACTGACGATGGCAACTCCGCTTCGCTGTACACGTACAGTGAAGTATGTTCCTCCGAACCCCCGGCTATGCCTGGAAGGATCACCGACCTGTCTTTTTCGTCCCCTTATAAATATTGAGTCCTCACGTCAGATCCACAGGACGCCCCGACCCAGCATCAGGCCAACAGTGCATCCCAGGGTTACCAAACACACGCTTCAACATGTTTAAGCTGTGTAACGCACCCCTGCCTTTTTTCCTCTATCTCAATTTGCACTGCCCACCCACTCTGGAAGCGAATTCCCCCCTGTGAGGCCTTAACCCGCACCACAGACCAGTCCAATGAAGGCAGGAGGACGGATGAATTGGTCAACCCTTCGCTGTACATGTACAGTGAGGTCTGTTTCATCACACACCCACAATTTGCCCGAGTATGCAGAGTCATGCTCCCCCTGAGCGCGACAGGGAGCCTGCACGACAAGGGGGACGGCCCGCCTGGTTCCTATAACAGGTCATGATTTACTGCAGGCTCTAAGAATGATTGGGCTCTCTGATTCTCAATTGCGCAAAGCTAATCAGCAACTCACAGAGCAGCAGCCACAACTCCATCCACCGGTACAAGAACTACCAGCCACTCCCCCGCCCCCGCTCCCGAGCCCGCACGGTTCGGCAATCACACATTCACACCCCACCCCGGCACCGTATGACAAGCGCAAAGAATCGCAAGACAGGACCCGTGGAAATCAGCTCCAGAACCCTGGAAGCCCACCGCACAGGGCACCGCTGCAGGCGGACGGACCGCAAAACACACCGCCACCCAAATTACACATGAGAAAACACGCACCTGCACCGACTGAAACAAATCCTCCCAATATAAGAGTCAAATCGCACAATTTGAACAAACAGAGTGCGGAGTCTTTTATCCATGCAGACATGCATGAAGAATGGGACATCTGCTTCTACCAGGAACTTACTCGCGTCCCTTCCCTGCCCTTTGGTTGGATTTCGGGTAGATTGCGGCCCAAGGTCTTTAGTTCTGTTCTCCCCTCCAGAGACGAAGGTGCTTGCATAGTCATCTCTGCGAGGCTATCACCTTATGTCTTCGACATTCCCTCCCCGAGCCCAGGTGCTCTGTGCACTGCCCTCCTACACCTCCCTGGTCTGCCACCAGTCCTTTTGGTGTCGGTCTATGCTCAACCCCCTCGCCGACCCGAGCTTGAAAAGTCCCTCAATGGACTTTTTGCGAAGTATCCCATGTACCTGGTGGGAGGTGATTTTAACGCACAGTTGAGCAGCCTAGATACAAACGGAGTTACGGATAACCGCTGGCGGTGGCTGAGCTCGCTGATTGATAAAACCGAGGCCGTGGACACATTCCGTGCCAAGCACCCAGGGGCCCGTGCATACATGCGTTATCGTTCAGCGTTCCTCAACTGTGACACGCGCATCGACTTCATACTGTGCTCAACCCAACTCCTGTCAACGCCGTCGCTGAGGCTGCTTCAGGCCAGCATACACGATCATGATCGAACCTCAGACCACCCCCCCATTTCATGCGTCATACGGCCGCCAAACACACCTTCCTACCCCCCTCCACATAGGTTTTTAAAGGCAAAAGTGTTAGTTTATTCCGAAAACTAAGAAAATGGCGGAGTGACTTGTTTTGGGGCTTGAATATCATGCCAATCATGGTGCGAAAGCTATTTTGGTGCGTTGGGCACCTGCAAAATAGCGTGCGGGGGCCTTGAAAGGAGCCCCCAAGCCTAAAACATACAGATTTTTTTGCAAAATATTGGCAATTTTAGGCCCTTTTTTGACACATAATGTCCTTTTTCAGGTCGAAGAGGCCCTGAAAAAGCTATTTGCTGGCTCCAATAATTTTGAATACATGTTTTTTTGCGTCAGGCATCTGCAAAATAGGGTGGGGAGGGCTTGTACTGGCCATCAGAGCCCAAAAGAAAATGTTTTCTTGCCGGAAAATTGGCGTTTTTAGGCCATTTTTGGGCAAAAAATGGGCATTTTTAGGGGGAGCGGCCCTGAATCACCCATTTTCTAGGTTTCTAACCCTGCAACACATGTTTTGTTTTGTCGGGCACCTGCAAACTAGGGTGGGGGGTCCCAAAAACACTGTTTTTGGCCCAAAAATGGCATTTTTAGGCCATTTTTGGGCAAAAAATGACCATTTTTGGGGAAAAAATGGCCATTTTCCAAAGGGGGGGGGGCGCTGCATCACCCATTTTCCGGCTCCCTAATCCTGCAACACATGTTTTTTCGAGTCGAGCACGTGCAAAATAGGGTGGGGGGGCGTCAAACTGACCACTCGAGCCGAAAAAACACTGTTTTTGGCCCAAAATTGGCATTTTTAGGCCTTTTTTTTGGGAAAAAATGGTCATTTTTTTTGGGAAGGGCGCCCTGAATCACCCATTTTCCGGCTCCCTAACCTTAAGACACACGTTTTTTTGAGTCGAGCACCTGCAAAATAGGGTGGGGGGGCGTCAAACTGACCACCCGAGGCCAAAAAACACTGTTTTTGGCCCAAAACTGGAATTTTTAAGCCATTTTTGGGCCAAAATGGCCATTTTTTTGGGGGGGGGGGGCTGAATCACCGATTTTCCGGGTCCCTAATCCTGCAACACATTTGTTTTGAGTCGAGCACCTGTGAAATAGGGTGCGGGGGCGTCAAACTGACCACCCGAGGCCAAAAAACATTGTTTTTGGCCCAAAAATGGCATTTTTAAGCCATTGTTGGGCAAAAAATGGCCATTTTTTAGGGGGGGGGAGCGGCCCTGAATCACCTATTTTTTGGGTCCCTAACCCTGCAACACATGTTGTTTTGACTCGGGCACCTGCGAAATAGGGTGGGAGGGAGTTGAACTGACCACCCGAGCCCAAAAAACACTGTTTTTGGCACAAAAATGGCATTTTTAGGCCATTTTTGGACAAAAAATGGCCATTTTTTAGCGGTCAATTGTATAGCCAAGAAGTGCAACAAAGTCATCTTACTTAATGTGTCCGACATAAGGACTACATGGCCACCTCTTCCAAGGTGCTGGGTGGCTTAATGTGACCCCTCTATGCAAAAAAGAAGGCCAAAAAGGCTCAAAAAGGGCTTATTTTCGTCAAAAATCCACTGGGAGGTTGGATTCGGGGGAATGTGAATACTCAGATCTATAGATGCGCTACGATCAATACTATTCAGCAATTCACTGCTGCTCTCCCAGTGGCAGATTTTGCGAAAATGGCATTTCTTTGACCTTCATTTTGCGGCGATCGGTGCCGCGGCAGTTGCATGCGGGTACAGTCCGGCTCTGGCGATGGAACTCAAACCACAGTGATTTAGGAAATAAGAAATTGACGATTCGTTTCCCGATTTTCTCGACAATCACCTCAGGACTGATAACTTGAAAACGAAAATGCTACATTTCTGAATATACAGGCAAATTGGAAATTAAAAACCTATGTGCTCCCCCTACACGACACGCACACTTCAGGAGGCTAACTCAAGAAGAGCAAATCGATTTCCTGAGCCACATCGAGCCCCTGGAAAGATGGGCGGCGACATTGGACCTGTCTCAGGTACCTGATGCACGATTTTGCTCATATTTAGACTCTCTGGTGAAGCAAATCGCCGTTGCTTTTCATCGCACCACCAACAGTAAGAAAAAGGCGCTGCCAGGTCTTTCTTGGAGGGCTTGATCCAGGCCAAGCCCCCCTTAAAACCCTTTTGTTGATGCTAAGACAAACTTAAGTGTTTTTATCTCTCTTTTGTTGCCTAAAGTACACTTTCTCAAAGTAACTAGGGTTGTGACCCTAGCCCCCCATGAAGTTCACCCCTACCACTCAACTGAGCGGAGGTACCTTCCTTCATGGAGGATATACCGAAATAAAATAGGCATTTTATGCTTTAGGCCTTGGAGGTTAAGCCCAGTGGTCTCCCACCCCAAGACCCCTGTACTCAATTGTTTCTACCACTTATTGTGGTCCTACTTTGTAACTGTTTCTGAATTCAGTTGCTTGGCCAAGTCATTTTCTGTGTGGTCCTGACATCTATGCCCCACATTCCTAACCAGCAACATTTCACCCAAAAGAGTGCACATGAAGTGCCTAATGCTATCTCCGAGGCAAGAGTCAGACCAATTTTCATATAAAATCTTTTGTAGTATCCATTTGTGATTGAATCTTTGTGTATAAACCTGCTTTGTCTATCTGCAGCCCTTCTGTGTTACACTGGATTCCAAAACCAATCATTGATTCGATCCACATCCTGTTCTTGCTCTACTTGCTGCTTTGGTTTGGGTTTTCAACTACTAAACCTGCAGTATTTCATGAAGGTATCTAGGGCATAAATCAAGGACATCTTTCTGGTAGCAGAGACAGTCCCTTGTGACCTTTTGAACCGACCCTGAGAAGAAGTGCAGCACACAAAGTTCAACAACAAGTTAATCATGTCCACGCCAAGCGTCAGGACCTGGCCCATCAGAACTGTCCAAGTGCAAATGGGCAGCATGGCCCACCCTATGAGTGAACCACCTTACCGAGCTCCACAACATCTCAGTGGCGCATCTCGGTCCCAAGGACATCCAGAACGCAGAAGGGCGGAAGAAAATAAAGGCCTTACCACCGAGGCCTTAGCGGCCCACGGTGGAGACAGCTTCAGTCATCTCCACAGACGTGTAGCAGCCTCAGTATCCGGATCCAACTGTCCGGCTTCATCCTCAACAGCGATTGAAGGCCCTGAGGAGTATGAGGAACTGAGGAAGAAAATGGATGAATACATCCTCCATGAAGAGTACTACAGATCCATTCGTGGAGAAGATGGAGAGGAGCCATTGGCAGTACATGGGTCCAGACCACGTACAGACCTAGGGTCCTACACGCACTCTGGCCCGCCGTCCGACAGAGCCGAGACTGCATCCCTGCCAAGACGACCAAGACCTGAGTATCCAAGAGCATGTTGTCCAACCCCAAGGGCTCCCGAAGTGGGCCCGACTCAAGTTGAGGAACAACATCATCCAAGGCCAACCTACGGTGCCCTGGATCATACGGCCGAGCTGTTGGCCAAACTCCTGTCTGGATCAGAAGATCCAGATGTGACGGCCCTATCGGAGGCCATTAAGGCTAAATTGGGTATTGCAGAACCCTTACCCAAGCCAGAGTTGCCCTCTCTCTCTCCAGGACTCAGTACCCTTGCCGAAGATCTTAAGAGATCAAGGGTCTCAAGGCTGTTGCCTAAGGTCACCTGCACCAGCCCCTTTCACCCCCGTGCCAGGACTGTGCCCTTGGCAGAACTACAGGACGTGCCTGTCACAGAGATTGAGAAAAGAGGGCTTTCAGCCCTGGCACCTCTTGCCGGCGTGTCGCCTTCAGGCCTAACTCCGGGGGGTGGGAAGACGGGCAGACCTATTGCCCAGGCGAACATCCAGCTGGAACTGCCGGAGTTCGACCCCAAAAATCTGCCCGAATGGGCAGAAAATTTTGCAGAGTTCCTTTTGTTGACTGGCCAATCCCATGTGGATGTGGCCACCAAATGCTCACTGCTGAAACGCTCATGCAAAAAGAAATTTTTGCAAAAACAGGTGAAACAGATTGTGAAAACCTGTTCTACCTGGGCAGAGGTACTCCTGAGGTTGGAGAAAACATTCCCAGTCTATGAGACTGACCTCAGCGTACGCACACAGATCGAGGAGCTACCTATGCTCCCTGAGTTTCCATCCGCTGCGCGAATTTCTGAATATGTGTGCGACTTGGAGTACTTGTTTTCGAGGATGCACGTGGGCTCCTACGGAGCCACTGAGCCCCACCTGAGGCTCATGAGTAAGATTCCCCAACGTACGTGGGATGATTGCCGCTCCGACTCTGAGAGGAAGAGCAGGACCCACTCGTACGATGAACTGGTGGACCTCATGATTGAGCTAGCTCTTGAGGGAGAGAATGACTCCCACATGGAGAAATTCCTCAAGAAGCATTTGGGTCGAGGTGGTACCCCTACCCCCGAACGTGGCGAAGGGAAAGGGCCTAAAAATCCCACTAACACCAACCAGGGAGGTGGTAAAGGGAGGGGTAACCTACGTGCCATGAAGGAGGTTAAACCTGATGCAGGTACACCCCCCCTGTTCTACTGCAAACCTGTCAATGACAAGGGGGGACCTTGTCATGCCTCTGACTGCGATCTCCGCAGTGGCTGTATGCTGCAGATGAAACATCAGCAGCATACCAAAGATGGGGAACTGTGACCCATCAGGACCACTTCAGGTGTACCATCACCTGTGGTTACTGTGGCAAACGTCGTCACTACGAGGACGAATGCCACATCAAGAAACGCGAGAGTGACAAACTCAAGCGTCAGGAGGCGGAACGCCAGAAGACCCAAACGCCTGCCAGAAATCCCCCGAACGAGGATAAAGGTGGTAAAGGAGGTGGCAAGGGGGGTGGCAAAACTGGACCCCCTAACCCCCAGAGGCGCTCATCAGCGCCCGTTGCTACACCCACTCCTGCTGCTACATCCGCTCCTGTCGCAGGTGACCCCAAGAAGCGCCCCCAAGGGGATAACGCTACCCCTGAGGGGAATAATTCCAAGAAGAGGCGCTTGGCCTGGATGGCCAAGTCCCTCATTGCTGCAGGGGTGGATGTCAAGTTCCCTGATGAGGAGTAGGGGGGCGGCTCCGAAGAGGAGGACTTGGTTTTCTGGATCCTCGTGAAAATCGGGGATCAGGTTTTTCGAGCGGTGCTTGACACCGGTGCAACACTTTCCATAGTGGCCCGGCGCCTGCTAAGGACTTTCAAGAAAACTAAGACCGTGGCCATAAGAGTAGGGGATGGGCGTACCATCCATTCCTTGGGGGGGGTCGATCTGACTATATGTCTGGGCGACAAAACCGTGACCCAACACTGCAGAGTGCTGGACACCGACGCCTTTGACATCGTCATTGGCACCGACTTCCTACGAAGAAACCCCCAGGTAAAAATGCTGTCCCTCCAGCGCCCCTATTCTTTGCACTGCGACTTTGGCAGTGGGCTATTCTCCGTACCTTTGGAGCTATCAGGACGAAAAGAGTCTGGGCTGCGCTACGCATCCAAGACTAACTATCGTACTGAAAACTACCAAATGGCCCGTCACGTTCTTGAAAATGGACTGGCGGCCCTTCAGGTAAACCTGGATGAGATCCAGGTGGAATTGTTTGCGAGCCAACAACAGCACATCATGCAGTTGTACTGCTCGAAACAACTGAACAATGCTTTCCGTTTCTTCTGGAAAGCAATGGGCCTAGTGTATGCTAACCCTCCCTTCTCCCTACTCGCGAAGGTTCTAACCAAAATCGCTTATGAGGGAGGAAGGGTTGTTATGTGCACCCCTGACTGGGGCTGCTCTGGTGAACATGCTTACTGGCGCCGTATGCTAGATCGAATGACCGTGGGAAGAGTGCAACTCCCCGACGGCCCCATCTAAGTGCCTGAGGACTCAGACACAGCTATGCAGGCCCCTGAGTGGGCCAGTTTCCTGTCCATTGTCGATGGATCTCTCAATCCTGTACCCCTGTGTGACCTAGACCAGGTGCTACTGAAAGAGGTCATGGCCAAAAATCGTGGCCTGACCCTTTATGATCTCAAAAATCGATCTCCTGAGCACCTATCTGCCACACTTACAGGGTGTGAGTCTCCTGATGACTACCTGGAACCTGCAGCTGTAAAAGAGGATGCTGACGACCAACTGTCTGAGATCGCCAGCACTATTCCTTCTGTTGATCCCAGCTGTGTTGACCTAAAGCATAGTGCCTTCCTAGCCCAGCTGTTGCTAGAGGAGGTAGATCTAGAGTCAACCTCTGAACCCGCTTCCCCTGTTGGGAAGCCAGTGCTACAGATGCAGCCTATGCACACAGGTGAACCCGTGGCCCGGAGTGCTGATGCTCTGGCGCAGCCTGCTGCTAATAACATGCCAGTGTCTGAGCATGACACTCAGGAACTCCGGAGGCTGTTGTACCTGAAGGCCGAAGGTATTGAGCGCCAAGAGCGACTGCAATACCTCAGACAGACCTGGAAATCCTCCATCTGGTCTGAGGAGGACGATGAGTCCTATACACTGCCTGATCCTGAGATACCTCTAGTGTATTTTCTGCACTATGGGCAGCAATGTCCCCCTGAGTGGGACGATGGTTCTGTGCCTGCCGAGACTGCTGATCTGCAGAAAAAGAAAGAACATGGAAAAAGCAACCTCCATGCTGAGGAGGATTTCCTTCAGAAACTCGAGAGTCTTAACCTTGACCCCTGCCTGAAGAAACTGCTGATAACCTATGAGGAGGTGTTCGGCGCCTTGCCGCCTCCCCTTTCTTGTAAAAAACTGGTCCAGATGGACCTGAAATTGAAACCAGAATTTGAAAAGACGCGAGTGAGGCGTCGTCCCTATCCCGCTCCACAGGAACAGGTTGAAGAAATCCAGCACCAGATCCAAGAATGCATTGATGCTGGCCTCGTTGAAGAGTATAAGCACGGGGACTATCCCCATCACTGCAGTCCCTGTTTCCTTGTTGCCAAACCAGGGTCGACTGCCCTACTTCTGGTTGTAGACTATGGTGAGGTCAACAAGAAAACCCAGAACCACTCAGGGAGTATTCCTAACATGGAAAACACCCTGGAGCGTATTGCCAAATGCAGGTATAAGACCAAAATGGACAAACGCTCTGGTTTCTGGCAGGTGGACCTAACCGCCGCAGCTCAGGAGCTGTTGGCCTTTATAACCCCTAAGGGTCGTGTCTTCAAGTGGAAGGTTATGCCTTTCGGGGTGGCTAATGCCCCAGCGCTCTTCCAGGAGCTTATGAACAAAATTTTGTACATACTGAGGCGCAGGCCTCTAGTACAAGAGTTGATTTCTCGGGGTGCAGAAATGGAGGCTCACATCGACGACGTGAGTTTGGGTACTAATACCAAAGAGGACCATGTCCTCCTCCTCCGTGAATTTTTCTTTGTCTGTCAAGAAAACCATCTCCGAATCAAACTCGAAAAATGTGAGTTTATGAAAGAGGAGATGGAGTATTTGGGTTTCGACGTGGGGTATGGCTGGTGGAAACCAGCCGCGTCTAAGATGCAGCCCCTACAGGACATGCAGATTTGCCATGACCCTAAGAAGGGCCTACACGATGTGAGGAGTTTTGTGGGCGCCTGTAATTTCTATCGGCGTCACATCCACAATTTTACTTACTCCTCTGCACCCCTCACTGACCTAATCAAGAAAACTACTCCCCCGAGGTGGACCTCCAGAGAGGAAGAGTGTTTCCAGGAGTTAGAAAAAGATGATTGCCTCCTCCAACTGCCTGGGAGTGCCCCGCCCTGAGGGCGAGATAGTCCTGATCACTGATGCCAGTGATGTAGGGGGGGGAGGTACGATCTACCAATGGCAGGAGCTTAACCCCGCTAAAACTAACCCACAGCCATTATCGTACTACTGGACTGAACCGTGATGGTTCGTTGAAACATGACTATCCTACCAGTGAGTGGCGACTGGTGCCACTGGGACACTGGAATTGGAAATGGAACCAAGCGCGTTCCAACTACAGCACCCATGACCAGGAACTCCTGGCCGGTATGTTGGTGCTATCATCACAATCCCGACTCCTGGGATCTAACCGTATTGTCTGGCTGTGTGACCAGGAGCCTGTGAAGTCTTTTCAGAAGGGCCCACCACCAGAGAAAGCAAAGCTAAAACGGTGGTGGACTTACCTGAGCCAGTTCAGGCTGACAGTGCATCATATCCCAGGGATAAAGAATGAACTGTCTGACTATATATCGCGCAACAACTTCGATGCGCTTACAGGTGAGAGCTCTGAGGCGCTCGCCAGAGAGCCCTTCCAGCGTATGGATGTCCAGCTTGACCTGTCCATGCGCACTGCTGGAATCCTGGAGGGGTGGAGTCTAACCGACTATCAGTCAGAGTATGAAGAAATTCTCCGAACCCTCAGCACTGGTCTGAAACCCCGTGTCATTGACGGGCACCAGTGGTATAAAAACAATCAGTACCTCTTCTACGAGGACCGAATTGTGGTGCCTGAGGTACGACTGGATGGGTGCCTACAGTGGTCCCACCTCAGTTCTGGTCACACTGGCGCTAATCGCTCAGTGGACTTCTTCCGTGAGTGTTTCTACTCTAGTCTCACCCTGACTGAGCTGAGGTCGCGTATGCAGACCATTGTGGATGCTTGTGGCTGTCATGCGAGCAAGCAGAGCGACAGTAGGGATAGGGGCCTGATCTCCAGCTTACCCATACCCTATTGTGCTAACTCTCTTCTCTACGTGGACTTCATCCACGGCCTACCACGCTTTGGCGGCTATGATAGTTGCCTCGTGGTCACCTGTGGTCTATCTCGCTTCACCCGTGTGTTCCCTTGCAATAAAAAAATCACAGGTGAGCAGACTGTGAAAATGTTGGTCGAACAATGGTTCGAACCCTATGGAGCACCTAGGCAGGTGCACTCTGATGAGTATTTACGCATCCGCAGTGACACTGGGTGGTACAAGAGTGCTAAATGCCCTCAACGTGGAGGTAACCACAGGTGTGCCCTATACCCAGACGTCTAACCCTCTCTGTGAGAGACAGAACCGTGTGGTGGAGCAAAACTTAAGAATCCTGATGAAACAGGAGCGCACCAAGGACTGGGTACGCCTAGTGCCCTGGGCATTGCTGACCATGAACTCACAGCGGAGCTCTTCTACGGGTTTCACCCCCCACGAACTGTTCCATGGAGGACGACCTGCTTGGTTCTTCAAAACCCCCTTTCCTGAGGACTTCAAGAGCCCTGTGGGAGATTGGCTGGAACACAAGCAGTCTCTGGCTAACCAGGCTGGTACTAACCTGAGACACATTCGTGACCGTGAACAGAGCCGACGGAACCGCCTACAGCGACCTGCCAGCTTCAAGGTTGGTGACCTTGTTTTGGGGCACCATTCACGCCTACCCTCCTGGCCACGTAACTGCCTACAGGACCCTTACTTTGGACCCCATCGTATCATCAGGATAGATGGATCCAGGATCCACGTCAGGTGCAGTCCACGTCTAGGTGGTGAACTGCTGTGCACCTAAGCAGTTGAGGCACTATCACTCCCCTGACGACTTGTCTTGGGATTAGTGGCGCCTCAGCGACAGTGAGGTTGAGCGTATAGACCTAGAGAACGCTGCCAGTCCAGAGGAGGCAGACAAACTCGAAGAGATGACTGCCGATGAGATGACAGTCGATGGTTACTATGTGGTTGCAGGTATTGCTCGCCACGAGTATAAACAGGGATGGAAATTCCTAACCCTGTGGGATGGCTATGGGTTATCTGAGGCGACCTGGGAACCTATGTCAGCCTTCATACAACCAGATGGGAGTATCAACCCCATCTTCCGCACTTACCTCGTTGAGAACAACAAGGGGCAGCTCCTAACCCGTGCTGAGACTATGTCCCAGCGTAAGAAGCGAAACTAATTTCCCTGTGTCAGTCTACTGACAAGTGCAGTGAGCACTCTTCTGCAGACGTGCCTGTGTATGGGTGTAAGAGCAGTTGTCACAGTTGCCCCGCATTGCATCGCAGGACAGGACCGTTAGCCCCCCGTGACAACCACTCCCTGGCCGAAGGCCATTGGTTTTTATTTACAGACTACTGCTTACTGAGCACTGCACTGACCCTGTCTGTGCCCTGCAGACCCATGCCTATGGTTTCCAGCGTGGGCCAGGTGGCCGCTTATGAGGATTACAGCCACCCAGCGAGTGTATGCCTTGTTGACCATGTGTTGCATGGGTACTGCCCTGATGTAATGACCTTGGAGAGCCAACGAAGAACGGTGGCTTACTACACCAGGGGGGAATGACAAGCAAGGTGTTGTGAGGCAAGGTCTGTCTTCCCTCCTTGGGGACAAGCGAGCCCACAGTTAGGACCCCTGACTGGTCCAGACCCATGGGGTTCTACCCTTCCTTACAGGGTTTACCATACCCCTATGTGTGCTACGTATGTCTGTGGGTGTCTCACTTCTCTCCCCGGCGTGGCTCCCAGAGACCGGGCTTCGCTGACGTCGGACCGAAGGTCCTAATCAGGTACTATTGAAGCCGGTTCGTACCCCCGTGGCCATCTTTGGGTCACTTGGGGTGTGTATCTATGTGCCGGCAAGCCGCCATTGGCTGATATCATACTCTCCCATTCACCTGACCTAACCTGATGTGATAGTGTGATAGGTTTGGCCATTCCGGCTATGAGCGGCCATATTCAGTACTGAGGCGCCGCCAGCGGAGATCTATATATCAGAATTTCAGGAATCAACAGGGTTTTTTTTATCATAATGTTTCCGTAATTTTTCAGCCTTCCGTTCTGATGGTCAGTGTATCGGCGACTGTCAGTTGGCTCGCGATTTTGCGGTAACCGAATGGTTAACTGCTATTTACAGATATTTTGGCGGAAACCCCGATGAAGGGTCAGATTTCATCAGTAAAGGGTTCGTTGCTTCCGCAATTTTCATATTATACACTCGCAAAATTAATCCGATTTTTTCAGACATTCAGAATCGGATTTTCGACTTCGACATCGCCGCACTCGATATGACGAATCTCGAGTGGTCCGACATTTTTCCCCGATCACGAATCAACCTTCCTTTTGTTATGCCCTTCGTTTTGCTTAGAGATATAGGCGAAACAAAGTTGATTTGTGAGGCCACTTTGAAAGGTCATATCCCCGGCTCACCGCGAGTAGTCCCAATTTCGAGAATTGGGTTGGAACCGCATTGGTCTCAACTTAAATTAGGAAGCATCAAACGCCTTCGGTGTGTACACATGCTTGGTATAGCAAGGGATAAGGGTCAACAGGGTAGAAAGTGATATATAACTCTTGGACCGTGCAACCGAATATTTTATTGCGACTTTCGAGTGTACCGCATGAGTGTTGGCGTTGCATAGCAACTTTCCTTGGGTTCCTACGTATTTTTAACGTGAAGTTATGTCCATGGAGGGTCATGGCATATCATGGTGGGGGCCACTTTTGAGGGTATGTGTTATATGCATGGTATGTGCTTCGATATGCTCACGCCCATGTTATATATCCCCGTTTGTAGGAAGATATATGGAGTCATACGTGGCAAGGGCTTCGCCCATGTCCCAATGGTGAACTCCATGGCGCTAGACTAAGTCTACCGCTCATATAGTGCATGTGGGAGGGCTTACGGAGCGACCCACAAGCGCCAATATCAACTTTCCCATTTTCATGGTGCGTGTTGGAAGGAGGTTCGAAGGTGTCCTTATGCGTCCATATGGGGATCCAAGTGGGGGGATTGTTTGCAAATGGTCCCAAGCAATTGTGTTTCGAGTCATACGTTGACACCATGGGTGAGCGAAGTTATATACTATTGTAATTATCTTGAATTTGGCATTATTTGCATGTTTTTGACCTCATGTTATGCTCATTTTTGTGTTTTATGTGCTCAACTGGTCGGCTAACAGTAAAGTGCCTAGAGATCCGTGAACTATGGTATGTTGCTTATATGTTGGCATATGCTTGGGTGTTGTACCTCACCATATGCCGGATCACATGGTCACTTTGGCTTGGCACACAAGGCCTCACAAAATTAGGTCTCAAACTCATGAGCTGACTTGTGAAGCATGTCATGTACATAACCGGAGGGGTTTCGGAGCCAATGATGGCATATTCTTGGGCATGGAACTTTGGTCTATATCACCCTTGTATACCACTTTCCGGTTTGACACATGCATGGAGCATTTGAATATTTGCCGTGTGCATTTTTGAGTATAGAATTGAATTTTGGGCATTATGGTGTGATTTGCCTGATTTTGCCATGTTGTGAATTCAAACTCATGGGGCAGTTCTCCAAGCCCATTCGACTCCAAGTCCAACCAAGCTTATGTCAGGGTAGGGCATGGTCCTGAGTGCCACTCTAGGCCATGACACGCCACCTCCCTCTTTGGGCTAGGATTTATAGGCTTGGGGGTGAACACATTTTTGGGGTGTATGTAGGGACTTTTGACATATGGCATTCAGCCATCTTATTTGACTTGGTTCAGGGCAATATGTTGGTGAGTCAAGGAAAGGTCCTGAGTCCAGGGAATGATGGGTTCATGGCTGTGAATGTGTATGTTTCAATCCTTCCCCAACTATGCTTTATTTGTGTTCATATGCCAATTTCAGGGCTTTCTTCCTTGGTGCAATTCTTGTACATACCCGCCACCGTGAGACGACCGGTGTGCTGAACGGAAGCCCGCAGTGTGGATTGGGTTATTGCTGTATTTGTGGGATCTGGTTGCTGTTCAGGGTTGAAGGAGGATAGTATTTTCTATATTTTTGGATTTGGAACCCTGGATTTTGATAAATGCAATCGTTGATCAGGAGCAAGTCAGCAGGGGTAACAGGCGGAAGGGGCACAGCGGGGGCCGGTCCTGGTAGGGACCTTCTTTATGGTAGCAGAGGCGTACCTGCTGCCCCTACCTACCGCTGACCCGGGGACTTGGGCCCCTATGAGCCCTGCCCAAGTACGCCCCGGGTGCGTATTGTGGACTCGGTGGAGACCACGCCGGAGATGGGAGCCAGAGAAGAACCGGATCGTTCGGGAGCATGGCGAACTCCGGAAGTTGAAGCCCGAAGAGAAGTACGACATTCGGGAAGAGGAGGACTCAACATGGAGGACCTGGTCTCCATGTGTGAGCGTCGCTGCCGAAAGGCATGCAACCTCCGCTCCGCCGCGGAGGACTCTGACGAGGCCTGCCATTCAGGCAGCAGTGGAGGACGGGCCCGGCGCTACCGGAAGCGCGGGTCACCCAAGCCCGCGGCAGGGGACGCCGGGGCTATGGATACGGACCCAAGCCCGGTCAGGCTGTGGGAATCCGAGGGGCACTCTGAGGGCTATCGGACAGCTTACGAGCAACCTTCGGAGTCGGAGGAGACGGCCAGACCGCCCACAAGGGCGAACACGGCCCCAGAACCCAGCCTGGAGCACGACGCTGAGGCGTTGGAGAGGCCCGCCAGAGCCGGGACGGCGCCTGTGGCCCGGCATACGGAGTCAACGCGGGATAGCATGGGCGACACGACCATGGTGGAGGAGTCCGAGGCGCCGGGAACCGCGGGATGCGCCGGATCAGCTGGAAGGCACGCTGAGTGCCACTGCGAACACGTGTCCTTCCTCATGGGCAAGTACCCAAAGATGGGGATGGACGCCATCGTGCATCGTCTCGACCGCCTGGACAACGCGAAGGACGGTCTAGAGGAGGACGTCGCCAGGATCCTGGATGACCAGTCGACCGCGGAGAAAGACATGGAGGAGCTGCGAGCGGATCAGGCCCGGTACCGGGAGAATCTGGAGCTGGCCCTGCAGAAGCAGCAGCAAGTGGTGGACAGCCTCCTCCACTTGGTGGAGGACATGTCGGGCGGCCTGAAAAGGCTAGAGGAGCTACAGCCCCTCGCCTCGGGTCCGGAGCTCCCGGCAAAGCCGGCAGCGGCAGAGCTGGTGGAGCGGGTTAAGACCCTCCGGAGCGCCATGGATAAACCCATGGGCGGTCCGGCAGAGGCACCCTACGCGCCTCCGCGTGTTGACCCGGGTGCGCTGCCTTTTGTTCCCATGTTCAGCGAATCCACAATGCTCGGGGAACAAACGGCGCCAGCTGGGTCCATGCGGGAAGGGCACGCAACCACGGACCCGAGGAGCCTGACGGTACAGATGTCCCATGCCACCCAGGATCCACCGCCCACTACGACTGCCTATGCAGTTTATGCGGAAGAGGAGATCCAGAACCAGACCATCCAGGGGCGAACCATGTGAAGCTCCGACGGACATGGTCGAGGTCATCCAGGCGGAAACCTGTGGGCGAAGGACCCCAATACGGGGATATGGACAGCCGATGGAGCAAGTCCTTCCCGCATTCCAAACCCCATGGGTTCAGGCCCAGCTGGACCGCACACCATGGAGGAGAGGGATGTACGGGGAGTGTACTCACACCCCCCGGCTACAGGTGGTATCCGTCTCGGTGGAGTGGTGGCTGGGGATGTCGGAGACGCCATCAGGATTGACGACCTCAGGGGAATCAAAATCCCCTACTACGATGGCAACCCCTCCATTCTGGATGACTTTATCCTGGATTGGGAGGACTTTGCCGAGGAGGTCGTCGGTGAGATGCGGGGAGCGCCGCGGGACAAGTGGGTATGCCGGACATTCCCACACCGGCTGGCGCAGGACCTGAAGGAGGAGCTGCGGGATCAGATCCAGGAAGGATTGATCGGTACGGAGCAGGCCTGCCTCCAGTGGTTGGAGGATGAGGAGCGGGTGGACGCTCCGAACCAGAAGCTGGAGGACTTGTGGTCCATCACGCTGCAGCTGGACCGCGATGAGCTGCGGGTCCGGGAGTGCAACCGGTACCTGCGGAAGTACCGACGGAGCCTGAAGCTGGTGGAGGACTGGAACGAGTCCAGCGAGATCCGCCACCTCCTGAAGGACGTCCTCCCCGGCCACTGGAAGAGGCGAGTGGAGGACGAGGAGAAGAAGCGCGCCAAGAAGCGGGTGGCGGTGAGGATAATGGCGGCGGAGGATACCCATGCGGGTATCATGGAGTTCTTCAGGAGGAACCTGGGCGAGCCCAGCCGGATGTTGGGACTGAAGAACGCCGTGTACGTGGAGGTATTTGGTAACTCCATGGGGCAAAGGTTGCTGCGCCTCAACAACGTGGAGTGGAGGCGCGGGGAGCCGCTGAGGATGCAGGTCATCTTCGCCCGCATGAGCCTGGACGAGATCGTGAAGTACATCACGGTGGAGTTGAAGCTCAATGCGAAGAACGAGGCCCACGTGCAGGATCGACATGGTCATGGACAACGAGGCCACCGAGAAGACCGCCATCATCGGGAGATCCAGGAGGACACCGCCAACTCCGCGGAGGATGGTAGTGGAAGTGGCCAAGACCACTGGTCCCGGGAGAATCACGAGGAGGCCCATTTCTTCGCGTTTGTGGCGCACAACGTGAGGAACCATGGGCAGGATCGGTCCAGATGGAGCCAGGTGGGACCCAAGAAGGGCAAAGAGCCAAGGAGGATCGGGAACCCACCGCTCTCGTTCCGGGAGTACAGGTCTCAGCACGACGGGTGCTGGGTCTGTTATGGCAAGGGAAACAACCACGCACACGACCACCGTCAGTGCAAGGTGTATGAGGCGGATAAAAAGGCCTACTTCGCCGCCCACCCCGAGAAGAAGCCCAAGGAGCAGCGGATTTCCGACTGGAAGGCGAAGGGCGGAGACGGGGGAAAAGGCCAAGGCAAAGGCCAAGGAAAAGGCGGAGGAAGAGGCTATGGTGGTGGACCTGGCCAAGACCGACGAGTGAGGTCGATCGAGGAAGTTTCTGAGGACATGTTGAGGACGTTGGAGGAACTCAAAGCCCAGCAACGTGGTGGACAAAGTCCTGGCGGATCGCAGCCGGAAGGGGCTGCGGGAAGTCAAGTCTAGAGGAGCCCCCACGGGAGTGGGACCTCGGAGGTCTCTCCTCGGAAAATCAGTGGAATCCGAGAGAAAGAGAAGGCACATCGGGTGCCAAAGAATGCTCCAGAAGAGCCAAAACCACTGAGTTTCGCCACTCCCAACCCCTGGAGCGCCCTGCCAAGGGAATTTTATGTGGGCAAGGGACGTGGTAAGAAGGAAGGAGCGACCACGGAGAGCCCCGTGGACGGGCAAGACCAACCCAAGATCTACACCATCCGTGATCATACCCTCGAAGTCCTGATGCACCCGGACGTGCTAGAGTTGCATGCCGTGAGAGTCGTCCATACACCGCATGGTGACGAGCGGCAGTTGCACTTGAAGGTGCGTGTACGGTGCGGACAAGAGGAGTTGGTGGTGGATGTTCTGGTGGATACGGGTGCCCAGGTGAGCCTGGTCCGGAGAGGGTTGTTCAAGGAGGAATCCCTGCAGCCCAGCTGGAGACCGGTACGCCTGAAGGTGGCCAATGGAGAGATTATGGGTGGCGGCACCCATGAGGCCACTATCAATATGGAATTCTGGGAACATGAGCGCTTGAACCGCCCTGATCTGGCGAAGAGAAGCACTCTATCCGGGAACTTCTATGTGGCCGACATTACAGATTGGGATATGATCATGGGGTATGACTTCATGGTGGCACATGCCATTGGAGCCCTTCCCCATCGTGCAACGCTGGTCCGGGAGGATGATGAATGCCTCACATGGCTGTCCACGGACTATGCATGCGGATCATCCCAATGGAATGCCGAGGAAGAGGATCGGATCGTCCAAGCGGTGCAAGCTGTGGGTGCCAAGTCCAGAGGAGACCGTGGAGTTTCAGCTCACGGAGTATGGAATGGCGCCGCAGGTGTATGCCAGGATGATCCAGACGCTGGGAGCCGAAGCGCCCGAGACGGACGTCTTCGCTTCCCGGGATGCCCCACTTTTGCGGAAATGTAGGAGGCATTGGCATCGAGGAGACTCAGCCTGGCATAGGCATTGGGGTTTGAAGGAGTGGGGGCCCATGTATTGGCATGGCTCCCTGGACAATACCAGACGTACGGTGGAGAAGATCATCGCGGATAGGGCGAAGGGGATCTTGGTCATAACCGGCATAGGATCCACCCCATGTCCGCTGGAGGGTCTCAAGTCGACGCTGGATTCCATCACCCTGAACGAGATGTCATTCGGGCCAGAGGAGGAGTTGTTCATCGACGCCAAGGGTGTATCAATGCCCTCCCCGGGTCAAGCGTGGGGTACCAAGGCTTTCCTGGTTGATGGGGCGCAAGCCCAGCCCACGGGTGATGAAACATTCATCCGTAGGGTGGAGGCGGTGCCCATGATGGTCATGTTTGAGCCCAACGAGGGGACGGATCAGCCAATTGATGGCATTGACGTCCTGTCCAACGCCGAGATCGACGACGTCGTCAACTACATGCGGATGGGGATGCACGACCGTGTGGCAGCCAAGAAGAGGCGGGCCATGGTCACATCTCCGCATTGGTGGGATGACAAGATGTTGGTCACCGGCAAGTCCGAGAAGGATGAGTTCGTGGCGAGGGTCATGGATCACATCGCGGACCAATACGATGGTCCGGTTGGGTCGGACCCGCCGACGTGGGAGTTTCCAAGAATGGGGGCCGATAGCGACAGTAACCAGCCCGACGCCGCAAATTTTCGAATATTATCGGTGGGAAGAGCTCCCCACGACGATGAAGACGGCATATCGGACGAGGAGAAGTCGGAATCGGACCCAGAAGAGGCCTATACCGCAGTGCGTTCGGTTGTATCGATACCGAAGCAAGCGGCTGAAGAGGCCCAGAAGAACACGAAGGTCGCCGAGCTGAAGGAGAGGCTGATCAAGGCCTATCCGCGGCTATTCAGTGGCGTCGCCAACAAGAACCCTCCAGATCGTCGGAGGTTTGGCACAGCGAAGATCAAGCTGAAGCCAAACCCCAAGATCTATCGTCATCGGGAGTACCAACTTCAGGGCGATCGGGCCGAGGCCATGAAGAAGCTGTTGGCCGAGTTCATTGAGCGGGGATGGATCGAACCCTCCGACAGTGAGTGGGCCAGTCCAGCCTTCATTGTGCCCAAGAAGGAGAAGGGCGAGTGGAGGTTGGTGGTTGATTACAGAGGTTTGAACGAGCAGACCGAGCACGACTCGTACTCGCTTCCCCTGATCGACTCCATCCTCCAAAAACAACGGAAAAAGCGGATTTTCACGGTGTTAGACCTGAAATACGGTTATCACCAGATGCCGTTACACCCGGACTCCAGGCCCTGCACAGCGATGTTGACGCCGCTGGGGCCCATGCAGTGGAAAGTGGTGCCTATGGGCGCCAAGAATGGCAACGCCGCTTTCCAGCGCATGATGGAGGACCTACTCGGTCCTGTCCGGGAATGTGCTGATCTTTTCGTGGATGACATCATCATCGGGTCCGGCATGGAGAACATGACTGAGGACGAGCTCATCGATGCGCATGAGAAGGATCTGCGCCGAGTGCTCAGCGAGTTGGACAAGCACAACATGGTGTGCAAGCCCACCAAAGCCTCACTCTTCGTGAAGGAAGTGGAGTTCGCGGGTCACGTGGTTGGTCATGGGCAACGCCGTCCCATGCCTGGGAAGCTGGCGTCCCTGCACCACTGGGAGAAGCCCCAGACCATCAGCGAACTCCGATCCTTCATGGGGTTCTGCAACTACTATTCGGGCTATGTCCGAATGTATGCAGAACTGTCGGGGCCGCTGCACAAGATGCTGCAAGTGGGCAAGTTCGATGGCCGGAAGGGGAGCAAGAAGAAGCTTGCCTGGACCCCTGAGGCTGAGGATGCGTTCAACCGCCTGAAGGAGCGACTCCTGGGGCAGTTGGGGCTATTCCTGGTGGACCCGGACAAGGGATTCGTGCTACGGACAGACGCCTCGGACTATGCCGTGGGGGCAGTCCTCGAGCAAGTCCGGGACGACGGGACTCATGTTCCCGTGGCGTTTTGGAGCAGGATCCTGGCCGAGGGCCAACGCCGAACATGGACCGCGAGGGAGAAGGAGACATATGCCATTGTATGTGCGCTCAGGAAGTGGTCTGGCCACATCGGACTGCAGCCGGTGGTGGTTTGCACGGACCACCAGTCCCTACAGAGCTGGCACAAGGAGCATGTCGACACCCCCTCAGGACCAGCGGCTAGGAGGGCCCAATGGCACGAGACGTTCGCCAAGTTCGACCTCAGCGTGGTGTACGTCCCGGGGAAGGACAACACTGTGGCAGATTGCCTCAGTCGCTGGGCCTACCCCGCGGGCAAGGCGTGGATGGACATATCCAGCCATGGCGACGCCGAGGAGACCGAGGAGGCCAAGCGCATCATCGAGATGGAGAAGGCCATGGAGCAAGAGGGGGTCAAGTGTTTTGTGGTGATGGCAAACCGTACAGACCTGGCCAAGTTCCGGGGCGCCCGAGTCCAGGCTATTCGAGAGGAAACCCTGGAGCAATGGATGGTGGCCCCTGTAGAGCTAGTCAGGTCGGTGCTCACAGAGGACTGGTCGGATGACTATGCGGCATCCGACCACTGGAGCAAGTACTGGAATGCCGTGAGCGCCCCGTCGGACGACGAATGGCCTGAGGGCTTAACCGAGGATGGGGACACGTTGTTCCTCAAGGACAAGCTGCTGGTGCCCGAGAACCGAGTGGAGGAGCTCATTGACCATTGGCACAACGCCCAGCTCATGCACCCTGGCCGAGACAAGATGCAGCAGGACCTGGAGTGGCGTTTCAAGTTCCCTCCGGGGTACTACGCCATCTTGGATAGGTACTGCAGCGACTGTGCCGTGTGTCGGGCCACGAAAAGCCCCAACCTCTCCACAGCGGGCAACCCGGTGTACACGGCTATACCGGAGGCCCCTATGCGGTCCGTGGCCATGGATGTATTCGCCATGCCGGAGGTCACCGTGGAAGGAGAGATCTACGACTGTGTCATCCTGGCGGTGGATAGGCACAGTGGGTATATCGTGGCGGTCCCTGGCAAGAAGTCCAAGAAGAAGGACAAGAAGGACAAGCATGGAGTGGGGCTGCAGGCCAAGACCGTCGCTAATGCCATGATCAGGCATTGGCTGACGATTTTTGATGTCCCCGCTGTCATCTGCAGCGATCGGGGCAGTCAGTTTGTGGGGACGTGGTTCAAGACGATGTGCAAGCACATGGGGATTCGGCACGCCAAGACCGTGGCGTACCACAGCCGGTCGAATGGCCGAGCTGAGGTGGCCGGGCGGCAGATGTTCGAGAAGTTCCGCCAGCTGCACATCGAAGAACCGGGCCGGAATTGGTACAATTCGCTGTGGAGGGTACTCCAAGCGTATCACGACCTTTCGGGGCCCACTGGACTGTCGCCCCATCGCATCCTGTTCCTACGGGATCGAGTGTCACGCACTGTCCCATGGTTGAACCATGGCAAAGTGGCCGGGGATGCGAACGCCATGATGGCTGAGGCGGACGACACGGCGACCAAGGTGTGCAAGGCACTTCGAGACGAGCATGACAAGAGGGCCAAGTACTTCAAGCAGGGGAAGGTCCAGAAGTATGCTCTCCAAGACACCGTGTGGGTGGAGCGGCACCACAAGGATGTCCTGTCCAGGCATCGGCAGGCGTCCTGGTATGTGCCGGGGGTAATCGTGCGGAAGGTCGGGCAGGATGTGTATGCGGTTCGTGTGGGGGATAACAAGATTCTGGACCGCGACCATACCCAGCTTCGTCCCCGAGCACCAGACCCCAGCGGACGTCCCGTCACCTTCCAGTTCACGGCCGGCGATGTGGACTCGGACGACGAGGGTGAGGACGGCGACTTCACAGCCGAGAAGATCCTGGCGGACAAGCCGGACCCGGGGACGCCTGGGGGGAGGCTTTATAAAGTCCGTTGGAAGGGATTCGCCGCATCCAGGGACTCGTGGGAACCTCCGAGCAGTTTTGTGCCGAGGTACACCACGGTCTGGATGGACTACCTGAAGAAAAAGAATATTTCTTTGTATGTCAAGGACGTGTTGGTCCATTTGGTGGCTGCAGTAGCACCGTAATGGATCCCCCTTGGCATTTTTGTTTGTTTTTGTGCTTGGGAGACGGGTGAGGGCGTTCATCCGGGGATTTTTCGGCCTTGAGTGGCCATATACCCCCTTCACTCGATCTCCACGTATATATTTCATCGTGGTATACGTATTTAGATCGATCGACGACGTTTCTCTATCTTTGATCCCCTTGGTCCATGTTGTAGATCAAGAGGAGACCGGATATGGCGTAGGGCACTGATTATCAGTGTCCTCAACCCTCCCTTGGGGCGTGGGGGACGCCTACGGCGTGTGTGGGGCCTCCATGTGTCCTTGGGACATGGGGGGGGGGGGTTGGAGCCCATTGGGGTCCTCCCGTCCTCTCTTCAATGGCTTCCGAGCGGTAACAACGCTCTGAGAAGGGGGGTGAAGCCGGTTCGGACCCCCGTGGCCATCATTGGGTCACTTGGGGTGTGTATCTATGTGCCGGCAAGCCGCCATTGGCTGATATTATACTCTCCCATCCACCTGACCTAACCCGATGTGATAGTGTGATAGGTTTGGCCATTCCGGCTATGAGCGGCCATATTCAGTACTGAGGCGCCGCCATCGGAGATCTATATATCAGAATATCAGGAATCAACAGGGTTTTTTTTATCATAATGTTTCCGTAATTTTTCAGCCTTCCGTTCTGATGGTCAGTGTATCAGCGACTGTCAGTTGGCTCGCGATTTTGCGGTAACCGAATGGTTAACTGTTATTTACAGATATTTTGGCGGAAACCCCGATGAAGGGTCAGATTTCATCAGTAAAGGGTTCGTTGCTTCCGCAATTTTCATATTATACACTCGCAAAATTAATCCGATTTTTTCAGACATTCAGAATCGGATTTTCGACTTCGACATCGCCGCACTCGATATGACGAATCTCGAGTGGTCCGACATTTTTCCTCGATCACGAATCAACCTTCCTTTTGTTATGCCCTTCGTGTTGCTTAGAGATATAGGCGAAACAAAGTTGATTTGTGAGGCCACTTTGAAAGGTCATATCCCCGGCTCACCGCGAGTAGTCCCAATTTCGAGAATTGGGTTGGTACCGCATTGGTCTCAACTTAATTTAGGAAGCATCAAACGCCTTTGGTGTGTACACATGCCCGGTATAGCAAGGGATAAGGGTCAAGAGGGTAGAAAGTGATATATAACTCCTGGACCGTGCAACCGAATATTTTATTGCGACTTTCGAGTGTACCGCATGAGTGTTGGGGTTGCATAGCAACTTTCGTTGGGTTCCTACGTATTTTTAACGTGAAGTTATGGCCATGGAGGGTCATGGCATATCATGGTGGGAGCCACTTTTGAGGGTATGTGTTATATGCATGGTATGTGCTTCGATATGCTCACGCCCATGTTATATATCTCCGTTTGTAGGAAGATATATGAAGTCATACGTGGCAAGGGCTTCGCCCATGTCCCAATGGTGAACTCCATGGCGCTAGACTAAGTCTACCGCTCATATAGTGCATGTGGGAGGGCTTACGGAGCGACCCACAAGCGCCAACATCAACTTTCCCATTTTCATGGTGCGTGTTGGGAGGAGGTTCGAAGGTGTCCTTATGCGTCCATATGGGGATCCAAGTGGGGGGATTGTTTGCAGATGGTCCCAAGCAGTTGTGTTTTGAGTCATAGGTTGACACCATGGGTGAGCGAAGTTATATACTATTGTAATTATCTTGAATTTGGCATTATTTGCATGTTTTTGACCTCATTTTATGCTCATTTTTGTGTTTTATGTGCTCAACTGGTCGGCTAACAGTAAAGTGCCTAGAGATCCGTGAACTATGGTATGTTGCTTATATGTTGGCATATGCTTGGGTGTTGTACCTCACCATATGCCGGATCACATGGTCACTTTGGCTTGGCACACGAGGCCTCACAAAATTAGGTCTCAAACTCATGAGCTGACTTGTGAAGCATGTCATGTACATAACCGGAGGGGTTTCGGAGCCAATGATGGCATATTCTTGGGCATGGACCTTTGGTCTATATCACCCTTGTATACTACTTTCCGGTTTGACACATGCATGGAGCATTTGAATATTTGCCGTGTGCATTTTTGAGTATAGAATTGAATTTTGGGCATTATGGTGTGATTTGCCTGATTTTGCCATGTTGTGAGGTCATCTTCATGGGGCAGTTCTCCAAGCCCAAACGACTCCAAGTCCAACCAAGGTTATGTCAGGGTAGGGCATGGTCCTGAGTGCCTGAGTACCACTCCTATGGTGCCCAATTTCTGTGCTGGCGCCTATCCTTGGGGGAAGACGGCAAAAGCCCTACCTACTAGAGGGGAGCGGTGGCCAAGTGTGCTAAGGGCATACAAAACGCCCATTTTTGCTACAGGCCAAAAGCTAACGCACTCCCCTGCCCACGAGGAAAAGCACGCGGGACAGGAGACACCACTACACTACACTCACTAACGCCAGCACCGGCCTTCGAAGGCAGGGTGAGCACTCATCACTTGCACTCAACTCCTGCCAGGCCTGCTGACCCTAACCCCTACACACGCTACTGGGTGCTGCTGTCGGAGATGTCTCGGGTCCTAATGACCCTCCTGTGAAGAAGACAAGAGAACACAGCGCTGCTAAGCAACTGTGGCCTAACAGGGGACGCCACAACGTGTTTCCCCTGCTAGGGCTTGGAGGGAAGGGGTGCTCTTGTTGTGTGCACAGCGCGGATGTCGATGAAGTCGAACTGCCCTCGCCACTCCTGGCTGAGGCACAGTGAATTGATTTGTGATCAGCGCCCCTATTTTGCTGGGGCAGAAAATTGGGATAGCCGCCGAAGGCAGCTGCTGCGTGCACCAATCACCCTGAACCTCTCCCACCTGTACAACAGAGGCAAATGAAGGGGTGTTTGCGGCGGAGGAACCAAGCCACACTCCACGTATTATACGCTTCTCAGTGTGACCTATAATACACTGTCCGCGAACACGCTGATTTGTGATCAGCTCCCCTGTCAAGCAAGCAAGCGTTAAGAGACTCCTCAGGTCCTCTTAAAGAACGTACCGGGGAGCCCCTGGGTAAAGAAAGATGTCCTTGATTTATCCCCTAGATATTTTGATGAAATCCTGCAGGTTTAGTAGTTGAAAACCCAAACCAAAGCAGCAAGTAGAGCAAGAACAGGATGTGGATTGAATCAATGATTGGTTTTGGAATCCAGTGTAACACAGAAGGGCTGCAGATAGACAAAGCAGGTTTATACACAAAGATTCAATCACAAATGGATAATACAAAAGATTCTATATGAAAATTGGTCTGACTCTTGCCTCAGAGATAGCATTAGGCACTTCATGTGCACTCTTTTGGGTGAAATGGTGCTGGTTAGGAATGTGGGGCATAGATGTCAGGACCACACAGAAAATGACTTGGCCAAGCAACTGAATTCAGAAACAGTTACAAAGTAGGACCACAATAAATGGTAGAAACAATTGAGTATAGGGGTCTTGGGGTGGGAGACCACTAGGCTTAACCTCCAAGGCCTAAAGCATGAAATGCCTATTTTATTTCGGTATATCCTCCATGAAGGAAGGTACCTCCGCTCAGTTGAGTGGTAGGGGTGAACTTCATGGGGGGCTAGGGTCACAACCCTAGTTACTTTGAGAAAGTGTACTTTAGGCATCCAAAAAGAGATAAAAACACTTAGGTTTGTCTTAGCATCAACAAAAGGGTTTTAAGGGGGGCTGGCCTGGATCAAGCCCTCCAAGAAAGACATGGCAGTGACTTTTTCTTACTCCCCCCTGGAGTACTAGTTAGCTAAGCTAGTAGGACCAAGGAAAAAGGCTCAAATATTCCCAAAATTACCTCAGAAAATGCATTAAACTTACCAAAAATAGCCTCATCAGTTCATAGAAGCCTATCACACTGTAGGTACCTTTGAAAAACAGTGTAATGTACCGTGAATGATGTCCCTTCGATGGGGCATTCCTCAAAAGTCGCCGGCGTGCGACGAAAACTTTTGGAAAAAGTTTGGGGGTAGTGGGGTTTGAACCCAGGACTCCCTCCCTAGAGCACATATGCTTGCCCACTAGGGTACAGTCGAACACTCTAATGCGAACGACTTTTGCTGTATAAACAGCGTTTTAGGATACGTCCTGACCAAGGGCCAGGGCGGAGCAATACTCCCAATGGAGGACACAAACCTCCAGGAGCTGGAAAAAAAAGAAATTGTAACCGACAGGGAGTGATTCCTGCGGTTTAGCGGAAGGGGTTGGGATTTAGCAAGTGAAATCGTTAAAAATCAACGAAACCACGCGGGAAATCGTCATTTTTACACATAACTCAAAGTCGCAGACAAGCGCAAAGGAAGCGGACTCCAAGAAATGGGTTGCGCAAGCGTAAACGGCTTTTGAAAAAGAAGGTATGAGCCATAGTTTTTAAAGTTCTAAAGGAAATTTTTGCACAGTTGCATGAAAATATTTATAAATTTCAGAGACAAGTATTCAAATTCAACCCACACTACAGAGCAGGTCAACAACCCACCTCTCAGGTATGTCAGTGTCGTCTCACAGGCACGCATTGCGTTCGTGTTAGTTGTTTCGTCAAAACGTTAGGGTTGTCAACGCTGTGTTCCTTGGGGGGTCGGGTGTTCCTCTCTCGTGCTCTGCACAGGTCAAAACAGGAATGAAAGGTATGCGATGCGAATGGAGCGCGCAACGCGCAGGTAGGGTTAGAATATGCGCTGTGCTCGCGATGCATGTGCCTAATCGAGGCATCCACACGCTGTGACGCTTTCCCTGTACCCCAATTCACCCTTTTTTTCTCTTCACAGGTAAGTAAAGAAAGTGTTTGTTCGTGTGTGGCCGTAGCGTTAAAGTAGGGTTGCTTAAAACGCTTAGGCTTGTTTTGTGTTCGCTTCATTTCGGCATTCACACGATGCATGGTGAGTAAGGTAGGTTAGCCCAGGAGGAGCTCACCTCCTGGTTGAGTCAGTGTGGAAATGGTGTGGTATTGTTCTGCCTCCCTTCCCTGCGTGCACATGATGCATTAAAGGGTAGGCCACGCGAATTGCGCACGGTAAACCTTGTTTAGGTTACCCAGGGGCTCTTCGGTACGTTCTTTAAGAGAACCTGAGGAGTCTCTTAACGCTTGCTTGCTTGACAGGGGAGCTGATCACAAATCAGCGTGTTTGCGAACAGTGTATTATAGGTCACACTGAGAAGCGTATAATACGTGGAGTGTGGCTTGGTTCCTCCGGCGCAAACACCCCTTCATTTGCCTCTGTTGTACAGGTGGGAGAGGTTCAGGGTGATTGGTGCACGCAGCAGCTGCCTTCGGCGGCTATCCCAATTTTCTGCCCCAGCAAAACAGGGGCGCTGATCACAAATCAATTGACTGTGCCTCAGCCAGGAGTGGCGAGGGCAGTTCGACTTCATCGACATCCGCGCTGTGCACACAACAAGAGCACCCCTTCCCTCCAAGCCCTAGCAGGGGAAACGCGTTGTGGCGTCCCCTGTTAGGCCACAGTTGCTTAGCAGCGCTGTGTTCTCTTGTCTTCTTCACAGGAGGGTCATTAGGACCCGAGACATCTCCGACAGCAGCACCCAGTAGCGTGTGTAGGGGTTAGGGTCAGCAGGCCTGGCAGGAGTTGAGTGCAAGTGATGAGTGCTCACCCTGCCTTCGAAGGCCGGTGCTGGCGTTAGTGAGTGTAGTGTAGTGGTGTCTCCTGTCCCGGGTGCTTTTCCTCGTGGGCAGGGGAGTGCGTTAGCTTTTGGCCTGTAGCAAAATGGGCGTTTTGTATGCCCTTAGCACACTTGGCCGCCCGTCCCCTCTAGTAGGTAGGGCTTTTGCCGTCTTCCCCCGAGGATAGGCGCCAGCACAGAGATTGGGCGCCATAGGAGTGGTAATAGTACCTGATTGGGACCTTCGGTCCGATGTCAGCGAAGCCCGGTCTCCGGGAGCCACGCCGGGGAGAGAAGTGAGACACCCACAGACATACTTAGCACACATAGGGGTATGGTAAACCCTGTAAGGAAGGGTAGAACCCCATGGGTCTGGACCAGTCAGGGGTCCTAAGTGTGGGCTCGCTTGTCCCCAAGGAGGGAAGACACACCTTGCCGCATAACACCTTGCTTGTCATTCCCCCCTGGTGTAGTAAGCCACCGTTCTTCGTTGGCTCTCCAAGGTCATTACATTAGGGCAGTACCCATGCAAAACATGGTCAACAAGGCATACACTCGCTGGGTGGCTGCAATCCTGATAAGCGGCCACCTGGCTCACGCTGGAAACCATAGGCATGGGTCTGCAGGGCACAGACAGGGTCAGTGCAGTGCTCAGTAAGCAGTAGTCTGTGAAAAAACCAATGGCCTTCGGCCAGAGAGTGGTTGTCACGTGGGGCTAACGGTCCTGTCCTGCGATGCAATGCAGGGCAACTGTGACAACTGCTCTTACACCCATACACAGGCACGTCTGCAGAAGAGTGCTCACTGAAGCTGTCAGTAGACTGACACAGGGAAATTAGTTTCGCTTCTTACGCTGGGACATAGCCTCAGCACGGGTTAGGAGCTGCCCCTCGTTGTTCTCAACGAGGTAAGTGCGGAAGATGGGGTTGATACTCCCATCTGGTTGTATGAAGGCTGACATAGGTTCCCAGGTCGCCTCAGATAACCCATAGCCATCCCACAGGGTGATGAAACTCCAGCCCTGTTTATACTCGTGGCGAGCAATACCTGCAACCACGTAGTAACCATCGACTGCCATTTCATCGGCAGTCATCTCTTCGAGTTCGTCTGCCTCCTCTGGACTGGCAGCGTTCTCTAGGTCTATACGCTCGAACCTCACTGTCGCTGAGGCGCCACTCATCCCAAGACAAGTCGTCAGGGGAGTGATAGTACCTCAACTGTTTAGAAGCACACAGCAGTTCACCACCTAGACGTGGACTGCACCTGACATGGATCCTGGATCCATCTATCCTGATGATACGATAGGGTCCAAAAAAAGGGTCCTGTAGGCAGTTGCGTGGCCAGGAGGGTAGGCGTGAATGGTGTACCAATACAAGGTCACCAACCTTGAAGCTGGCAGGTCGCCGTAGGCGGTTCCGTCGGCTCTGTTCACGATCACAAATGTGTCTCAGGTTAGTACCAGCCTGGTTAGCCAGAGACTGCTTGTGTTCCAGCCAATCTCCCACAGGGCTCTTGAAGTCCTCAGGAAAGGGGGTTTTGAAGAACCAAGCAGGTCGTCCTCCATGGAACAGTTCGTGGGGGGTGAAACCCGTAGAAGAGCTCCGCTGTGAGTTCATGGTCAGCAATGCCCAGGGCACTAGGCGTACCCAGTCCTTGGTGCGCTCCTGTTTCATCAGGATTCTTAAGTTTTGCTCCACCACACGGTTCTGTCTCTCACAGAGAGGGTTAGACGTTCGGGTATAGGGCACACCTGTGGTTACCTCCACGTTGAGGGCATTTAGCACTCGTTTGTACCACCCAGTGTCACTGCGGATGCGTACATCCTCATCAGAGTGCACCTGCTTAGGTGCTCCATAGGGTTCGAACCATTGTTCGACCAACATTTTCACAGTCTGCTCACCTGTGATTTTCTTATTGCAAGGGAACACACGGGTGAAGCGAGATAGACCACAGGTGACCACGAGGCAACTATCATAGCCGCCAAAGCATGGTAAGCCGTGGATGAAATCCACGTAGAGAAGAGAGTTAGCACAATAGCGTATGGGTAAGCTGGAGATCAGGCCCCTATCTCTACTGTCGCTCTGCTTGCTCGCATGACAGCCACAAGCATCCACAATGGTCTGCATACGCGACCTCAATTCAGTCAGGGTTAGACCAGAGTAGAAACACTCACGGAAGAAGTCCACTGAGCGATTAGCGCCAGTGTGACCAGAACTGAGATGGGACCACTGTAGGCACCCATCCAGTCGTGCCTCAGGCACCACAATTCGGTCCTCGTAGAAGAGGTATTGATTGTTTTTATACCACTGGTGCCTGTCAATGACACGGGGTTCGAGACCAGGGCTGAGGGTTCGGATAATTTCTTCATACTCTGACTGATAGTCGGTTAGACTCCAACCCTCCAGGATTCCAGCAGTGCGCATGGACAGGTCAATCTGGACATCCATACGCTGGAAAGCCTCTCTGGCGAGCGCCTCAGAGCTCTCACCAATAAGCGCATCGAAGTTGTTGCGCGATATATAGTCAGACAGTTCATTCTTTATCCCTGGGATATGATGCACTGTCAGCCTGAACTGGCTCAGGTAAGTCCACCACCGTTTTACCTTTGCTTTCTCTGGTGGCGGGCCCTTCTGAAAAGAGTTCACAGGCTCCTGGTCACACAGCCAGACAATACGGTTAGATCCCAGGAGTCGGGATTGTGACGATAGCACCAACATACCGGCCAGGAGTTCCTGGTCATAGGTGCTGTAGTTGGAACGCGCTTGGTTCCATTTCCAATTCCAGTGTCCCAGTGGCACCAGTCGCCACTCACTGGTAGGATAGTCATGTTTCAAAGAACCATCACGGTTCAGTCCAGTAGTACGATAATGGCAGCGGGTTAGTTCAGCGGGGTTAAGCTCCTGCCATTGGTAGATCGTACCACCCCCCCCTACATCACTGGCATCAGTGATCAGGACTATCTCGCCCTCAGGGCGGGGCACTCCCAGGCAGTTGGAGGAGGCAATCTTCTTCTTCAACTCCTGGAAACACTCTTCCTCTCTGGAGGTCCACCTCCAGGGAGTATTTTTCTTGATTAGGTCAGTGAGGGGTGCAGAGGAGTAAGTAAAATTGTGGATGTGACGCCGATAGAAATTACAGGCGCCCACAAAACTCCTCACATTGTGTAGGCCCTTCTTAGGGTCATCGCAGTCTGCATGTCCTGTAGGGGCTGCATCTTAGACGCGGCTGGTTTCCACCAGCCATACCCCACGTCGAAACCCAAATACTCCATCTCCTCTTTCATAAACTCACATTTTTCGAGTTTGATTCGGAGATGGTATTCTTGACAGACAAAGAAAAATTCACGGAGGAGAAGGACATGGTCCTCTTTGGTATTAGTACCCAAACTCACGTCGTCGATGTGAGCCTCCATTTCTGCACCCCGAGAAATCAACTCTTGTACTAGAGGCCTGCGCCTCAGTATGTACAAAATTTTGTTCATAAGCTCCTGGAAGAGCGCTGGGGCATTAGCCACCCCGAAAGGCATAACCTTCCACTTGAAGACACAACCCTTAGGGGTTATAAAGGCCAACAGCTCCTGAGCTGCGGCGGTTAGGTCCACCTGCCAGAAACCAGAGCGTTTGTCCATTTTGGTCTTGTACCTGCATTTGGCAATACGCTCCAGGGTGTTTTCCATGTTAGGAATACTCCCTGAGAGGTTCTGGGTTTTCTTGTTGACCTCACCATAGTCTACAACCAGACGTAGGGCTGTCGACCCTGGTTTGGCAACAAGGAAACAGGGACTGCAGTGATGGCGATAGTCCCCGTGCTTATACTCTTCAACGAGGCCAGCATCAATGCATTCCTGGATCTGGCGCTCGATTTCTTCAACCTGTTCCTGTGGAGCGGGATAGGGACGACGCCTCTGAAGCCGGTTCGGACCCCCGTGGCCATCTTCGGGTCACTTGGGGTGTGTATCTATGTGCCGGCAAGCCGCCATTGGCTGATATCATACTCTCCCATCCACCTGAACTAACCCGCTGTGATAGTGTGATAGGTTTGGCAATTCCGGCTACGAGCGGCCATATTCAGTACCGAGGCGCCGCCAGATGAGATTTATATATCAGAATATCAGGAATCAACAGGGTTTTATTATCATGATGTTTCCGTAATTTTTCAGCCTTTCGTTCTGATGGTCAATGTATCGGCGACCGTCAGTTGGCTCGCGATTTTGCGTTAACCGATTGGTTAACTGTTATTTCCAGATATTTTGGCGGATACTCCGTTGAAGGGTCAGATTTCATCAGCAAAGGGTTCGTTGCTTCCGCAATTTTCTAAATAAGCACTCGAAATTTTAATCTGAATTTTTCGCGATGTCGAAATCGGATTTTCGACTTCGACATCGCCGCACTTGATTTGGACTTCTTCGAGTGGTCATACTCTTTTCCCTATGCCCGAATCAGGTTTCCCTTATACTTGCCACCCATTTGACTTGGAGATATAAGGGAAACAAAAGTGAATCGTGGGACCACTTTGAAGGGCCATATCTACGAGCGAGTGTGAGAAAAGAGGATAAGAAAGGTTGCGTTGCAAGCGCCTTGGTCTCAGCTTACTTTGGAAAGCATCAAACGCCTTTGGTGTGTACACATGCCCGGTGTAGCAAGGGATAATGGTCAAGAGAGTATAAAGTGATATATAACTCTTGGAGCGTGCAACGGAATATTTTAATGCGACTTTCGAGTGTACCGCATGAGTGTTGGGGTTGCATAGATACTTTCCTTGGGTTCCTACGCATTTTTAACGTGAAGTTATGTCCATGGAGGGACATGGCATATCATGGTGGGAGCCACTTTTGAGGGTAGGTTTTCTATGCATGGTATATGTCTTGATATGCTCACGCTAATGTTATATATCTTTGTGTGGCCGAAGAGATGGGGAGCCATACGTGACGAGGGTTTTGCCCATGTCCCAATTGTGGAATTCAAAGCGCTAGACTAAGTCTACCGCATATGTATTGCTCATGGTATGTTTGGGAAAGAGATCCATGAGTGCACTCCCATTTTCATGGGGCATGTAGATATGAGTGGCGAAGGTATCTCCATGCGCCCGATTGGGGATCCAAGTGGCGGAATTGTTCGCAAATGGTTCCAATCATTTGTGTATTGAACCATGAGCGGATATCATGGGTGAGCATAGAGATATACTATCATGACAACTTTGTATTTGGTCATATTTTCATGTTTTTGACCTCAATTTTTGCTCATTTTTGCGTTTTGTGTACTTACCTGGTCGGCAAACAGCAAGAAGCCTATGGAGAGTCGAACCATGGTATGTTGTTCATATGTTGGCATATGCCTTGGGGTTGAACACCACCATATGCCGGATTGCGTACTCCATTTGGCTTGGTGCACGAAGGAACACAAGAATTGGTCTCAAGATCATGGGCTGACTTGGGCAGTGCGTGGCGCCCATATCCGAAGGGGTTTCGAGGGTAAAGTGGGGATGTACATGGGCATTGGCCTTTGGTCTCTATCCTCCATGAATACTAGACTTCGATTCCATGCATGCTTTGAGCCTTCGGATAAGTGGTAGCTTCAATTTTGAGCATATATTTGATATATGGCCAATATGGTGTGAATTGGCAGTTTTTTGGCATGTTATGAGTTCAAACTCATGGGGCATATCTCCAAGCCCATTTGACTCCAAGTCCAACCAAGGTTATGTCAGGGTAGGGCATGGTCCTGAGAGCCACTCTAGGCCATGACACGCCACCTCCCCTATTGGGCTAGGAAATATAGGCTTGGGAGTGAACACATTTTTGGGGTTTGTGTAGTGACTTGTGACATATGGCATTCAGCCATCTCATTTGACCTGGTTCAGGGCAATATGTTGGTGAGTCAAGGGAAGGTCCTGAGTCCAGGGAATGAAGGGTTTATGGCTGTGAATGTGTATGTTTACCTCTTTCCCCAACCTTGCTTTATTTGTGTTCATATGCCAATTTCAGGGCTTTCCTCTTTGGTGCAATTCTTGTACATGCCCGCCACCGTGAGACGATCGGTGTGCTGAACGGAAGCCCGCAGCCCGTATTGGATTGTGAATTGGGCTATTGCTGTATTTGTGGGATCTGGTTGCTGTTCAGGGTTGAAGGAGGATTACATTTTCTATATTTTTGGATTTTGGACCTTGGACTTTGAGGATTTTGAGAAATGCAATCGTTGATCCGGAGTAAATCAGCAGGGGTAACAGGCGGAAGGGGCACAGCAGGGGCCGGTCCTGGTAGGGAGCTTCTTTATGGTAGCAGAGGCTTACCTGCTGCCCCTACCAACCGCCGACCCGGGGACTTGGGCCCTTATGAGCCCTGCCCAAGTACGCCCCGGGTGCGTATTTTGGACTCGGTGGAGACCACGCCGGAGATTGGAGCCATAGAAGGACCAAGACGTTCAAGAGTATGGCGAACTCCGGAAGTTGAAGCCCGAAGAGAAGAACGACATTCGGGAAGAGGAGGACGTGACATGGAGGACCTGGTCTCCATGTGTGAGCGTCGCTGCCGAAAGGCATGCAACCTCCGCTCCGCCGCGGAGGACTCTGATGAGGCTTGCCATTCAGGCAGCAGTGGAGGACGGGCCCAGCGCTACCGGAAGCGCGGGTCACCCAAGTCCGCGGCAAGGGACGCCGGGGCTATGGACACGGACCCCAGCCCGGTCAGGCTGTGGGAATCCGAGGGGCACTCTGAGGGCTATCGGACAGCCTACGAGCCACCTTCGGAGTCGGAGACGCCCGCGCCGATCGCCAGGGCGCATACGGCCCCCGAGCCCGCCCTGCAGCACGACGCCGAGGGCTTGGAGAGGCCAGCCAGGGCCCGGACGGCACCTGTGCCCCGGCACACGGGACCAGAGACGGACGCCATAGGCGATACGCCCATGGGCGACGAGTCCGAGGTGCCGGGAACCGCGGGATGTGCTGAATCCGGTGGAAAGCACGCTGCGTGCCATTGCGAGCACGTGTCCTTCCTCATGGGCAAGTACCCGAAGATGGGGATGGACGCCATCGTGCATCGTCTTGACCGCCTGGACAACGCCAAGGACGGTCTAGAGGAGGACGTCGCGGGGATCCTGGACGACCAGTCGGCCGCGGAGAAAGACATGGAGGAGCTGCGAGCGGAACGGGACCGGTACCGGGAGAATCTGGAGCTGGCCCTGGAGAAGCAGCAGCGAGTGGTGGATAGCCTCCTCCACCTGGTGGAGGACATGTCGGGACGCCTGAAAAGGCTGGAGGAGCTACAGCCCCTCGCCTCGGGTCCAGAGCTCCCGGCAAAGCCGGCCGCGGTAGAGCTGGTGGAGCGGGTTAAGACCCTCAGGAGCGCCATGGAGAAACCCATGGGCGGTCCTGCAGAGGCACCATACGCGCCTCCGCGTGTTGACCCGGGTGCGCTGCCGTTTGTTCCCATGTTCAGCGAATCCACAATGCTCGGGGAACACACGGCACCGGCTGGGTCCATGAAGGAAGGGCACGTTACCACGGACCCGAGGAGCCTGACGGTACAGATGTCCCATGCCGCCCAGGATGTACCGATCACGACGAATATGGTAGTTTATGCGGAAGAGAAGATCGAGAACCACACCATGCAGGGGCGAACCATGGGAAGCGCCGACGGACATGGTCGAGGTCATCAGGGCGGAAACCTGTGGGCGAAGGACCCCAATACGGGGATATGGACGGCCGATGGAGCAAATCCTTCCCGCATTCCAAACCCCATGGGTTCAGGCCCAACTGGACCGCACTCCATGGAGGAGAGGGATGTACGGGGAGTGTACTCACACCCCCCGGCCACAGGTGGTATCCGTCTCCATGGAGTGGTGGCTGGAGATGTCGGAGACGCCATCAGGATTGACGACCTCAGGGGAATTAAAATCCCCTATTACGACGGGAACCCGTCCAACCTGGATGACTTCATCCTGGACTGGGAGGACTTCGCCGAGGAGGTCGTCGGCGAGATGCGGGGAGCGCCGCGGGACAAGTGGGTATGCCGGACATTCCCACAGCGGCTGGCGCAGGACCTGAAGGAGGAGCTGCGGGATCAGATCCGGGAAGGACTGATCCGTACAGAGCAGGCCTGCCTCCAGTGGTTGGAGGATGAGGAGCGGGTGGACGCTCCGAATCAGAAGCTGGAGGACCTGTGGTCCATCCCACTGCCGCTGGACCGCGGTGAGTTGCGGGTCCGGGAGTGGAACCGGTATCTGCGGAAGTACCGCAGATGCTTCAAGCTGGTGGAGGACTGGAACGAGGCCAGCGAGATCCGCCACCTCCTGAAGGACGTCCTCCCCGGCAACTGGTAGAGGAGAGTGGAGGACGAGGAGAAGAAGCGCGCCAAGAAGCGGGTGGCGGTGAGGATCATGGCGGCGGAGGATACCCATGCGGGTATCATGGAGTTCTTCAGGAGGAACCTGGGCAAACCCAACCGGATGTTGGGACTGAAGAACGCCGTGTATGTGGAGGTGTTTGGAGACTCCATGGGGCAAAGGTTGCTGCGCCTCAACAACGTGGAGTGGAGGCGCGGGGAGCCGCTGAGGATGCAAGTCATCTTCGCCCGCATGAGCCTTGACGAGATCGTGAAGTACATCACGGTGGAGTTGAAGCTCAATGCGAAGAACGAGGCCCACGTGCAGGATCGACATGGTCATGGACAACGAGGCCACCGAGAAGACTGCCATCATCGGGAGATCCAGGAGGACACGGCCAACTCCGCGGAGGATGGTAGTGGAAGTGGCCAGAACCACTGGACCGGGTCCCGGGAGGATGACGAGGAGGCCCAGTTCTTCGCGTTTGTGGCGCACAACGTGAAGAACCATGGGCAGGATCGGTCCAGATGGAGCCAGCTGGGACCCAGGAACAGCAGAGAGCCAAGGAGGATCGGGAACCCACCGCTCTCGTTCCGAGAGTACAGGTCTCAGCACGACGGGTGCTGGGTCTGTTATGGCAAGGGAAACAACCATGCACACGACCACCGTCAGTGCAAGGTGTATGAGGCGGACAAGAAGGCCTATTTCGCCGCTCACCCCGAGAAGAAGCCCAAGGAGCAGCGGATTTCCGATTGGAAGGCGAAGGGCGGAGACGGGGGAAAAGGCCAAGGCAAAGGCCAAGGAAAAGGCGGAGGAAGAGGCTATGGTGGTGGACCTGGCCAAGACCGACGAGTGAGGTCGATCGAGGAAGTTGCTGAGAACATGTTGAGGTCATTGGAGGAACTCAAGGCCCAGCAACGTGGTGGACAAAGTCCTGGCGGATCGCAGCCGGAAGGGGCTGCGGGAAGCCAAGTCTAGAGGAGCCCCCACGGGAGTGGGACCTCGGAGGTCTCTCCTCCGAAAATCCGTGGAATCCCTGAGAAAGCGAAGGCACATCGGGTGCCGAAGAAGGCTCCAGAAGAGCCAAAACCACTGAGTTTTGCCACTCCCAACCCCTGGAGCGCCCTGCCAAGGGAAGTACATGTGGGTATGAGACATGGCAAGAAGGAAGGAGCGACCACGGAGAGCCCCGTGGACGGGCAAGATCAACCCAAGATCTACACCATCCGCGACCATACCCTTGAAGTCCTGATACACCCGGACGTGCTAGAGTTGCATGCCGTGACAGTCGTCCATACACCTCATGGCGACGAGCGGCAGTTGCACTTGAAAGTGCGAGTACGGTGCGGACGAGAGGAGAAGGTGGTGGATGTGTTGGTGGATACGGGTGCCCAGGTGAGCCTGGTCCGGAGAGGGTTGTTCAAGGAGGAACTCCTGCAGCCCAGCCGGAGACCGGTCCGCCTGAAGGTCGCCAACGGAGAGATTATGGGTGGCGGCACCCATGAGGCCACCATCAGTATGGAATTCTGGGAGCATGAGCGCTTGAACCGCCCTGATCAGGCGAAGAGAAGCACTCTATCCGGGAACTTCTATGTGGCCGACATTACAGATTGGGATATGATCATGGGGTATGACTTCATGGTGGCAAACGCCATTGGAGCCCTTCCCCATCGTGCAACGCTGGTCCGGGAGGATGATGAATGCCTCACATGGCTGTCCACGGACTATGCATGCGGATCATCCCAATGGAATGCTGAGGAAGAGGATCGGATCGTCCAAGCGGTGCAAGCTGTGGGTGCCAAGTCCAGAGGAGACAGCCGAGTTCAGCTCACGGAGTATGGAATGGCGCCACAGGTGTATGACAGGATGATCCAGACGCTGGGAGCCGAAGCGCCCGAGACGGACGTCTTCGCTTCCCGGGATGCCCCGCTTCTGCGGAAGTGTAGGAGGCATTGGCATCGAGGAGACTCAGCCTGGCACAGGCATTGGGGTTTGAAGGAGTGGGGGCCCATGTATGGGCATGGCTCCCTGGACAATACCAGACGTACGGTGGAGAAGATCATCGCGGATAGGGCGAAGGGGATCCTGGTCATAACCGGCATAGGATCCGACCCATGTCCGCTGGAGGGTCTGAAGTCGACGCTGGACTCCATCACCCTGAACGAGATGTCATTCGGGCCAGAGGAGGAGTTGTTCATCGACGCCAAGGGTGTATCAATGCCCTCCCCAGGTCAAGCGTGGGATACCAAGGCTTTCCTGGTGGATGGGGCGCAAGCCCAGCCCACGGGTGATGAAGCATTCATCCGTAGGGTGGAGGCGGTGCCCATGAAGGTCATGTTTGAGCCCAACGAGGGGACAGATCAGCCTATTGATGGCATTGACGTCCTGTCCCACGCCGAGATCGACGATGTCGTCAACTACATGCGGATGGGGATGCACGACCGTGTGGCAGCCAAGAAGAGGCGGGCCATGGTCACATCTCCGCATTGGTGGGATGACAAGATGTTGGTCACCGGCAAGTACGAGAAGGACGAGTTCGTGGCGAGGGTCATGGATCACATCGCGGACCAATACGATGGTCCGGTTGGGTCGGACCCACCAACATGGGATTTTCCAAGAATGGGTGCCGATAGCGACAGTAACCAGCCCGATGCCGCAAATTTCCGAAGATTATCGGTGGGAAGAGCTCCCCACGACGATGAAGACGTCATATCGGACGAGGAGAAGTCGGAATCGGACCCAGAAGAGGCCTATACCGCAGTGCGGTCGGTTGTATCTATACAGAAGCAAGCGGCTGAAGAGGCCCAGAAGAACACGAAGGTCGCCGAGCTGAAGGAGAGGCTGATCAAGGCCTATCCGCGGCTATTCAGTGGCGTCGCCAACAAGAACCCTCCAGATCGTGGGAGGTTTGGTACAGCGAAGATCAAGCTGAAGCAGAACCCGAAGATCTATCGTCATCGGGAGTACCAACTTCAGGGCGATCGGGCCGAGGCCATGAAGAAGCTGTTGGCCGAGTTCATTGAGCGGGGATGGATCGAACCCTCCGACAGTGAGTGGGCCAGCCCAGCCTTCATCGTGCCCAAGAAGGAGAAGGGCGAGTGGAGGTTGGTGGTTGATTACAGAGGTTTGAACGAGCAGACCGAGCACGACTCGTACTCGCTTCCCCTGATCGACTCCATCCTCCAAAAGCAACAGAAAAAGCGGATTTTCACGGTGTTGGACCTGAAACACGGTTACCACCAGATGCCGCTACACCCGGACTCCAGGCCCTGCACAGCGATGTCGACGCCGCTGGGGCCCATGCAGTGGAAAGTGGTGCCTATGGGTGCCAAGAATGGCAACGCCGTTTTCCAGCGCATGATGGAGGACCTACTCGGTCCTGTCCCGGACTGTGCCGATCCCTTCGTGGATGACATCATCATCGGGTCCGGCACGGAGAACATGACTGAGGACGAGCTCATCGACGCGCATGAGAAGGATCTGCGCCGAGTGCTCAGCGAGTTGCACAAGCACAACATGGTGTGCAAGCCCACCAAAGCCTCACTCTTCGTGAAGGAAGTGGAGTTCGGGGGTCACGTGGTTGGTCACGGGCAACGCCGTCCCATGCCTGGGAAGCTGGCGTCCCTGCACCACTGGGAGAAGCCCCAGACCATCAGCGAACTCCGGTCCTTCATGGGGTTCTGCAATTACTATTCGGGCTATGTCCGGATGTATGCAGAACTATCGGGGCCGCTGCACAAGATGCTGCAGGTGGGGAAGTTCGATGGCCGGAAGGGGAGCAAGAAGAAGCTTGCCTGGACCCCTGAGGCTGAAGATGCGTTCAACCGCCTGAAGGAGCGACTCCTGGGGCAGTTGGGGCTATTCCTGGTGGACCCGGACAAGGGATTCGTGCTACGGACAGACGCCTCGGACTATGCCGTGGGGGCAGTCCTCGAGCAAGTCCGGGACGACGGGACTCATGTTCCCGTGGCGTTTTGGAGCAGGATCCTGGCCGAGGGCCAACGCCGAACGTGGACCGCGAGGGAGAAGGAGACATACGCCATTGTATGTGCGCTCAGGAAGTGGTCTGGCCACATCGGACTGCAGCCGGTGGTGGTCTGCACGGACCACCAGTCCCTACAGAGCTGGCACAAGGAGCATGTCGACACCCCCTCAGGACCAGCGGCTAGGAGGGCCCGATGGCACGAGACGTTCGCCAAGTTCGACCTCAGCGTCGTGTACGTCCCGGGGAAGGACAACACTGTGGCAGATTGCCTCAGTCGCTGGGCCTACCCCGCGGGCAAGGCGTGGATGGACATATCCAGCCATGGCGACGCCGAGGAGACTGAGGAGGCCAAGCGCATCATCGAGATGGAGAAGGCCATGGAGCAAGAGGGGGTTAAGTGCTTTGTTGTGATGGCAAACCGTACGGACCTGGCCAAGTTCCGGGGTGCCCGCGTCCAAGCTATTCGAGAGGAAACCCTCGAGCAATGGATGGTGGCCCCTGTAGAGCTAGTCAGGTCAGTGCTCACAGAGGACTGGTCGGATGACTACGCGGCATCCGAGCACTGGAGCAAGTACTGGAACGCCGTGAGCGCCCCGTCGGACGACGAATGGCCTGAGGGCTTGACCGAGGTTGGAGACAAGTTGTTCCTCAAGGACAAGCTGCTGGTGCCTGAGAACCGAGTGGAGGAGCTCATTGACCATTGGCACAACGCCCAGCCCATGCACCCTGGCCGAGACAAGATGCAGCAGGACCTGGAGTGGCGTTTCAAGTTCCCTCCGGGGTACTACGCCATCCTGGATAGGTACTGCAGCGACGGTGCCGTGTGTCGGGCCACGAAGAGCCCTAACCACTCCACAGCGGGCAACCCGGTGTATACGGCTATACCGGAGGCCCCTATGCGGTCCGTGGCCATGGATGTGTTCGCCATGCCTGAAGTCACCGTGGACGGAGAGACCTACGACTGCGTCATCCTGGCGGTGGATAGGCACAGTGGGTATATCGTGGCGGTCCCTGGCAAGAAGTCCAAGAAGAAGGACAAGAAGGACAAGCATGGAGTGGGGCTGCAGGCCAAGACCGTCGCTAACGCCATGATCAGGCATTGGCTGACAATTTTCGATGTCCCAGCTGTCATCTGCAGCGATCGGGGCAGTCAATTTGTGGGGACGTGGTTCAAGACGATGTGCAAGCACATGGGGATTCGGCACGCCAAGACCGTGGCATACCACAGCCGGTCGAACGGCCGGGCTGAGGTGGCCGGGCGGCAGATGTTCGAGAAGTTCCGCCAGCTGCACATCGACGAACCGGGCCGGAATTGGTACAATTCGCTGTGGAGGGTACTCCAAGCGTATCACGACCTTCCGGGGCCCACTGGACTGTCGCCCCATCGCATCCTGTTCCTACGGGATCGAGTGTCACGCACTCTCCCGTGGTTGAACCATGGCAAGGTGGCCCGGGATGCGAACGCCATGATGGCTGAGGCGGACGACACGGCGGCCAAGGTGTGCAAGGCACTTCTGGACGAGCATGACAAGAGGGCCAAGTATTTCAAGCAAGGAAAGGTCCAGAAGTATGCTCTCCAAGACACCGTGTGGGTGGAGCGGCACCACAAGGATGTCCTGTCCAGGCATCGGCAGGCATCTTGGTATGTGCCGGGGGTAATCGTGCGGAAGGTCGGGCAGGACGTGTATGCGGTTCGTGTGGGGGATAACAAGATCCTGGACCGCGACCATACCCAGCTTCGTCCTCGAGCACCAGACCCCAGCGGACGTCCCGTCACCTTCGAGTTCACGGCCGGCGATGTGGACTCCGACGACGAGGGTGAGGACGACGACTTCACCGCCGAGAGAATCCTGGCGGACAAGCCGGACCCGGGGACGCCTGGGGGGAGGCTTTATAAAGTCCGTTGGAAGGGATTCGCCGCATCCAGGGATTCGTGGGAACCTCCAAGCAGTTTTGTGCCGAGGTACACCACGGTCTGGATGGACTACCTGAAGAAAAAGAATATTTCTTTGGATGTCAAGGACGTGTTGGTCCATTTGGTTGCTGCAGTAGCACTGTAATGGATTCCCCTTGGCATTTTGTTTGTTTCTGTGCTTGGGGAGACGGGTGAGGGCGTTCATCCGGGGATTTTTCGGCCTTGATTGGCCATATACCCCCTTCACTCGATCTCCACATATATATTTCATTGTGGTATACTTATCTAGGTCGACCGACGACGTTTCTTTATCTTTGATCCCCTTGGTCCTTGTTGTAGATCAAGAGGAGACCGGACATGGCGTAGGGCGCTGAGTATCAGTGTCCTCACCCCTCCCTTGGGGCATGGGGGACGCCTACGACGTGTGTGGGGCCTCCATGTGTCCTTGGGACATGGAGGGGGGGTTGGAGCCCATTGGGGTCCTCCCGTCCTCTCTTCAATGACTTCCGAGCGGTAACAACGCTCTGAGAAGGGGGGTGAAGCCGGTTCGGACCCCCGTGGCCATCTTGGGGTCACTTGGGGTGTGTATCTATGTGCGGCAAGCCGCCATTGGCTGATATCATACTCTCCCATCCACCTGAACTAACCCGATGTGATAGTGTGATAGGTTTGGAGATTCCGGCTACGAGCGGCCATATTCAATACCGAGGCGCCGCCAGCTGAGATTTATATATCAGAATATCAGGAATCAACAGGGTTTTATTATCATGATGTTTCCGTAATTTTTCAGCCTTTCGTTCTGATGGTCAATGTATCGGCGACCGTCAGTTGGCTCGCGATTTTGCGTCAACCGATTGGTTAACTGTTATTTCCAGATATTTTGGCGGATACTCCGTTGAAGGGTCAGATTTCATCAGCAAAGGGTTCGTTGCTTCCGCAATTTTCTAAATAAGCACTCGAAATTTTAATCTGAATTTTTCGCGATGTCGAAATCGGATTTTCGACTTCGACATCGCCGCACTTGATTTGGACTTCTTCGAGTGGTCATACTCTTTTCCCTATGCCCGAATCAGGTTTCCCTTATACTTGCCACCCATTTGACTTGGAGATATAAGGGAAACAAAAGTGAATCGTGGGACCACTTTGAAGGGCCATATCTACGAGCGAGTGTGAGGAAAGAGGATAAGAAAGGTTGCGTTGCAAGCGCCTTGGTCTCAGCTTACTTTGGGAAGCATCAAACGCCTTTGGTGTGTACACATGCCCGGTGTAGCAAGGGATAATGGTCAAGAGAGTATAAATTGATATATAACTCTTGGACCGTGCAACCGAATATTTTAATGCGACTTTCGAGTGTACCGCATGAGTGTTGGGGTTGCATAGATACTTTTCTTGGGTTCCTACGCATTTTTAACGTGAAGTTCTGTCCATGGAGGGACATGGCATATCATGGTGGGAGCCACTTTTGAGGGTAGGTTTTATATGCATGGTATATGTCTTGATATGCTCACGCTAATGTTATATATCTTCGTGTGGCCGAAGAGATGGGGAGCCATACGTGACGAGGGTGTTGCCCATGTCCCAATTGTGGAATTCAAAGCGCTAGACTAAGTCTACCGCATATGTATTGCTCATGGTATGTTTGGGAAAGAGATCCATGAGTGCACTCCCATTTTCATGGGGCATGTAGATATGAGTGGCGAAGGTATCTCCATGCGCCCGATTGGGGATCCAAGTGGGGGAATTGTTCGCAAATGGTTCCAATCATTTGTGTATTGAACCATGAGCGGATATCATGGGTGAGCATAGAGATATACTATCATGACAACTTTGTATTTGGTCATATTTTCATGTTTTTGACCTCAATTTTTGCTCATTTTTGCGTTTTGTGTACTTACCTTGTCGGCAAACAGCAAGAAGCCTATGGAGAGTCAAACCATGGTATGTTCTTCATATGTTGGCATATGCTTTGGAGTTGAACACCACCATATGCCGGATCCAGTACTCCATTTGGCTTGGTGCACGAAGGATCACAAGAATTGGTCTCAAGATCATGGGCTGACTTGGGCAGTGCGTGGCGCCCATATCCGAAGGGGTTTCGAGGGTAAAGTGGGGATGTACATGGGCATTGGCCTTTGGTCTCTATCCTCCATGAATACTAGACTTCGATTCCATGCATGCTTTGAGCCTTCGGATAAGTGGTAACTTCAATTTTGAGCATATATTTGATATATGGCCAATATGGTGTGAATTGGCAGTTTTTTGGCATGTTATGAGTTCAAACTCATGGGGCATATCTCCAAGCCCATTCGACTCCAAGTCCAACCAAGGTTATGTCAGGGTGGGGCATCGTCCTGAGAGCCACTCTAGGCCATGACACGCCACCTCCCCTATTGGGCTAGGAAATATAGGCTTGGGAGTGAACACATTTTTGGGGTTTGTGTAGTGACTTGTGACATATGGCATTCAGCCATCTCATTTGACCTGGTTCAGGGCAATATGTTGGTGAGTCAAGGGAAGGTCTTGAGTCCAGGGAATGAAGGGTTTATGGCTGTGAATGTGTATGTTTACCTCTTTCCCCAACCTTGCTTTATTTGTGTTCATATGCCAATTTCAGGGCTTTCCTCTTTGGTGCAATTCTTGTACATGCCCGCCACCGTGAGACGATCGGTGTGCTGAACGGAAGCCCGCAGCCCGTATTGGATTGTGAATTGGGCTATTGCTGTATTTGTGGGATCTGGTTGCTGTTCAGGGTTGAAGGAGGATTACATTTTCTATATTTTTGGATTTTGGACCTTGGACCTTGAGGATTTTGAGAAATGTAATCGTTGATCCGGAGTAAATCAGCAGGGGTAACAGGCGGAAGGGGCACAGCGGGGGCCGGTCCTGGTAGGGACCTTCTTTACCTCACTCGCGTCTTTTCAAATTCTGGTTTCAATTTCAGGTCCATCTGGACCAGTTTTTTACAAGAAAGGGGAGGCGGCAAGGCGCCGAACACCTCCTCATAGGTTATAAGCAGTTTCTTCAGGCGGGGGTCAAGGTTAAGACTCTCGAGTTTCTGAAGGAAATCCTCCTCAGCATGGAGGTTGCTTTTTCCATGTTCTTTCTTTTTCTGTCGATCAGCAGTTTCGGCAGGTACAGAACCATCGTCCCACTCAGGGGGACATTGTTGCCCATAGTGCAGAGAATACACTAGGGGTATCTCAGGATCAGGCAGCGTATAGGACTCATCGTCCTCCTCAGACCAGATGGAGGATTTCCAGGTCTGTCTGAGGTATTGCAGCCGCTCTTGGCGCTCGATACCTTCGGCCTTCAGGTACAACAGCCGCCGGAGTTCTTGAGTGTCATGCTCAGACAAGGGCATGTTATTAGCAGCAGGCCGCGCCAGAGCATCAGCACTCCGGGCCACGGGTTCACCTGTGTGCATAGGCTGCATCTGTAGCACTGGCTTCCCAACAGGGGAAGCGGGTTCAGAGGTTGACTCTAGATCTACCTCCTCTAGCAACAGCTGGGCTAGGAAGGCACTATGTTTTAGGTCAACACAGCTGGGATCAACAGAAGGAATATTGCTGGCGATCTCAGACAGTTGGTCGTCAGCATCCTCTTTTACAGCTGCAGGTTCCAGATAGTCATCGGGAGACTCACACCATGTAAGTGTGGCAGATAGGTGCGCAGGAGATCGATTTTTGAGATCATAAAGGGTCAGGCCACGATTTTCGGCCATGACCTCTTTCAGTAGCACCTGGTCTAGGTCACACGGGGGTACAGGATTGAGAGATCCATCGACGATGGACAGGAAACTGGCCCACTCAGGGGCCTGCATAGCTCTGTCTGAGTCCTCAGGCACATAGATGGGGCCGTCGGGGAGTTGCACTCTTCCCACGGTCATTCGATCTAGCATACGGCGCCAGTAAGCATGTTCACCAGAGCAGCCCCAGTCAGGGGTGCACACAACAACCCTTCCTCCCTCATAAGCGATTTTGGTTAGAACCTTCGCGAGCAGGGAGAAGGGAGGGTTAGCATACGCTAGGCCCATTGCTTTCCAGAAGAAACGGAAAGCATTGTTCAGTTGTTTCGAGCAGTACAACTGCATGACGTGCTGTTGTTGGCTCGCAAACAATTCCACCTGGATCTCATCCAGGTTTACCTGAAGGGCCGCCAGTCCATTTTCAAGAACGTGACGGGCCAATTGGTAGTTTTCAGTACGATAGTTAGTCTTGGATGCGTAGCGCAGCCCACACTCTTTTCGTCCTGACAGCTCCAAAGGTACGGAGAATAGCCCACTGCCAAAGTCGCAGTGCAAAGAATAGGGGCGCCGGAGGGACAGCATTTTTACCTGGGGGTTTCTTCGTAGGAAGTCGGTGCCAATGACGATGTCAAAGGCGTCGGTGTCCAGCACTCTGCAGTGTTGGGTAACGGTTTCGTTGCCCAGACATATAGTCACATCGACCCCCCCCAAGGAATGGATGGTACGCCCATCCCCTACTCTTATGGCCACGGTCTTAGTTTTCTTGAAAGTCTTTAGCAGGCGCCGGGCCACTATGGAAAGTGTTGCACCGGTGTCAAGCACCGCTCGAAAAACCTGATCCCCGATTTTCAGGAGGATCCAGAAAACCAAGTCCTCCTCTTCGGAGCCGCCCCCCTACTCCTCATCAGGGAACTTAACATCCACCCCTGCAGCAATGAGGGACTTGGCCATCCAGGCCAAGCGCCTCTTCTTGGAAATATTCCCCTCAGGGGTAGCGTTATCCCCTTGGAGGCGCTTCTTGGGGTCACCTGCGGCAGGAGCGGGTGTAGCAGCAGGAGTGGGTGTAGCAACGGGCGCTGATGAGCGCCTCTGGGGGTTAAGGTGTCCATTTTTGCCACCCCCCTTGCCACCTCCTTTACCACCTTTATCCCCATTCGGGGGATTTCTGGCAGGCGTTTGGGTCTTCTGGCGTTCCGCCTCCTGACGCTTGAGTTTGTCACTCTCGCGTTTCCTAATGTGGCATTCGTCCTTGTAGTGACGACGTTTGCCACAGTAACCACAGGTGATGGTACACCTGAAATGGTCCTGATGGGTCACAGGTTTCCCATCTTTGGTATACTGCTGACGTTTCATCTGCAGCATACAGCCACTGCGGAGATCGCAGTCAGAGGCATGACAAGGTCCCCATTTGTCATTGGCAGGTTTGCAGTAGAACAGGGGGGGTGTACCTGCATCAGGTTTAACCTCATTCATGGCACGTAGGTTACCCCTCCCTTTACCACCTCCCTGCTTGGTGTTAGTGGGATTTTTATGCCCTTTCCCTTCGCCACGTTCGGGGGTAGGGGTACCACATCGACCCAAATGCTTCTCGAGGAATTTCTCCATGTGGGAGTTATTCTCTCTCTCAAGAGCTAGCTCAATCAAGAGATCCACCAGTGCATCGTACGAGTGGGTCCTGCTCTTCCTCTCAGAGGTGGAGCGGCAATCATCCCACGTACGTTGAGGGATCTTACTCATGAGCCACAGGTGGGGCTCAGTGGCTCTGTAGGAGCGCACGTTCATCCTCGAAAACAAGTACTCCAAGTCGCACACATATTCAGAAATTCGCGTAGCGGATGGAAACTCAGGGAGCATAGGTAGCTCCTCGATCTGTGTGCGTACGCTGAGGTCAGTCTCATAGACTGGGAATGTTTTCTCCAACCTCAGGAGTACCTCTGCCCAGGTAGAACAGGTTTTCACAATCTGTTTCACCTGTTTTTGCAAAAATTTCTTTTTGCATAAGCGTTTCAGCAGTGAGCATTTGGTGGCCACATCCACATGGGATTGGCCAGTCAACAAAAGGAACTCTGCAAATTCTTCTGCCCGTTAGGGCAGATTTTTGGGGTCGAACTCCGGCAGTTCCAGCTGGATGTTCGCCTGGGCAATAGGTCTGCCCGTCTTCCCACCCCCCGGAGTTAGGCCTAAAGGCGACACGCCGGCAAGAGGTGCCAGGGCTGACAGCCCTCTTTTCTCAATCTCTGTGACAGGCACGTCCTGTAGTTCTGCCATGGGCACAGTCCTGGCACGGGGGTGAAAGGGGCTGGGGCAGGTGACCTTAGGCAACAGCCTTGAGACCCTTGATCTCTTAAGATCTTCGACCAGGGTACTCAGTCCTGGAGAGAGAGAGGGCAACTCTGGCTTGGGTAAGGGTTCTGCAATACCCAATTTAGCCTTAATGGCCTCCGATAGGGCCGTCACATCTGGATCTTCTGATCCGGACAGGAGTTTGCCCAACAGCTCGGCCGTATGATCCAGGGCACCGTAGGTAGGCCTTGGATGATGTTGTTCCACAACTCGAGTCGGGCCCACTTCGGGAGCCCTTGGGGTTGGACAACATGCTCTTGGATACTCAGGTCTTGGTCGTCTTGGCAGGGATGCAGTCTCGGCTCTGTCGGACGGCGGGCCAGAGTGCGTGTAGGACCCTAGGTCTGTACGTGGTCTGGATCCATGTACTGCCAATGGCTCCTCTCCATCTTCTCCACGAATGGATTTGTAGTACTCCTCCTTGAGGATGTATTCATCCATTTTCTTCCTCAGTTCTTCATACTCCTCAGGACCTTCAATCGCTGTTGAGGATGAAGCCGGACAATTGAATCTGGATACTGAGGCTGCTACACGTCTGTGGAGATGACTGAAGCTGTCTCCACCGTGGGCCGCTAAGGCCTCGGTGGTAAGGCTTTTATTTTCTTCCGCCCTTCTGCGTTCTGGATCTCCTTGGGACCCAGATGCGCGACTGAGATGTTGTGGAGCTGGGTAAGGTGGTTCACTCATTGGGTGGGCCATGCTGCCCATTTGCACTTGGACAGTTCTGATGGGCCAGGTCCTGACGCTTGGCGTGGACATGATGAACTTGTTGTTGAGCTTTATGTGCTGCACTTCTTCTCAGGGTCGGTTCAAAAGGTCACAAGGGACTGCCTCTGCTACCAAAAAGATGTCCTTGATTTATGCCCTAGATATTTTGATGAAATCCTGCAGGTTTAGTAGTTGAAAACCCAAACCAAAGCAGCAAGTAGAGCAAGAACAGGATGTGGATCGAATCAATGATTGTTTTTGGAATCCAGTGTAACACAGAAGGGCTGCAGATAGACAAAGCAGGTTTATACACAAAGATTCAATCACAAATGGATACTACAAAAGATTCTATATGAAAATTGGTCTGACTCTTGCCTCAGAGGTTGCAATAGGCACTTCATGTGCACTCTTTTGGGTGAAATGGTGCTGGTTAGGAATGTGGGGCATAGATATCAGGACCACACAGAAAATGACTTGGCCAAGCAACTAAATTCAGAAACAGTTACAAAGTAGGACCACAATAAATGGTAGAAACAATTGAGTATAGGGGTCTTGGGGTGGGAGACCACTAGACTTAACCTCCAAGGCCTAAAGCATGAAATGCCTATTTTATTTCGGTATATCCTCCATGAAGGAAGGTACCTCCGCTCAGTTGAGTGGTAGGGGTGAACTTCATGGGGGGCTAGGGTCACAACCCTAGTTACTTTGAGAAGGTGTACTTTAGGCATCCAAAAAGAGATGAAACACTTAGGTTTGTCTTAGCATCAACAAAAGGGTTTTAAGGGGGGCTGGCCTGGATCAAGCCCTCCAAGAAAGACATGGCAGTGACTTTTTCTTACTGGTAACCTAAACAAGGTTTACCGTGCGCAATTCACGTGGCCTACCCTTTAATGCATCATGTGCACGCAGGGAAGGGAGGCAGACCAATTCCACACTGACTCAACCAGGAGATGAGCTCCTCCTGGGCTAACCTACCTTACTCACCATGCATCGTGTGAATGCCGAAATGAAGCGAACACAAAACAAGCCTAAGCGTTTTAAGCAACCCTACTTTAACGCTACGGCCACACACGAACAAACACTTTCTTTACTTACCTGTGAAGAGAAAACAAGGGTGAATTGGGGTACAGGGAAAGCGTCACAGCGTGTGGATGCCTCAATTAGGCACATGCATCGCGAGCACAGCGCATATTCTAACCCTACGTGCGCGCTGCGCGCTCGATTCGCATCGAGTAAGAAAAAGTCACTGCCATGTCTTTCTTGGAGGGCTTGATCCAGGCTAAGCCCCCCTTAAAACCCTTTGTTGATGCTAAGACAAACTTAAGTGTTTTTATCTCTCTTTGGTTGCCTAAAGTACACTTTCTCAAAGTAACTAGGGTTGTGGCCCTAGCCCCCCCATGAAGTTCACCCCTACCACTCAACTGAGCGGAGGTACCTTCCTTCATGGAGGACATACCAAAATAAATCAGGCATTTCATGCTTGTTAGCCTTGGAGGTTAAGCCTAGTGGTCTCCCACCCCAAGTCCCCTATACTCAATTGTTTCTACCACTTATTGTGGTCCTACTTTGTAACTGTTTCTGAATTCAGTTGCTTGGCCAAGTCATTTTCTGTGTGGTCCTGACATCCATGCCCCTCAGTCCTAACCAGCACCATTTCACCCAAAAGAGTGCACATGAAGTGCCTATTGCAACCTCTGAGGCAAGAGTCAGACCAATTTTCATATAAAACCTTTTGTGTTATCCATTTGTGATTGAATCTATGTGCATAAACCTGCTTTGTCTATCTGCAGCCCTTCTGTGTTACACTGGATTCCAAAACCAATCATTGATTCGATCCACATCCTGTCCTTGCTCTACTTGCTGCTTTGTTTGGGGTTTTCAACTACAAAACCTGCAGGACTACATCAAAATATCTAGGGCATAATTCAAGGACATCTTTCCGGTAGCAGAGACAGTCCCTTGTGACCTTTTGAACCGACCCTGAGAAGAAGTGCAGAACAAAAGCTCAACAACAAGTTCATCATGTCCACGCCAAGCGTCAGGACCTGGCCCATCAGAACTGTCCAAGTACAAATGGGCAGCATGGCCCACCCAATTAGTGAACCACCTCACCGAGCTCCACATCATCTCAGTGGCGCATCTGGGTCCCAAGGAGATCCAGAACGCAGAAGGGCGGAAGAGAATAAAGGCCTTACCACCGAGGCCTTAGCAGCACACGGTGGAGACAGCTTCAGTCACCTCCACAGACGTGTGGCTGCTTCAGTATCAAGATCAAATTGTCCAGCTTCATCCTCAACTGCCATTGAAGGACCTGAGGAGTATGAGGAGCTGAAGCAGAAGATGGATGAGTACATCCTACATCAGGAGTACTACAAATCCATCCGTGGGGAAGATGGAGAGGAGCCACTGGCTGTACATGGATCCATACCACGTACAGACCTAGGGTCCTACGCGCACTCGGGTCCTCCGTCCACTGCATCCCTGCCAAGACGAACAAGACCTGAGTATCCGAGACCATGTTATCGGACCCCAAGGGCTCCTGAAGTGGGCCCAACACGAGTCGAAGAACAACATCATCCAAGGCCATCCTACGGAGCCCTGGATCACACGGCCGAGCTGTTGGCCAAACTCCTGTCTGGATCAGAAGATCCAGATGTGACGGCCCTATCAGAGGCCATTAAGGCAAAGCTGGGTATTGCAGAACCCTTACCCAAGCCTGAGCTGCCCTCTCTCTCTCCAGGGCTGAGTACCGTGGCCGAAGATCTCAAGACATCAAGGGTCTCAAGGCTGTTGCCTAAGGTCACCTGCCCCAGCCCCTTTCACCCCCGTGCCAGGACTGTGCCTATGGCTGATCTACAGGACGTGCCTGTCACAGAGATTGAGAGAAGAGGGCTGTCAGCCCTGGCCCCTCTTGCCGGCGTGTCGCCTTCAGGCCTAACTCCGGGGGGTGGGAAGACGGGCAGACCAATTGCCCAGGCGAACATCCAGCTGGAACTGCCGGAGCTCGACCCCAAAAATCTGCCTGAATGGGCAGAAGAATTTGCAGAGTTCCTTTTGTTGACTGGCCAATCCCATGTGGATGTGGCCACCAAATGCTCACTGCTAAAACGCTCATGCAAAAAGAAATTTTTGCAAAAACAGGTCAAACAGATTGTGAAAACCTGTTCTACCTGGGCAGAGGTACTCCTGAGGTTAGAGAAAACATTCCCAGTCTATGAGACTGACCTCAGCGTACGCACACAGATCGAGAAGCTACCTATGTTCCCGGAGTTTCCATCCGCTGCGCGAATTTCTGAGTGTGTGTGCGACTTCGAGGATGAACGTGGGCTCCTACAGAGCCACTGAGCCCCACCTGTGGCTCATGAGTAAGATTCCCCAGCGTACGTGGGATGATTGCCGCTCCACCTCTGAGAGGAAGAGCAGGACCCACTCGTACGATGCACTGGTGGATCTCTTGATTGAGATAGCTCTTGAGAGAGAGAACGACTCCCACATGGAGAAGTTCCTCAAGAAGCATTTGGGACGAGGTGGTACCCCTACCCCCGAACGTGGCGAAGGGAAGGGGCATAAAAATCCCACAAACACCAACAAGGGAGGTGGTAAAGGGAGGGGCAACCTACGTGCCATGAACGAGGTTCAACCTGATGCAGGCACACCCCCCCTGTTCTACTGCAAACCTGTCAATGACAAGGGGGGACCTTGTCATGCCTCTGACTGCGATCTCCGCAGTGGCTGTATGCTGCAGATGAAACGTCAGCAGCACACCAAAGATGGGAAACAGGTGACCCATCAGGACGCTTCAGGTGTACCATCACCTGTGGTTACTGTGGCAAACGTCGTCACTACGAGGACAAATGCCACATCAAGAAACGCGAGAGTGACAAACTCAAGCGTCAGGAGGCGGAGCGCCAGAAGACCCAGACGCCCGCCAGAAATCCCCCGAATGGGGATAAAGGTAAACGAGGTGGCAAGGGGGGTGGCAAAACTGGACCCCCTAACCCCCAGAGGCGCTCATCAGCGCCTGTTGCTACACCCAGTCCTGCTGCTACACCCGCTCCTGCCGCAGGTGTCCCCCAGAAGCGCCCCCAAGGGGATAACGCTACCCCTGAGGGGAATATTTCCAAGAAGAGGCGCTTGGCCTGGATGGCCAAGTCCCTCATGGCTGCAGGGGTGGATGTGAAATTCCCTGATGAGGAATAGGGGGGCGGCTCCGAAGAGGAGGACTTGGTTTTCTGGATCCTCGTGAAAATTGGGGATCAGGCTTTTCGAGCAGTGCTTGAAACCGGTGCAACACTTTCCATAGTGGCCCGGCGCCTGCTTAAAACTTTCAGGAAAACTAAGACCGTGGCCATAAGAGTAGGGGATGGGCGTACCATCCATTCCTTGGGGGGGGTCGATGTGACCATATGTCTTCGCGACGAAACCGTGACCCAACACTGCAGAGTGTTGGACACTGACGCCTTTGACATCGTCATTGGCACCGACTTTCTAAGCAGAAACCCCCAGGTAAAAATGCTGTCCCTACAGCGTCCTTACTCTTTGCACTGCGACTTTGGCAGTGGGCTATTCTCCGTTCCTTTGGAGCTGTCAGGACGAAAAGAGTCTGGGCTGCGCTACGCAGCCAAGACGAACTATCGTACTGAAAACTACCAACTGGCCCGTCACGTTCTTGAAAATGGACTGGCGGCCCTTCAGGTAAACCTGGATGAGGTCCAGGTGGAATTGTTTGCGAGCCAACAACAGCACATCATGCAGTTGTACTGCTCGAAAGAAATGAACAATGCTTTCCGTTTCTTCTGGAAAGCAATGGGCCTAGCGTATGCTAACCCTCCCTTCTCCCTGCTCGCGAAGGTTCTAACCAAGATCGCTTATGAGGGAGGAAGGGTTGTTATGTGCACCCCTGACTGGGGTTGCTCTGGTGAACATGCTTACTGGCGCCGTATGCTAGACCGAATGACCGTGGGAAGAGTGCAACTCCCTGACGGCCCCATCTATGTGCCTGAGGACTCAGACAAAGCTATGCAGGCCCCTGAGTGGGCCAGTTTCCTGTCCATCATCGATGGATCTCTCAATCCTGTACCCCTGTGTGACCTGGACCAGGTGCTACTAAAAGAGGTCATGGCCGAAAATCGTGGCCTGACCCTTTATGATCTCAAAAATCGATTTCCTGAGCACCTATCTGCCAGACTTACAGGGTGTGAGTCTCCTGATGACTACCTGGAACCTGCAGCTGTAAAAGAGGATGCTGACGACCAACTGTCTGAGATCGCCAGCACTATTCCCTCTGTTGATCCCAGCTGTGTTGACCTAAAACATAGTGCTTTCCTGGCCCGGCTGTTGCTAGAGGAGGTAGATCTAGAGTCAACCTCTGAACCCGCTTCCTCTGTTGGAAAACCAGTGCTACACATGCAGCCTGTGCACACAGGTGAACCCGTGGCCCGGAGTGCTGATGCTCTGGCACGGCCTGCTGCTAATAACATGCCATTGTCTGAGCATGACACTCAAGAACTCCGACGGCTGTTGTACCTGAAGGCCGAAGGTATTGAGCGCCAAGAGCGGCTTCAATACCTCAGACAGACCTGGAAATCCTCCATCTGGTCTGAGGAGGACGATGAGTCCTATACGCTGCCTGATCCTGAGATACCTCTAGTGTATTCTCTACACTATGGGCAGCAATGTCCCCCTGAGTGGGACGATGGTACTGTACCTGCCGAAACTACTGATCGGCATAAAAAGAAAGAACATGGAAAAAGCAACCTCCATGCTGAGGAGGATTTCCTTCAGAAACTCGAGAGTCTTAACCTTGACCCCCGCCTGAAGAAACTGCTGTTGACCTATGAGGAGGTGTTCGGCGCCTTGCCGCCTCCCCTTTCTTGTAAAAAACTGGTCCAGATGGACTTGAAATTGAAACCAGAATTCGAAAAGACGCGAGTGAGGCGTCGTCCCTATCCCGCTCCACAGGAACAGGTTGAAGAAATCGAGCGCCAGATCCAAGCATGCATCGATGCTGGCCTCGTTGAAGAGTATAAACACGGGGACTATCCCCATCACTGCAGTCCCTGTTTCCTTGTTGCTAAACCAGGGTCGACTGCCCTACGTCTTGTTGTAGACTATGGTGAGGTCAACAAGAAAACCCAGAACCACTCAGGGAGTATTCCTAACATGGAAAACACCCTGGAGCGTATTGCCAATTGCAGGTATAAGACCAAAATGGACAAACGCTCTGGTTTCTGGCAGGTTGACCTAACCGCCGCAGCTCAGGAGGTGCTTGCCTTTATAACCCCTAAGGGTCGTGTCTTCAAGTGGAAGGTTATGCCTTTCGGGGTGGCTAATGCCCCAGCGCTCTTCCAGGAGCTTATGAACAAAATTTTGTACATACTGAGGCGCAGGCCTCCAGTACAAGAGTTGATTTCTCGGGGTGCAGAAATGGAGGCTCAAATCGACGACGTGAGTTTGGGTACTAATACCAAAGAAGACCATGTCCTTCTCCTCCGTGAATTTTTCACTGTCTGTCAAGAAAACCATCTCCGAATCAAACTCGAAAAATGTGAGTTTATGAAAGAGGAGATGGAGTATTTGGGTTTCGACGTGGGGTATGGCTGGTGGAAACCAGCCGCGTCTAAGATGCAGCCCCTACAGGACATGCAGATTCGCGATGACCCTAAGAAGGGTCTACACGATGTGAGGAGTTTTGTGGGCGCCTGTAATTTCTATCGGCGTCACATCCACAATTTTACTTACTCCTCTGCACCCCTCACTGACCTGATCAAGAAAACTACTCCCTGGAGGTGGACCTCCAGAGAGGAAGAGTGTTTCCAGGAGTTGAAGAAGAAGATTGCCTCCTCCAACTGCCTGGGAGTGCCCCGCCCTGAGGGCGAGATAGTCCTGATCACTGATGCCAGTGATGTAGGGGGGGGAGGTACGATCTACCAATGGCAGGAGCTTAACCCCGCTGACCTAACCCGCTGCCATTATCGTACTACTGGACTGAACCGTGATGGTTCGTTGAAACATGACTATCCTACCAGTGAGTGGCGACTGGTGCCACTGGGACACTGGAATTGGAAATGGAACCAAGCGCGTTCCAACTACAGCACCTATGACCAGGAACTCCTGGCCGGTCTGTTGGTGCTATCGTCACAATCCCGACTCCTGGGATATAACCCTATTGTCTGGCTGTGTGACCAGGAGCCTGTGAAGTCTTTTCAGAAGGGCCCACCACCGGAAAAAACAAAGCTAAAACGGTGGTGGACTTACCTGAGCCAGTTCAGGTTGACAGTGCATCATATCCCCGGGATTAAGAATGAACTGTCTGACTATATATCGCGCAACAACTTCGATGCGCTTATTGGTGAGACCTCTGAGGCGCTCGCCAGAGAGGCTTTACAGCGTATGGATGTCCAGCTTGACCTGTCCATGCGCACTGCTGGAATCCTGGAGGGTTGGAGTCTAACCGACTATCAGTCAGAGTATGAAGAAATTCCCCAAACCCTCAGCACTGGTCTCGAACCCCGTGTCATTGACGGGCACCAGTGGTATAAAAACAATCAGTACCTCTTCTACAAGGACCGAATTGTGGTGCCTGAGGCACGACTGGATGGGTGCCTACAGTGGTCCCATCTCAGTTCTGGTCACACTGGCGCTAATCGCTCAGTGGACTTCTTCCGTGAGTGTTTCTACTCTAGTCTAACCCTGACTGAACTGAGGTCGCGTATGCAGACCATTGTGGATGCTTGTGGCTGTCATGCCAGCAAGGAGAGCGACAGTAGGGATAGGGGTCTGATCTCCAGCTTACCCATACCCTATTGTGCTAACTCTCTTCTCTACGTGGATTACATCCACGGCCTACCACGCTTTGGCGGCTATGATAGTTGCCTCGTGGTCACCTGTGGTCTATCTCGCTTCACCCGTGTGTTCCCTTGCAATAAGAAAATCACAGGTGAGCAGACTGTAAAAATGTTGGTCGAACAATGGTTCGAACCCTATGGAGCACCTAGGCAGGTGCACTCTGATGAAGATGTACGCATCCGCAGTGACACTGGGTGGTACAAACGAGTGCTAAATGCCCTCAACGTGGAGGTAACCACAGGTGTGCCCTATACTCACACGTCTAACCCTCTCTGTGAGAGACAGAACCGTGTGGTGGAGCAAAACTTAAGAATCCTGATGAAACAGGAGCGCACCAAGGACTGGGTACGCCTAGTGCCCTGGGCAGTTCTGTCCATGAACTCACAGCGGAGCTCTTCTACGGGTTTCACCCCCCACGAACTGTTCCATGGAGGACGACCTGCATGGTTCTTCAAAACGCCTTTCCCTGAGGACTTCAAGAGCCCTGTGGGAGATTGGCTGGAACACAAGCAGTCTCTGGCTAACCAGGCTGGTACTAACCTGAGGCACATTCGTGACCGTGAACAGAGCCGACGGAACCGCCTACGGCGACCTGCCAGCTTCAAGGTTGGTGACCTTGTTTTGGTACACCATTCGCGCCTACCCTCCTGGCCACGTAACTGCCTGCAGGACCCTTACTTTGGACCCTATCGTATCATCAGGATAGATGGATCCAGGATCCATGTCAGGTGCAGTCCACGTCTAGGTGGTGAACTGCTGTGTGCACCTAAGCAGCTAAGGCACTATCACTCCCCTGACGACTTGTCTTGGGATGAGTGGCGCCTCAGCGACAGTGAGATTGGACGTATAGACCTAGAGAACGCTGCCAGTCCAGAGGAGGCAGACGAACTCGAAGAGATGACTGCCGATGAGATGGCAGGCGATGGTTACTACGTGGTTGCAGGTATTGCTCGCCACGAGTATAAACAGGGCTGGAAATTCCTCCTCCTGTGGGATGGCTATGGGTTGTCTGAGGCGACCTGGGAACCTATGTCAGCCTTCATACAACCAGATGGGAGTATCAACCCCATCTTCCACACTTACCTCGTTGAGAACAACGAGGAGCAGCTCCTAACCCGTGCTGAGACTATGTCCCAGCGTAAGAAGCGCAACTAATCTCCCTGTGTCAGTCTACTGACAGGTGCAGTGAGCACTCTTCTGCAGACGTGCCTGTGTATGGGTGTAAGAGCAGTTGTCACAGTTGCCCCGCATTGCACCGCAGGACAGGACCGTTAGCCCCCCGTGACAACCACTCCCTGGCCGAAGGCCATTGGTTTTTTCACAGACTACTGCATACTGAGCACTGCACTGACCCTGTCTGTGCCCTGCAGACCCATGCCTATGGTTTCCAGCGTGCGCCAGGTGGCCGCTTATCATGATTGCAGCCACCCAGCTAGTGTGTACCTTGTTGACCATGTGTTGCATGGGTACTGCCCTAATGTAATGACCTTGGTGAGCCAACGAAGAACGGTGGCTTCCTACACTAGGGGGGAATGACTAGCAAGGTGTTATGAGGCAAGGTGTGTCTTCCCTCCTTGGGGACAAGCGAGCCCACAGTTGGGACCCCTGACTGGTCGAGACCCATGGGGTTCTACCCTTCCTTACAGGGTTTACCATACCCCTAAGTGTGCTACGTATGTCTGTATGTGTCTCACTTCTCTCCCCAGCGTGGCTCCCGGAGACCGGGCTTCGCTGACGTCGGACCGAAGGTCCTAATCAGGTACTATTACCACTCCTATGGCGCTCAATTTCTGTGCTGGCGCCTATCCTTGGGGTAAGACGGCAAAAGCCCTACCTACTAAGAGGCGAGGGGTGGCCAAGTGTGCTAAGGGCAAACAAAACGCCCATTTTTGCTACAGGCCAAAAGCTAACGCACTCCCCTGCCCACGAGGAAAAGCACGCGGGACAGGAGACACCACTACACTACACTCACTAACGCCAGCACCGGCCTTCGAAGGCAGGGTGAGCACTCATCACTTGCACTCACCTCCTGCCAGGCCTGCTGACCCTAACCCCTACACACGCTACTGGGTGCTGCTGTCGAAGTTCACTCAGGCCCTAATGGCCCTCCTGTGATGAAGACAAGAGAACACAGCGCTCCTAAGCAACTGTGGCCTAACAGGGGACGCCACAACGCGTTTCCCCTGCTACGGCTTGGAGGGAAGGGGTGCTCTCGTTGCGTGCACAGCGCAGATGTCGTTGAGGTCGAACTGCCCTCGCCAGTACTGGCTGAGGCACAGTGATTTGATTTGTGATCAGCGCCCCTGTTTTGCTGGGGCAGAAAAATGGTAGCCGCCGAAGGCAGCTGCTGCGTGCACCAATCACCCTTAACCTCTCCCACCTGTACAGCAGAGGCAAATGAAGGGGTGTTTGCGACGGAGGAACCAAGCCACACTCCAGGTATTATACCCTTCTCAGTGTGACCTATAATACACTGTTCGCAAACACGCTGATTTGTGATCAGCTCCCCTGTCAAGCAAGCAAGCTTTAAGAGACTCCTCAGGTTCTCTTAAAGAACGTACCGAGGAGCCTCTGGGTAACCTAAACAAGGTTTACCGTGCGCAATTCGCGTGGCCTACCCTTTAATGCATCATGTGCACGCAGGGAAGGGAGGCTGAACCACTGACTCAACCAGGAGGTGAGCTCCTCCTGGGCTAACCTACCTTACTCACCATGCATCGTGTGAATGCCGAATTGAAACGAACACAAAACAAACCTAAGTGTTTTAAGCAACTCCACTTTCACGCCACGGCCGCACACGAACAAACGCTTTCTGTACTTACCTGTGAAGAAGAAAACAAGGGTGAATTTCGGATACAGGTAAAGCATCACAGCGTGTGGATGCCTCGATTAGGCACATGCATCGCGAGCACAGCGCATATTCTAACCCTACGTGCGGGCTGCGCGCTCCATTCGCATCACATACCTTTCATTCCTGCTTTTACCTGTGCAGAGCACGAGAGAAGGACACCCGACCCCCCAACGGGCACAGCGTTGACAACTCTAGCGTTTTGCCGAAACAACCAACACAAACGCAATGCGTGAGTGTGAGGTGACACAGACATACCTGAGAGATGGGTTGTTGACCTGCTCTGTGGTGTGGGCTGAATTTGAATACTTGAGTCTGAAGTTTATAAAAATTTTGATGCAACTGTGCAAAAATTTCCTTTGAAACTTTGAAAACTACGGCTCATACCTTCTTTTCCAAAAGCCGTTTACGCTTGCGCAACCCTTTTCTTGGAGTCCGCTTCCTTTGCGCTTGTCTGCGACTTTGAGTTATGTGTAAAAATGACGATTTCCCGCGTGGTTTCGTCGATTCTTAACGATTTCACTTGCTAAATCGCAACCCCTTCCGCTAAACCGCAGGAATCACTCCCTGCTGGTTCCTTTTTCTATTTTTTCCAGCTCCTGGGGGTTTGTGTCCTCCATTGGGAGTATTGCTCCGCCCTGGCCCTTGGTCAGGACGTATACTAAAACGCTGTTTATACGGCGATATCCGTCCTCATTAGAGCGTTCGACTGTACCCTAGTGGGCAAGCACATTGGCGCTAGCGAGGGAGTCCTGGGTTCAATTCCCACTACCCCCAAACTTTTTCCAAAAGTTTTCGTCGCACGCCGGCGACTTTTGAGGAATGTCCCATGGAAGGGACATCATTCACGGTACATTACACTGTTTTTCAAGGGTACCTACAGTGTGATAGGCTTCTATGAAGTGATGAGGATGTTTTTGGTAAGTTTAATGCATTTTTTTGAGGTAATTTTGGGAATATTTGAGCCTTTTTCCTTGGTCCTACTAGCTTAGCTAACTAGTACTCCAGGGGGGGGTAAGAAAAAGTCACTGCCATGTCTTTCTTGGAGGGCTTGATCCAGGCTAAGCCCCCCTTAAAACCCTTTGTTGATGCTAAGACAAACTTAAGTGTTTTTATCTCTCTTTTGTTGCCTAAAGTACACTTTCTCAAAGTAACTAGCGTTGTGACCCTAGCCCCCCCATGAAGTTCACCCCTACCACTCAACTGAGCGGAGGTACCTTCCTTCATGGAGGACATACCAAAATAAATCAGGCATTTCATGCTTGTTGGCCTTGGAGGTTAAGCCTAGTGGTCTCCCACCCCAAGTCCCCTATACTCAATTGTTTCTACCACTTATTGTGGTCCTACTTTGTAACTGTTTCTGAATTCAGTTGCTTGGCCAAGTCATTTTCTGTGTGGTCCTGACATCCATGCCCCTCAGTCCTAACCAGCACCATTTCACCCAAAAGAGTGCACATGAAGTGCCTATTGCAACCTCTGAGGCAAGAGTCAGACCAATTTTCATATAAAACCTTTTGTATTATCCATTTGTGATTGAATCTATGTGCATAAACCTGCTTTGTCTATCTGCAGCCCTTCTGTGTTACACTGGATTCCAAAACCAATCATTGATTCGATCCACATCCTGTCCCTGCTCTACTTGCTGCTTTGTTTGGGGTTTTCAACTACAAAACCTGCAGGACTACATCAAAATATCTAGGGCATAATTCAAGGACATCTTTCTCATCGCATACCTTTCATTCCTGTTTTGACCTGTGCAGAGCACAGGAGAGGAACACCCGACCCCCCAAGGAACACAGCGTTGACAACCCTAACGTTTTGACGAAACAACCAACACGAACGCAATGCGTGCGTGTGAGATGACACTGACATAGTGTAAGTGCGGCTAACCCCCATCTGCTCAGATTTTCACTGATCTAACCCAGATTGGCTACATTTTGGTCATTTTCTTTGCTTCGGCGGAATCGCCGCCTCGCAGCTCAGTCTCAGGATCAGACCTATATATTTCTGATATGCCGGATCTGATTCCGCGGTCCATTCTCCGTAAATCCGCCGCGTTCCGATCATTTGCCTGGAATCGCCATTTGCCGCTGACGCGCGCTCGCGGGCCAGATCGGCCAAATATTTTTCACAATCGGATTTATTTAAATCTTTTCAGACAGATATGGACACTCAGATGTGCATAGTAAAATCCGCATCAGTTTTCTTCATAGACTGGGATTTTCTGCCGGATAACACTCAACATGGATCTTGCTTCCGTTGTTGCTGCTCTCGCCTCCGTTGGTTTTCGAGTCTCCGGTTCTACCCCCAATAGCAGCGTTCAGGTCGACTCCTCGCGTGCCTGCCCCACTGGTCTTGCCGGCCCCGAGCCCTCCGGCACCATCAACGACCCAGGGCAGCACTTTCATGGTAGCAGAGGCTACCTGAATGTTGTTCCTTTGGTGTCCCAACCACAGTTAGCTCCCCAGTACGGCCCCGTAGACTCCGCCGCCCCTGGAGAAGTAACAATTACGCTGCCATGGTGCTGCGCGAACGAGGCCTTGAAAGGATTGCCTTGCGCGAGTCCAAGTTGCCCAAGAAGGGCACAAATCAGCAGCTGTGGAGACCCAAATTACCATCCCAATCCCAGTCGAAATTGGCCATCAAGTAGCTGGAATCTGCCAGCCTACGACGATGGTAACGCTCCGGTGGAGCTTACGGACATGGCAGGTACCAACCTTCCTTACGGAGGTCCACATTTTGAGACCATCGACGCCGATCTGAACGACATTGAGATGGGTGGTCCAGGTGAGGTACCTAGCTATAATCGACCAGTCTCTTGGGCACAATGGGACGACCATTTGTCTCCAGAAGTGACCCGTAACCTTGAGGCGCTTGAGGCCCTTTGTCTATTAGCCACGTCTAAGCTGATCGGACAAGAAAGAATCGCCTCTGACTTTTTAATGGAATATTTTTTCCTCCTTCAAGAAGAAATTAATACCAGGATGTGGTGGCGTTCTCAAGAAGATGACTCTTTTGCCATTTTTTTGCAGATCTGGGAGGCAAGCCCCTTCCCGAAGGAGAAGACCAAGGCACCTGTTGCCGGGCCCTCCGCCCCTCATCCCCCTGTTTCCATCCGCGACGATCTAGCCGCCGCGGTTGAGGAAGGAATTTTAGAGGCAGCCGGGCAGGCAAGTCTGGAAATTAGGGCTGAAGGAGCTCCCCAAGTGGACTCCTGGCTGCGGACCACCGAGATCAGCGGTCCGACAGCCTGCTCAGGCCCTTCAGGACACGGTATGTACTGTCCTGCCGACTGCTCCTGCAGATTCCAGCGAGATACTGAGCTCCAATTGCTAAAAGATCAAATGCAACTCATCATTCAAACGCTGGAAATTAAAGATCTTTTCAAGACGCACATGCGGTCTGAGGGCGCATCATCGGTGGAACAAACAACAGAGCCGTCGGAGGAGGCGACAGAAATTTTTTCAATTGCTCCTTCGTTGGACTCCAAGACCACCGATGCAAGGATCAGCAGGACCAAGTTAAAGGAAAGGGTTACAATCTCTCGTTCTCAGAGTAGGACGGCGAAGGCTAGGACTGAGGCTCAGAATGCCAAGCGAACTGCCTCCCGTACTGCCCCTCCTGCTGCTGATTCCAATGCCTTAGCCCAGCTGTTGCTCGCCCAGACCCTCGCCGGAGCTGGTGTGGCGAATGATGCCGCCAAGGTGTCTGCCATTACGGCCGGTGTTGGGCTGGATTCGCTCCTTAATCCTACTTCATTGCGACTTCGCCAGGTTGCCAAGCAACCGAAGTATAATGGGAACCCCAGACGTTGGCCTCAGTTCCAGGGGGAATTTAAACTGTGGGTTAAGACTCAAAAACTCCAAGATGATCAGTTCCTGATGGCCCTCTTGGATTGCCTTGAGGGAGCGCCGGCCAACACTTGGCTCAGGACCTGGAGTGATCGTGAGGATACAAGTTCCCCCCTTACCTTTGATGAGGTGTGGGAACAGTTGGAGGTACCTGGATCCCGGCTGCCAGAGGACCATTACCACCAAATGTTGAAGAATTTTCCTTCATTCTCGCGATTAATCTTGCACGAAGTGCAAGACAACAGACAGCGCTTCTGGAACTTAGTGGAAGAATCTGAACATTCAGGCGAAAAATTTTCCAGTGCCGAGCTGAAAAATTTGATTTTTGACAAGATCCCCTCCGAAACTGCCGCCACCCTTCGGAATAAACAATCCGAAGAAAAGGTCAAGACCTGGTGGGCGGAGGTCGAAGGCTTCGATGCCTCGGCCAACAGGTTTTCAGTTCGGGAAGCACTTCAGAAGTGTTCCCCCACGTCGTTTTCCAAGGTGAAATTCACTGAAAACACGTGGAAAATCAAGTTTAATGAACACGAGGATCGGGACTTGTTTGTCCAAGTCCTCAACAAGGGAGTAAGCTTCCATGGCCATCGCCTGAAGGCCAAAAACTGGGTGTTTTCGTTCACCCCGAAGGAATTGTGGGAAGAGGTTGAGCGGCTCGCTGACGCCGCCAATCAAAATTTCCATGAGGGTCTTGGGGGAAACAAGAATACCCAGCAAAACACCCAAAATGGGGCCCAAAAGGGCAACAAAAAGGTGAATGACACCCGGAATGTTCAGGATCACTGTAGCATCTGCCTTCTTTTAGGTTCTACGAACCGAGCTAAGACGCATTCTACTGGTAATCACCGATGGTCTCCTTACGATCACAAGGTGATTGGTGAAAATATCAGTAATCCGCAGAATTCAGACAGGAATGACAGACAGGTGCATGGTGGAAAGGGGGGAAAAGGGAATTCGCCCCCCTCCGGTGGAAACAAAAATACTGGAGGCCCTGGCGGGTCCCAAGGCACAGGAAATCGGACTCCATCCGGCTCCGGTGGGCAGCCGAACGGTCAGAAAAATCCCAATGGCAACGCCGGAGGCGGAAATCAAAATCCAGGCCAAACCCCTCAATCCGGTACAAACAAGGGAAATGCTCCAGGATCTCAGGGTAAAGGTAAGGGAAATCCTTCGGGAACCCCTTTCTCTGGTAAGGGCAGAGGGCGTGGCGACGGTGGAGGTCCATCATCCGGCGGCCGTGGCCGTGGACGTGGAAAGGGCAACCATCGTGTGGATCAGGTCTCAGGTGCAGATCAGGTGTCCGATGTGGATCGAGATTACGTTGAAAATGCCTTGAATCCAGCAGATGATCCGTTCCAAGATGAGTGGGTCGACGAATCAGGGTGTGTTCACAATGTTAACGCAGCCACTGGAGGTCAGAACGCCTAGGGGAGCCACGAAAATTGCCCCTCCCCAGGCGATTTCAGGCATGATCCCCAGATTCCTGCTCGACCATTACTTGATGTAGGGTCGCTTGTCTCCTCTCCCCTGGATCCGGCAGCGGATCCTTCTGTTGTAGTGGACGAGGTTGGTGTACAGTCCAAGCACAGGGCCCGTCAGTTCGTCACAAAGCTGTGGGTCTCTGATTGCAAGGGCAATTTCCACCTCGCCACTTGTTTGTGTGACAATGGATCAGAGGTAAATCTCCAATCCAATTCTTTCTTACCCGACGACTGCGTGATTGATTCGCTTTATCCTGCTACCCTCGAGGGAGTTTCTGGACATTCTCTCGCAGGTGGGCAACGCGGTTGTTATATATCAACTCATTTGGTCGCTCAAGACCTTTGGGACGAAGGTAATGTGGAGGAAGTTGTCCTTAAGGGCGACTGGTTCTATCGTGCCGACATAAAGTATGACCTTTACTTGGGCCATCCTTGGCTTAGCAAGAACAGGGTGGCGCCCGTAGGTCATCGGCGTTGTTTTTTGCTGGAGTCAGGTCCCTTGGAGCGTCCTGAATTTCGTTTTTTGCACGCAGGGTTTAAAAGTGCAGAAGAACTTTTGAAGCGAAAGGTTACACCAAAATTTGGCGAAGATGTCACCATTGCAGAGGTGAATGGGAGTGCCGATTACTCCCGAGAGTTAGAATGTCTTCGTAGGGACTCCCAGCCACGACGTCCTTCGCGCTGGCACTCTTCATCCTACAGAGTTGTCGACAAATGGCGCGATGCAATTTGTGAATATTTTCATGAACACCATTCCTTTTGGCCACAGTATGATGCCTTTGCTAACCGTGAGAACAAGCGCTTTGATAAGCATTTTCGCGACGCTTGGACCCATAAATGGGACAAGAAGTTATGGATTAATCCTCCGTTTCACTTAATCCAGCAGGTCATCCACAAAATCAAGCAAGATAAAACCCAGGCGATTTTAGTTGTGCCCTTGTGGGACGACAAACCTTGGTTTCAGGAATTACAAGACATTTGTGTAGATTACATCGAACTTCCCAGGAAGATTAAGCTGTATGCCAGGGACGACACAGGTCCCCTGCCACAGCGGTCCTGGAGTTCGCTTGCATTCCTGGTGGATGGAAAGCTTTTTGACTCTAATTCTGCTGATTCTGGTACTGATTCTTGTGTTGGGTCTGAATCTGAGGTTGAGCGTGGTACTGATGATGAATCTATTTTTTCTGATTTTTGTCCGTCAGATACCCAAGGTGATCCAACGTCAAATGGATCCGCCTCGTCTCCCTCTTCCCCAATACGATCGACATCGAAAAGAATCTTCAGTACACGGGCGAAGAAAAATTTTAAATCGCGCCGCAAATTCAGAGTTTTTTATGAAAAACCCCGTGTGGAAGCTTTCATAGATCCTTTCGAGGAGCTGGATCACGAAGATAATCTCTGGAATGTCGACACTCGACCCACCTACCTTCAAGAGGCAGTTGATACGGACCTGTTTAGGGACATCCGTAAGAAGATTCTTCCTGCCAAAGCCGAAGAAGTCGCCAAAGTTTTTTCGACAGTAATTCCTGGCGATCAGGTGGACACTGAATTGTGTTCCAAGGCAAGAGAAAAGATTTTTGAGGAACGGAAGGACACAACCCTTTCGGGGAAGTTGATCAAAGACCCCCCTGTCCGTGGGCAGTTCGGTGAAGCCTTCATCGAGCTTCGTGAAGGGTACAAGGCAAAGAAACAGCGTCCTTATGAGAACCATGGACATAAACATGAGATCCTCAGAAAAATCATCGAGAGAAATCTCAGGGAATTTGGTTGGCTTGAGGGTTGTATGACCAGCGAATGGTGCTGTGCACCCTTCACAGTCCCGAAGCCGCCGCCTGCAGACCAGAACACTATTGATGGTTGGCGAATGGTGGTTGATTTTCGCAACCTCAACGCCGAAACCAAGGCGGATTCACACCCCCTGCCCCTCATTGAGGAGGAAATCGCCAAGAGGGCAAGAGGTCGTTTGTTTTCTGTGCTGGATCTCCGTCACGGCTTTCACCAAATGCCGTTGAGGAAGGACAGCCGACCTCTCACCTGTATGTGCACGCCATGTGGCCCAGTCCAGTGGACGGTCATGCCCATGGGCCTGAAGAACGCCCCTTCGTTTTTTCAAAGAATGATGGAGGATGTGCTTTTTTCAGCTCATCCTGAGCTTCGTGCCTTCGTGAGCGTGTACATAGATGACATAATCATCGCGACGGAAGGGGAGGGACTGACCGAAGCCGAGCTGGTGGCCCTACATGAAAAGCAGCTGAACCAGGTTTTGGACATTCTTGATGCCAATCAGCTGATTTGTGGGCCAAAGAAGGGAAAACTATTTTTCAAATCAGTCGAATTTTGTGGTTCTCTCCTTGAGAATGGCACCCGACGACCCAGTCCAGGGAAGCTCGTCGCTATTCAGAAGTGGAAGCGCCCTGAGACGATCACGGAGTTGAGAGGATTCCTAGGTTGTTGCAATTTTTACCACACTTTTGTGCCGAATTATGCCAAATTTGCTGCCCCCCTCACTGAATTATTGAAGGTAGGGACAGATGCAGGTAAGGCAGGTTCAAAGGTTCGTGTCAAGTGGACTGACGAATGCGAGGAGGCATTCCATCACTTGAAGGCGGCCCTCTGTGAAGTCTCCACGTTGCATGTGCCCCAATTCGACCGACCCTTCTACATTAGAACCGACGCTTCTAGGTACGCGATCGGAGCTGTCCTTGAACAGGTTGATGAAGCCACCGGCGATCATTACCCTCTTGCATTTTGGTCTCGGAAGCTAGCCCCACGCCAAATGCAATGGTCGCCGCGTGAGCAAGAAACGTATGCCATAATTTGCGCTCTGAAAAAGTACCAATCGTGGGTTGGCACCAATCGAGTCGAGGTCCTGACGGATCATCGATCTCTGGAATATTGGGCCACCGAACACATTGATACTGTCGCGAGCCCAGCTGGTCGACGGGCCAGATGGCACGAATTTCTCTCTCTGTTTGACCTCCATGTGTCGTATTTGCCTGGAAAACACAACACGGTAGCGGATGCTCTGAGCCGATGGGCTTACCCCGCTTCAGAGGGGCTGCAAAGTACCAACATCCATGGTACGGAGCAGGACCGCCATGTCATAATCGAATGGGATCAGGAAGAAAAAAAGCTCATTCGACGTGCATGCATGCAATGCGCTGTTAAACAGCACGCATTACCGTGCCACGACATCACGGCCTTTTCAGATCCGGCGCATGCTCATGAGATCTGCACCAAAACACTGAAAGTCGTGGAAAAAGTCACCGATCCCTCCTCAGGGAGTGTGAAACGGTTTGACTATACCCGACGAGTAAGTCGATTTCGGTTGATCCAGGGCATTAAGCGTCGAGATCCGGCCAAAACTCCACCCCTGCCGAAAGATTCCCTTATCATCCGAGACTGGACGTCCGATTATCTGCAGGATCCCATGTTTAAAGAGGTCTTTGGAAATCTCAAATCCAAAGATGCTCACAAGGATGGGATTTTTTCTGAGTATTCGTTGGATGGCGGGAAGCTGTGGATGGAGGGTAAATTGTGCGTACCAGACGCCCTGGCCCCTCGAGTGTTAAACTGGTGGCACAAATGGGAGTCCCCCCACGCACATGGCCGTAGATTGTGGTCGATGATAAAACATAGGTTGTTTGGCTCACGGCTATATACTCATTGCATGAAAGTAGCCGCCGGATGTGCCCAATGTGCTGTCTCGACGCCCCCCAGCGCGAAGAAGCACGGCCATCTGAGGCCACATCCTATTCCGGAGCGCCTCTTTAACAGAGTCACGAGTGATTTCTTCTATCTCGGTGAGCTCGATGACGAAGAGTGCCATTGGACGAATAAAAAAGTCAATGGTGTGCTCCTTATTCAGTGCCGTCATTCCGGCTACATTCAAGTGTTGCCTTGCAACATTGAGTCGATGACTGGCAAGGCTGCCGCCAAATGGTGCGCGCAGACCTGGATGGGAGGTTGGGACGTCCCATCCAAGGTGGTTACGGACTCAGGCAAAGAGTACACCTCCAAATGGTGGAGAGAATTATGTGCTCGCCTTGGAATCCACCACCTCAGGTGTGAGATCCACTCACATCGAGCGCTGCCTGGCGAAGGAGCCGGCCGCTCACTTATAAATATGCTTCGTAAGGAGCTCGCCAGTGAGAAGGACTTCCATTGGCTTGAGATTCTTTTCGCCATGCTTCGCCGTTACCACAACACGCCTTTGTATCATGGCCTTTCTCCAAATGAAATTGTTTTTGGACGAAAGAAGTGTTGGTGGAACATGCCGTTGAATAATCCTCGCCCTTGTAAAGATGCTTCGTTGTTTTTGGACGAAGTCCAACGAGCAGAAAAAACTGTCTCCAAATTAATCGAGAAGCATCAGGCTGACTGGCTTTGGGTCCAGAATCAAGGCCGAAAAAACCCCCACAATTTTGAAGTCGATGATCGAGTTTGGCTTCGAAAATCCGAAACCATCCTGGACGGAGATGATAAGCTTCTTCCCTTGTGGGAGGGGCCATTCGCTGTTACAGCGCGTCTAGGTGAGAACAGGTGGAGGATTCGTGTGGATGTCAGCAGGGAAATTGACGTTTCGGGCGATCGCCTCAAGAGAGAGATCCCCTCCCCCAAGGATCGGGTTAAACCCCTTTTTTGGACTTCGAAAATTTTGTCCGATCGGGTCAGCGAAGGGGGGAAGTACGAACTCAAGAGGATTTTAGAAGCAAGACGTGACGCCAAAGGCGAATGGGAATTTCTATGTGAGTGGAGGGGCTTTGATTCCAGTCACAACAACTGGGAACCAGCCCAATCTTTTGTCCATGGGTACACCAAGGGGTTCATCGACTTCCTCAAGAAGCACCCCGAAATTGGCGTACTCCTGACAGACTGTTTGTCGAAACTAGACAGACAGGTGGAGAGCGACGGAAAAAGACCTGTGGTGAATCGAGATCCAGCCTTTTACGGCCCTCAGCAGCCACATTCCAGGGCTGATCCGTTAATCCCCCCTCCTGCGGTCAGGCCAGCCCAGGAGCCAAATGAAGACCAAGCTTCGAGTTCGGCCGCTGATTTGCAGCGCCCAAGCCGTACGAGGGCCCGACCAGACAGGTTGGTGGTCACATGTATTCGTGCTTGGCCGAATTCAGGCACAGTTCAGCCACATTCTGCTCAATCCACTGTTCATTCTTCCTGATTACATCATGATGTGGAGAACTGCGAATGTTTGATAATTTGACGTCAATCAATTTTTCTTTGGTCTCCGTTCGGTAGCGTATCGAAAGTCGAAAGCCGAAAGCCACGGAGTGTGCTGCCGTGTTCAGAAAAAACCAAACTCAGGCTTAATTCAGGCAGATTCGGGGTAATCTTGTCTCTGTTGGTCTGTGCATCTTTGGAATTTGGCTACTCGTGCAGATGGAAGCAAATGTACATAGTAAAAACGCTGGCCAGCGACATTCACCCCTACAGGCACCCCCTGTAGTACTGGCTGCACCAGATGCGACGCCAGGAACTCAGATCTTACCTTCATTTGCTGTGATGCTGACGCCAAAGTCCAGATTCAGATCCAGGATCCTCAAATTTGCCTTGAATTTCTCAGGTTTGTCCATCATTCTGTCACTGTTGCACGAAACCCAGACGTCAATTGTTCAGACAACCTTCAGATAGGAGCTCTAGGGACTTCTAACAGCAACCTCTGAAGTCCGTAAGCTTCGTTGTATTTTTGGCACACGCCAATGTGAGCTCAATCCGACCTGAAACTGTCGAAAATGGTGAATCCAAGTGTCTTGTGGGACTCAACCGAAGGATTGGCCTTGTCCAAGTCGATTGACACCACCGCCACTGTAAATAAAGGACCATTCGGTGTCTCTCAGTTATATACTGTCAGTAAAGCGCCTTCAGCGAACCTTCGGCGCGTTACATGCCAAGGATCCAGGGCCAGCATGTCCCATCATGATGCATCATCACATGATCCACATTTTCATAGAATCTGTTAGATGCTCGCGAACCAACGTGCCGGAAAGCACAATTGAGCTGAATAAACGACAATATATATTAACTCTAGTCTAAACGAAAGTGTTAGTTGTTTCAGTTCTAGACATTCCGCTTCATTTCACCTTCATCTTAGGGAATTTCCTCATTTTAGGACAATTTAGTTTGATTTCCTTGTCATCTCTTCTCATTCCTCGAAGATCTGTCGACGGCTTTGCCTAACTTCGTTGACGCTTATGATTTTTTGTGCACTTAGGGTCTGTAGACTACATTTGTGATTGTTTTCCCTCTCTGTGATTGTTCCATCTCCTTCATCCCTGCCCAAATTGACTCTCAATCTTGCTGAATCTAGTGATCATCCACCAGATGCGCCTAATCTGAAGCACATGCTGTACTTTTCAGAACGAGAAAAGCGGGAGTAACACGATGTAGAGTTCGGCGAGGACACCGTAGCGTGCCCGCGACAGCGAAACTGTGCCAGAGCGCTGAGATGTCACTCCATTTCTTGATTCCCCCACTCAATCCACCAATAATCTACCTCATTCTCAACCAAAGTATGGTTTGGTATCGATTCTCGATACGTTTACATGCTTTTTAGCCCTTAACCTAATGTTTTACTGCACGGAGGACTGTTCGTCACTTCTCATTCTGTCTCATTTCAGGTTCATCCATCCTGATTCAGTGCCAATTCAGCCCAAATCAGGTCAGATCAAGCAGATTTCGCCCCATCGAGGCTACATTTCTATTTTTTTCTGGGACTTACCCGCACTACGTTCTTCGTTGACGTAGCGACACACCCCAGTGTGTTTTTGGAGGGGGAGTGTAAGTGCGGCTAACCCCCATCTGCTCAGATTTTCACTGATCTAACCCAGATTGGCTACATTTTGGTCATTTTCTTTGCTTCGGCGGAATCGCCGCCTCGCAGCTCAGTCTCAGGATCAGACCTATATATTTCTGATATGCCGGATCTGATTCCGCGGTCCATTCTCCGTAAATCCGCCGCGTTCCGATCATTTGCCTGGAATCGCCATTTGCCGCTGACGCGCGCTCGCGGGCCAGATCGGCCAAATATTTTTCACAATCGGATTTATTTAAATCTTTTCAGACAGATATGGACACTCAGATGTGCATAGTAAAATCCGCATCAATTTTCTTCATAGACTGGGATTTTCTGCCGGATAACACTCAACATGGATCTTGCTTCCGTTGTTGCTGCTCTCGCCTCCGTTGGTGTTCGAGTCTCCGGTTCTACCCCCAATAGCAGCGTTCAGGTCGACTCCTCGCGTGCCTGCCCCACTGGTCTTGCCGGCCCCGAGCCCTCCGGCACCATCAACGACCCAGGGCAGCACTTTCACATAGCTGAGAGGTGGGTTGTTGACCTGCTCTGTAGTGTGGGTTGAATTTGAATACTTTTCTCTGAAGTTTATAAAAATTTTGATGCAACTGTGCAAAAATTTCCTTTAGAACTTTAAAAACTACGGCTCATACCTTCTTTTTCAAAAGCCGTTTACGCTTGCGCAACCCTTTTCTTGGAGTCCGCTTCCTTTGCACTTGTCTGCGACTTTGAGTTATGTGTAAAAATGACGATTTCCCGCGTGGTTTCGTCGATTTTTAACGATTTCACTTGCTAAATTGCAACCCCTTCCGCTAAACCGCAGGAATCACACCCTGTTGGTTACAATTTCTATTTTTTCCAGCTCCTGGAGGTTTGTGTCCTCCATTGGGAGTATTGCTCCGCCCTGGCCCTTTGTCAGGACGTTTACTAAAACGCTGTTTATACAGCGATAGCCGTCCGCATTAGAGCGTTCGACTATACCCTAGTGGGCAAGCATATGTGCTCTAGGGAGGAAGTCCTGGGTTCAAACCCCACTACCCCCAAACTTTTTCCAAAAGTTTTCGTCGCACGCCGGCGACTTTTGAGGAATGCCCCATGGAAGAGACATCATTCACGGTACATTACACTGTTTTTCAAGGGTACCTACAGTGTGATAGGCTTCTATGAAGTGATGAGGATGTTTTTGGTAACTTTAATGCATTTTCTGAGGTAATTTTGGGAATATTTGACCCTTTTTCCTTGGTCCTACTAGCTTAGCTAACTAGTACTCCAGGGGGGAGTAAGAAAAAGTCACTGCCATGTCTTTCTTGGAGGGCTTGATCCAGGCCAAGCCCCCCTTAAAACCCTTTTGTTGATGCTAAGACAAACTTAAGTGTTTTTATCTCTCTTTTGTTGCCTAAAGTACACTTTCTCAAAGTAACTAGGGTTGTAACCCTAGCCCCCCATGAAGTTCACCCCTACCACTCAACTGAGCGGAGGTACCTTCCTTCATGGAGGATATACCGAAATAAAATAGGCATTTCATGCTTTAGGCCTTGGAGGTTAAGCCTAGTGGTCTCCCACCCCAAGACCCCTATACTCAATTGTTTCTACCACTTATTGTGGTCCTACTTTGTAACTGTTTCTGAATTCAGTTGCTTGGCCAAGTCATTTTCTGTGTGGTCCTGACATCTATGCCCCACATTCCTAACCAGCACCATTTCACCCAAAAGAGTGCACATGAAGTGCCTAATGCTATCTCTGAGGCAAGAGTCAGACCAATTTTCATATAGAATCTTTTGTAGTATCCATTTGTGATTGAATCTTTGTGTATAAACCTGCTTTGTCTATCTGCAGCCCTTCTGTGTTACACTGGATTCCAAAACCAATCATTGACTCGATCCACATCCTGTTCTTGCTCTACTTGCTGCTTTGGTTTGGGTTTTCAACTACAAAACCTGCAGTATTTCATCAAAATATCTAGGGCATAAATCAAGGACATCTTTCTCCAACCCCATGAAACCCCAAAAGGAAACAAGACTTGAGAGAGAATATAAATCGGTACTCAGCAGCCTTTCTGATAACACTGCCTCCAGGAAGAGGGCTCTGATCAAGCTTCAGGACCTCAACCAGAAGTGGACAAAAAAAATTGCGACCCGGCAAAAGAAGCAGCTTCATTACTCTCTGGTGAAGGGGAGTAAGATTAAGCAGGCTATTGAAAGGGCCCTCAAGCCTTGTCAAAAGTCACCCATACAACTCTGGGATAAGTCGACTGACCCGCCGAGGCTGGCAACTGACCCAGAGCATGTAGGACGCGTTTTTTCCGAGTGTTTGTCCAAGCTTGGTGGAGATCCTACATTCACTGTTGGCGACGACACACTCAACCAGTTCCTCATTCATGTACCTAAATCTACACCTGCAACTAAACATAAGGCCCTGCCACTCCCCACACTGAACTGACTCAGGAACGTAACTAAGTCGGCCTCTCCATCCAAAGCCACCGGAGAGGACGAAAGTAACTATTACATAGTTTCGCTCTTGCCTGATGCCCTTCAAAAAATATTCCTCAGGGCACTCCATTACATTCTGGTCCAGGGCCCTCCGCCTTCTTGGTCCAAGGCCCGGGTGTGCCTCCTTTACAAAAAGGGGGACACACGTGAACCCTCAAACTACCGCCCCATTTGCCTGATTCACACTCTTGTTAAACTCACCGCTGTGTGGCAATGCCAACAGCTTTCTGAAGAAACTAGGCAGAATGAGCTATTGCACCTATGCCAACACGGAGGGCTTCAGCAGCATAGATGTGGAGACCACATGTATGACGTGGTTGCTCGCACCCTGTTGGGTAAAGGCAGGCTTTATCACTTACACATTGATTTTAATAAAGCCTTCAATTCGGTACCCTTGAACGCTCTGTGGCGCGTCTTACGAGGTTACGGACTCCCCGATCAGCTGGTAGCATCCATTGAGCGCCTCTACACACACGCCTTTGAACAACCGCTTTTGGAAAACAGAGCCACCGCTGGACACTCTCAAAAAAGAGGAGTTAGGCAGGGTTGCCCTCTAAGCCCTCTTCTTTTCATTTTATACCTGAACCTGGTCTTTTTTCACCTGGACACCAAAATTGGGTGGGGCTTAGACAAAAGTCTGCATGCCTTTGCCGATGACATACTGTTTCGAGCCCGCTCCCTCAGTGACATTAAGCTGGTTTTTGAAGTCTTTGATGGACCAGCGAGGGCCCTCGGCCTCGACATGAACGTCCACAAAACTGAGCTCCACGTCATGCGAGGCAATGGACACGCCGACATAGTGTCGAGGTACGGAGGGAAAATTTCAACCAAAGACCCTAGAGGCGTTCCCCATGCGGTATACAAATACCTAGGGGTGTACTTTTACACATCCGACCATGCAAACAAAGTCCTCGACTTTATTCGGGCGGAAATAGATTCCTTCTATGCCCACCTGGCTCCGCTCAATCTCAGTGCCACGGAACTCATCATGCTAACCAACAAGCAACTTATTCCTACGGTTGCATATAGGTTGCTAGCTAGTCCGCTGACTGACGTCCAGCTTGCTCTTCTTCAGAGTAAAATATGGAGCAATCTGGCTCGCTATGGCAGGTTACCCAGAGGCCTCTGCCCCAAAAACCGATACCATGGAAGGTCCAAGGGTTGCTTTGGTTTGATGCCGTTTCAGACCTTCATGCGATCACAGATTTATGACTATTCGATCAGATATCTTAATGCCGAAGGCCCGAAGCAGAGCAATTTGTGGGTCCACAAGGCGCTTACAGCAGAAAAAGAAATCTGGCTCCAAGTGGCCTTTGTGGATTCTGTGCATGCCTTGGGGGGCAGATGTCATGGTTTTGGCCCGTGGAACCCCTGCCCAGTGAAAGCTTTGCAGGAGGGTGAGATCATACATGTGGAGTTTAACACAGGGTGGTACGCAGGAACGGTTCTGAGTCACGACAGCGAGTCCTCCGTCCTCATTCGTTTCCACACAAATAACACGCGGTTCCACGTCAGGGACAAGCACCACACCTTTTCTCTACATCCGCCTGCCATCACGGGGCCGGACCCCCCCCCCCATCTCGGCACACGCTCAGCTCGCCCCTCCCATGAGCTCACTGCCCGCTCCTCTGCCCCCGTACCCTATCCCTCACGGACGCTCACCGGTGGGAGAAACCGAGGAAGGATTTCTTTTTCAGTACCACGGACGACTCCCCCCACTTCAGGTTTCTGACTTGCGTGCATGGGGTTGTTTGAGCGTAGCATCGGCGGTTGAGCACACACATTCCGACCATTGGCTCTGGGTCCACATCGATGGGTCCTGGGATGACCCACTGGCGGGGTCGGCAGCAGTTCTCGTATGGCCCCACGTAACAGTATTAGTTTTAGCCATACCGTGCCCTTACAGGAGTAGCAAAGACTCAGAGTTCTGGGCATTCACTCAAACCCTGAGGTATTTGCAGTCCATAGGGTTCCAAGGCACAGTCTTCGTGTGCATAGATAACTCACAAGTGGTTAACTGTGTTGACTGGCGCCAGTCTGGCACTCCACTGCCACCTGCTTCGATGTCCACGCAAGGAACCTGGCAGCGAGTGGTCGATGACCTTATTGCCTCATGCAGATTTCATTTGGGAGCGGGTTGGTTGAAGTCACATGTGGGGTTCCCTCGTAATGAATGAGTTGGCTGACTGCTTTGCCAAGTACTCTGCCTATGCGTGTATTGTGACACATCTTCATCTCCAGCACCCCACTCGACACTCGGTCACCTTTGACGGGTGCCCATGCATACATAAATTTAGCGGATCACGTCGTCGTAAGTTCGTGTGTGGCCGTAGCGTTAAAGTAGGGTTGCTTAAAACGCTTAGGCTTGTTTTGTGTTCGCTTTACTTCGGCATTCACACGATGCATGGTGAGTAAGGTAGGTTAGCCCAGGAGGAGCTCACCTCCTGGTTGAGTCAGTGTGGAATTGGTCTGCCTCCCTTCCCTGCTTGCACATGATGCATTAAAGGGTAGGCCACGCGAATTGCGCACGGTAAACCTTGTTTAGGTTACCAGTAAGAAAAAGTCACTGCCATGTCTTTCTTGGAGGGCTTGATCCAGGCCAGCCCCCCTTAAAACCCTTTTGTTGATGCTAAGACAAACCTAAGTGTTTTATCTCTTTTTGGATGCCTAAAGTACACTTTCTCAAAGTAACTAGGGTTGTAACCCTAGCCCCCCATGAAGTTCACCCCTACCACTCAACTGAGCGGAGGTACCTTCCTTCATGGAGGATATACCGAAATAAAATAGGCATTTCATGCTTTAGGCCTTGGAGGTTAAGCCTAGTGGTCTCCCACCCCAAGACCCCTATACTCAATTGTTTCTACCACTTATTGTGGTCCTACTTTGTAACTGTTTCTGAATTCAGTTGCTTGGCCAAGTCATTTTCTGTGTGGTCCTGACATCTATGCCCCACATTCCTAACCAGCACCATTTCACCCAAAAGAGTGCACATGAAGTGCCTAATGCTATCTCTGAGGCAAGAGTCAGACCAATTTTCCTATAGAATCTTTTGTAGTATCCATTTGTGATTGAATCTTTGTGTATAAACCTGCTTTGTCTATCTGCAGCCCTTCTGTGTTACACTGGATTCCAAAACCAATCATTGACTCGATCCACATCCTGTTCTTGCTCTACTTGCTGCTTTGGTTTGGGTTTTCAACTACTAAACCTGCAGGATTTCATCAAAATATCTAGGGCATAAATCAAGGACATCTTTCTCCAACCCCATGAAACCCCAAAAGGAAACAAGACTGGAGAGAGAATATAAATCGGTACTCAGCAGCCTTTCTGATAACACTGCCTCCAGGAAGAGGGCTCTGATCAAGCTTCAGGACCTCAACCAGAAGTGGACAAAAAAAATTGCGACCCGGCAAAAGAAGCAGCTTCATTACTCTCTGGTGAAGGGGAGTAAGATTAAGCAGGCTATTGAAAGGGCCCTCAAGCCTTGTCAAAAGTCACCCATACAACTCTGGGATAAGTCGACTGACCCGCCGAGGCTGGCAACTGACCCAGAGCATGTAGGACGCGTTTTTTCCGAGTGTTTGTCCAAGCTTGGTGGAGATCCTACATTCACTGTTGGCGACAACACACTCAACCAGTTCCTCATTCATGTACCTAAATCTACACCTGCAACTAAACATAAGGCCCTGCCACTCCCCACACTGAACTGGCTCAGGAACGTAACTAAGTCGGCCTCTCCATCCAAAGCCACCGGAGAGGACGAAATTAACTATTACATAGTTTCGCTCTTGCCTGATGCCCTTCAGAAAATATTCCTCAGGGCACTCCATTACATTCTGGTCCAGGGCCCTCCGCCTTCTTGGTCCAAGGCCCGGGTGTGCCTCCTTTACAAAAAGGGGGACACACGTGAACCCTCAAACTACCGCCCCATTTGCCTGATTCACACTCTTGTTAAACTCACCGCTGTGTGGCAATGCCAACAGCTTTCTGAAGAAACTAGGCAGAATGAGCTATTGCACCTATGCCAACACGGAGGGCTTCAGCAGCATAGATGTGGAGACCACATGTATGACGTGGTTGCTCGCACCCTGTTGGGTAAAGGCAGACTTTATCACTTATACATTGATTTTAATAAAGCCTTCAATTCGGTACCCTTGAACGCTCTGTGGCGCGTCTTACGAGGTTACGGACTCCCCGATCAGCTGGTAGCCTCCATTGAGCGCCTCTACACACACGCCTTTGAACAACCGCTTTTGGAAAACAGAGCCACCGCTGGACACTCTCAAAAAAGAGGAGTTAGGCAGGGTTGCCCTCTAAGCCCTCTTCTTTTCATTTTATACCTGAACCTGGTCTTTTTTCACCTGGACACCAAAATTGAGTGGGGCTTAGACAAAAGTCTGCATGCCTTTGCCGATGACATAATGTTTCGAGCCCGCTCCCTCAGTGACATTAAGCTGGTTTTTGAAGTCTTTGATGGACCAGCGAGGGCCCTCGGCCTCGACATGAACGTCCACAAAACTGAGCTCCACGTCATGCGAGGCAATGGACACGCCGACATAGTGTCGCGGTACGGAGGGAAAATTTCAACCAAAGACCCTAGAGGCGTTCCCCATGCGGTATACAAATACCTAGGGGTGTATTTTTACACATCCGACCATGCCAACGAAGTCCTCGACTTTTTTCAGGGGGAAATAGATTCCTTCTATGCCCACCTGGCTCCGCTCAATCTCAGTGCCACGGAACTCATCATGCTAACCAACAAGCAACTTATTCTTACGGTTGCATATAGGTTGCTAGCTAGTCCGCTGACTGACGTCCAGCTTGCTCTTCTTCAGAGTAAAATATGGAGCAATCTGGCTCGCTATGGCAGGTTACCCAGAGGCCTCTGCCCCAAAAACCGATACCATGGAAGGTCCAAGGGTTGCTTTGGTTTGATGCCGTTTCAGACCTTCATGCGATCACAGATTTATGACTATGCGATCAGATATCTTAATGCCGAAGGCCCGAAGCAGAGCAATTTGTGGGTCCACAAGGCGCTTACAGCAGAAAAAGAAAACTGGCTCCAAGTGGCCTTTGTGGATTCAGTGCATGCCTTGGGGGGCAGATGTCATGGTTTTGGCCCGTGGAACCCCTGCCCAGTGAAAGCTTTGCAGGAGGGTGAGATCATACATGTGGAGTTTAACACAGGGTGGTACGCAGGAACCGTTCTGAGTCACGACAGCGAGTCCTCCGTCCTCATTCGTTTCCACACAAATAACACGCGGTTCCACGTCAGGGACAAGCACCACACCTTTTCTCTACATCCGCCTGCCATCACGGGGCCGGACCCCCCCCCCATCTCGGCACACGCTCAGCTCGCCCCTCCCCTGAGCTCACTGCCCGCTCCTCTGCCCCCGTACCCTATCCCTCACGGATGCTCACCGGTGGGAGAAACCGAGGAAGGATTTCTTTTTCAGTACCACGGACGACTCCCCCCACTTCAGGTTTCTGACTTGCGTGCATGGGGTTGTTTGAGCGTAGCATCGGCGGTTGAGCACACACATTCCGACCATTGGCTCTGGGTCCACATCGATGGGTCCTGGGATGACCCACTGGCGGGGTCGGCAGCAGTTTTCGTATGGCCCCACGTAACAGTATTAGTTTTAGCCATACCGTGCCCTTACAGGAGTAGCAAAGACTCAGAGTTCTGGGCATTCACTCAAACCCTGAGGTATTTGCAGTCCATAGGGTTCCAAGGCACAGTCTTCGTGTGCATAGATAACTCACAAGTGGTTAACTGTGTTGACTGGCGCCAGTCTGGCACTCCACTGCCACCTGCTTCGATGTCCACGCAAGGAACCTGGCAGCGAGTGGTCGATGACCTTATTGCCTCATGCAGATTTCATTTGGGAGCGGGTTGGTTGAAGTCACATGTGGGGTTCCCTCGTAATGAGTTGGCTGACTCCTTTGCCAAGTACTCTGCCTATGCGTGTATTGTGACACATCTTCATCTCCAGCACCCCACTCGACACTCGGTCACCTTTGACGGGTGCCCATGCATACATAAATTTAGCGGATCACGTCGTCGTAAGCTATACACCAGGCATGATCATACCGGAATAGTGACCAGGTTCAGCTTTGATTGGTCCAGGCACTACTCTTGGTTTAGCTCCTTCGCGGATAAATGGGTCATGGGGGTCAAGGGCGTTTATGGGGCCTCGCCCTTTTGGGACCTGTCTGATCGAAAATGTCCAGACTGCGATGGTCAACACCCGCTTGATCTGGCTTCATGCGTCGCATTTTGTTCGACCTTCTCCACTCACAGACACGTATGGTTGACTCGTGGGGTCCTAACGTAGCCCCGCAGGTACAGAGGTGGATACAGGGTCTCAGAACGAAAGGTGAACTCCGTAATTTCGCTAGGACGTTGATCCCTGTTTCATTGTATGAAGCACTCACTGTTGACTCCAGTGGTAAGAGACACCTGCACGATGCTCTGGCACCACGACGTAAGGCCCTCACATCAGTGATCAAGGACGTTTGCAATCATCGCAGAGAACACCCATTGCCCGATCCTCTACCTCCTCCATTAAATCCGAACACCCTCTTCACGTCACATGGCCCCTACAGCACATCAGACAGACCGGTGCAGGGAGGTGACCACCAATACCACCCCCCCTCGCCTATACCGCGCTCAGTAAAGCCGTGCCCACCAGCCGGCACACAAGGACCTAAGAGGCGCAGGACGGACGCCCAGCCTGCGCAACCCAAGAAATGTAAGTCGGCACCGGCGGCCCGTCCACAGCACGGCCCTACTCCCCATGAGCACAGGCGACGGCAGTCCATCCAACAGTTTCTCCATCCGAACTGATCACTTTGAACCCATTATGAACCCTCACAGTCATGCTTGTTGCCAGTAGCAACTTCTTGTCCCACTTTGCCCCCGCCTTCGACACCGACTCCCTCTACGCTGCTTGAGTTCTATTTTCTTTCCTCTCTAACGAGTGCCCTCAGCCAACCCCCCCCCCCCCCCCGCAACACCCCCAGTGGCTCCTACCCTGGTGTCTTCTGTACAGGCCTCGGCGCTGCTCAGACCTCAGAAACCCCAGAGAAAGAGAGTAAGGGAACTGAAGACGTCGTCGAAGGAAGCCTATGGAGTTGTATTTAGCCCCTAAGGCCAGCTTCGCACTTTGTCCAGCCCTGCACACCACGACCATTGATTCATCTGCAGTCTCCGTGCTCTGCTCCATGCCCCCCCCCCCCTCGCCTCTACTGTTTCTCCCCTGATCTCCCCAGGTTTCATTTACTGTCCGCTGCCCCCCTCCCCCTCGGCCAGACACAAGTCCCCCTGGGATGTCTTGACTCCTTCCCCTCCAGTTTAGCCTTTGTCCTCCCCCTGCAGACGCAGAGGTCTGCCGTGCCCGTCACGTCCGTACCACAGCTCAGTGTTTTTTTTCTTTTGACTGTGTTGGACGACAGCGATCTGTCTGTACATACTGCGATCTGGACCCGGAGGAGGTAGGTGAAACCACAAGTACACGCGCCGGGCGTCGCGCAGCTACACGTAGCTTCTCCACCCGATGGAGGCCACAGTCGGCGCTACGTAACTGCATCAGCCCCCTGTACATACCATTGTGTATTTCATCGAACCCGAAAGAACCCACAGAGATGTTGACATGTGTTAAAAACTCGGTCAAAACGGCATCAAAATGGGCTCAAAACACTTCGGCACCTCCCGACTTGGCGCCCCCGCCCCAGTGCGCCACCGGTGAGTTTTTGGCTGAAAACGTGGATTTGGCAAGGCCACCACCTAGGCTTTAAGATGGCTAGAGCAGAGTAGAGCCCGAAGCGTTGGAACGGACTAATGGCCAAAATGGAAAAGAGAAGTGCCGGCTTGCTTGTTGCTTGCTTCCGTGTCGCTTGCTTGCATGCTTGCTTGTTGCTTGTTAGCTAGATTTAAGGGGGACGGGTGTAGTAAAATTTACACACACACACACACAGACACACACATTTTCTGGGATATATATGTTTGTTGCGTGTCAGTGTGAGTGTTTGTTTTTTCAAGTTGCAACACGAGTGTACAAATGGCTTATTTTCACTTCCAATCTGCCTTTGTGGGCATTTCCGGTTATTCTAGCTTTTTTGGCCCAACCAACGTTGAGCCCACTTCTGATTCTTTCCCCCACTGTAAAGCGCCGGGGACCCCCCCAAGCGGCAGGGGTCATGTGGCGACCCAACCCACTTGTGGGCAGGGGGGGTCCTTAAACTAAACCACTAAACATATAAAACAATCCAACAAATTATTTGCAAAAAAATTGTTCAATGTTCAAACAATGCACAAAATTGATCCAACAATTCATCTTTGAAAATCTTTTTTTTGAGCAACACACACAAAATTGATCCACAACAACATGTGCAAAAAATTGGAAATGCAGTAGTGCAGTTGGAGAACTGAAGCAAATGATCCACAGATGATCCATGTATCACTTTTGGATAACCACCCTTGAACCCCTTCCCCCCCTCCACTGCCAAAACGGATCCAGATCACCTACCCCATCCCCCCCCCCCCCCCGACCACCACCAGCACCACTGCCCAACCCCTTTGATTCAGGGTTCATGGACTTTACAGCTGCTAATCGGAAAAAAAGCAACACTTGTGACTTTCGACCCAGAAACAGAGGGGCTCATTTCTTCCAACATTCTTTGCCCCACACCCCACCCCATGGTGGTTCTGGAAAATACCCACACCAACCAATGTCCAGCAGGAACTGCGGCAGAGGAGGTTTACATAGTGGGGCATGGCACTTGTGCATAGCCTCCCACAGCATGCAACAGCCCCCCCTTTTGTGCAGCAGCAGTTGGTTCCCCGCAGTTTGTCACAACCACTCCTGCGTCAATGGAGAACATGCGCTGCGCAAACCTGCCTGAAATAGCAAAACCCTGCAGCCGCGTAATTCAATGTTCTGTGAAAGTCTGTGGTCAACGTGGATTAGAAAAAAAAGCACAGCTGGGCTGGTTCGCGATTCACCTGTCCCGACCCACTAAACAATACAACCTGCTGTTGACAAAACATTGTACTTATTCCCCAAAGGGGAACAATTGTGACTATATAATTCAGCAGCACAGAAATTGATGTGTGCAGTTTGGCAACGTTCCAGCTTCCACTTTGCAGATATTCATGTGTTGCAAACACCCCATTCAAATAGAATGCGCAACATAAACACCCTAATACACTAAGCTCCGCGCTGCAGTGTCAAATCATGCAACACCCCAACCACAAAAACTGAAGAAAGGGTTGTCTGAAGGGGATGCACTGTGTTGAACCACTGACTTATTGGATGGGTTAAACTTGATAATTATGGCAATCTCTTGCCACCCAGTCATGTTATGGGGAGTGCTTGGGCACCCCCACACCCTGCAACCCCTGGAATAATACCCATAAAGCTGTGGGACCAACGCAAAAATTTTGGGCCACTTGCAAATCCACACCCTGGTTGCATAAGTCGGACGACTGTTCAATATCCCAGACCAGTTTATTTGCACATCTCACTGGAGCAAAATGCGCGAAATTTGGGTGCTGAATAACCAGCTCATTATCAACTGTGCAATCTGCATGTGGACCTTGGTCAAGCACCTTTGTGAAAACGAAAGAAAGACCACGGACCGTGACATACAAAGAGCACTCCAAAACTGGCCTGTCAGCTAACTTACCCTTACTCTTCGGTGGATTTGATTCTCCGAGCTGTTCCGGTGTCCTTGGACCAATGTGCAGTGAGTGTCAGCCTAAAGAGCAGGGAAGGGAGAGTTCAGGGAGGTTAGTTGCACCCAGGGGAAATGCAATGCAGGCCTCATGACGGTGTCAAATACCCAGAACAACCGTGCACGAGTGTTTTCACACGTGAGTTGGTGGCAGGCTGGTGCTCAGTCTACGCTATCACAGGCAAACAAACGAGGAAACCGCAACTGGACCTTTTCCCACCAAGCGGTCTACGTTCCTCCATCTGAGCAACATACTTGAAGCCAACTAATTTATGGTCCAGCAGCTTGAGCAAGCGACTGCCTTCAGCAGTGATCGGCTTTCCCTCTTCGCACAGGTGCGTATCTCGGAGTAAATGGATAACTCCGCGAACTATTTCAGTGTTCAGCCCCAACTTTCGTAAATAGGGGTCCATTGGAACCGGAAATTGCATTGCATCCAAGGGGCCTTTGTCCAGCGTGATGGTTGACTCAGCGATGTCATTCATCCTCGCATATTCTGGCGACGCATAGTTCTTAAAGAAATCCTTAATTTCTTTTTTGTTGCGGTTCGTGAAGAACAATCCACAGTGGCCTCTCAAGAAAGGCGACAACTTGTAAATGTTGTCAGCGTACGAATCCTCGCTTGTCCGACCCAAGGCCACTTGCATCACTTTGTTGCTTCCAGCGAAGAATCGCGAGTCCTTGAAGATCGTCCGAACTTCCTTCATTTTGGACTGTCGAAAATGCTGAAAGTCAAATACATAGCAGTGGTCGTAGTCGTCCACAGCCTCTCGGACGTTGTCCACAAGTGAGTCTTTGCCTTCCCGTCCTTTGGTCTTCGTCTTTGCGAAGCTATACTTCTTACCCTTCTTCATTTTAGGCATTTTGACGGATGAAAGGCGAAAAAAATCCTGTACAGAAGCGAGGAAGCCTGCAGCCGCGGCTTGAGCATGAATTCAAAATGCTAGTGCCGCACAAGGTTTATCACGTTAATCTCTGGATGCCGATGCACTGACAGCAACAATCGCAAGATCAACGTTGCCGCATGGAAAATGAATATTGCAAATTGCAGGCCCATCTCTACAAAAGGGGACAGTGTGCAGGAAGAAAAAGCGGCCAAACACAAGTGAAGGCACTGCGATTGCAGCGATGTCCAGCGCGAGGGTAACACTTGCGGTGCCGCACGCGCCAACTTGCAAACAACTGGGCACCCAAGGTTGTGGGGGCCAGGCCCAACACCCGAACCTATGTCACAATTTGCCCAATTCCGCCAAAGCCTCCGTTGGAGCTGTTTTTTTGTTGTGCAGCTCCTGCACAGAGCATGAATACCGTGTCTCATTTTTTTTAATCTTGCTGCTATTGTGGAGTTATTTCAGTTTTCGTGGCACTCAGGATGTTGACCGTCTGCAGAACTTCTTGTGGAACAAGGTTGAATGACAAAACATGATACACACAAAGGGTCAAATACGCAAAGCGATGTGTTGCTGACAAAAATTCACGGCATGTTTCTTGGGTACAAGTGCAATGGATTGAACAACGCATCACAATGCTTTGACCTTCCTTTTCGGGAGAGGTGGTAGATATCGATGAGGCAGTCTCTTTTTTTCGGCAACACAATTACCGATGTAAATAGCATCAAAATTGTCCGTGGTTGCTCTAATGCCCAATGCATAATGTTCTTTGACAAACTTGACCTCCATGATTGAAAACAGCTTGTGCAAGAAAGTTTCCAAATTCTATCGGGTGTGCAGGATTGCTACTTTTAGTTCATGTCTCAGTGTTTGGCTCAAGTTAATGGCCCAAGTGCCTAGCTTAAGTTAATGGCCCAAGTGCATGGGTTAGATTTGTGGCCCAAGTGCATGGCTTAAGTTCACGGCCCAAGTGCATGGCTTAAGTTCATGGCCCAAGGGCCCAAAAAGGCCCAAAAAGGTTCGACAGTCCATGCAAAGACGGTTCAAAGTCCTCCAATTGAAAGACATGTGCAAAAAAGTTTGTGCCCGTTGCACGGTGTGTCAGGCCCAGAACCCAGCCAACTACTAAGCCCCGGGCGACTCACAGTTCTACCCCATTCGTGAGCACCCCTTCGAGTCGTTCTACATCGATGTGTTCTCCATGCCAGCCCTGACAATGAAAGAGCTCGGCACTAAAAGATCCACCTCTGCTACCTTTGACGCCCTCCGCATGTGTGTGGATACACACTCGGGCTACATTGTGGCCGCTCCCACCACCAAGGAGGGATTGACTGGCCAGCGAGCCGCCGAATTGCTCTACCGCAATTGGTTTACAGTGTTCGCCCCCCCCCCCCTCCGTGAACTCATCTCTGACAAGGCAGCGCCTTCGTGAGCTCATGGTTCAAGACCTTCTGCCATCTGCAACGGGTGAACAAAGCAGAGTCCGTGCCTACCTGTCCAAGAGTAATGCACGAGCGGAGAATTCCGGCCAACGGCTGTTCGACAAGCTGGCGAAGCTCCATCGAGAGAGCAAAGTGAATTAGTACGAAGGGCTCTCTCGGGCCCTCCAGGCCTACCATGAGCACCCTAGCCCCACTGGTGTGACTCCCTATGTTGCCGTCTTCGGCAGGGATGTAACCAGCACCCAACTCCCGTGGCACTAGCCGGGAATGGCCCTCGATGCTGAGGAGTTCGTCGCCAAACAAACAAAGCCCCATCGCCTCATCTCTGACTCCCTCCGCCGAGAGCACGCTGCAGCGAATGAGCGCAAAGATTACGCTGAGCCTGGCCCCGTCTACAAGAACGGCGATGCCGTTTGGTTGCTGCGCCCCCATCCGGTGGGAATCCACAGGTTCAAGTCCTGGTGGACACCAGCGGTGGTGGAAAGAAGTATTGGCCTCAACACCTACGACATCTCCACCCACAGAGGCCAAATCAAAGCCGCCCACAGCTCTCAGCTCAAGCATCAACTTGCAGACCTCACAGGTGCCCACGTTGACCTAAGCTACACCCATGAGAAGCTGTCTGCTGAGGAATATGACCAGGAAGACGACTACCTTGTCAATTGGATCCTTTGGCATCGCCCCAAGCCTGGCTCACGCGATCAAGACAACATTGAGTTCCTCGTTCGATGGCGAAAACCCTTCCATCACCCCAAGTATGACAAATGGGAACCTGCGGAGAGCCTCCCCACTGTGTACCACAAATCTTGGAGGAAAAGACTGCCGATCGCATGGCCCCCTGCCTAAAATGACCAAGCATTTACTTGCTTCGTGAAGATTATGGCCATAATTTGGCTTATGAGACCAAGATGTCCCTGAATCTGTATCGTCTCGCGCGTAGTCCAGGGGTAATGGTACTCGTCGCCAGGACCTGTGGGGTAGGTTCAAACCCTCGTACGTCCAACTCTGTCAATAACTCCAGACCAACCCCGCGGACCGAGGATGGCTCTTGGCTCTTACAATGATCTTGAGGCGGGATCCTTGACACCGCCATCCTTCGGGAACTCAAGTACCCCTCTCTACCAAGGTGTCCTCCTGTGCACCCTCATGGCGTACAAGCACACAAGCGCCATGCACGCTCCGGACACAGTTCACAAACCACATGTGGAATGTGTTCCCCGAAAACAACAGAGATGAACACCGGCCTCAAAGCATCCTTTCCGATTGATCCCTCATTCATCCATTAACCTGCACTTTCTGCCGAATGTTTTGAATATTTGTCTTCATTTTCCCGCGAACGAGCTGACGGATCTCGTCCTGCCCTCACTATACTACAGATCCTTCTTGATCTTGCAAGCGACCTCTTTCACTCATTAATGCATTGCACTTGACTTGGCCGGGCGGTGATGAGTCGTCGTGAACAAGTTCTGGAAAAATGGTGAAGCGGATCTGGGTTCATCCAGGACGATCTCAGGATCGTCCATCATCATTCATGCGCATTTCGAACGATGACTCCCATCTCAATCATGCATGATCATTTCATCATCATCATCATGCACCATGGTCATCATCACTCAGATGTCAGACATTTCACTCACTTTGGTTCCGGTGTCGGTTGCCCATCATCTGCCCATCATTGGTCATGATCAGTCATCTATTCATCATTCATCATTCATCATTTTCAGTCACAACATGAATGACCCAAGAATTGACCATCATGCCACTGTTCCAGATCGGAAAATGACCTGTACCATTGTCTTCAGAGGTACCAAGGGTGGGGTCGATAAGTGATCAATTTTTGGAATCATTGCCATTTTCGACCAGAATTAGATTTTCACATGCTGATGGAAGATCCATCATGTCATCATGCACAATTCCCCCCATTGCCCCCATTCATGTCATGAATGAGCAACGACTCATGCTGCGCACGCTGATCGCAACAAGCGGAGGGGGGCTCCACGAGATGGAGAAGGGCAGTGTGCGGGCTGCGATCGCCTCTGAAGGGTATCTGTCGGACGACGAATTCAGATTGCACGATATGCACGTGCATGATCAGGTATTTATAACAAAGAACGATGAGCATGTTGAGGAAATTTCAATGAAGCAATGATACATGATATGTTGTGGAGGGTGTGGAAAAGTAAGGTTAAATGAATCCTTCGTCTTTCGTGCTTGGTCTGGCTTTTCCTTTGCTGGTGCGAAGCACCATCAAAAGAAAAGCCTTATTACATTTTTAGCCATTTTCGGGTCACCTTTCTATGTCGGAAATGGAGCCGGGCGGTGACAAACAAACGCAAAAGCACTCCTTTGCCTTATGTTTAAGCTAGCAGCGCAAGCACAGGGAGGGTGCATTGGGCAAGATTAGCGACACAAGGTGCAAATAGCATACAATTGTCGTATTCATAACTCGGGCCTATTGTATCGGATTTCGACGAAATTAAGGGCAATTTTGGTCAATTTGGGGGTGTTCTTTTTATTTTTTGAGCTTAAAAAGGCTGCCCAGTGCGCTGAAAACTGTCAAATCGAAAAGCGGTGCTAAAACAAAATGACGGCGGTCTCTCAATTGAGCAGCAAGACGAGGCTTTTAGAATCATTTATAAATCTGGTGTTAGATCGAAATTTAGTGCATTGTAGCCCGATTTCACTTTGGACAGTCAAAATGAAAGATCGCAAAGGCCGGCGACTGCAAAATGCACGCGTGCACAGCAAATAAATAATATGTCAAATAGATTTCTTGAGATTTGGGGCCTGTGGCTTATATATAGTGTTGTTCGGCACCTCAACTTTGCTAGTGCACCTTGAAATCGCATCCCTAGCTTATATGGAATTAGTGGATGCTGGTAAAGAAGTTAAAACCTTGTAAAGGTCCTAACTTTGCAAAACAGCCATGATTGATCGAAACGAATATGACGGCGCGAATCAGCTCTTTGAGGCAGTCATTTAGAAAGGCTGCATCGTACACTTTTGGGATATGTTTCATTTCGGCGCGCGGATGGTATATAATGGCATAAGGACTGCTTTTAGAGGGGGGCGGGGCCCCATTCCCCGGCCCCCCAATGAAAAGCCCCCCATGGGGGAGGAGGTGAACTAGTTATGAATTTATTCGATTTCCATCAGATTCCCCCATTTCAGCCATGATCTGACATTAGCCGAATGTGGTCAATTGTAAATGAAATGACCTCAATTTTGTGATTAATTGCCCAATTATGTACTTAATGAGGTGTCATATCACACCATTTCACTCTCAGGCCCTCTACCGGACTCTTTTGGCTGTTGATGTCCCTTGTGTTTGCTCTGCTTGGTTGAATTTGGAGTTCAAATGGATCACGAATTGGCTGAGAAAGTCCTAGCGTCCCGGGATATGCCTCAGTAAGAGGTCGGCTGTTCTTTCCTCAACGGCATTTGGTGAAAGCCGTAACGGAGATCCAGCACAGAGAATAAAGGACCTCTTGCCCTCTTGGCGATTTCCTCCTCAATGAGGGGAAAAGGGTGTGAATCCGCCTTGGTTTCGGCGTTTAAGTTGCAAAAATCAACAACCATTGGCCAACCATCTATGGTGTTTTGGTCTGCAGGCGATGGCTTCGGAACTGTAAAGGGTGCACAGCACCACTCGCTGGTCATACAACCCTCAACATGCAGACCCTGGTCCGGGACTCTGTCAGCTCTTCTGATCCTCCCTTGTGTGTATCACACGTGCCACATACAAGATGCCCAGCCTTTGGTACCTTAAGGTAGTGGCAACACCGAGGCCTGATATATGAGCATGTAAATAACACAAGTAGGGCAGAACTTCGGACCGTTGGCCGCATTCATGAATGATTTGGGCGGGAAACCGCCATGTGCAAAAAACAGACAGACAAAGCTGGTAGCTGGACCCCTGCACCACGTGGAGGGGACGTCAGGAATAGGCATTCATGCACACGTGCAGGTCCGGGCCACGACCATCTATGATTCCCACCCTCCCTCCCGGGCCCCAGGACAAGATGATGGCCCCACATTTCTGGTACACACACACACACACACACACACACACAAACACACACACACAAACACACACACACACACACACACACACACGTTGAACGTGACACAGTAGTATCCAGTAGTATACATCATTAGCAGTGTGTGTCTGATCCTGTTGTGCTTTTGTTTGTTGTCGTGTTTTGATGCTGTGATGGTGTTTGTCTGTTTCATTTATTTGATTTGTCTGTGTTTCGTTGCTGTTTGAATGGCTTGTTGTTGAGAGTTATGTAATGATAGTGGTGCATGCTGTGATTGAGTTTATTAGTTGATGTTGCGTCGCTTTTTGTCATGTTTAACTATGTTTTGCTTCATGAAATCATATCTGAGCTGTGTACACACACACACACACACACACACACACAGCAGAAACAGAACGAGCAACACAACACAGAAAAAAAAAACCTTGAGTCTGGAATACAACCAAGAAAACGTTGCAAATGCAGCCAATACTGACTAAGAAAATCTGTATCCACATCGGAACAGCAGTGCTGCTTATGCTGCTGCCATTGCTGCTACGGCTGTTGCGTAGATGTTCGTCGTTTCGGGAGCATTCAAAAATGCTGCCCAATATGCCCAGGATGCCCAGGAGTGCACTAATATCCATAGAAAGGAGCTGGAGCTGCATAGCCATAGCCATAAGGAGGGGCAGCCTGTCTCGACACACCAATCTGTTGGGAAGCAAGCAAAGGGCATGAAAAAAAAGCGGTCCTAAAAATTCCTCCTGTGACAGCTTAAATAGTTTATCAGACTCCCAAACCCAACTTTTGGGACCCCAGCATGGGAAATCACCAAGGGGCCATCTCCCATTGCCCGATGCATTACCGATCTCTGGTTCCCCAACCACTTCTAATCACCACAATAAACTAGTCGAAGCGTTGCACTTTCTGCCGACAGTTGTGACCCGTCAAATGCCCAAACGAAGCATGCAGCGCAACCTGGTCGCTCTCTTCTTTCCCCAGCTGCCTACTGCCAACCGCATCTGTGGCTGACAGCAACAAACCATATGCCAACCCCCTCCAGCAGCCTTCCCAGCCGCTCCTGATACGGTGATGATTACTGATGGGATTGTCTAGCACCGCTTTCCCCAGACATCCCAGATGCCCCTAGCACACCAAATCGGAAACACCGGGTGCCCTCAGCTCAGCCCACAAATCGGATGCGGGAGCACCTGCCGCTTTCAATGCATCCGTGGCGTTAGCAGGGATTAGCGCCGTTGGGTCTACTCGCTGACATGCTTCGGCTCAGACCCGCCCGAAATGAATTTGGACGGCAGGACACACCCGCTTACCGTGCGTTACGACCAAAACTATTTCTCCGCTGAGCAGCCACCCAGAGCACCCACCAAACCTTCTTCCTGGTGGTCCGTCCGCCAACAAACTCATTGGGGGGAGTCCAGCCCACCGCCGTCCTCATTGCAACCGATCCAGGGCGCTGCCGAATCTCCGTTTCAGCAGTTCGGGGGAGGGTCAGCACCCCAACAGGATGATTCCACCTATGCCTTTGCTTGGCTCACCTTGGCTAGGTTTTACCCACCCCAGGCGGCATGTGACCTGTGGGGCTCCAGGGGGAGTCAATGCTGATGCTGCTGTGATACCACATTAACGACACGCATGTTCTTTCTCAGGTGGTCTCCCACCTTAGCACCGGAGTGCTCAAACGAGGCTTAAGTTCCGAAACCGGAAGTCATCGCTGAACAACATCAGGGTAGTGGCTGGACAAAGGATTCATGCCCATTGCAGGTTTGCCACTTAGCCCGCAGTGGCATTTCTCCTGAGTCCTCACTTTACCCATCTCGCCCATTGTCATGGTGCTCTTCATGGTTTGTTTGTTGTATGTTGTGGGAATTGGGCCTGTTCCCTTTTTGTGGCTACTCGCGGAGTCAACTCTTCCTCCAGGATATAGGCGATGCGGCTGTGATACCATGTTAGCGACACGGGCGTACTTTCTGAGGTGGTCTCCCACCTGAGTACTTGAGCGCTCAAATGAGGCTTGACTTCCGAAACCGGAAGTCATCGTGGAGCAACAGTTCCCAGGATCGCCATACCCACCCTACTCGTTGTGGACAACCTCAGGACTGTGTTTGCACAAAACCAATGTTTTAGTGGCTGAGTCTTGGGCCTGGAAATGTGTCCTGTTCTTGTCACAGCGCTGTTCTTGTCACAGCACTGGTGTTTGAAGGTGATTGATGGCCAATGGCCAACTCTCCTGCACAGTAACTGTAACAAAAGGTCATGCAGGATCCCGGCAGCCTTGAACCCTAAGGAAGCAGTGGAAGCACCTGAGAGCCGAAGCACTTCCCATCAATGACACCATCAGCGGCATCCAACGCCAGGGCAGCGCTCTGGCTTGACGCAACTACTGGGGCTGAATATGGGGTAGCATAGGGCATGGCATAGGCCCCATAGGCTGGTGCCGCTTGGTAGGCCGGATAGGACGGATAGGCCGGTGCGGCTTGGCGAGAAACAGCGACCTGTTGGAGGAAAACAGGCAGATGAGGCAGGTGTTGACATCCAGTGCGGCTGCAAACTCAGCAACAAGCACGGAGCCGATTCCAACTGTTTCCGAAGGTCCACCCCCTCCCCCAACCCCCACCCGAGGGGCAGAAGCGGCATCTGTGAGCAGAAGGACAACTGCCCCACTCTCTCCTGCCAAGAATGCTTTTCCCAGTGTCTGTGGATACGCAATGTAAACGATTCCCTCCTGCAAACCCATACAACTGCATACACTCGGAGGGACCAACCGGCACACTTACTGAGCCTTTGTGGCAACCCCCCCCCCCCCCGCCGCCCTCTTTAACAGGGCGTGGTGGGATGCCAGGGCAATGGGGAGGATTTGCACTAGTTTCGCACGGTTACTCTTCAAGAGTTTGCATCAATTTTGTGATGCGCATGCGCACTGCGTACGGGCTTCATACATTCATTCCATCCCACATGGTATTCATCCCTTGGGTACCGGTGTCCGTCGTATTGGGGAACCCATGTCTTGCCGCAGGCCGAGAATGCCCCGAGCTGCTGCTGGAACAACACCGTGGAAGGACTAACCTTTTATGGGCAGAGTGATCTGTTGATGCCATCGCTTCACGAACACGAGACTTGCTGTGAACGGAAGTACGAACGGGCACACCTACTCAGCCTTTATGGAACCCCCCTTAGATCCTGTCATACACATGCCCAAGCAAGGCAAAATCTCACCAAACAGGTGACACAACCTCCACCCCCCCCCTTCCTAGTCACCAATGGAAAGCACCACCGACACACAGCAAAGAAAAGCAAAAATACAGACAGATCCAAATTGACTGACATGGGTGTTGGAAATTACCGCACAAGATGCGGTGGACATGAACAACACTTGGCACAGTGGAGTGGCATTCTTGCAGTGCATCAAAAACAGCACAACACAACATGCAAAAATAACATCCATGCGATCCCTACAAACTCGATTGAACACAGGGGGGGGGGCGTTTCTACGAAATGTGAAGTCATGGGGTTTTGCCTAAAATTGGCCACTTCGAAAAAGGGGGGGGATTACCCGTTTTGCGAGCAACTGAAATTTTCCAAAACGCGCTGCGGGGGGTTACCTTGGATGTGCACAAGTGTGTATTTGTCCATTGTTGGGGCATGCAGAAGGAAATTTGGGGGTGTCTTGCTTCAAAAGTGACGGATCTTGCATGCTTACTTGATGCTGCTGTTTCACATATCAGGTGTGGCAGGGACGCGGTGGTCTAAGGGGTTAGCATACGACAACGGAGGCGTGCACTCTACCTCCTCACCAATGCAATGGTGGTTGTAGCCGCCCACACCCCCTACCGGGGGGGGGGGGGGGCATGGACGATTTCTCTTCGGCGCGGCCCAACACCGAAGAGGGTGCCTCACGGGTGCCCAATCCTGCAAGGCGTACGTTTCGTCGCGTTTCGCGTTTCGCATCACCGCTTCATGGGGTGCCCAGTCCCACAATGCAGTTGTTTCGAGTCGTTTCGTGTTTCACAGGGTGCCCAATCCCGGAGCTTCGGTTGTGCCAACGACAAGTACATCGTCTGCAAACTAACTTAGTGTAGTGCGCACGCGATGCAACTATTTGGGTGTCTGGTCATAGTAGAAGTCCATACTTTGTGATACTGGACATGTTTTCAATGCTTCTTCCGCATTAGGGATAAGGCGGATTTGATCTTTTCACCCATTTTCACCCATTTTCACCCTCTTTCACCCTGCACACATTTTTTCCTCATTTTTGCCGCACATTCTCTGAGATGTTCCCAGTGGCAGTGGAAGTCATAATCAGTCTTTGTTGGTCCTTTGCATCTGTGCATTGTGGGTCTCACAATTGTGTGTTTTGGACCACATAGCCAATGCAGTCGCTTATGGCGCGTCTGCATGTGTGCAACACGGGGATCCATCGCATCACTTTTGAAGAAGCTTGGCCAGTTTTCCGAGAAAGTGGTCAGTGTCTACACCCGCCAGATTGTCCAGGTGTCTGGCCCCACTCTCTTCCATTGCACTGTCACATCCCTTGGACAGCACAACTGATGGGTGGGAGGCTCCTGCAGTCTCCTGCCGCTCTGTGAGCATGGCTAAATGCAGCCTTGGGCCAATGATTGTTGTGCTGATGCAAATCCAAAATGCGAAGTCGGACTTTCACTGTGAGTTGGGGGGGGGTCAATAGAGTTCTCGAAAACTAGGGTGGGGGAGGTCTAGGAAAAGGGCTCAATTGGCACGGACTGTTATTTTCTAGTGACGCTAAGGGCGCCGGAAGGAAATTTTATTGACACTGGCCTACCATAAAAGTGTCCGTGATGTATGCATGTCTATCACATGTTCCTCGAGTGATGTGTGTCTCGTGGCAATGCGCGGAACCGCATGCACTTCGCACCCCCAAAAAAAAACTTCCCAGCGGATAGACCCATCTACCACTTTCACTTCAATATCCATTTCCTCAATGCACCGCTTGCACTGCGTTGGTCCCAAGCTCCCCGCCATAGCGTAACGTCTTATGCACCTGCATGTGCACCTCACGTAATCGTCTACTTCCACTGCCTTGTGGAGTCGCTACTCGACTTCCATCCTGGTGCTTGTCGCTTCTATGCCACTGAAGCTGCCACGGGTGTCTTCCCACTTTTCGCTTGCTTGCCTTGCCCGCGGGGTTGCTTGACAGTCTTTTTGTACACTTTCTTGTGTCTTGTCACGACGACCACTTTGGCATTGCTGTCTGAACTGCTGCTTTCGGAACTAGACTCCAATGATGTAGAGGACGTCCCACCACTACTAGGGTCGTTGACAAACTATCCGTGTCCGACCCGTCTGACTCATCGGACGTGCGACGCCCTGGACGCCAATCTTCATCGGCCTCACTTGTAGGTCGTTGTGTGCCATATTTGTACCCTTCTTCATCACCCGTGGTTGCGGCTCGTCCCGTGCCTTCCTCCGCTTCCTTGTCCACATGAATGGTAATCCGCCGCACTTTTTGTCCTTTCTCCGCCTTTGTGTTCCGAGCAAGCCGGGCAATCTGCTTCCCCACAATCCAATCAATTACTCCAATTGATTCGGGGTCTAAGCCGGGATGCACGAGCCGCAGGTGGCACTTGATATTCAATGTGAACGGGATGCAGGGCACATCGGAACCGGATACTTCCTTGGGACATTGCCGCAACTCAAGGGGCCACGCAACAAAGCTTGGATTGCCAGTCCCTAACCCCAACTCAAGGGGCCACGCAACAAAGCCTGGATTGAGAGTCCCTAACCCCAACTCAAGGGGCCACGCAACAAAGCATGGATTGTGAGTCCCGAACCCCAACTCAAGGGGGCACACAACAAAGCGTGCATTGAGAGTCCCTAACCCCAACTCAAGGGGCCACGCAACAAAGCGTGGGTTGAGAGTCCCTAACCCCAACTCAAGGGGCCACACAACAAAGCCTGGATTGAGAGTCCCTAACCCCAACTCAAGAGGCCATGCAACAAAGCCTGGATTGAGAGTCCCTAACCCCAACTCAAGGGGCCATGCAACAAAGCGTGCATTGAGAGTCCCTAACCCCAAGTCAAGGGGCCATGCAACAAAGCGTGGATTGAGAGTCCCTAACCCCAACTCAAGGGGCCACACAACAAAGCGTGGATTGAGAGTCCCTAACCCCAACTCAAGGGGCCACGCCACAAAGCGTGGATTGAGATTCCCTAACCCCAACTCAAGGGGGCACGCAACAAAGCGTGGATTGAGAGTCCCTAACCCCAACTCAAGGGACCACGCAACAAAGCGTGGATTGAGAGTCCCTAACCGGAACTGAAGGGGGCACACAACAAAGCGTGGGTTGCGAGTCCCTAACCCCAACTCAAGGGGCCACACAACAAAGCGTGGATTGCGAGTCCCTAACCGCAACTCAAGGGGGCGTGCAACAAAGCGTGCATTGAGAGTCCCCAACCCCAACTCAAATGGCCACGCCACAAAGCGTGGATTGCGAGTCCCTAACCCCAACTCAAGATGCCATGCAACAAAGCATGAGAGTCCCGAACAGGGTTTTGCTTAGCCACCCTAGGGGGGGGGGGGGGGGGTTAATTCAGGGACCCACCCACCCAGAATTTTGGCATACCCACAGACCGACAAATGTCCCACCCCCCCAGGGGGGGGGGGGGGGCTGACACCCACCCACCCACCCACCCATCCTAGCCCCTTTATGGGCGTGGGGCAGACACAGGAACTGTGGGGTTCTAGCGTTACCCCTTCCGCATCCGGCACAAAGCACAAACAATCCTAGCCCCTTTATGGGCGTGGGGCAGAGACAAGAACCGTGGGGTTCTAGCGTTACCCCCTCCGCATCCGGCACAAAGCACAAACAATCCTAGCCGATGTTACACGGAACCTGCAACAGAAGGAAGAAAGAAGTGGCACTGGCTCAATAGACCCAAGGCCCCCACAAAGTCCCACCCTACCCCGGGGGGGGGGGGGTTGGACACCCACCCACCCTGAAATTCTGCCAGACCCACCCACCCACCCCCCCCCCAGGGTAGGGTAGGACGGACATTAAGCAAAACCCTGGTCCCGAACCCCAACTCAAGGGGCCACGCAACAAAGCGTGGATTGAGAGTCCCTAACCCCAACTGACGAGGCCACACAACAAAGCCTGGATTGAGAGTCCCTAACCCCAACTCAAGAGACCACACAACAAAGCGTGGATTGGCAGTCCCTAACCCCAACTCAAAGGGCCACGCAACAAAGCGTGGATCGAGAGTCCCTAACCCCAACTCAAGGGGCCACTCAACAAAGCGTGGATTGAGAGTCCCTAACCCCAACTAACGAGGCCACACAACAAAGCGTGGATTGCGAGTCCCTAACCCCAACTCAAGGGGCCACGCCACAAAGCGTGGATTGCCAGTCCCTAAGCCCAACTCAAGATCCCATGCAACAAAGCGTGGATTGAGAGTCCCTAACCCCAACTCAAGGGGCCACGCAACAAAGCGTGGATGGAGAGTCCCTAACCCCAACTGACGAGGCCACACAACAAAGCCTGGATTAAGAGTCCCTAACCCCAACTCAAGGGGCCACACAACAAAGCGTGGATTGCCAGTCCCTAACCCCAACTCAAGAGGCCATACAACAAAGCGTGGGTTGAGAGTCCCTAACCCCAACTCAAGGGGCCACACAACAAAGCGTGGATTGAGAGTCCCTAACCCCAACTCAAGGGGCCACACAACAAAGCGTGGATTGAGAGTCCCTAACCCCAACTCAAGGGGCCACACAACAAAGCCTCGATTGAGAGTCCCTAACCCCAACTCACGAGGCCACACAACAAAGCCTGGATTGAGAGTCCCTAACCAACTCAAGAGGCCACACAACAAAGCGTGGATTGTGAGTCCCTAACCCCAACTCAAGGGGCCACACAACAAAGCATGGATTAAGAGTCCCTAACCCCAACTCAAGAGGCCATACAACAAAGCGTGGGTTGAGAGTCCCTAACCCCAACTCAAGGGGCCACACAACAAAGCGTGGATTGAGAGTCCCTAACCCCAACTCAAGGGGCCACACAACAAAGCGTGGATTGAGAGTCCCTAACCCCAACTCAAGGGGCCACACAACAAAGCCTCGATTGAGAGTCCCTAACCCCAACTCACGAGGCCACACAACAAAGCCTGGATTGAGAGTCCCTAACCAACTCAAGAGGCCACACAACAAAGCGTGGATTGTGAGTCCCTAACCCCAACTCAAGGGGCCACACAACAAAGCTTGGATTGAGAGTCCCTAACCCCAACTCAAGGGACCACGCAACAAAGCGTGGATTGAGAGTCCCTAACCCCAACTGACGAGGCCACACAACAAAGCCTGGATTAAGAGTCCCTAACCCCAACTCAAAAGGCCACACAACAAAGCCTGGATTGAGAGTCCCTAACCCCAACTCAAAAGGCCACGCAACAAAGCGTGGGTTGAGAGTCCCTAACCCCAACTCAAGGGGCCAGGCAACAAAGCGTGGATTGAGAGTCCCTAACCCCAACTCAAGGGGGCACACAACAAAGCGTGGATTGAGAGTCCCTAACCCCAACTCAAGGGACCACGCAACAAAGCGTGGATTGAGAGTCCCTAACCCCAACTCAAGAGACCACACAACAAAGCGTGGATTGAGAGTCCCTAACCCCAACTCAAGAGGCCACGCAACAAAGCGTGGATTGAGAGTCCCTAACCCCAACTCAAGGGCCCACGCCACAAAGCGTGGATTGTGAGTCCCTAACCCCAACTCAAGGGGCCACACAACAAAGCGTGGATTGAGAGTCCCTAACCCCAACTCAAGAGGCCACGCAGCAAAGCGTGGATTGAGAGTCCCTAACCCCAACTCAAGGGGCCACGCCACAAAGCGTGGATTGAGAGTCCCTAACCCCAACTCAAGGGGCCACGCAACAAAGCGTGGATTGAGAGTCCCTAACCCCAACTCAAGGGACCACGCAACAAAGCGTGGATTGAGAGTCCCTAACCCCAACTGACGAGGCCACACAACAAAGCCTGGATTAAGAGTCCCTAACCCCAACTCAAAAGGCCACACAACAAAGCGTGGATTGCCAGTCCCTAACCCCAACTCAAGAGGCCACGCAACAAAGCGTGGGTTGAGAGTCCCTAACCCCAACTCAAGGGGCCAGGCAACAAAGCGTGGATTGAGAGTCCCTAACCCCAACTCAAGGGGGCACACAACAAAGCGTGGATTGAGAGTCCCTAACCCCAACTCAAGGGACCACGCAACAAAGCGTGGATTGAGAGTCCCTAACCCCAACTCAAAAGGCCACACAACAAAGCGTGGATTGAGAGTCCCTAACCCCAACTCAAGAGGCCATACAACAAAGCGTGGGTTGAGAGTCCCTAACCCCAACTCAAGGGGCCACACAACAAAGCGTGGATTGAGAGTCCCTAACCCCAACTCAAGGGGCCACACAACAAAGCGTGGATTGAGAGTCCCTAACCCCAACTCAAGGGGCCACACAACAAAGCCTCGATTGAGAGTCCCTAACCCCAACTCACGAGGCCACACAACAAAGCCTGGATTGAGAGTCCCTAACCAACTCAAGAGGCCACACAACAAAGCGTGGATTGTGAGTCCCTAACCCCAACTCAAGGGGCCACACAACAAAGCTTGGATTGAGAGTCCCTAACCCCAACTCAAGGGACCACGCAACAAAGCGTGGATTGAGAGTCCCTAACCCCAACTGACGAGGCCACACAACAAAGCCTGGATTAAGAGTCCCTAACCCCAACTCAAAAGGCCACACAACAAAGCCTGGATTAAGAGTCCCTAACCCCAACTCAAAAGGCCACGCAACAAAGCGTGGGTTGAGAGTCCCTAACCCCAACTCAAGGGGCCAGGCAACAAAGCGTGGATTGAGAGTCCCTAACCCCAACTCAAGGGGGCACACAACAAAGCGTGGATTGAGAGTCCCTAACCCCAACTCAAGGGACCACGCAACAAAGCGTGGATTGAGAGTCCCTAACCCCAACTCAAGAGACCACACAACAAAGCGTGGATTGAGAGTCCCTAACCCCAACTCAAGAGGCCACGCAACAAAGCGTGGATTGAGAGTCCCTAACCCCAACTCAAGGGGCCACGCCACAAAGCGTGGATTGTGAGTCCCTAACCCCAACTCAAGGGGCCACACAACAAAGCGTGGATTGAGAGTCCCTAACCCCAACTCAAGAGGCCACGCAACAAAGCGTGGATTGAGAGTCCCTAACCCCAACTCAAGGGGCCACGCCACAAAGCATGGATTGAGAGTCCCTAACCCCAACTCAAGGGGCCACGCAACAAAGCGTGGATTGAGAGTCCCTAACCCCAACTCAAGGGACCACGCAACAAAGCGTGGATTGAGAGTCCCTAACCCCAACTGACGAGGCCACACAACAAAGCCTGGATTAAGAGTCCCTAACCCCAACTCAAAAGGCCACACAACAAAGCGTGGATTGCCAGTCCCTAACCCCAACTCAAGAGGCCACGCAACAAAGCGTGGGTTGAGAGTCCCTAACCCCAACTCAAGGGGCCAGGCAACAAAGCGTGGATTGAGAGTCCCTAACCCCAACTCAAGGGGGCACACAACAAAGCGTGGATGGAGAGTCCCTAACCCCAACTCAAGGGACCACGCAACAAAGCGTGGATTGAGAGTCCCTAACCCCAACTCAAGAGGCCACGCAACAAAGCGTGGGTTGAGAGTCCCTAACCCCAACTCAAGGGGCCAGGCAACAAAGCGTGGATTGAGAGTCCCTAACCCCAACTCAAGGGGGCACACAACAAAGCGTGGATTGAGAGTCCCTAACCCCAACTCAAGGGACCACGCAACAAAGCGTGGATTGAGAGTCCCTAACCCCAACTCAAGAGACCACACAACAAAGCGTGGATTGAGAGTCCCTAACCCCAACTCAAAGGGCCACACAACAAAGCGTGGATTGCGAGTCCCTAACCCAAACTCAAAGGGCCACACAACAAAGCGTGGATTGCCAGTCCCTAACCCCAACTCAAGGGGCCATGCAACAAAGCGTGGGTTGAGAGTCCCTAACCCCAACTCAAGGGGCCACGCAATAAAGGGTGGATTGAGAGTCCCTAACCCCAACTCAAGGGGCCACACAACAAAGCCTGGATTGAGAGTCCCTACCCAACTCAAGAGGCCACACAACGAAGCCTGGATTGTGAGTCCCTAACCCCAACTCAAGGGGCCACACAACAAAGCGTGGATTGAGAGTCCCTAACCCCAACTCAAGTGGCCACACAACAAAGCTTGGATTGAGAGTCCCGAACCCCAACTCAAGGGGCCACGCCACAAAGCGTGGATTGTGAGTCCCTAACCCCAACTCAAAAGGCCACACAACAAAGCGTGGATTGCCAGTCCCTAACCCCAACTCAAGAGGCCACGCAACAAAGCGTGGGTTGAGAGTCCCTAACCCCAACTCAAGGGGCCAGGCAACAAAGCGTGGATTGAGAGTCCCTAAGCCCAACTCAAGGGGGCACACAACAAAGCGTGGATTGAGAGTCCCTAACCCCAACTCAAGGGACCACGCAACAAAGCGTGGATTGAGAGTCCCTAACCCCAACTCAAGAGACCACACAACAAAGCGTGGATTGAGAGTCCCTAACCCCAACTCAAGAGGCCACGCAACAAAGCGTGGATTGCGAGTCCCTAACCCCAACTCAAGGGGGCACACAACAAAGCGTGGATTGAGAGTCCCTAACCCCAACTCAAGGGACCACGCAACAAAGCGTGGATTGAGAGTCCCTAACCCCAACTCAAGAGACCACACAACAAAGCGTGGATTGAGAGTCCCTAACCCCAACTCAAAGGGCCACACAACAAAGCGTGGATTGCGAGTCCCTAACCCAAACTCAAAGGGCCACACAACAAAGCGTGGATTGCCAGTCCCTAACCCCAACTCAAGGGGCCACGCAACAAAGCGTGGGGTGAGAGTCCCTAACCCCAACTCAAGGGGCCACGCAATAAAGCGTGGATTGAGAGTCCCTAACCCCAACTCAAGGGGCCACACAACAAAGCCTGGATTGAGAGTCCCTACCCAACTCAAGAGACCACACAACAAAGCGTGGATTGAGAGTCCCTAACCCCAACTCAAGGGGCCACACAACGAAGCCTGGATTGTGAGTCCCTAACCCCAACTCAAGTGGCCACACAACAAAGCTTGGATTGAGAGTCCCTAACCCCAACTCAAGGGGCCACGCCACAAAGCGTGGATTGTGAGTACCTAACCCCAACTCAAGGGGCCACGCAACAAAGCGTGGATTGAGAGTCCCTAACCCCAACTCAAGGGACCACGCAACAAAGCGTGGATTGAGAGTCCCTAACCCCAACTGACGAGGCCACACAACAAAGCCTGGATTGAGAGTCCCTAACCCCAACTCAAGGCGCCACACAACAAAGCGTGGATTGCCAGTCCCTAACCCCAACTCAAGAGGCCACGCAACAAAGCGTGGGTTGAGAGTCCCTAACCCCAACTCAAGGGGCCAGGCAACAAAGCGTGGATTGAGAGTCCCTAACCCCAACTCAAGAGACCACACAACAAAGCGTGGATTGAGAGTCCCTAACCCCAACTCAAGAGGCCACGCAACAAAGCGTGGATTGCGAGTCCCTAACCCCAACTCAGTGGGGCACACAACAAAGCGTGGATTGAGAGTCCCTAACCCCAACTCAAGGGGCCACGCAACAAAGCGTGGATTGAGAGTCCCTAACCCCAACTCAAGAGACCACACAACAAAGCGTGGATTGAGAGTCCCTAACCCCAACTCAAAGGGCCACACAACAAAGCGTGTATTGCGAGTCCCTAACCCAAACTCAAAGGGCCACACAACAAAGCGTGGATTGCCAGTCCCTAACCCCAACTCAAGGGGCTATGCAACAAAGCGTGGGTTGAGAGTCCCTAACCCCAACTCAAGAGGCCACGCCACAAAGCGTGGATTGTGAGTCCCGAACCCCAACTCAAGGGGCCACACAACAAAGCTTGGATTGAGAGTCCCTAACCCCAACTCAAGGGGCCACGCCACAAAGCGTGGATTGTGAGTCCCTAACCCCAACTCAAGGGGCCACGCAACAAAGCGTGGATTGAGAGTCCCTAACCCCAACTCAAGGGACCACGCAACAAAGCGTGGATTGAGAGTCCCTAACCCCAACTGACGAGGCCACACAACAAAGCCTGGATTAAGAGTCCCTAACCCCAACTCAAAAGGCCACACAACAAAGCGTGGATTGCCAGTCCCTAACCCCAACTCAAGAGGCCACGCAACAAAGCGTGGGTTGAGAGTCCCTAACCCCAACTCAAGGGGCCAGGCAACAAAGCGTGGATTGAGAGTCCCTAACCCCAACTCAAGGGGGCACACAACCAAGCGTGGATTGAGAGTCCCTAACCCCAACTCAAGGGACCACGCAACAAAGCGTGGATTGAGAGTCCCTAACCCCAACTCAAGAGGCCACGCAACAAAGCGTGGGTTGAGAGTCCCTAACCCCAACTCAAGGGGCCAGGCAACAAAGCGTGGATTGAGAGTCCCTAACCCCAACTCAAGGGGGCACACAACAAAGCGTGGATTGAGAGTCCCTAACCCCAACTCAAGGGACCACGCAACAAAGCGTGGATTGAGAGTCCCTAACCCCAACTCAAGAGACCACACAACAAAGCGTGGATTGAGAGTCCCTAACCCCAACTCAAAGGGCCACACAACAAAGCGTGGATTGCGAGTCCCTAACCCAAACTCAAAGGGCCACACAACAAAGCGTGGATTGCCAGTCCCTAACCCCAACTCAAGGGGCCATGCAACAAAGCGTGGGTTGAGAGTCCCTAACCCCAACTCAAGGGGCCACGCAATAAAGGGTGGATTGAGAGTCCCTAACCCCAACTCAAGGGGCCACACAACAAAGCCTGGATTGAGAGTCCCTACCCAACTCAAGAGGCCACACAACGAAGCCTGGATTGTGAGTCCCTAACCCCAACTCAAGTGGCCACACAACAAAGCTTGGATTGAGAGTCCCTAACCCCAACTCAAGGGGCCACGCCACAAAGCGTGGATTGTGAGTCCCTAACCCCAACTCAAAAGGCCACACAACAAAGCGTGGATTGCCAGTCCCTAACCCCAACTCAAGAGGCCACGCAACAAAGCGTGGGTTGAGAGTCCCTAACCCCAACTCAAGGGGCCAGGCAACAAAGCGTGGATTGAGAGTCCCTAAGCCCAACTCAAGGGGGCACACAGCAAAGCGTGGATTGAGAGTCCCTAACCCCAACTCAAGGGACCACGCAACAAAGCGTGGATTGAGAGTCCCTAACCCCAACTCAAGAGACCACACAACAAAGCGTGGATTGAGAGTCCCTAACCCCAACTCAAGAGGCCACGCAACAAAGCGTGGATTGCGAGTCCCTAACCCCAACTCAAGGGGGCACACAACAAAGCGTGGATTGAGAGTCCCTAACCCCAACTCAAGGGACCACGCAACAAAGCGTGGATTGAGAGTCCCTAACCCCAACTCAAAAGACCACACAACAAAGCGTGGATTGAGAGTCCCTAACCCCAACTCAAAGGGCCACACAACAAAGCGTGGATTGCCAGTCCCTAACCCAAACTCAAAGGGCCACACAACAAAGCGTGGATTGCCAGTCCCTAACCCCAACTCAAGGGGCCATGCAACAAAGCGTGGGTTGAGAGTCCCTAACCCCAACTCAAGGGGCCACGCAATAAAGCGTGGATTGAGAGTCCCTAACCCCAACTCAAGGGGCCACACAACAAAGCCTGGATTGAGAGTCCCTACCCAACTCAAGAGGCCACACAACGAAGCCTGGATTGTGAGTCCCTAACCCCAACTCAAGTGGCCACACAACAAAGCTTGGATTGAGAGTCCCTAACCCCAACTCAAGGGGCCACGCCACAAAGCGTGGATTGTGAGTCCCTAACCCCAACTCAAGGGGCCACGCAACAAAGCGTGGATTGAGAGTCCCTAACCCCAACTCAAGGGACCACGCAACAAAGCGTGGATTGAGAGTCCCTAACCCCAACTGACGAGGCCACACAACAAAGCCTGGATTGAGAGTCCCTAACCCCAACTCAAGGGGCCACACAACAAAGCGTGGATTGCCAGTCCCTAACCCAAACTCAAGAGGCCACGCAACAAAGCGTGGGTTGAGAGTCCCTAACCCCAACTCAAGGGGCCAGGCAACAAAGCGTGGATTGAGAGTCCCTAACCCCAACTCAAGAGACCACACAACAAAGCGTGGATTGAGAGTCCCTAACCCCAACTCAAGAGGCCACGCAACAAAGCGTGGATTGCGAGTCCCTAACCCCAACTCAGTGGGGCACACAACAAAGCGTGGATTGAGAGTCCCTAACCCCAACTCAAGGGGCCACGCAACAAAGCGTGGATTGAGAGTCCCTAACCCCAACTCAAGAGACCACACAACAAAGCGTGGATTGAGAGTCCCTAACCCCAACTCAAAGGGCCACACAACAAAGCGTGTATTGCGAGTCCCTAACCCAAACTCAAAGGGCCACACAACAAAGCGTGGATTGCCAGTCCCTAACCCCAACTCAAGGGGCTATGCAACAAAGCGTGGGTTGAGAGTCCCTAACCCCAACTCAAGGGGCCACGCAATAAAGCGTGGATTGAGAGTCCCTAACCCCAACTCAAGGGGCCACACAACAAAGCCTGGATTGAGAGTCCCTAACCAACTCAAGAGGCCACACAACAAAGCGTGGATTGTGAGTCCCGAACCCCAACTCAAGGGGCCACACAACAAAGCTTGGATTGAGAGTCCCTAACCCCAACTCAAGGGGCAACGCCACAAAGCGTGGATTGTGAGTCCCTAACCCCAACTCAAGGGGCCACGCAACAAAGTGTGAATGGAGTCCCTAACCCCAACTCAAGGGACCACGCAACAAAGCGTGGATTGAGAGTCCCTAACCCCAACTGACGAGGCCACACAACAAAGCCTGGATTAAGAGTCCCTAACCCCAACTCAAAAGGCCACACAACAAAGCGTGGATTGCCAGTCCCTAACCCCAACTCAAGAGGCCACGCAACAAAGCGTGGGTTGAGAGTCCCTAACCCCAACTCAAGGGGCCAGGCAACAAAGCGTGGATTGAGAGTCCCTAACCCCAACTCAAGGGGGCACACAACAAAGCGTGGATTGAGAGTCCCTAACCCCAACTCAAGGGACCACGCAACAAGGCGTGGATTGAGAGTCCCTAACCCCAACTCAAGAGACCACACAACAAAGCGTGGATTGAGAGTCCCTAACCCCAACTCAAGAGGCCACGCAACAAAGCGTGGATTGCGAGTCCCTAACCCCAACTCAAGGGGGCACACAACAAAGCGTGGATTGAGAGTCCCTAACCCCAACTCAAGGGGCCACGCAACAAAGCGTGGATTGAGAGTCCCTAACCCCAACTCAAGAGACCACACAACAAAGCGTGGATTGAGAGTCCCTAACCCTAACTCAAAGGGCCACACAACAAAGCGTGGATTGAGAGTCCCTAACCCAAACTCAAAGGGCCACACAACAAAGCGTGGATTGCCAGTCCCTAACCCCAACTCAAGGGGCCATGCAACAAAGCGTGGGTTGAGAGTCCCTAACCCCAACTCAAGGGGCCACGCAATAAAGCGTGGATTGAGAGTCCCTAACCCCAACTCAAGGGGCCACACAACAAAGCCTGGATTGAGAGTCCCTAACCCCAACTCACGAGGCCCCACAACAAAGCCTGGATTGAGAGTCCCTAACCCCAACTCAAGAGGCCACACAACAAAGCGTGGATTGTGAGTCCCTAACCCCAACTCAAGGGGCCACGCCACAAAGCGTGGATTGTGAGTCCCTAACCCCAACTCAAGGGGCCACACAACAAAGCGTGGATTGAGAGTCCCTAACCCCAACTCAAGGGACCACGCAACAAAGCGTGGATTGAGAGTCCCTAACCCCAACTGACGAGGCCACACAACAAAGCCTGGATTAAGAGTCCCTAACCCCAACTCAAAAGGCCACACAACAAAGCGTGGATTGCCAGTCCCTAACCCCAACTCAAGAGGCCACGCAACAAAGCGTGGGTTGAGAGTCCCTAACCCCAACTCAAGGGGCCAGGCAACAAAGCGTGGATTGAGAGTCCCTAACCCCAACTCAAGGGGGCACACAACAAAGCGTGGATTGAGAGTCCCTAACCCCAACTCAAGGGACCACACAACAAAGCGTGGATTGAGAGTCCCTAACCCCAACTCAAGAGACCACACAACAAAGCGTGGATTGAGAGTCCCTAACCCCAACTCAAGAGGCCACGCAACAAAGCGTGGATTGCGAGTCCCTAACCCCAACTCAAGGGGGCACACAACAAAGCGTGGATTGAGAGTCCCTAACCAACTCAAGGGGCCACGCAACAAAGCGTGGATTGAGAGTCCCTAACCCCAACTCAAGAGACCACACAACAAAGCGTGGATTGAGAGTCCCTAACCCTAACTCAAAGAGCCACACAACAAAGCGTGGATTGCGAGTCCCTAACCCAAACTCAAAGGGCCACACAACAAAGCGTGGATTGCCAGTCCCTAACCCCAACTCAAGGGGCCATGCAACAAAGCGTGGATTGCCAGTCCCTAACCCCAACTCAAGGGGCCACGCAATAAAGCGTGGATTGAGAGTCCCTAACCCCAACTCAAGGGGCCACACAACAAAGCCTGGATTGAGAGTCCCTAACCCCAACTCACGAGGCCCCACAACAAAGCCTGGATTGAGAGTCCCTAACCAACTCAAGAGGCCACACAACAAAGCGTGGATTGTGAGTCCCTAACCCAAACTCAAGGGGGCACACAACAAAGCGTGGATGGAGAGTCCCTAACCCCAACTCAAGGGGCCACGCAACAAAGCGTGGATTGAGAGTCCCTAACCCCAACTCAAGGGGCCACGCAACAAAGCGTGCATTGAGAGTCCCTAACCCCAACTCAAGGGGCCACACAACAAAGCGTGGATTGAGAGTCCCTAACCCCAAATCAAGGGGCCAGGCAACAAAGCGTGGGTTGAGAGTCCCTAACCCCAACTCAAGAGGGCACACAACAAAGCGTGGATTGAGAGTCCCTAACCCCAACTCAAGGGGCCACACAACAAAGCCTGGATTGAGAGTCCCTAACCCCAACTCAAGAGGCCACACAACAAAGCCTGGATTGAGAGTCCCTAACCAACTCAAGAGGCCACGCAACAAAGCGTGGATTGTGAGTCCCTGACCCCAACTCAAGGGGGCACACAACAAAGCGTGGATTGAGAGTCCCCAACCCCAAGTCAAGGGGCCACGCAACAAAGCGTGGATTGAGAGTCCCTAACCCCAACTCAAGGGGCCACACAATAAAGGGTGGATTGAGAGTCCCTAACCCCAACTCAAGGGGCCACACAACAAAGCGTGGATTGAGAGTCCCTAACCCCAACTCAAGGGGCCACGCAACAAAGCATGCATTGAGAGTCCCTAACCCCAACTCAAGGGGCCACACAACAAAGCGTGGATTGAGAGTCCCTAACCCCAACTCAAGGGGCCACGCAACAAAGCGTGCATTGAGAGTCCCTAACCCCAACTCAAGGGGCCACGCAACAAAGCGTGCATTGAGAGTCCCTAACCCCAACTCAAGGGGCCACACAACAAAGCGTGGATTGAGAGTCCCTAACCCCAACTCAAGAGACCACACAACAAAGCGTGGATTGGCAGTCCCTAACCCCAACTCAAGGGGCCACGCAACAAAGCGTGGGTTGAGAGTCCCTAACCCCAACTCAAGAGGGCACACAACAAAGCGTGGATTGAGAGTCCCTAACCCCAACTCACGAGGCCACGCAACAAAGCGCGGATTGAGAGTCCCTAACCCCAACTCAAGGGGGCACACAACAAAGCCTGGATTAAGAGTCCCTAACCCCAACTCAAGGGGGCACACAACAAAGCCTGCATTGAGAGTCCCTAACCCCAACTCAAGGGGCCACGCAACAAAGCGTGGATTGAGAGTCCCTAACCCCAACTCAAGAGGGCACACAACAAAGCCTGGATTGAGAGTCCCTAACCCCAACTCAAGGGGCCACGCCACAAAGCGTGGATTGAGAGTCCCTAACCCCAACTCAAGGGGCCACACAACAAAGCGTGGATTGAGAGTCCCTAACCCCAACTCAAGAGGGCACACAACAAAGCCTGGATTAAGAGTCCCTAACCCCAACTCAAGGGGGCACACAACAAAGCCTGCATTGAGAGTCCCTAACCCCAACTCAAGGGGCCACGCAACAAAGCGTGGATTGAGAGTCCCTAACCCCAACTCAAGGGGCCACGCAACAAAGCGTGGCTTGAGAGATTAGCTCGGTTTCCTCAATAGCACTGGAATGTTGGGGCCCAAAAGAGGGCGGAAATTGTACGTCACCCCTGCATTCTTGGATGACCCCAACAAAGGGGACAAAATCAGAAGTCAAAACCTACGCTACGGGTCACAATCAGAATTGGCTGCCTCACCCCTGCCTTCTCGGGGGCCCACAACTGGGCGGAAATGCTACATAACCCCTGCATTCTCGGGGGTCCCCAAACAAAGAGGGACAAAATCAGAATTGGCTACCTCACCCCTGCCTTCTCGGGGGCTCGCAAGTGGTCGGAAATGCTACATGGTGGTAGTGTGAGGCGGACTAAGCAAACTCTTCCCCCCCAAAAGGGGGGGGTTTCGGTTATACGAAAACCCTACTTTTGCCTAAAATTCTATTGCCTTCGGCAAGGCACCTCGAAGAGGGGAGAGGGGCCAAAACATGCTTCACATAGGATATTTGATCATTTTGGATGGTCAAAGTATCAAAAAAATCAGTTTCAGAAATTTCCATTTTTGAGCTGCCGAGGCCTGAAAACTGCATGAGCAGGTTGTGTGCCCTAGACCCCTTGGTACCCCCCCCCCCACACCCAAATAGGGTGAAAAACACATGAAGAGGGGCCAAAACATGCTTCACATAGGATATTTGATCATTTTGGATGGTCAAAGTATCAAAAAAATCAGTTTCAGAAATTTCCATTTTTGAGCTGCCGAGGCCTGAAAACTGCATGAGCAGGTTGTGTGCCCTAGACCCCTTGGTACCCCCCCCCCCCACACCCAAATAGGGTGAAAAACACATGAAGAGGGTATTGCGCTTTTACTGTCCACGTGGCTATGCACAGAGGTCGAGGGGCTGGGGGGAAGGGCCGATCCTTGAGTTCAGCGCCCCCCCCCCCTATGGGCGCCCCCCGCCTGTAGGAGTGCGGCGACACGGAGGGACGAGCTGGTCATGACTAAGTCACTTCCGAACTCGCCCGTCCGTGCAGCCGCCGGGGCGGTGCTGGGCCCTTATGGGACGGGTTACCCAGCGCCCCGGAGGACGCTCCCGTCAGTGGGGGGTCGCCGCCAGACCCCCTCCTCCACTGCTCCCTGGGCAGCCCCACGGGCCCCCTCCACACGCCATCTGAGCCCTGACCCGAGCCCTGCCCTGCCCTGACCCGCTGGATCCCTGGCCACTTGTGGGGTGGGGTTCCCATCGCCCCAGGGGGCGCTCCCGTCAGTGGGGGTCCGTAACAGGACCCCCCATTGCCTCTGCCTCCTAGGAAGCCCCTCGGGCCCCCACCCCTGTCGTCCGGCGCCCTGGCCCGAGCCCTGCCCCGTCTCGACCTGTTGGCCCCCTGTGGCAGCCCTGTGGCAGCCCTGTGGCAGCCCTGTGGCAGCCCTGTGGCAGCCCCCGGTTCCCTCCAGTGCGCCACTGCACGCGCCTGCTTGTCCGGCAAGGGGAAGTTGTGGTCTTCCCCCATCGCCGCCACAGGGGGGGGCAGCCAACGGGATGCCCCGCCATTGGGGCAGCCTGCAGCTGGTAGGGAGCCGTTAAAACCTGCCCCCGCCGTCTTCCTGAGGGGAGGGGAGGGGGGGGGGTTCCCAAGCCCTGCCCTCTCCCAGCTCTTTGCCCTGCCCTGCCTTGAGGTAAGGTTAGGGGTAGGGTGAGGAGGTAGGCCTGAGGGCCTCTGTTGTAGGCCCGCATCTTCATTTGGCAGCGCCCCGCCGTTGAGCGCCACATCCTTCAGGCAGGCGGCGGGGCCTGCCAGCAACAAACTGGCGGTGCCCTGTAACAGTGGCAGCACTAGGGGCTGCAGGGGGGCGACAGGGGCCCTTCTCGGTTTCGGCGGACCCCGGGGCATCGCCTCCAGGCGGCACTGGAGTTTAGAAGACTCCAGCTCCAGCCACGCAGCCCTGTGCTGCTGTATGAAAAAGCGGACCTCGGCCTCCGCCTGTACCACTTCCTCCACGAGGTCCGGCAGTGAAAAAGCCGGGAAGACACTCTCAGGGGGGGAGGGGGGGCTGGTCAGGACCTCCTCCACCCCCCTCCCCCCAGGGAATCCACTTGGTTGGGTCAGCGCCAGGGGGTTAGCAACAGTGCGCTGGGCGGCCGGCAGCGCGCCGACTGCAGCTGCCCAAGAGGCCTCCGGTGGCCCCCATAGCTGCAGGGGGTCGGCCTGCAGTTTGGCCCAATCAGCAGGGGCCACAGGTGTGGCTCCCCACCCGCAGGGGGTCCGCAGCGGGCAGACTGCGGGCGTCTGTGTCGCCGGCAATGCCCAGTCAGCAGGGGCCGTCGTCGTGGCACCCCACCCGCAGGAAGCCCGCGGCGGGCAGACCGCGGGCGACAACGGAGAAGGAGGGGCAGCGGTCGAACCAGCCCCTGCCGCCATCGAACAGACGGCGACTGCTGCGGCCACGGCAGCCACGGAGGCGGCCCGCACCGCACGAGCAGCAGCGCACTGCTCCAGAAATTGTCCCACAGTGATGTCGTCCTCCAGAGGTTCCACGTGGCAGTAGCAGCTGCCCAGCTGCCCACAGCCAAACGGGCATACCTCGTCGTCCTCGGTGTAGTAGTCCGCGTACTCGTCACAAAAGACGCCGCAGGCAGGCAAAGCCGCCGGCGCTGCTGCCGCTGCAGCTGCCCATGCCGCCACCTGGACCTGCGCCGCGATGGCTGCTGCGACCGCCGTCGCGAGGGGACGCGTCGTGCTCCCCGCTGGCGGCCTCCTCCGGTCTTCGCTCCGGCGTTGTCGGCCTCGGCGTGAGGGCGGGGCGGCAGGCGCGGCCGTCGCCGCTAGCGGCAGAGAGGGCCAGTGCCTCTCGGATAACTCCCGGGGAGCAAAGGCGCCAAGGGGAGTCCTCCCCGCAGCCTGGGAGGCCCCCCTCGACAGAAACATGGTTGCGGCTCAGCTAGTGCAGCTTCGCCTCGAGCAGGCTCACAACAAGAAGCCTGAAAAACACATGAAGAGGGGCCAAAACATGCTTCACATAGGATATTTGATCATTTTGGATGGTCAAAGTATCAAAAAAATCAGTTTCAGAAATTTCCATTTTTGAGCTACTGAGGCCTGAAAACTGCATGAGCAGGTTGTGTGCCCTAGACCTCTTTGCCCCCCCCCCCCCCCCCGCGAGACTCAAAAAGGGTGAAAAACACATGAACAGGGTCCAAAACATGTTTCACATAGGATATTTGATCATTTTGGATGGTCAAAGTATCAAAAAAGTCAGTTTCAGAAATTTCCATTTTTGAGCTGCCGAGGCCTGCAAACTGCATAAGCAGGTTGTGTGCCCTAGACCCCTTGGTCCCCCCCCCCCCCCACACCCAAATTGGGTGAAAAACACATGAAGAGGGGCCAAAACATGCTTCACATAGGATATTTGATCATTTTGGATGGTCAAAGTATGGAAAAAATCAATTTCAGAAAATTCCATTTTTGAGCTGCCGAGGCCTGAAAACTGCACACCCAAATAGGGTGAAAAACACACAAAGAGGGTCTAAAACATGCTTTACATAGCATATTTCATCATTGTAAGTGGTCACAATATCAAAAAAAAATTTGCAAAAATTTTCCATTTTTGACCTGTAGAGGGTGGAAAAATGCCTGAGCCTGCCTGAGCAGTTTGTGCACACCCCAAATGCCATTGAACCACCTACAAACAGCAATTTGAAGCTTTTGGGGGGCCCATGGTTCGGGCTAGATGGGCCCAGTGGCCACTACGTGGGCCCCCATGGGTGCTCAAGCACCCGCATTGTCACCAAATGATCACCCAAACCCATCCTAGGGGCAACAGAAGGGTTTCGGAAAAAGTGGAAATGTGAAAAACTTTCAAGTGTCACTAAACAGCGTATGCAACAGCACTTTTGGGGCTTTCGGAGGGCCCATGGCACGGGCTACATAGGCCTAGCAGCCACTACGTGGGTCCCCATGGATGCTCAAGTACCCGTATTGTCACCAAATGAGCACCCAAACCAATCCTAGGGGCAACGGAAGGTAGTCATGAAAAATCGAATTTCAAAAAACCTTCACGTGCCACTAAACAGCCTATCCAATGTGAAAAACGGCTAAGTCCTCATTGGCGAGGGGCCATATAGGGGGGGGTGCCTGGGGGTACCTGGAGTTGGGACCCGGGACCCCCGCCATGGGTTAGAGGGTCCATATACAAGAAAAAAGTTCTCCAGGACCCAGGTCCAAATACACACACAGCGGCCACAATACACAAAGAAGTTTTGCCCCCCCCCCCCCACCCCCCACCCCCCACCCCCCACCCCCCCACCCCCCCCCTCAAAAAAGGGTACCCCGGTGCGGGGGGGGTACAGGGGTCAAAATCCAAAAAATCATTGGGGGATCATTTTTGGTCCTAAAATGATGATTTTACAGGGGGTTAGACGTTAGAAACCATACATTGGGGTATGCTACGCGAACGACCCCAAAAAAGGGGGGTATACGACGCTCGCGCCTGCGCTTGATCTAACAACCTCTCTTCGAGGTGATTTGGCCAACGAAAAAAGAGGGGGGGGGGGGGTAATGCAAAACCCCCATGCTGTCATTCTCCACGGAAACGCCCCCCCCCCCCCCCTGATTGAACACCAATTATTCTTGTTTGCCCGTAAACTCGGACGCTGTGGTTGATCGGCAGTGGCTTTATTTTCACGGGATATCAAATAGAAAACTTCGGAAGCACTTAGCCTCATCACAACAACATTCCACGATAATACGTCGGCCTTCTTGGTCATTTCTGCTGTGGGGGGTAGAGGCCAATGGAAGGCGCCATCCTCTATGTCCGGTTCGGGAACGCTGGTGGGAGGGGCAGTATCTAGTCGACTCAGTCAACATGGCACGCCCCGATGGGGCATAGAAGGCAAGGCGGCTCAAGGGCAGTCGCATAGAAGGCAAGGCAGTGCGGGGCCCCAGAGGGAGGGGCACAGCCATGCCACCTACAGGGCTGTGCCACCTACTGAGATGGCCAGAAACCGTCCTCTGTGCGGGGGGATTCAACCACAAAGGCGGATGTTGGTACGTCCGGTTTCACACACTTGGTTGTCTTGTGTGTGGAGATGTGCCTCCAGACTGTGGCTGTGGGGGCTACGCTTGCCCTGGGACAGCACCCCTGACCCACCGACCCTCTCTGCCCTGGTCGAGGGGTCACCACCTGCTTTCCTCCCGAAGGGGTAGGGTTGGTGGAGGGGGACACACAGAATGGGGGGCCTAGAGATCACCCCGCCCTGTGAAAGAACACCACCCACACGCCGACACGCTCGGAGAGCAGGCCGGCGTCTGATGTTGCATCCAAGGCTGCGTCAGCTTGCTCACCACCAGCGACGCAACAGGCAGGGCTACTTCAGGGACTGTGACCGGTCTGTGTGTGGGGAAGGGGACCCAGTGTGGGTCTGTGGGACGGAGTACACTCTTTGTGAGCTCCGGTCTTATCTGGGCCGGTTACCCCAGGGTCTGCAGTCGATCTAAAGCCCTGCACAGAGACCTCCTGTGCCTCGCCTTGGGCTGGGGGCAATGCCGGCTCATTGTCAGGCCACCATTCGCCGCCCCATCATTCGGTGCTCAACTCTGTACGCCACCACCGTATTCTCCACCCTAGGCCGATACGGCAAGGGTGGGGCGGTTCTTACCACCCAAGCCCTCGTACAGCACGGATTGTGTAGCGATCCTCGCACCTCCCCGCATTGGGGACCCCCGCGGTAGGGTATGGATGTTTGATGTTTGCCTTCCCCGGCGGGGCTTGGACAGAATTTAATGTGTGGTGGGGGGGATGTTGTACCACAAACATGCACACGCGCGGCACTTGCAATGGCTGCAACAGCTCGGCGAGGGCTGATGGGTGCCTGCTGGTGGAAAAAGGCAGCGGGTGCTGGGATGCCGGGAGGCATAGAGACGGCGCTAGGCAGTGCAAACCACGGTGGCGGAGGCCCCTTCGCACGGGGTGTCCGGGGAAAGGGTGAGCTAGACGCAGTGCGCTGTACTTTTGCAGATGTTTTCTGTGCTGCTTCACAGACGGGCTGGGCCTCAGAAGGCATGCAGCACCCGGTGCATGCGTGGGGCGAGGGGCAAGTCGGGGGGGGCTCCCGGGGGATCCACACGCACCGCTCTTCCGCCGGCCCCAGTCCATGGCAACCCAGACGGCCACAGATGAGGCAACGCCTGCGTCACACCGAGGGATGCACCAAACACGACAAGGCGCAAAGCCCCACGTGCGTGGTGGTCGGAAGGGTAGCAGGGCACTGTTGTGCCAGGCACATGAGGCGCCCACGTTCCCTAGCGGCTTTAACGAGGCCGGTGAGCACCGAGAGGCCGGTGAACACGGTGGCGGCCAGACGAGGGCAGCCCAACATGACACCAAGGCATGACAATGGGCAGGGGAGGCAAAGAATGGTGACATAAGCCCTGCGGTACGCGGGGGTCCGGGGAATGGGGAGACGAGCAATGGCTGCATAAGCCCTGCCATCGGGCTCCCGGAACAGGGAGGGGAAGGATGGCTACATGACCCTTTGCTGTATTGCTGTATGTCCCCAGACAGTCATGGCTGCATTACCAGAGGAAGGGGCGCCCCCCCCCCCCCCCGTGAAGAGCAAACTAAATCGGTCAACCCTCCCTCCCCAAACCATAGCCCAAAGGGGATATACCATCCCTTTTGGACCAATAGATTGTGCCACACACCATCACATCAGAGAAGGGATCCCAGCAACCACACCTGGCTGCCAAAGAACTTGCCATCGATCACTCCATCAGCAGCATCCAGAGCATATGCCTCGCTCTGGCTCATCGCAGTAGTATATCTGCCGCCATACCCATAGGTTGGAGCTTGGGCTTTCTTGCTCACAGCCACCTGGGGAATGGGGAGAGTTACAATGGACTGGCAACAGAGCGCCATGTCAGAATTGGCAGCACTCCATAGGTATGCGGTAGAAGAGTAGGGGGCGAGGTCCGAAATCCACATATTTGTGTACCAAAAACGGCCCAGATCAACTTTTCCGTTTATAAATTTCTTCTCATAATGAAATCTGGGTCCAGGGAGGGGGTCTCAGGGGGGGAGGGGGTGCCATAAAGGCTCAACGAGTATGCTGGCTGGTACTTCCGGATGTACGTACAGGTTCGCCTCTGAGGAGAGAATAGGTGGGTTGGTTGCCAGCCCATTGGGTTGGGGGTGAAGAGGGCAGCCTGCATGGCCCAGGGAAAATTATTTTAGATGAGAGTGGGGCTTGTCGCGCTGCTCATAAGTGCTGCTTCTGCCCCTTGGCGTCCCTCCCCTGCCCGCGCCGGCATGCTCCACACAAAGTATCTTGACAGCCCCCCCCTCCCTCCATCTGTACTACAGGGGCTTGGACTTTTGTGATGTGGCTCTGTATTTGGGACAGCAAATTTGGAGTGGCTGCATTGCAGAAGTTTGGAGGTGGCATACCACCAGCCGAAACTAATGCATCCCTGACTACGACGGCCCATCATTTCTGCTGTTCCAGCAATCACACCTGGCTGCCAAAGAACTTGCCATCGATCACTCCATCAGCAGCATCCAGAGCATATGCCTCGCTCTGGCTCATCGCAGTAGTATATCTGCCGCCATACCCATAGGTTGGAGCTTGGGCTTTCTTGCTCACAGCCACCTGGGGAATGGGGAGAGTTACAATGGACTGGCAACAGAGCGCCATGTCAGAATTGGCAGCACTCCATAGGTATGCGGTAGAAGAGTAGGGGGCGAGGTCCGAAATCCACATATTTGTGTACCAAAAACGGCCCAGATCAACTTTTCCGTTTATAAATTTCTTCTCATAATGAAATCTGGGTCCAGGGAGGGGGTCTCAGGGGGGGAGGGGGTGCCATAAAGGCTCAACGAGTATGCTGGCTGGTACTTCCGGATGTACGTACAGGTTCGCCTTTGAGGAGAGAATAGGTGGGTTGGTTGCCAGCCCATTGGGTTGGGGGTGAAGAGGGCAGCCTGCATGGCCCAGGGAAAATTATTTTAGATGAGAGTGGGGCTTGTCGCGCTGCTCATAAGTGCTGCTTCTGCCCCTTGGCGTCCCTCCCCTGCCCGCGCCGGCATGCTCCACACAAAGTATCTTGACAGCCCCCCCCTCCCTCAATCTGTACTACAGGGGCTTGGACTTTTGTGATGTGGCTCTGTATTTGGGACAGCAAATTTGGAGTGGCTGCATTGCAGAAGTTTGGAGGTGGCATACCACCAGCCGAAACCCCCCTCCTCCTATGGTTGTAAGCCGTTCTAATGCATCCCTGACTACGACGGCCCATCATTTCTGCTGTTCCAGCAACCACACCTGGCTGCCAAAGAACTTGCCATCGATCACTCCATCAGCAGCATCCAGAGCATATGCCTCACTCTGGCTCATCGCGGTGGTATATCCACCGCCGTAGCCGTAGCCTGGAGCTTGAGCTTGCTTGCTCACAGCCACCTGAAGTATTGGGAGGGTACAACAGTGGCAACAAAGTGCCGAAGTCTGTCTTCCTCAAGATTGTTGGGAAGCAAAGAGCTGATTTGCAAAGCGTGAAACAACTCTGCCATTTCCATGCAACATACGTTGTCCTGAGACCGACAGGCAGGACCCCGCACGAATCAGAGGCTCAACAGCCAGTGTCCTTTGCAGAAATGTTTGCCGCAGTTGTCCCACTGCCCAAGCACTGTGGGCACCAACCTGTGGGTTTAGCACCGGTTTCAGGGTCAGGGATCTGGTTCATACCTGTTGGCCGAAGCACTTGCCATCGATGACCCCATCAGCCGCATCCAGGGCCATGGCCTGGGCTTGGCTGGAGGCCACAATACCCCCAAAACCAGATGGAGGAGCCTGCTGCTGTGGAGCAGTTGCCGGGGCTTGGCTTTGATTGTTACCCATTTAGGAGAGAAGATGCTGCAACCACAGCCAGAGGAAAAAGGCTGGAGCAGGGGAACAAAAAAAGAGAATGGGTCACGGAGTGAGTGGTGCCTATTCCCTCCCAATCAGGTCACAGTAGTGTTCTCTGCCCCATGCGCAACAGTACACATGAAGGTCAGGCTTGTATTCCACAGATGCCTTTCCACAAACGCTGGGAGGGGGGCTTTCATTCATACTGCTGCCTACTTCATTGCCTTGTGTTGAGTTGTCTGACCATCAGCACATCCACAAGAACGCGTGACCCACACTCTCTCCTTGACTCTTTGTCACTATCTGCAAACCCTTACGGGTTTCAGTTTTTTCACAAGAATGCCTCTATGCTTTGGTGAACCTCTGCCTTTGTGTGCCAGATTTGTGGCCATGTGCGCACCTCCTACGAAGTTATGCCTGTGACACAAGGGTCTGCAGCCGGTGCACGTTGCCAGTGTGCCCATTTTCACTTCATCTAAACCGCTGTTCTTGTTGGCATGTGGAGTTTGTCCAACACACCAAAGGAAACGAAAGCCCTTCCTCTATTGCATCTTTTGGTTGAATTGCCCAATAGTTGTCCTATGGGCTTGTGGGCCCCAGACTTCAGGGGAGCCCTTGCACTGCGCGCGCACTGGGCACTACTTTTAGGCCAAATCCCCCCCCCCCCCCCGAATGGTGACATGTGAGCTGTCACATGTGGGTTGTTGTTTGAGACGACGTCAGCAACAAATCAGCACATGCAGATCACAAGAAGGAGGTAAAAGCTTATCAAGGGCCGAAAACGAACCTAGGCGCCTTTCGCAAAAGGTCTGTGGGAAAGTTGCATTGGGAGTGCGACCAATTGCGGCAGAAAGGAGGCAACATCAAAGTCATCGCAGCTACAACACACGCACATCGCAAAGAATGACAGGTCGCCAGAGCCAGCGCCACCCCTCCCCCTCACCCCCCACCGGATGGTGGGAGGTTTGGTATGCGCTGTAGAATAATCCATTCTGTACTCCAATCACCGCACCACTCACTGTGGGGCCCAGAGTGCGGGGAGTGAAAGGAAGCATAGTTATATTCGTCCCAAGTTGCTGACCTCTGTAGCCACATACAGGCCAGATGTGCAATGGCAGTTTTTGAGGCTGGCATGTTGGGCACTAGAAAAGTGATACACTTGCGACTGGGTTCTACTGCATAGGGGGTACGTGCAAGAACACGTGTGAGTGCTCTGTGAGCGGCGCGGAGGGTGACAGCTGTCGAGTGGCCGCACAAGAGGCCCATGTTAATCCATGCAGCGCAACTGAGGAGTAGTGCGCCCCAGGATCGAATAAAGGGCAGGGCACTGATGAGGACACTAGTATATAGATTAGCAAGGGACACATCTTGTACCGCCCACGCAGATTGCAAAGGGGGTCCCAGTTTTAGCTCCCAATGTTCATTGAACGCAGAAGGGTGCGCAATACATGTGCCCTATCCGCGCGCACGATGCATGCAGACTCCTAGAGCTCCCAGAGGATTGCGGCCCGAGCAGCGCAGTCCCGCAAAAGGAAAGTGAACGAGGAGTCCGAAGACGAAGACGAGGACGAGGAAGAAGAGGACGAAGAAGACGAGGAGGAGGAGGAGCGAGAAAGCGTGATGGAGATCCCGGAAGAAGAGGCAAAGGAGGAAGAGCAAGAGAGGAAGAAGAAGAAGCCGGCGATTTGTGCATGCATGGAGTCAGCACTGTGGTCTGTGGTCTGCAGGACGCCCGACGTCGTGAGGAGGCCGCGCGTGAACGCGAAAAGAAGGATGCGGCGACCGAGGCTTTGGAGGCGAAGTTGAAGGCGTTGCAAGAGGAGTTGGACAAGGCACGGAAGAGCAAGGAGGAGCCGAGCAAAGAGAAAGAACCCGGAGAACCAGACCCGCAGCAGGTCCCAGCGGAGGAGGCAGGCGCAGGGGAGCCGATCGCCCAGCAAGCCGATGCCCCCAAGCCAGAAGCCGGAACTCAGGCATGCGTGTGCTTCAATTCGTTTTAAAGTGTGCTAAAGTGTGCTAAAGTGGACCGGTCCGAACGGTTTAGAGTAGTTTGCAAAGACCGGTCCGACCGGTCTTCGTGTGAAGTGTGCTAAAGTGTACCGGTCCGAACGGTTTACGACAGTTTGCAAAGACCGGTCCGACCGGTCCTTGAACGAAGTGTCACGAAGTGTACCGGTCCGTTCGGTTGAAACCACTTTACTTCCTTTTTCTGCAGGAGCCCTCCACCCAGGCACTTCAGCTGCAGGCGGCTTCCGCTGCTGCTGCTACCGCGATTCCGGGGATGAAAATCACCCCGGCCTTCGCCGCACAACAGGCGCGACTCGCGCTGCAGCTCGAGGCCCGCAACAAGAAGACCGGGGAAGAGAAGAAGGATAATGAGGATAATGAGGATGAGTAACTCATTTTCTATTTGCTTTTGCTATTTGCTATTCCCTTTTGATTTTATCGACGAACTGTTTCGGTCCTGTGTGGCCGGTGAGCCAGACGTGTGCCAGACGTGTGCCAGACATGTGCTTGATGGGACACCAGCGACATGATTCCAGGATTGCATGATTCCATGATTTCTGCTGCGTGTTTGGTTTGGGAGCAAAGAAATTCTGAAGTGTGCTAAAGTGTGCTAAAGTGAAGCGGTCCGAACGTTTTAGAGTAGTTTGCAAAGACCGGTCCGACCGGTCTCTGGACACAAAGTGATCTAAAGTGGACCGGTCCGAACGGTTTAGAGTAGTTTGCAAAGACCGGTCCGACCGGCCCTGGACAAAGTGATCTAAAGTGAAGCGGTCTGAACGGTTTAGGGTAGTTTGCCGGTTTGGGAGCAAAGAAAGTCTAAAGTGTACTAAAGTGTGCTAAAGTGAAGCGGTCCGAACGGTTTAGAGTAGTTTGCAAAGACCGGTCCGACCGGTCTCTGGACAAAGTGAGCTAAAGTGGACCGGTCCGAACGGTTTAGAGTAGTTTGCAAAGACCGGTCCGACCGGTCTCTGGACAAAGTGATCTAAAGTGAAGCGGTCTGGTCAGCAAAAGCTTGTATTCTGTTTTTTTTTCAGGCATGCCTGCGGCTACACCATGGGAACCAAGACCCCTGGCCCCCCTAGAGGCCCAATGGGATTTTGGAGATGAACTCCGCAAAGGGCGCAGCCTCTTGGAGGGCACCGAGGATGGCAAGACCCCCGTTGCCGTCTGGAACTTTATGTTTCGGCCAATTTTGGAGGCCATGACGCTGTGTTTGGAAGAGGCCAACCGGTTAGACCTTGTGGACCTTCTTCCGCGGTACGTGCTCTTTCGAGTTGGCTTGGGCATGCTGCAGCCGCGCAGAATAGATGATGTGTGGGACAAAGAGAGTATGCACTACAATGCATACATGGCGGAACTGTTTCCCAGCAGGCGACAGTTTTATGTGCTGCAGCGACTTGCGGATCCGGATGCGGATGCGTTGATTGAGTTGTGCACGATGCACTGGCAAGGCGGATGGGAACTAGGTGACGTGGTGTGCGGGGATGAGACCGTGGTCCCCCACAAGGGGTTGTTTGTCATCCGGCAGTTCATACCGCGCAAGCCTCACCCCACCGGTGTGAAACTGTACGCGTTGTGCGACGCACAAAGCCATTACATTTGGCATGTGTATTTGTACCGTGGTGCAGCCCCTCGTGTGGGTCCGGAGTCCCGGAGCCGGTTTGCAGGACACTACAATGCGTTTGAGATTGTGCAACTTTGGAATGATGTGACTCCACCCGGAAAGGTGCTTGTGGCGGATTCATTCTTTGGGTCTCATGATGCGGCGGCGATGCTAAGTGCACAAGAGCGTCCGTTCTTGATGCTCACTTCCACAAGTGCTTTGGTGCAAGATGGGAACGTTGGACTAGACCCGGGGGATGTGAACACGGTGGTGCACAAGGAACATCGGTATGCACTCTCGGTATACAAAAACCCCAAAGTGGGGCGCAAGCCGGCAAAGGTGGTACCACTACTAACCAATTGCCTAACCGGAGGTTCGCTCCCACACCGAAGTGGACGATACCACCTACCGGGGATAATTGCCAACTACCGTAGGTTTGCCCCGGGGGTGGATACGTTTAACCAAATGTGCTTACAACACCGGGAAGAGCACCGGTTTCAATCATGGTGGAAGGCACTTGGGGGGATGGTGTTAAGGATAGCGGCAACAAATGCATTTACGTCATGCCAAGCGTTGCGTCTTAGTCCGGGGGGTGAAACAATGTTTGACTGGCAATGGAGGTTGATGAGATACATGTTTCCGGCAAGGCAAATTCAGGTGGTGGACAAGCATGTACCAATAGTGGTTGGGAAGCGGGGCTTTTGTGTACATTGTGGGATGGGCACAACCCGATACAAGTGCAAAGCATGTGGGTGCTATCTACACGTTGAATGCTTTGCGGACCATCATGAATGAACCAGGAATACATGTCTTGTGAGGATTGACTCCCATGCATTGCAATGCCTGTGCAAAGGTGTGAACACGCACAACACAGCACACGCACACACACAACACACACATGCGGACACACACACTACACACGCATCACCAAGTGCTCCAAAGTGTGCTAAAGTGTGCTAAAATGGTCCGGTCCGTTCAGTTTGCAAAGACCGGTCGGACCGGTCCGACCGGTCTCCCCGAACTAACCGGTTCGCTACAGAAAGCTAAAGTGGCGCGAAACGGTCTCAACTGAACAGTTGGTGATTTTGCCTAGTCGAAACGGTGAGTTAACGAAGACCGGTGGACCGGTTGTGAAAATATTCGCGTATGGTAGCCAAAGGAATATTCTTCTTGCTGCCAAGTGCCCTCATTCCCGACCACATGAACAAAGGTGAGCAGGGCAATCATCAGATCAGAATTGCACATACCCACAGCTGTGGCCATGGCCACCATCCAAGCCAAAACTACCATCAGGGATAGGAGTTGTGCACGGGGGGCAGAATCTAGAGAGCGAGTTGCTGTACGTTACACAAAAAGGGCTGTCGAGATTGACGGATAGGGGCCGTTCCAGAAAAAGCTGAAGCTAGGGCGACTTTTTTTTGGTGGTTACTACCCTGTGTGGCGGGGCGGGGCGGCTCCCTGCAAGAAAATGCACCACTCCACCACTTTTGCGCCAGCCACAATTGCCAAGGGCCACAAAGGGCGCAAAGGACCTGAAGCAAAATTCGTCTGACACCCATCGAAAGGTGGTTATTGGCAACATCCATGTTGGCAGCTGTCACAAAGCCGTTGAAAGATGGGAAAATCCTATTCCGAGGCTCCAAATTTGTCAAAGCCATACGCACTGACGCTGAACCCCACACAACAATTCGGACTCTGGCTTCTGCACACCAGATCCATGTAGAATCCACTGGCTCATGCCATCTACATCCACACACTTTGCCCTCATTGGTTGAAGGTTGTGGAGAGTTGCTTCGTTGCAAAAGGCTGATCAAGGTCTGGTGGGGGTCGTTGAGCACAAGGCTGTGCACAGCCTCATGCGTGGCCAGGGGTCTGGCCAAAGAATCTGACCATTAAGACCATGCAACAGCACAGGCACAAGGAAGCCTAGTGAGCCCTCAGAAGGGACTCTCCCACCTGACTAACCCTCCGCAACCCTGAAGAATGCCCTGCTTTGAAAAGTCTCATGAGCTCTCCGCACTCCTCATCATCGTCAGCCACCCTCAACGAAACCACACAAACCCTGCAAACCCTTCACGCCCCTCACCAGCCCTTCACATCAACGTTGCTGATCAGCCGTTCACATCCTCATTTGTCTCCTGCACAACCATCAACTTCAACCAGCACTTCAGAATCCTCGTTGACGCTTCACCACCAATCCCCCAAAACCCTGGTCCGCTTCAAACACACGAAGCCTCAGCAACCTTCAGCAGCGCTGACCTGCCCCACGACACCACATTGGGGGGGGGGGCTTGCGTCACTCAAGATTGTTTGGCAATGGCGGGGCAGGGGGGGGACGTGTGACCGTGCAAGAGGCGCGGGGGTGGGGGACAAAGCTCGCAAGTCTTACTGCTCTCCCAGTGATGTCAATCAACTTCTCAAACCGCTGTGTTCGCCCACCATTTCTGTTTATGCATGGTGGCAGGCCATAGCACCAACACATTAAGGATCCAGACAGCAACGGAGAGACACTCTCTGCCACGGCGGAGTGCCCCGTGGCTCAACATGAGCGCAAATGGCGTCTGCCATGGATGGCATCACCTTAAGATGAGGGTTGTTGGCGGCTGGCCAGCTGATGAGAGGTGGTGCGGATCAGTGATATTTGTTCGTTGCAAGAGGAAAGGATGGTGGGTTGACGCGCAAGCGCATCTTCCCACCACTACCAAAAATTCAGCTGTGTATTGACCCCCATTGGGGACCAACACTACTCAGCCGCCGCAAGAAGTGCAAGTTGTGGCAGCCAAGTAGCAGGATTGCCTACGTGAACCAGGTATGTTGCTCGGTTGCCATGTCGAACGTTTTACTTGACAAAGCACACATTATGGCAGACTCGGACGAAGAGGACCCCAATGAGACAGCCTCGCCTTCCTCTCGTCCCCTGTCGTGTGTCGGGGGACTGCAGGTGGCAGTCGGTTTGATTCAACTTCTCATCAGATTCCGACGAGGCGAATTCCATGAAAATTAGAAGTGAAATTGGAATTTGGAATGTGTAACACACAAGCGCGGAAGAAAGCATCAACAGTGAGGTGAACAGTCGGAGGAAGGTTATATAGAAAGAAAATAAAACAACCACTCAAATTGTTTACTCCCCTTCAATGCGATCATCGAAGCAGTGCACCCGAAAGTGCCTGCAGCCTCACGCTCTGGGAAGTGAGCTTCGACTCATCTTCGTGGTTGTAAGTTGGTACTGTTTGAGAGATAGTTCTCGTGTACATCCTCAAGAAATGATCCTTGTGGAGTACAATCCTACAGTACCCTGGGAGTGAAAAGTTGACTGGTCGACTTTTTCTATGACCAAAATACTGTCGTTCAAAAAACCGTTACAGCGGTGTACAGAACGCGCGAGTGCAGCAGTGGAGGGATCTTCTTTGACCTTTGAAAAATTGACCCAGAGTTGACAAAGCTGTTGGCGCTGAAAATCACGAAATACACTGACTAAAGGGAAAATGAAAAAAACGCCAAGCATCTGCCACGACGCACTTTGCAAAGTAGCACTTAGGATCGATGCATTCCATCAAAGTATGAGGCATTGTTGTTACAAGGGGAAGAATGAAGACAAACCATGTCTTGTTCATGAGTGTGAAGGTTCTCGTCGTGCCCTTCCACCTTTTTAAGTTGGAAGCACATGTCCATTTTCCTTTATGTGGCAAATCGAGGAATCCGTGCCATCCGTGCCGGAAGAGGAACTGCTTTCTGAGTTGAACGACGGCTCCCCGGGCACACTTCATCATTCCATTGACGAACAAGTGGAGAGTGAGTCTGATGGTGAGGAAAGCTACGGGTATTCTTGTGCGTCATGGAGATTGCTTTCGTCCGCGCATGCTTATTCTTTTAGCATAAACTGGAGACGTCGCAAAATCGTACAACGGCTTCATGCATCCTCGTAGGGATTATCTGGACGACTTCCACCGAGGTGATAGTGAGGACGAGCAAAAACAATCACTCAAGTCAAGCCATGCGGAAAGCATTGAGTCCATTCAAGACGAGGAAAATTTGGTTGAGAAAATTCTCGCAGGTAAGATGCCCTAGTTGGTAGATTTTGCCAAAATTAATTAGTCACTCAATTGTATTCCGTGTTTCCCGGTGGGTTTGTGTTTCTTGGTGGGTTCCACTCATCCTCATGGAACGATTGATACCGAGTCGTTTCTCGCGTTCGTCGGGCCTCGGCGTATTGGGAGTCTCGACTCTTCATGTGTGCAATACGCCCTATCGGTGATCCGTGAGACAGAGCATTTCCCTAAGAGTCCCGCTACTTATTTCTTTCTTATTGTTATGCCACGATTGAATTTGCCGCTACGAGTTGCGAATGGACTTTGGGTCGGTGAGCGCGCATATGGCGCTTCGTTTCGTCTCGTCACATCCGCGTGATGTATGCGTGGTTTGTGACAAGGGGGAACTATGAATTTTTTTGACGGGTGGCGGTGAAATCGTGCAGGTTGAGATTCAAGATTCTAGAAAAGACTCAAAATCCCCATGGGAACCTTACGACTTCCGCCTCTACAAGTTGGGTGGATTCCTGCGAATGTTTAAGGCCTCTTTTGTGTTGTTGGCTTTGAGTTCATCGCATGGATGGCTGAATAACTTTTTTCACCGGAACTTGTCGTGCTATTCCTTGGGTCCACGTGCATTCCACATCGAATAGTTAGTTGTTCTCTTTGGGTCGTCCTGGTGTATCGAGGTGCCGTAATACGTGGTTTATTGAAGGTGCGAGTGGTGTATTGAGAGTAGCAAGATGAAATGTCCCGAAACGGTCGGTGATCCACAATATATGAGAAATATCAAGGACAAGTCTTAGTTTGTGATGTTTTCAAGAGACGAGATGCCCCATTGAGGGAGTGTGTTCCTTTTGCTTTTGCTTTTGCGATGGTCGTCGCCGGAGTGCGGGCAATTGGAAAACAAAAAAAGTTCTCTTTGAATCTTGATACGTTGGTCGTATACGAGATTTCTTAGAGGGAGAGAAAGAGTGCATGCCATTTTTCACGTGGCGCATGAAGTCCACTTGTCGTGCTATTCCTCGGGTCCACGTGCATTCCACATCGAATAGTTAGTTGTTCTTTGAGGGAGAGAAAGAGTGTTATGTCAATTACTAATTTTAGAGTGGTCCACGTCAACGAAGCCTTCGCAATGTCAATGAGAGGTACAATGTTGGTGAGAGGGACAAAGGAGAAGGCATACATTCAAAACCTTGCTTCAATGACCTGGTGAGAGTGGTTGGTCTCCAAAAGTCCACCGAACGTTGGCGGGAGGCCAACGTGGCTTGAAACACAGAACAAAGTCATAGGAGCTAACCCTCCTCCGCACCATCGTGTTGGGTGATGCATCTAAGCCCGCCCCCAAAACGCATGCACATGCCTTTTGAAGTGACCCGTCACATGGCCAATTGTGGCATCTACAACGTGTCACACGGGTCATTTGCAGAAAAAGTTTATCGCCATTGGAGACGTGTAGTTTGCGCCCGGAGAGAAAAGCCCAAACAAAAGAACATCAACGATGAGAGTAAAATGCCGAAGCCTCAAGCTCATTTGGCCGTTTCCGTCAAAGCGGCTTCGGTAAGAGATGCCAATTTCCAAAGTATGGTTGCTGCGTTTTGGGTGGGTGGGTGGGTGGGTGTTGTGGAATGTCGGAGATTCGTTGCTTTGGAAGGGAACCCAACCTCCTCTCAATTATGGTATCCGAGGGCGTATCCAATTTTAAAAAAAAATTGGTTGACGCTCCGGATTATGCTAGTTTTGATGTCAATGGTAGATTGGCTTATCTGTAGACTCGCTAAGAAGTCAACAAGGAGTCAAGTGTTTTGGGTGAGAGGAATTTCACATGGCAACCCAATCCTTACATGTTGCTCGGTCGGGAGCCAAGGTGCTGCCACTAATAAATCGAGGGGGCGATAATGATGCACTCGATGTCTTTGATTCCGAAATCCTTAGGCTAGGCGTTCAATACTACGGATGCCATGGCTATGGAGCCCGGCTTTTTGCACCCTTTTTTTTTCAAGGAAAGCTTAGACGCGCGCACGCCAAGTACTGAGCTTTGACCTAGGGTCGGAGGATAAGTCTTGTCGTTAGCTGGCGTGCACCTTCTTACGAACTTCGAAATCTTGGCCCCAAACACGAACTCAAAACAGGATGGCAAATTATTCGGGAGAAGGGGTTGGCAGTTTTCATTTTGCAGAAACGCTTTGTAACACACTCACGCACCTAGAGACGTTGCCACACACGATCCCAACGCGGCCCTCTTGGTTACACCAAACCCCTTCTATGCCCTGGTGCAGATCGAGGGTGAACCATTCGGTGCAGAAGCCCAAACCGGCGATTCTGGACAAAAGAAAAGTGCATAGGAAAACATGGCGACTACAAGCAAAAGTTTATCCTCGTTACAAAAATACCGTCCATGTCTCTACCCACAATCCCGCACGATGACCAGCACGCCCACATACGGCAAGGAAGCACCCACGCGCCCCCATCATGTTTTCTGCGCACCTTCAGGTGGGTCTTTCTATTTGAAGCCCGTTCTCGCAAGTTCCGTGGCGGAAATCGAACCAACAGAGGCCTCAGTCTCCAAGCCCGTTCTTGCAAGCTCCGTTCTCGATCGCCATATAGAAGCAGCCCAGAAAGCACTTCTTGTAAGCTCTGTTCGCGATTGCGCTCACACGGAGGCATTGAAATCATCAGGAGTTTTTGAAGTCCCTGACGACTCAGGTATCAATGTGACACCACAACATTTGCATTTGGGCATGCTGGCAAGGAGACAAGCAGATAACCAAGTTGGCCAGGTACTCACGCAGATAGGCAGGTGTTTGGGCGGGTTACTCTATAGGCAGGCCGGAAAGATTGTCGCACAGTTTTGTGAAATGTGGAGAATGTGAGCTTGCGAGCGATGCCACTTCAGCTGTTCTCGCGCATTTTTGGATTCAACCATTATTGTGCACCCAGTATTGGTGTTGGCAAGTGTATGGGGAATGCAGTGTTTGAAGAGGGAGATTGTTGTGTGAAAGGTGAGAGGTCTGATTTGGGAGGAGGGTGTAAGGAACAAAATGCACCAGCTCAAGTGGGAGAAACTTAGGCACGATAGTCTAATGGCAATCCAAGTGGAAGAAACTCGCACATATCAATTCCAAATCCACAACATCTGCGCTTCTACTTGGATGCTGCTGCATGTCGACGAACGAACCAACTACTCGGCTCCTTATTTGCTGTTGTATGCCAAAGGCGACTCCAGAATTTCTTGGTCGAGGGTTTGGATCCGGTGTTTTGCTGAATTCCTTCCAATTGGGTGAAATGAATTTTTGCTCATCTGTTCATACAAGTATTATTTCGATGGAGTTTGGGGACTACTAGGATTTCTTTTCGGCCCCGACCCTCCAATTATGAGTTAATGAGTATGAAGATCCAGAGCCCAGGTTTGGAAAGGATTGTTTCATAGCTCCTTCTATTAGACAAACAACATTGCGCTGGCAATTTTGCCCTCCCATCCCCCATTTCTGCATAACCCCCAACAACCATCATTCCCTTGAAATAGACAAAAATCAATCATTTTTGCCAAACAGGTCAAAAATTGAGAAGCTTGTGAACCCATGCTCAACATTCTTCTCGACAGGGGTATCCGTCCAAATCGCTGATTTCAAAGAAAATTTAGATTGTTTAGTCCAATCTCTTCATTTTCGGGGATGGATGGGGGAGTTCGGGTCTGGAAACGGAACAGGCAGACCCCCATGGACCATATACCGCCACTGGTGTGTGTGTTTGGGTGTCCGGCATATCTGTGCCCTAAAAATTAAAGATTAAGCTCCAAATCCATCTCAAAATTGCCACAGATCACCAACAGTCGAAAATTTCACCCAAAGCCGCAGAAAATTGAAATTCCACCCCGCCCTTGAGGGCTGCCGGCCACCACATAGGTCTCGACCATTGCGAAAGTGGGCGCCATGGGCTCCAGATTTTTTTAAGCACATGTGCCCCATAGTAAGGTTCAACATGTTGAGAATTGTTTGGAGAAACCGAATTTTCAGCAAACAAGGTGGTGGAAAATTGACATCTTTTCATCAAAGTTGTGCTGCCGCAGGATTGGCTTTGGGGCCAGGAGTCATGGGTTTGTGGTGTTCGTGGTTCACTCCTCACAGTGCACCAACAACCCTGCCGTGTAGTCTGCCATGTAGCTGGAACTACCTTCAACACACAGGACAATCAATGCATACCAAAAAACGGGGTCATTTTCTGCAGAATCGTGCCATACGCCACAAAACAGATTGTGGCACAATTCCCGATGATTGTGACCATTCCGGAACGTTCTGAAAATTCCTTTCCGGAATGCGGGCGGAGCCCCGATTCCGTGTTCCATTTCCACGTGTGCTGTAGGAGCACCCGCGCTCACACCTCGGGCCGCAGAAGTCGAAGAAGACCTTCACAGTGCCCGATCCGTCCGATCAGGTTTGTTTTTCCCTGCAATTTTTTTCGTGCAGTTTAAGCGGCCTGCTGCACTGGGGATCAGGAGTACGGCCGGCTTGGCAGGCACCTACGGATATGCAGATACAAATTTGGATCCTCAACAATCCAGGGTCCCCTCAACGATCAGTTTGACACAACTGGATGGGCCTTTTTCAAAATACACCCCCCATTTCATCAACGTGGCCTGTCCCCAACGCTTGAGCGGCAGCAGCAGCGATAGCTGCTGCAGCTGCAGCAACGGCAACGATGGCAAGGCTCTACAGGGCAGTAAAGGGCAGCACAGGAAATCCCAAAAAGAACCTGGGAGAGCGCCTGAAAATTTGACCACAGAAATCTGCCCTGCAGAATGAGAAGTGCACGCAAGCGAATGAGATGTGATAGACAGGACCAACCTGGGCAACCGTCGGCATTATAAGAGGCCGCAAGGATCAGAGTTTTAGACTCGCCACCCAGCAGAAGACAGAACCCCCCACTCCCCCTTGGAGATTTCATTCCTGTTTGTGGAGACGCTGGTACTTTGCGGAGATCCCGTTGTGGTCATGGGGCATGTTGGCCACCCCGAAGAGTTCCTGAGCACTTCAACATGATAAGCATAAGGAAGTCAATGGAAAGCACATGCCATGTCGAGAACCGAAGCGACACCAAAAAGAAGTAGAAAGACGCAGCCCCCCGCAAATCGTCGCTGTTACTGCTCTGATGGCATCAGAAACACAGCCAGTGGCAATGCCAGCGGAGGCAGCCCCAAAAACATGTTCCAATCCTGAGCAGCCCTGAACAGGTGTCATGACCTCAACAATCTTTGCGCCGCGATGAAATTTTGGGAATCAGATGAGGTTGAGGAAGTCCGCTGCTGCGACGGTTGAATGCCGTCCACAGGGTTCGGGGCCAATAAGCTTTGTTTATGGGGAGCGAAGGTTGCTGATGGTGACTGGCGAAAAGCTGGGGTTGTTGAAGGTTCGTCGACGTTGAGTGAGGATGGTGAAGGGCCGTATTGGTATGTGGACCGCCAGCAAAGTGATTCAACACGTGTTGTGTGTGTTCCTCCTGTATCGGGGGTTGTGGTCTGTCTTGCCGGATCAGTCCTGTTCTCCGCCGTTTCACCAGCTTGTAGAAACGGCTGGAACGGTGGACTGCTGTCATCACATTTTCCCGATTGTCTGCGGATGTGGCGCTCCTGGGGTTTGCCAATGGCGCTCATGGAGTCCTCCGGTGTCTTGGTGTTGGACCAGGGACACGGTTGAGGGGTTTTGGAGGTTATTGAAGATTGTGGGTTGTTCAGGGGTGACGATTGTTGAGTGTTGCTGAAGGCTGCTGAAGGTCACTGAACCCTGTTTGGCAATCCTGCATTCATAATGAAAGCTCACAAATGGTCTCCGAGTGGTGGCACAGCAACACACTGGCGGTCCGCAGGCCACAACCACCGGATGGGAAAGAACTCCAACGGGGCAGGTGCCATGGGGGGGATGGTGCAGCCCATGCTGAAATGCATGTTGCAGTCCTGTGGCCCTTCGCCTCAGCCCCTCCCTGTCCGGCACTTCGGCTCAGCGGCAGTTCCGGCGGTGAACGACCGGTGGTTCCAATGCCCGGTCGGCCCGCCGGAGTGCCGCATGACTCTCTTGCGCTGCAGGGAATCGTCCGGCACCGCCTCAGCAGCACGTCTGGACACGTCCATAGGCCCTGTGCATGTGCCGCACTGTCTTTGCAGTTATCCCCGAAAGGATCCCTCACGCCTGCGAGGCAGAAGAGCCGAAACGCCGGCAACGAGATCCACCCACCAAAGTTGCCCAGCGGAAGCATTCTGCATCACCTCCCCCCGCCCGCAAATCAACCGCCCAACCGCACCACAAGCCTGCAGCCAAGCATTCGCACCCAGTCACTGGCCTCCAGCCTCCCATGCCCAAAAGCCACGTTCTAGCCAACCGAAAAGCACCTACTAACCGCTTGCCATCCGCCAATCGTCGGCCCCCCGCCAACCACCAGCCCTCTACCAATGCTCGCTCCTCTGCCAATCGCCGCCCGCAGCAGCAGCCGCTCCGTGCCCAGGGTCACCTGGTTGCACGCGGCCCGAGCCCCGATTTTGCCAGCCAGCCCCTGCCAGCACACTTGCCACAGTCTCACCAGCCCCCCCCAGCGCTTGCCAAACGCAGGAGCAGTACAGAGACCCACCACAAGCCCACGCACCCACAGAGCACGCAGCATCCAAAGCGCAATGCAGTGGGGGATGTCACTACGCGGCACCGGGCAATTAGTGCCGACGCTGCGCAGTTGCGGCGGCGGCGGGAGGAGCGGTCGGCGAGCTCGGGCAGGCGCCGTGGGCCCTCGAGGGAGCCCACGCCACACGGGGCGCCGCTGTACATAGCGCCGGTACCGAAGAAGAATTATGAGCGGCGGCATTTCTTGATGAACGACAATATAGGGGGGATCCTGAAGCATCAGTAAAGGCACTATGCTACCCTCGCAGACACTACACGACACTGAACTGCACTACACCACACTACACCACACTGCACTACGCTACACTGCTCTGCACTGCACTGCACTGCACTGCACACTACACCACTACACTACACTACACTACACCACTGTATTGTACTACACTCTCCACCACACCACACCACACCATACCACACAGCTACTGGTGCGAGGCTGTGAGGTGCTGTGCAAGGAACCAATGGCGCAGGGGTCTGCCCCTGTGCGGCCTGTGGCAATCTGCATTGGCGCATCGGATGAGTTCCCCAAATGAGACAATGTCCAGACAACCCTTCAGCGGCTGTTGGGAATCACGGGTTCCCTTCACGAATACACCTGCTGGCGTGGCTTTCAGTACAAATTTTCTGCTTTCAATGGACCTCCCGCCCCCTGAATCCCTTTGCCTGGATGTGAAACCTGCCGGCGCCGGCGCCGGCAGTGGTGTGGATGGAGTCGTGAGCAGTGGGGCTTATTTTCCACTTGCACCCACCGCACTGCAACACCCTGCCACCGCAAACGACGTCAACAAAAGGCCGCACGACATGGACACCAGCTGTAGTATACCGTACCTAACCAGCCTTTGTGGAACACCCCTTCTGACCCCACCCCCCCCTTCTCCCGCGCCCCCTGTTGTGTAGCCACCGGGTGCCAGAAGGGGTAGATACTCCTGCCATTTTTTCGGCCGCAATTCCATCGCTTCAGACCCTCGTCGAGTTTTCCTTCGGGTTTGATGGTTGGGGGATTGAATCGTGGGTGCAAGGTTCACGAGCTGCGCCGTCATTGCACGGCACTTGCCCTCTTTGCACGGCACTTGCCCTCTCTGCCCAAATTGTTTCCACTGTTTCCAGTCAATGACCCTCTGGCCGTTCAATGATTTGTGGGACCAGAAACCTCTTCTCACCCCCCACCCTCCCGTGGTCCCTGGCACGCCTCTTGACTACACCCAAAGAATGTTACTATGTTGCACCAGATTTCTATGCCACAGCAGTTTTTGCCGTGCTGTGTTTGTGAAACAGCCATATTCAAAGCCACGCCTCTTCCCTCTTCTCTTCTTAGTGAAAAAGCCGGCCGGAATGGGCGTGAAAGGAATGAATACCTGTCAGCCCATGGGCAGTGCACCAACCTTTGCCATTGCTAAGACAATGTGACAAAAGTACAGCACCGTAGCATCCGCATCCCTCCGCCTGACCCACCAAAACTTTTCAAAGAGCAACGTTTCGAAGACCGAATCCGCCCGTTGGGGTGAATGTTGTTCACATGCACACCTGCATTATACCCCAGACACCATTCCGTGCACTTACGCATAGCATTGCACGCGCAGTCATACATACCGCATGATCACCGCATTAATATTATCCCCCACTCTAACATCCCACCACATTAACCCCCCCACCCCACCCTGACACACACACACAAACACACACGCGCACACAGTATGCCCTGTGATCCTGCATGTTCACTGACCCCACCGACTCATGCTCGAGGAGAGCAGGTCTAGTACCGGTTCCACGGGCTCGCAGCGGACCCAGTGCGCCCGCACCCGGCCTGAGCGCCGCTGCGCCCCACACCAGCCCCCCCCCCCCCCCCCAAGGATGGGTGTTTGCCAGGTACCTCCGGGCCTGGGCGGCAGTGGCGCTGCAGTGGCCGTGGCGCGAGGCCCCATTGCCCCATGCTGAGCTAGCCACTGCAAGAGCGCGGGGGCGGTGCTCAACCTGGCTTGTTGCATGTGCAGCCCCACCTGATGGGCCGCCAGCAGTGTGCAACACCCCAACCCGTTTGGGGACTGTCCAAGTAGGATGTTGTGCCATGTGCAGGGCGCAACTAGCACTACACGCTGCTCCCCGCTCAGGCCAAATTGCAGGCTGGGGCACCCCTGCTCACTATTACATGCTCACTATTACAGTGCCACTTAGGGCCACCACGTCATCACATACCGCCGCTGCACCGGCCACCAATGCTCCGGTTGGGGAGGTACACCAACAAGAAGTGCTCCTGTTGGCGGCTCCTTGCCAGATTGGACAGGCGCTATGCCTCAGCGCTCTGCATGTACAATGCTACCTGCACCATTTGCGTGCGCAACGCGGTGTGCACTACGAACATTAGTCGGGCTGTCCTCTTGCACGTGTACCCACCCAAGGGCACGAACGATTTCCAACACACATGTCTTCCCCCTCTAGCAAGTGGCTGCAAACGCCGCACGGGCCAGTGGTGCCGGGGCAAGTGGCGGTGCTAGGATGAGTGGCGCTAGGATTGCAGGAGCACATGGCGGCGGCGGCCCGCTCCATGCAGGCGTGGATAGGGGTGCGGCCGTGACCAAAGGAGGCTACTAAGCCCTTGGCGAAAAGGACGTGCTCGAGCCAGGTGAAAAGCTCGTGCACGAGCCAGCCACCAATGGGCGGTAGGAAAGTAGTTGCTGCTGTGCAAGGGCTAGGTCTCCTATGCCGAGCTTGCTTTGGACTTCAAGGCCTAGGGAGGGCGGACACGGCCCACTGTGCCCATGCACTGCCTCCAAGGGCAGTTGCTACCGTTGTAGGAGTAGGAGCGTGCAACAGTGCCAAAGTTGGTGCTATCACAACTACAGCCCCATGTGGTGACCCACAGCCTGCTAGAGGGGGAAGACACGTGGCTCTCCACGTCGCTCATCCCCGCCGCCGCCTATCCTGGTCCCACATGGCCCACATAGCGCTTGCGGCAGCAGTGCGCAACTTCCCGGCCCCTCCACAGGCCATCTTGGCCTTGGTGCCGTTCAGCAAGAGCACATGTACCCAAGAGGCAATTGAGCCCTTAGAGAAGGGAGCTTGTGCCAGCCAGCCACAAGCGGCCAAGAACAGGGCCCACTAGAAAGGGGGCCGTGATCCCGAACATGTGCGACGCATGCGGCCGGTGCCCGGGGGGGGGGGGGGGTTCCCACTTGGGGATGTCAATGTATACATGCACCTAGGGGTAGCCTGGCCGCCAACAGACCTCTTCTTTCACCAGATTTTTTGCCTACTTTCCCTAGGTTTGGAAAAAATCCTGTTTTTGTGATTTTTGGCAATCTTACTGTACCTAGGAGCATAACACTCCCATTTTATCATAATACACACTTTGGCCGGATCCGACCAAAGTCTAATCCGCGAGGGATTGGACTTTTTCTCATCCCAATTTATACATCACAATTTCTAAAAGCACTCAATATCACCTTTTTCTTAAACATGCCTCCATCTCCCTTTTGAGCAACTTTTGACACATCATGTTCGAAAAAACCTCCAGTGAAACATCCGGCGAAACAAGAAATCGACCTTCAAATACGAATATGGCATCTCTTGAGCTTGGCTATACAAAGTGACGCCCCCAAGTCCCAGCCACACCAAGGACTCTCGCCATCCCCCCGGAGGGCACACTGTGCGATCGCATGGTGAGCACGTCCTCAACGCGCCCTCCCCTACACAGAAAGGTTTAGGGGGTCTAGGGGCAATCAATGTGGACAGCCATCCGGCCAGGGCCCCGTGATACAAGAGGGTTGCTTGGCAGACCGCTGTCGGCGCCAGCAACAGGTGTGATAGACGTCTTTGACGCCATCTCAGCTTCTTTTCTGGGGTTTTCTGGGGAATGGGGTAGTGTGAGAGACAGGTGCATGGTTTGCTCTCCTCTCCCTCTCCTCGGCCAACAGCCCTGCGAGACAATGAGGGTTACTGCAAGGCATAGGGCGTCTTCCCCTCCTTCCCTCAGCTGACGGCTCTGCGAGGACTAAGGGGGCCAGAGGTAGGAGCAAGGGGCATGGTTAGGGTGGGGGCAGGATGTGGGATAGGGGCAGGGCCAAGGGCTGGAGTTACACCCCCAACCCCCAACCCTCCTTGTTGCGCAGCATGGTGGTGGTGATTGGCAGCACTACAGCACAAGGGACGGTCTGGCATCAATGTCCCATGCAGCAGGTGCGAAACACATGATGTGCCGGCGTGTTAGGCATGTGCCGCAACGCACAAGGGAATCTGATTTTGGTGCCAACGGCGGCACTGAGCGCGGTGCTTGGTGCAGGGATCAGCCTTGCAGCCGGCGGGGGGGGGGGGGGGGGGCAGTGTAGCAGTGTAGCAGTGTAGCATTCAATTCTCGTATCCCGCAGCGGGGGGGGGGGGGGCTTTGCATCTCAGGGGGCGGTCTGGCGGCGAGTGGCCCAACCAGCAGTGGCAAGGCCAGCTTGGTGGTGGCGCAGAGGCACGTTGCTATCTGTGGGCCTCTCCCAGAGGGTTTCCCCTGCCACAGAGGGGCGGCAGCATGGCAGGGCGTCCGACGAACACACTGAGTGCTCGGGCTAGCTGTCTGAGAGGGTAGGGGTGGGGGCCAGACCCTGCATTCACTCTGCAACTAACCCCCAGGCTCACCAGCGTCCTGGACCTCATTAGACGAATGCCCTCCTGAATATGGTTCTGCCCTTCCCTAACACACACGCGCGCGCACACACACACACACACATGCCTTTAACATGTCTGACCGTCCCCAACTGCCTGCTCCCCTGCTGACCCATACCGATTGCCCTCCTTAATGCTAACCTCCTGTGAACCAACGTCTTGGACCTGAAATGGGCCTTTAACAGGTCCTGACTAGGAACGGGTGGGGTGCGGTTGCCCCTGCTCCTTACCTCTGCAGCCTCATTCCGGGCACAAGAGCGACCTGGGCCTGAAAATGTGCTCCTGAATGCTCCTGAATATGACGGAAGGAGGATGTCAAAGGGGTGGCAAGGTGAGATTGGTTAACCCTGTCCACCAACCCCCAGCCTCCCTCAGCGCTACAGAGCCTGAGTTCTTTGACTGAGAAGTGGAGGGGAGCTCTTATGCCATTGCCCATTGAGGTGGCCACCAGACTCTCATTTACGAACCGATGGCGATTGGCACTGGCGGCGGGGTTCTCAACAACTGACGCTTGCTGGCCTCCTAGCTTTTGTGGGCTGTGCTTTGAGGACAGCTCTGTTGCTGTGCGCAATGTTTGCTTCATGCCAGGCTCGCTGCCCGCCACATGCTGCTGGTTGCTGGCATGCAGTGTGCTGTTGGCCCTCTCTGCCTGTGACTGACCATTGGCTCTCATGTAAGTTGTCCATGCCATTGCCCAGTGTCGTGCACACGCCACTGTCTGGGCTGGGCGGGTGGATTTATGGGTAGAGAGGTAGTGGTAGTGGAGGTTGCGGAGTACGGCCCAGGGCATGTTAGGATTTTGTGCACTGCCCCCCCCCCCCCCAATCCACCCAAGAGCAGCCCAATCCAACAGTGCACACCACCCTGGGCCAGGGAGGTACAGCAGGATCCAAGCACCTGAGTTTCGCTCGAATTAGTGAAGGGTGGAGACGGTCTCTCATCAGGGAACCAAAAGCGCAACACAGAAAACAACGAAAAGTCTCGTCCGTAATGACCACCCTGCACGGCCTCCATACATTCACTGAAACAGGCACACCCCTGGCGGGGCTATGAGTAACCGCCGGCCCTCCCTCACACCAGTGGCTGCTGCATCAAGATGCATCAAGAAGGGCTTCCATGAAGACATTGGAGGGTTGCTGCTCAGACCCAGCCAAACGACCCCAACGATCTGGTGGTGCCGATCCTGAATCTTGCTCACCTTTTCTGGCTTAAAGTTGGAACTGATTCCTTGACTAATGCACTGCCCACTTTGGGCGACATCCAAGAGGTTTCTGCATTCTGTGCCCGACGGGGACAAATTGGCCGAATTTGGGCGGCATGCTTTGCAGTATATGCAGGGAAGAGGGCATCATGGCTCCTCAGTATGAGCGCCGCAGATTCTTATTTTAGGCTGCCCCGCGAAAGGAGTCCCTAAGGAGAGAAAGGGCGCCCAAGGCTCCATCCAGTCAGTAGTTGGCCTAAGGCCTAGGGACTGTGCCGGACATGAATGGACAAAATGTGAACCACCATGGGGAATGGATGCAGCCCCGGGATGTCCGTGTAAAATTCCGTCCATTGTAAGATTCGTAATGTGCTTTGGGGCGTACCTGATGCATGTTTCCTGCCTGGGTGCTGCTGATTCCCAGAAAAGGCCTCGTCCTGGATCTCTGGACCTGCGAGACCACCATGTTGTAGGAGTGCCTGAGGGGCCCCGTCAGGAGTGGATCCTCCAACACGTCTGCTGCCATCCGTCCCCTTGTCGGGGGGAGCGTTAGCGCGCCGGGCATCTTTTTTTGACCATTGAGGGTGCCTCGCGCGCGGTGCGCGCGGTGCGCGCGGTGCGCGCGCGCGGTGCGACTGTAGCCCGGTTGACTTAGAACGGCGGTACCTGTCTGAAAAAGGTGTGCATTTCACCGGTAAGTGACGCGTCTGCCTCAGCGCGCGGTGCGCGCGGTGCGCGCGGTGCGCGCGCGCGGTGCGCTGAGGCACCCTCATTCCCCACTCGTGCCTGTGTTTGCCCCCACCTCACCAAACAATTTGGAGTACCTTCTCGCTGTGTCTAAGAATTTGGCCCATCCTTTGCACCCAGTTTATGACGATGGCAAGGGTGGTTGTTGGAAGTGGTGGGAGCAACATTTTGTGTTGTTAGATTCTCATATTTCGGCTTATACAAGGTGCCTTGCAGAGAAGGTTTGCGGTCCAGTGCGGTCTACTTGGGGGACTTCCCAAGGTGAGGATAAATTTGGGGCTAGAGATAAGATACTTAATACAAAGGTAGCGCCCCGGGCATGCGCCCCGTGCGCGCCGGGCAAACATTGCCCCAGGACCCTTCACTTTCTGCCACTCAGTATTCCCGCGTGCATGTAAACTCTCCACAGTGCAGCCCGTGGTGATAAGCAGTATGACATAGTGGCCACGTTGGCGTTCGCCAACAGTCCGCCTGCACACGGCATGGGATGTAGTGCTGCACAGCCGCAATGTCAACCCCTCCCCCAATGTAAATGCCCCTCCAACCAGACTAGACAATCAAGGCCCGGGCCATTTACATGGGGAGGGGTGGGGTTCAGGCTGCAAGGGGTCGCGGTTTGTAGACTGCATCTGAGGCAGCTGCACGCGATAGTGTGTAGATGCGAAGCGATTCAGTTGAGGGCATTTCGTGAGTTAGCTCCGGGTCCCGCAGACTGGTGGCGCACAATAATGTGGACACACTCCAGTATGATGACAACATAGTTCTTTGCCTTGAGGCGTGGTGCTCGAAGGGAGCTGACATTATGCAGGCATGCTTTTGTCCAAGCGAAGGATGGTGCCGTCGTTTTTCCGGACCTCGGTGCTGCGGTCCCACGGGACTCCCCAGGGTGACCGCAGCCGACATGGGACCGCTTCGTATGAGGCTACTGGTGTGGGATAGGGCTGATGGAGCGTCCTGGAGAGGCTTGGGAGTTCCTGCTGCACCCCCTGTCCCGGCGGTGGCAGTTTCAGGGGTTGGTGGGGCCTGCCATGGGTTTTGGTATTACCGAATGCTGGGTACCATTCGAGATCCCCGTGGTACCGCCGTGTTCAAGAAGTTTGCGCAAGCTTGTGCAAACCAGTGCAGTCGTTAGATATTGTAGGCTGATTTGTACACCTCCTGGGGTGCCCCTAGTCACAACGTGACTGACCTCTCATCCTTACACTCTCAGGCTCCTGAGGAGCCCAGAAATTCGATGGTTTGAGGTGCAGAGGGGGTGCACGTGACGCCGTGGCGCAGTGCGCACCTATTAGGGCAACTGGGGGAAACACAAATGGGGCTTCCTGCGATTCCCAGGATCGTCACCTCCAAAGGTGTGCGGTACAAGAACCCCCCCCCCCCCGCCTCGTGGGCCAAACGTGAGGCCTGCTGGATTCAGCAGAGGAGTGCATGCCATCAGAGGAGGATGTTGCGAATAATGGCTGCGGTACAAGCGTTCTCACCCACAAAAGCCCATCTGCTGCTCGACTCATGGTACTCGCCTGCAACGGAAGCCACAAACGAAAGCGTTTTCTTTTTTTCGTGATTTCTTTTCCCTTATGCTTCACCGCCCGCCCCACAAACATGCAACAAAAACCACAAATGCTGTCAGCCATGTGCCTCCAAGTGAACCGGTTCTGGAAGCTCCTGCTGGATGGCTCTGCAAAACAGGGTCAGCCCTTCCAGAGGCTCCATCCACGCTGACATATGGGTGCCTATGGCGCTTTACCCATGCTTTGTCATGTACTGTTGCATGTGTTTTAGGGAGAGATGCTCGGGGTGACAACCATCGCCGTGGTTGTGGCTAAGCTACGCCTTCTCTGAGCCACACTACCGAAGCCGATTTAATTCAGTTCCAAACTAATGAAATCCTTTTGTTGGAGCACAATTTCTGGCAGTTTCTGTTTCTTGACATACCGCATAGTGTACAGTAATTTGTAGTTGTTTGCAGCCAGCTCCATATGCTAATCTGTCCCTGTGGCTGACCCTCCCCCTGGTGGAACGTCCTACTTTGGATGCAATTTTTCTGAGCTGCATGCAAGCTACAGCTTATCCGAGCCATACCCGCTGCAGGTCCGTATTTTTACCATTCTAGCCGTAGCCTGGACAAGTGAGGAAGGAGTATGCGCGTTGCACCCCTGTCCTTACAGACCACCATGTTTTGGGACCTGGGCGTTGTCTTGACAAGGGGGCTGTGGTGGTTATTCAAAACCCCGAATCCCCCGCCCTACCCACTCCACTCCTTCCAGTACAAGCCTGCCAGCACCCACTTTGCCATATATTTCCTGCTGACCTTGACCATATGCTGACCTATTTAAGGCCTCATGCATTTCAGTATTCTTTGTTTCAAAGCTGACAACGTGAACGACCTGACAGTCCTGGTGAGTGGTGGCAGTGCTTGAAAATGTAGACTATGGTCAGTGTATTCACAGCTCTGAACCTTGATTCCGAGAGTTGTCTCGAGTACCATATGATGAACAGGGTATGCCAGCTCACCTTAATCTGGACGAAAAAAAAATGGACTATGGTCAGTGGATTCACCTGCTTGATGACAGGAGGTACTGAATGTGGTCCGGACTGAATGTAGCTGCGCATGCAGTTGTCGAGACACTGAGTGCCACCTGCTTGGCCAATCAGTGGCAGCCCTGGCAAGCAGAGGAGCCACAGTGCAGGGTGCCAGAACGCCAAGGCATTGGGGAATGTGGCTTTTGTGTTGCCTGGACAGCGAGGGCAATGAACAAGTCACTGGACCGCTCAAGTTCAACCCGCATGAATTATTGGATGCCTCCCTAAGCAACTCAAGCCACTCAGCTCCAAGGCTCTGGAAGTTTGGACCAGGAGCAGGAGGGGGGTCACAGAGAGGGATGGAGAGCCGGTATTGAAAGATCACGCACAGAAAAAGTCAATGAGCCCCACGCATTTCGTGGGTCCAGTCCAAGGAAGTCCTGAGTTTCATGCCAGATGCCAATGGCAGGCCAAATGCACTGTGTGTGTCAGCGCTTTTGTGCGTTTTCCATACCATTTGGACATCCTGTGGACATGCGTGCTCTTAAAGTGAAAGTGTGTGCATGAGAGTGTACTGTGTGTTAGGCCCAACCCATTTAATCAAGCAGAGGATCTGCACAGCGCGCGTTCAATGCACGCACTGTGCCCGCTTTTGAAGTAAAACAGTCGATGGTCTCTCCTGAGAGCCCCTCAAAAATGCAGTCCCTTGGAGGTGTCTTGAATGCATTGTTGCATTTCTGGAGGGTTTGTACCTTTGGGGTTGGCCTGTCAGTAACCATGAACTGGAGGTGTATATTCTAGACCATGATGACCACCCAGCTGCATGCACTACTTGTGTGGATCCATAAGCAGTTTAGGAACAGGCACAGCAAGCTTCTGCTGTAATTCAAAAAAAAAAGGCGTATGACCTCGGGGGGCATCTAATGGGAGCAACTCTATTTCAGTTTGTTCCAGTGCTAGAAACCCATATTTTGTGATACAGGGGCATCGTTGTTGTTTGAGGACAGGTTTTTGATGCTTCTTCCGCGTTGGGGATATGGATGTTTCAGCTGCATCATCGCGGTGCCTCGGATCCAAAACCCTAGAAAGCCCTACAATTGTCCAATCACACCATCTTGCCTCCTCCAACCATTCATGGCCTTTTCCATTTTGCATGATGTCTTATGAAAAGGGAAGGTAGCTTGCAGGTGTCTTGAGCTATGGTAGTTGGGGTGGCCAAACTTTCAGTGTGTTTGGAAGGGGTGTTTCTGGGGCTCTTCTGGGGGGATTTAGTGTAAAAGTAGCGTGGTGTGAAGAAGTGGGAAAACGTCTGGGCGCACAAAAGGAGCAACTATGGCTCGACACACAGAAAGCCATGAAGGGTAAACGCCAAAAACGACTGCGCCAATAGGTTAAGCACAAGAGGGTCGGTGGAGCTGCCGACCAATGGAGTGCGGGAGATAGAGGCACAGGACGCTGCCGCGGCGGGCAGTCCCCAGCCTCGGACCTTCGGTGGAAAACACAGGGATCGGTTCCGGGAAGAACAGTCACCATCCTTCTGCATGCAATGTGAGTAAGGAAGAGGTGATGAAGAGGTGCAAACCCCCCCGGCCTTGGAGTCTGCTGTTCTAGGCCCACGTAGGATAGACGATGGCAGATTAATTGGACCTAGGATTCCAAGCGATGGCTGAAGGTAAGTGAACACAGGGCACGTGAGAGAGGAACAACATAAGCTAGAGGTGAGAGGGGAGATGGGCGAGGGGCGTGTTCTCACGACAACGGAGAGTGGTTGAGCGAAATTCCTCTCAGATCTTGTTGTCGACTACGTGAGAATGTCTAGTCACGAGAGCAATGCATCTGCATTTGGGGACAGCACGGGCACCCTAGATACCACAGACAGCCTCGCCTCATCAGAGGTCACCCAGGAATCTACCCCGCCGCCAAAACGCCAAAGGACGGACTGAGAACGTTATCAGCCAAGGGAGAGTGGACGGGCACAATCCAGGTCCCAGGAGCGGGAGACCCGAAGAGGGCGATCCAGGACCAGAACAACGAGCCGACATGCGCCAATACATGTACACGTGCACATACAGCAGCCGCCGGCGCCTGCGGGCATTGGGCAGCAAGGGCAAGCGGTCCCCCTGGGGCATGGCACATCCCGAACCCATCACCGCAAACGCCTCGAGAAGTACCACAAAATGAAGAAGAAGGAGCAGAAGGCGCAACAGGAAAGACGAGACCACGAGGCCTCCCCGCAAGAGACGGCAGCGAAGACACTGGAGGAGGTGGAGGAGACAGGGCCTGTGGGTGTGAAGGCAGGCTTCTCAGGATTCGTTCCTACGCAGTTGTACACCATGAGCCATCACCTGGAATGAGCCCAGCATGCAGTAGTGCAGAGGGGTCCCGAGACGTTCACCCTGCTGGTTCTGCGACCCACGTATGTAGCAATGGGGTTCCAGCCAAGAATTCCCTTGGGTTATGAGGATCGATGGATCCAGACGGTGGCCACCGGCCTTGGAAGGGCCCTGGGTTCAGCCAGCCCCCCACGCCAATGGCCAGCAACGACCCACAGGAAGAACACCTGACCTACCGAAATTGGCGGCTGGAGACATCCAGTGCTGTCTTGGAGATGGGTGTCTCAAACAACCAAAAGTGGGGACCACCGTGATACTTCGGGATGAAGGGAAGGGACTGGATCATCCGATAGGCGGTGAAGCACCTCACACCCAAGGCGTTGGCCGGACTGTTGCGGAAGGAAGAAGAAAGGAGGCAGCCGACCACAACCCCACGAGCGATTCCCAGTCAACCGGCACAAGGGCCAGAGTATGTGGAGGCACCACCTCCTTACGAGGAGGTCATGGGCACCGGGCGACCCAGTGGGGAACCCAAGTCAGCCCCTTACATCGATGAATGGCTGAGATGGGGGAAAGGAGCTAGCCTTCGGGCAGGAAAAGGGCGTGGGCACGTCGAGAGCCATCCCCAACAAGGGGGCAAGGGGAAGCAAGGAGATCCTGCTGCACCCCGAGTGGGCAAAGGGCAGGCGAGTCAAGCCCACAGTCTGCACCAATACCAACCAGGACCGGCACGGCTGCCCTCGCCGCCTCTGCCCCCACCGCCGTACACGCCAAGAAGGTTCCCACTGCAAGAAAAAGGACAAAGAGGAGCCCCTTACTATGGCAAGGGAGGCCGATGGGGCCGCTGAAGGATGGATGAAGGAGATGAAGGTGTGAGCAGGCACAAGTCACCGCCTCAGCGAGCTATCCCGTGCCTCCGGGCCCGGGGAAAGAGGGTTGCGGCTACATATGACACATGGGAGATGGACCATATGAGATCATTAGGGGAATGAGATGGGGGTTGACAAATGTTGTCACAGGAGGGTGAGTTAGGAACAGCATACACAAGATGAAAGTTTTTAAAAACGGGTTCCCTCTTCGCAGGACCTAGGGCGGATTCAGCCCACAGCGACTCTTTGGGACCCATGGCCGATAAGGCATACCCTGATGGTTGCGTGTGCCACTACTGGGAATCTGAGGGACAGTTTTATTAAACGCCAGACCAGTACGTACTACCGTTATGGACCGTGTCATTGCCATGTTTCCGCTCCCCACTGGGGCCATTTTATGGACTGGCGGAGTTACCAAAAAAAAGTTTTGGTGTAAAAGTAGCTGGGTGTGTGCGCAGTGCAAGGGTTCCCGTCCCAATGTATGTCGGCCCTAAGACCCTCTGTCTGGTGCAAACACCACCAGCTGGTGATGCCATCATTTCCAGGGACCCAAGGTGGCTGTTGCCAGAGGGGGGGAGGTCTTGCCAACACCACATCTCTGGTAGCATCTGCAAAAACAAACTGCAGATTCTTCGAGTGAACAATGGGGGTACTGATACGGAATGCATTTGACCTCTCTTCGCCCCCCATTCTCTCAAAAGATTTGAAGAATAGAAAAGACCGTCGTCGGAAATAGCAGATTTTTTTTTCATCAACTTATGATTACTGGAGCAAATGGAGGTTCCAAATGTAGGGTTGTATGTGTCTGCTCTATGAGAATGCTTTATGCAGCCAAGTCTGTCCTCTCCACTTTGGGGACGTACTAAGCACTGCATGCAAAGCCGTCCCCCTTACACAAATACATCTCGTCCATCTAAAAGGTGAACCACACCCTTCTGAAATGACTAATCGCAATCACACATGGAGAACACATGGCCTTGTCCAAGAATGCGATGAGTCAGAAATAAAAAAAAACTTCGATTGCTTGTGCCTGTGATCTGCTGTTTCCCCAGTAACAGTAGTTGTACACCATACTTTGTTTTGTTCATTATGATGCCCTGTTACATTCAGAATTTTATAAACTATAACAGGGCCTTCAGACGAAGGTGCTGTTCCTTTTGCTGCGCAGGCCGAACAGCTGACCTACTTCCACTCCTTTGAGAGCTGTTCCTTCTGGTTTCGTTGAGTTCATTTAGTGGCAGCGCAGCAGTATAGAAATGGAGGATGCACTGTCGTTCGCAGATTACATCCAAGGAGACACCCATGGGGAGTTTCGACTTGGGGCGGATACCAAGTCATGGACACGTCGAAAGCTGGTCCTGATGCGGGAACTTCGGGGGATGCCCGACGAGGGGGAGGCCTGGGCTAAGAATTTCGCGTCCACCGTCTCGTTCACGGGCTCTCTGGACGAATTCAGCGACCGCTTGGTGGGTTACATGCTTCTGGAAGACGTCACGCTGGACTTCGCCACTGGGGCGTTCAAGAAGTCTTCCTCCGCAGCACCGACAGTGCCGACGCCTGGACAGGTGGACCCTGCGATCCTTAAATTGCTGGAGGACCAGGGACAACTCATCAAGTCCCTTACCGCCAAGGTCCAAAGCATCACTGAGGCGCCGCCGAAGGACCAGTTGCAGGTACCTGCATTATCGCTGAAGGCCATCCACGATGCGGACACAACCACCAACCACCCCCAGTGGATTAATCGTGCTCTCTTCCTCCTGGTACGGCTGCTCAAATTCGAGAATGTCCCTGCCTCCGCAGTCACTATGATTCCCAAAATGTCCGATACCGCGGCTAAGGAGATCATGCTCGGCCTCACTGACGAGGACAAGAGGGACGACACGCCGTGGACCGACCGTAAACACCCCGATGGGTCAGACAGTATGGACACGTCCGACTCCGCGCAGGTCTCTGAGAGGTTTCACACCCTGGTTCAAGCGCTGTGGACGCTCGTTTTCTCTGCGACGGCCTCTTATAAAGAGCGGTACGAGGGGACGACTGGTTCTTCATCTACCTCTGGGTCTCAGAAGGAATCGGATGTTCGGCTGGAGGAGGGCCTGTCGGAGGCGGGCAAGCGCCTAAAGAAGGCTATGCGACGGCGTTTCAAGATCATCGACGGTGAGGAATTCTTCGAGATTCACAAGAATGAGTGGGTACGCACGACTGAGGATCCCGTCGGCCCATGCAAGACTTGCAAGGCTCGTGGTGAGGTGACCCGTCACTGGGTCTGGAGGTGTCCCTTTCTTGAGTGACGCGACGCGCCGGGGGGGCTGGAGCCGGTCTTGGAGTTGGCGAGTTCGGCGGTGGCAGTGGCACCGATATCAGAGTGGGTCGGAAAAACCATCGACTGGAGATCCATCGCGGCCTTGTGGCGAGAGCTCGGGTATGCGGATCCGGCAGACGATGTCCAGACATGCCTCATCAGCACTTGGAAGGAGGGGACGCGAAATTCCTACGGTTCACACCTTCGACGGATCGCCTTCTTCCATGGGTCGGCACCGGCGGGGGACACACAGAGCCTGGCGGAGAGTATTTTGCTCCTCCTCTTCCGGTCGGGAAATCGGCCCGCAACGCTGCGGGGCGCCGTGTCAGCGTTACACGCAGTGTGGGTCATGGGGTGGATACCACCGCTCCGATGGGAACGCCTCTGGCGCCTCGCCCGTGCGCCGGTGGCTACCCCGGGAGACCGCCCTTACGCAGGCCCCCATGTTCTGCAGGTCATGGCCGAGGCCTGCCAGACTCCGGAGGACTAGGCTGTCTTCGCCGCCGCCGTCCTCTCCTTCAGCAGCCTCACGCGCGTGGGGGAAATCGCATCTGTCCGGCGCTCCGGCCTGCGGGGGAAGGCGGTGGCTTTCTGGGGCCTCAAAAGGGATTCGCGCTGGGTTTCCCGTGACCTCGGCAGTTTTGCGGGCGAGCGGGCCCACTGGTTGCGGCGCCAGTTCCCTGGACGGGACGTCATGGTCGACAGAGCCGCCGTCCTCGAAGAGGGTATGGCCAGGCTGCTCCAAGGCAGCCCTTACGCTGCTTACCGCTGGCACTCGTGGCGTCGCGCGGGGGCTGCCTTCCTCCGCTTCAGTGGCCTCCCCTGGCGCTACCTATGCTGGTGGGGACGTTGGGCCAGTGTGCGCATGGCACACTTCTATGCAGCGGCGCCGGAGGACTTCACCTTCCACTCGAGTTCGCGCCTACCATGGCCAACGAGTCAGGGGGTCAGGTGGATCACCACCGACACGGCGGAGTTCTGGCCGTCTTCGCTCATGGGACTCTGCTTACCGGACGAGAGACCCGCTAAACTCCCGGCCACCGGATCGAAGCGCGACAGGGGTTCCGAGGCCGTGGTGGAAGGGAACGACTCCGGGGACGCTGTACAGCCGCCAACCGCCAAGCGACCCTCACGACCCGCGCCGCCTCGAAAACCTTCGCGGAGAACCGGGCAGTCGACCCCCTCGGGTCCGTCGGTGGCTACCTCGCAGTCCGCGTCGACCACAGAGCGCCGAACGGTTCCGTCCTCCCCGACCCGAGACTCCCCTCCTGGAGGTCCGACAGGAGAGGGCGTTGCCCCCGACTCTTCCACCACCGCGCCAGCCCCCGAGTCCGGCTCAGCGGTCAGAGCCGGCGGTTCCCCCCAACGCTAGTCCGTCGCGGCGAAGTTCAAGGGACGGGCCCGGGACCGTTGTGCGAGGAGGAAGCGGCGGGTCTGGACTTCTTCGCATGCGGTCTCGAGGAAGAGGGCTCGGAGCTCCTGTTGAACTCCCGCCGGGGACAGCAATGACTGGATAGCGTGTCCGAAGGCTTAAGGGTGCCTCTCGCGGACAGGGGTCTCGTCAGGTCCCGGATCCGATTATTATTGATGAGGGGTAATGTGGTGGCGAGGGATTTGGGGGTTTTTGATTTTCTGGAGGCGGCTGTTGCAGCGCTGGACCGCCTGGAGCGAGACCTTTGGCCTGTGGTTTTTCGTGAATCGACGTCTCCTAAACCGATCCTGGTGGGATTATCCCTGGACGTGCTGGAGAGGGGAATTGGGGCGCTAGGTAACATTCGCATCCCGGATTTCATTTGGCATGCAGTGGCCCCTAATGATGTCCTGTCGGTGTCTACGCGCGCGTTACCGGGCATTCGAAATATTTCTCCTGAAGGTTTGGTGATGGCAAGAGCCTTGGTGCGGGATGGCATTTTGACTCGGTGCCCTTCCAACCTCCCCCCTAATGGCTGGCTGTTCCCAGTTCCCAAAAATTCGGAGAAAGCATCTATGATAGTGCATTTAGTGCAGTTCAATAAACAGCATGCCAACCGCCCGCCGTCCTTCACCCTCCCGGTCGTGGAGGATTTGGCTTTCCTCATTGAGCTGCATTACTTGCGGGCGGGCCAGGGGTGTCTTGCGTTGTCTGAAGATGTGGGCCGCTATTTGTGCGACCCGTTTTTGCGCGCGCTCGATGACCTGCGTTTGGAGGCTCCTGAGGGGGCCCCCCTGCTGGCCTGCCATGTTGATCTTAAGAATGCATCCTGGTTGTTACGTTTACCCGATGCCTTCAAGCAGGCCTTCAGAGTAAGTATTGACGGAGAGACATTCGCCTTCGATTGCCTCCCTTTTGGATGGCAATACTCTCCAGTGATTTGCCAAACTGTGCTTGGTTACTTACTGCAAGGGCTGGACTTGGTCTCGGTTTTGGTTTTGCACTATCTTGATGATTTTCTCGTTTTGGGATTCGGGGCAGGCAACGTGCGTTCAGCGGCGGCGCGACTCTGTGACCTGTTGGGACGTGAGGGGGCGATTATCAGCCCCAAGAGCATCCTTGAGCCTGCGCCGTCCATTGTCTGGTTGGGTAAGCGATTGGTGCTGTCGGGGGCGGGACAGGGCGTTTTTGTGGTCCCCAACCAATGGATCGTCCTGCTGGGTCTATGGTTGCGAGTTGCGCTGCTGCCTTTGTCCAGGAAACTCGCTCGACGGGTTATTGGCCGTTTTTCGTGGGCCCTGAGAACCCAGGTGGGCGCTTGCCCCTTTTTGGCTGGTTGGTGGTCACACGTTATGTGGGGCTCTTCCTTTTTGCCCTCAGCCCCCTTGAAACTGGTTCATAGCCTCCTGCATTGCCTTGTCATGTCGCGGCGTGGTTGGACCCCGAGACGAGTCGATTCCCCCTCTTCTGCGGGCAGAGGCCTCATTTTCGTCGACGCTGCCTTCGATTTGGACCGCTTCAAGGTGGGTCTCTGGGGTCCTGCACTGGGGGGCAGGGTTTTTCGCTGTGGGCAAGAAGTTTTGACGCAGCAGGAGGCAGAGTTGGACTCCCTGGTCCGGGGCCTTAGTTTCATAATCAATGTGGGCTGGCCTGTTTTCAGGTTGGTCGGAGACAATGCCTCCTCCATCGGCCAGATTGCGGGAATGCGCGCCCGGTCCGGTTTAAAGAGACATAACAGGAACTTGCGCAGAGCTTTCTACCTCCTCCAGAGATCTGATTCGACGGTTTTCCTTGAGTGGGTCCCAGGCGATTTGAACCCGGCCGACTGTTTCTCCCGTATTGACGGCGATTTTGGCGGCGACTTCGCTGCGGCGGGGTTGGCAGCTTGGGACAGGTTTCGGTCCCTGCAGGCCTTCCCCGCCCTCCCTTGCCCTGTGTGGGTTGCGAATTTGCCCAAGGGGCGCACTGCTATGGACCGCCAACTTGCAGAATGTCCTGTGGGGGCTGTCTCTTAGTGTTGGCGGAACGCTTCGCAGGGCGGGATGCTGGGGGCCTCTTGCCACTTTTCGGCGGGTCCCTGGGGTCCTCTTGCCCGTAGAGGCTCTGCCTTCCCTGAGGGACCTGACTCGGCACGGTTGCATTTCGTTACCGGTGCCTGTTTTTTAGAGTCGGTATCAACTCTGGTGGCCTCTCCACGACCGCGCGGCCTCGTACTCTTTGCCGGACGCCTTGTTGGCTGGAATGCAGTGGCGAGTTCGCTGCGGCGTTTCCCACGGTGTCTGTGCTTGGAGGTGTCATGACCGCGTGGGAAGGCACAACACCATTTATGGTCGCTGGAGTATGGCTTGGTGCTGGCTGAATCACAAAGACCGCGCACCAGGAAGTTATATGGCCTTTGAATGAGTTTTGTTTTGCTTGTACAACTGCTGTTTCCCCAGTAACAGTAGTTGTACACCATACTTTGTTTTGTTCATTATGATGCCCTGTTACATTCAGAATTTTATAAACTATAACAGGGCCCTCCCACCCACCCAAAGGAAGGGAGGAGGGGATGGGGTCCCACCCGCCCGCCCATACTGTCACTGTACGAGTCTCTATGGAGGTGATCACCTCTCATGACGTCGAGGTGCTGCGCACCAGGAAGTCATATGGCCTTTGAATGAGTTTTGTTTTGCTTGTACAACTGATCCTTCAGTGTCTCTCTCTACAGGCATTGCTGTGTCTAATACCCCTGGACTGCAAAACCATTCCAACCCCATTATCCTGCACCGCAGCAGGAGTGGCCTGTGGGGAGGGCACAATACACATCACCGGGAGCTCCTTAGCCTTATGCCCCCTCTCTGCGAGGATGGCGGGTAGGCGACAAGGTTCGGTAATGTACTGTCTCAGACAATGAGTCTGAAGAGCCGGACCATCACACCACAGTGTCAAACAGTTGTCGATGGCACCGGACAGTATGCAAAAAAAAAAAAAGAGGTTCAATTGAATGTTGCACAGGGGGGCAGGGTTATGTGATCAGGTTTTCCATCCTTTTCCATCTCACATGTCCCTGTGACACACAATGAGCGCCAGGTGATCCACAGCAACCATTGCAAGGTCAGTTCATGGTCAGTTCCAACCAGTCCTCGCCCCAGTAAACAGCGTGACTCTGTGCAAGGCGCAGATCCAATGCGCAAGCAATGCACTGCATAAAGACATCAGAGGGTTGTAGCGTACAGTTTGTGTGTGACATCTAAGCGCAAGGTGCGGGAGCAATGCAGGCAAGTGATAAGTGTTGCCATTGTGCCCAGGCGCATGGGCCATGCTCTCCTAATAGATTAAACGTGTGTGCGCTGCAGAGGTGCCCCCCCTGAGTGGCAGGGTGGACACACACCAAGCACTCCACCAGCAACGGCTGAGATTGTGTGGTGCTGGGCCCCTGCACTCTCTTCCAGTCATTTGTGTCCCATGGAGGTTGACGGTGATCCACCACGGCTGACTCTCAACATGCTCCAGGAGCTGAAAGAGATGCAGACCACACATGGGCTGCGGTCCAGCGACTACACACGGTACCGCCAGTACTGCCAGCGCCGCATCCGCCGCATCTGCAAGAGCCAGAAGCACTTGCACGGGACTGGGAAGAAATACGAAAAGCGTGAGATCGAGCCCAATGGCACACCGAACATTAACATGGTCCTGCTGCTGCTTCTGCAGGCCGAGAGGGCGTGGGCGTATGCCGAGAGCCTGAAGGAGGCCAACAGCGAGGGAGACCTGCGCAAGCAGCATCACACGCTGCGCAAAATGACTCGTGCACACAAATGGAGTGTGGATTGCCGTGACCTTGCTGAAGCGTGGTGTGATGAGGGCACCCAGCTGCAGACCAAGGGGTATTGTTTGGAGAGATTGGGGCAGCTGCAGTCCAACAGGGGCAATTATGAGCCTGCTTTCGAGGCTTACACACAAGCGAGGGATGTGTGGGTGAAAATGGTATCGTCGTACAGCAGCCTGAATGATTTTTTGATGCCGCGGATCACAGAAGTGGAGCAGAATCGGCGGCTGTGTGGGTACAAGTTGGGCATGGATGTTTCCAAGTTCGAGACCTTCTCTGGAGTCCACGTGACGAGTGGAGGCGGTGTTCAGGGTGCGGATTTGCAGTGGAGAGGTATGTCTGAGTGTTGCCTAGATGTTGCACACATGTGGCCCAGGTGTTGCTGTTTCTGAGGAGGATTTGAAGCCGACAATGTGAACAAGCAGAGGCAGAGTATCGGAGCTTACCCTCAGAACCATCACAGGAGATAGCATGTCTACTTTAGTAAGGGCCTGAAGTTGACTAAACTAAACTAAAGTTGACATGCTGCATTCCCACTGCAGAATACGCAATAATGCAACGACAGCAGAGTATCAAGGGGAGTCCCTTACGCGGCGTGCGGCACAAGTACTCGGGCAACTGAGGAGCTTCGGACCGCGTTAGTGGATTCTGCATGCTCAGCAGGGGGATTGCCAGGGTTTTGAAGTTGCCCCCTGTTGTGTTTGACTTCGGTCCGATTCGCCAAAACTGGGGTACGCCGAAGAAAGGGGGAAAGAATCGCAATCTGAGGGCGGTAGGACACGCCTTTGTCGGACTGTGGACTGTGCCATGCACAGAGCACTTGTGTATGGATCCAATTGTCATTGATCCGATCTGTGCACTCCAGCCACCATACACAAAGACCACAAAGGCAGCACTAACAAAAATGGGCATGGAAATTGAAGCATAGCAGGACCAAATAGAGACCAAATAGAACAGACCCCTCGGCTACACCCGACCATGCCCCCAAGCTTCTGACCCGGCCAATCCTTCCGGTGAAGCCAAATTAGTTCAAAACACCCAGAGAAAGCCCCGGCAGACACGACCACCAAAACCCAACAAAGGGTGACCGTCATGGCTACTTTGATGAAATCGTTCACTGTGCCCAGTGAGTATAAGTTTGTGAAAAAGGATGAGGTGGCCAAGCAATCTCAACAAGAAACTTTGCTGCTACCAAAGCCAGCACTTGTGCTTCGCCTGCAGCACCACAACAGAAAATGAAGCAGCCGTTCATTGCCTCATTTTTTCAACGCAACAACAAACAGCCTCAAAAACTGGCCGGAACAGTGCATTTAGATGCATGCTGCCTCAACTCCGAAGGTCTAGTGTGTTTGGTCCGTTGTACCGGGGGGGCTCCATTCAAAACGGGGTGCGGGTTCGGGAATACTCTGGCAGTTCCCAGGATAAGCACCTCAAAAGGTGCAAGGCCGACAAACATCATGATTGGCTACTAAAATAGGGGTCTGCCGATCCTATTATTCCGCAGAACCCCCATCCAACCTACACCCACACCCATATCCACAACAACATCCACACCCACGCTCACACCCTCGTCTACACCCAGACGCGCAGTTATGCCAGAGCCACAGCCACAGCCACAGCCACAGCCAAACCGAAGCCCACACCCATGCCCATGCCGACGCCCACCCCCTGGCCCAATCACACCCGACATTCTCACAACACGACATGTCAGATATCGAGCCTGAAACCCTCTAATGGGCAAGAAATGGCACGCAGCCCTTGGAAATGACAACGAAAGAACGTGACCCCCTTTGCTTAAGGTGAGTTCCACAGGATGGACTGGGCGATCAGGGCCTGTGGTTAGGTGGGTGGGTTGGTCAACCCCAGCCAGGGAAGGCCCCCAAATGATCCCGCGCCACCCCTTTCTTCCCCTCGGTGGCTACGCAGTCGTCTGACCTACTCTTGTCTGCAAATCTAGGGCCTTTGTACAATCCCCCGAAATACCTGCACTTTCAGACTTTGCCCCAATGCGCCCTCTTTCAGGGAAGGCAATAAGTTTGTATTCAGAGAAGCTGAGGGAATTAGTACGAACGGCGCACGAAAAGGCCGAGGCCATCACGGCAGAAAGGGCAAAACCACAGGATTTTGTTGGGGGTACTACTGCCCTTAACAACACTCTGGAGATCTATGACGCGTTGTTCATCTGCTACAACGATGCAATATCCATTGTGAAGCAGGACTTGAAGGCGGAAACTGCAGACAGTTCCCAGCTGCATTTGATACTCAATTATCTATCCGTGATGCTCCTCGATTTTACTTTGCAACGCAACCTATACCTTGTGGAAGCGTACACTGTCCGATATGCGGCACGTGGGAAGGAGAAGGCGGGCAAGAAGAGCAAAGAGATTTGCCCGTCAGATATTGTTCGTTTGTATGACATATTGCTCCAAAACCTCCAGGAAGTGCTCTCGATCCCTGGGATTGAGGACGATGACGATTTGGGGCCCAAGTACGAAGGACAGAAATTGCTGTACCGGGCCACGCGTTTGTTTTGGAAGGCGGAGGCTTTCAGTCGCGCAACACAATACGCGCACGCTGTGGCATGCTTGTCCGAAGCTTCTCAGCTTATTTCAGATTGCTTTCAGTTCCACAGGTCCCGGAAGTTGGACACAACAGAAACCGAAGCCATTGCCACGAAGATCCGCGCCAACAAGTGCATTGTGCAAGGCCGTGCCTACCTGCTGAACCATCAACAAGGGGAACGTCTCGCTGAGGATACAGCCGATCTAAGCCTGCAGGAGGACAAACCTGGACGCCAGGTGGTGAACAGTCTGGATAATTATTCAGACTGCAGTGAGTTGATCAGTGTTCCGCTGGAGTTCCAGTGCATGGGATGCAAGCCTATGTTCTACGATGTGGCGGCAAACTATATTCATGAAAAGGACATATCACACCGCATGCCTGTGGTTGTGGAGCCAAAGAAAAAGAAGCAGAAGGCTGAGGCACCACCACCAAAGACCGAACAGAAAACAGAGACGCCTGACAAGCCTGCCCCTCTCGAAAAGAAAAGCACGGGCGGATGGCTCAGCTCTTTCTGGTCATCATCATAATGGGCAACACGGTTGGTGGTTGTCGCGCGGCGGAACGGTTGCGCGTGGAGATTGCAGCCGCCAGCGGCAGGTTGGCAAGTCTTGTGTGTTCAGAGTCATCCTCAAAAGGGTGGTATTTCATTGTCAGCCAGGGAAATCTGGTCTGTATATATCCCAACCTGCTTGCACGTGTTGGTGGTCAGGGCAAATTTCATGGCCCAGAAAGTGCCAACAGTGCTTCCAGACAGAGTTGAAATGGGATCAGGGCCATCATGGGTCTGTGGCTGTCACTGTGGCTTTCACAGCCCAACTCACCTGATCGATGCCCAAACAAATGCCATCTCAAAAGATATGAAGGCATAATAGGGGCTGGAGGGCGCTGACCATTTTCAGGATTGTCCACAGCCTCTGGGGACTGTTCACGCTTTGGGATTGGTGTTTTTTGGACAACGCATTGGGAACACTTGACAACTTTGAGACACACATGCTTGGGGCAGTTGGAAAGCAATTGCTCATGAGGGGCTTTCACAACCCACACTGCTAACTTGCAGGAATCGGTTTGCCTGAAAGGGCAGCTCCCAGCATGAGATATGCTGTGTTCCAAAGAGCCATTTCGTGTAGCCTGTAAATTTTTGGATTTGTTCAAACTCTTTTTGAGATTTTGTGTCCATCCACAGGTATGCAACACATTGCACACACCATGTGCACATGTTGTGGACTGCATTGCAGGCCCACTGTGGCCCATAGTGCATTTTGGGCAGCAATCTGCTTTCCACTCTGGAGTGTCGCAGTGGATGCCTCTACGCTGAGTGATTATTCAGTAGGGGTATGATTTGAGGCACAGTTTGCCTTTTTTTGGCAAGAAGCACAGCAAGCCACATTTGCGCATGGAGCCTTGCAGCCTGGGCGCGGTTTATGGTGGTGAACAAGGTTGTATGTGGCAGCAAGTGTGGCATTACGTTGGATTGCAGAGGGGGACACTGTGCACAGCTCACAATAGGATTTTGACGGTGGTATTTGGCAATTTCCCAGATGGACTGACCCGGGGTTCACCTCAACAGCTTCTGACCCATGGACCTGCAGGATAGGGATGCAAGATGACATGCACTGCTGTCCATTTGCCTAGTGCGTTGGGGTAGCAATGTCAGACTGCCAAATTCTTGCAGACCCCAGTCCTCATTTGGTTTAACCTTTACAAGTGGAGAAGAGCAAAAGGGAGATGGGTGGAGACAGATGGGGTGGCAGCTGGACCTTCTAATTTGCTCTTGATCAGCTTAATGCAGTGTATCACTTTCTGTTTTCATCTTTGAATTGACACAGCCAATGTTGCAGTCAATATTTGTTGTTTTTGGCTTGGTGATGCTGCTGCTTGCAGGGAACAGCACGCAATCATCGGGATCGGCAGGCCCATGTTGCATGTTTGGGTTTTGGCGATGTTTCCTAACATTTTTTGCAATCAAGAGCACACAAAGAGTGCATTTTCGGCAAGAATTAATTGTGGAAGGCACTACTTTTTCTTTGGATTTGTTCGTGTTAGGAATATTTACCAAGCATCCAGGTTGTCAAATGTGACAATTTGTTTTTTGCCTCCGGACAGCAGTATTGATTGCTTTCAAATTTCTGATTATTGGGGATTAAGTATTTTTGATTGTTTCTGAACCTGTAGCATGATGGACGGCCGCATGATGAGACGAACAAATTCAATTTATGTTTGTTTTCTGTTCAGAGACCCCACCCCACTTGATACTTACAGTGTGGCTGCTCCAGCAAGAATGTGATTAGAAGAATACACAGGCTACAAAAGTTCGGAAAATTTTAAGAATATGTGCAGCCTAGGAAATTTGCCCGTATTCCACGATTTCATCAACCTTGCCATGCATGTGAATGAAACAAGAAGCTCACCCCTACCACCCCAAGGGCGGAGGTACCATCCTTCTTGTCACATGCAAAATTTTGCCATCAACTGATTGTCTCTCAACTACTCCTTTGTGCACAACTTTGGCATCAACTGTGCTACACTTTGCGAATATGCAACAACACATGCACGTGCACCAACACATGTATGTCTAATAACTTCAAACTCTTGTGCATTTCGTCCTTAAGGGGGAGTGCTTTGCAACAACACCCATTTTCCTTTTGGCCCGTATTCCTCCAAGGGAGGCAATGCTTGGTACCACATCACCCCTTCAAAATTCAGGACATATTCACCGTTGTGGACGCCCGTATTATACAATTTTGAGAAATGCCCAATCTTGCACCCCACTTCGCAATTATAATCCAACGCAATGCACAACTTGAGACCCTAGCACCCCAGGGATTGAGGGGATGCACAGTGCAAAAATGCACAACTTGAGTTTTTTCAAGTTTTGGACAGATATGTCTTCGGGAGGTTGTAGGACTACAATGTGATCTCGCCAAGAAGAATTCCCTTCTCAGTACCCTAGCCTAGAAATATTCCTAGCCCCTCCGTGGCCCAGCCTATACTTGCGTAATAGCATATTCTTAATTTACTGGATGATGGCCAGCCTGCATATTTTTATATCCATATTCTTCCTGGTGAGATCACACTGTACCTCAACCCATGCCGGCTTCATGAAATGGCCTTGTTGGTCAACATTCAATGGCCCAAGTACATCCGAACCATCCGATGCCCCATCCGAATCTACTTCATACACCTGATTTTCATCATCACCGCCTTCTCTATCATTTGCATCATCATCATCTTCTTCATCTTCCGCCTCTTCATCTTCCTCCTCGACATCATTTTCGGATGGAACATAACTGGCATCATCCAAGCTGAAAATGTATTCCTCCTCCAAGCCTTGCAGTCTAATGTCCATTTGGTTGGAGAGGTCTTTTGCTAAACCCGAACCGGTTTTGAGGGCCAACCTATCAAAATCTATCTTTGCAGACACATTGTCCCAAATATTGCCCATCCACTTTGTTAAAAGAATCCTTTTTTCTGAAATAGGGACCTGTCCATTCACTATGCGATCATTGTTGTCCTCCTCCTCCAACCACTCATCATATGCTTTGTGCATATGATTCTTACACATTTTTCCTACCCTTGCATCGATCACAGCAATCTCATCAGTGCATTCTGATGGCTCCAAGTGCCGCTTTGCGCTGCACTTATTCTACAGGAGGCATGTGAATCGTACATTGGTCTGTGCTGACAAGTTGTCCAAAAATAGGCATGTTTCCTCTCGTTGGTTGATGGATTGCAAGAAAGGCTTGAATACATGCAGGACCCACTCGCATGCAATTTCATCGTTGACCTACGCCTTTTTCTGCCCAAACACAACAACTCTGCTGTCATATTGCCGTGTCTCTGCTTTTGGAATTCTTTGCCCAATGCCCTTGAACACAATCCCTGCCTTTGGCTGTAGTCCCCGTTTGGGAATGAATTTGCAGCAAAGCTGAAGAATGGTGATAACCCAAAACGGAGAGTGTTGTTGTACAAAAATGAAATGAATGAATTGCTGTCTACACACATTGTGGTGTTGTGGGATACAAATGCAGGATCCTTCATCCTTTCTAAGTAGGCCTATTTGCAAGATGCCTCAATGCACGTGACCGGTACACTCTATGGTAAACTGGTCTATCGACGTTAGTGTGACACCGATCGGTCTCCATTTGGGAGGAAAAAGAAAAACTTTAGCAGCATCCTTTAGCTCAAACTTTGACCCTTTTTTTGCTTCAGCAACTTATGGAGTTCCAGCAATAGTTCTTCGACCACCAACTTGCTGCGGAATTGCCGATTACCAAAAACGCCCAAATCCAGTTTTGGCCTCCTTTCGAGTGGAAGACTCCCGTCACTCCTGGTTGTAGACATGCACCGCTAGGTGACAATACTTCCTTCTACTTACCTTGCCACGTGTAGAACCTTCCTATTAAAAGTAGATAGAGCAGTGCGACTGCTAACTGCACTACTGTTGGACACCATCAATCTGTTGTTCCTTCATCATGACCCATGGTTGCTGGGCAATGGTGAATGGGTAGCATCAACATCATCCCTGCATTTTGATGCCCTTTATACTTATTATAAATAGGCCGACAATGCTAAGGTATGGGATTGGTGGCGGCTCTACCTTTTTGAAGACCTGGATAATATTGCCGTTGTATTGGGTATTCAAACATAGGCCCTGATGCAATGTTTCATTGGTTTTGTAGAATTTGTTGATTTTCAGTGTAAAAGAATTCCCAAACATGAACACTAAACCGGATGAGCCGATTCATCATTGCATTTTTTATAATGAAGACACCACAATGTTTCTCCTGCTTGTACCGGCACAATTGGTGAGCTCAAAATGTTCAAGCGACACAATTGGTTGCCATTTAAACTCTTATTGTTCCTTTTATAGACGAGAAGTTGTTCTTGCATCCAATCTCTGTTCCAGTGTTGAAGGTGTGGGGCCAACTCACTTATACTTATCCGTTGCACCTGCCATTCTTCTTCTGTACGTTTGCCACTTGCGGTAATGTTGCCTTTTTGGGTGTCCTCATTGTATTTGTGACCCCAACGCGCATGAGTGTTGATTGGGAAGCTTCCCATTATTGCGCCCATCTACAGTGGACAGCAAACTTACCTGGACACATTAAATGTAATGATGTATCCTTGGAGAATCAGGTACTAAAAATTTTTGCTATGAGCACTCTTTCTACAGAGTTTGTCGGGCGAGATTGGTGTCTACTCTCTCAGATTTGGACTATCTTGATTAGGTGATTCAATGACATTTGTTGTCTTGACAACATCTTAACACCGCGATACCAGAGGGTAATACAATAGAACCACATTGGTGATAATGTGCTTCTTTCACTGACACAGTGTGAGCAATCTATCATCGGTTCGGAACATAGAGGTGGAGGGTGGGTAGGAATCCTCTGTGTATATGTCTTGAGGGCTTGGCATCATTCTTTTGTGCCTTTGTCATGGCCACGTGTTGTGCATTATCTAGCAAGTAGGTAAGCTTTTGAATCTGGTAGTGTTGCAAATAACCAGTTTTTGTCGATTGATTTCACAAAAACAACCTGTTTTGCCAATTCTTGGTTTTCAACGAAACCAGTTTTTCCGATTATTTGCTCCAAGATTCTACCAAGATTCTCAAATAAATTGCAAATGAGGCCATATAAGCCAGAGCAAAGGGGCAAACACAATATGGCAGCTTGTATTTTACAATCTACTCGCAATTGTCGAGACGATACCTTATTTTGGTGCAAAAGGTGGACACAATGTATTACTGAAAATAAAAATCTTGACGGTGAATGATCACTCCAATTATTGGGTTTGAATTGGTTTTGGAAATAACCGGTTGTGCCGACTGTTTTGAAAATGACCTCCAATTATTGCCGATAACAAGTTTTTTCAATTAATTAGTAAAACCGGTTCTGAACCCTATTTGCCCTTCACACAGCACAGCACGAAACTTTATGCTATTCTGAGGCCTTTGTCTTCTGTCAAACAATTTTTCTGCACAATAGCGCGCTCGCCACATTGCAGAGGTAACCGTGAGTACGTGAATGAAAATTGACGTGTTGAAGCTTTCATGTTGAACTGCTGGGTTGCCTAACCTGCTGGGCTGGAGCCTAAAAAAAATATGTTGCTGCTCAATGGGTTTGACCTGCGGTGCATCTCATGCACCACCATCAAAAACAATTAACAGCTCTATCCTGGGATGAAGATTTCTTCATGCAACTGCGATTAACCAATTTAATGAAGGGGGAACCATGCTTTCAGAAAATGGACAAACCCTTTCGGAGGACGTCAACATGAACTCAACTGAACACCCCCATATGAACCCACTGGTCCAGAGTTATTATTGAATGCTGTGCAAGGGTTTGGACTGTTCACTCTAGGGCAGTGGATTCCAAATTCTTCCACAATCTACAAGAGGTCAGCAGTGAGATCAGAAGGCAACTACCAAAACAAGGTAATTACATTGGTCTGCCAAACATGAGAACACTGGCAACATGACTGGTTAGAAATGAACAGAGCTCTCCCACCCTCCCCCCTCCCTCCCTCTTGAGGTGTGTTTCAAATGATGACACATAATTCAAACAGCCTTTGAGCAGAAATGTGCCAAAGAAATGTGTACAGCAGCACATGGGTTGAATATTGGTTGGAATTTGTACAGATGTATTGTACATCTAATGGGGAGGACATCCGTGACTCATGTGCCCAACCACATTATGGGTTCGAAATATGGGGTGGAATTGAATAAAAGTTGCTTTGGGTATAGGTCAAGCACAGCTGGATAGGTCAGTGTGATGCATACACTTCTAATTGTTTCAATCTCAAGAACCATGACTGAAGCAACAGCCCCCTCAAACTCACCATTTGTCCATTGAATGTGTGTAGCCCAATTATGCATGAAGCTCATGCACTTATGTCTGCACAGCACCCTGAGGGACAGGCACCTTTCTGCACCACATGCCAGCAAACATCCCACCTGATTTAGTGATGGCAACACAACCCACAACTAACTGTCCAAGCTCGAGTCTCACAGGCCACTACTTGTGTGTGCGTGTTTGTGTGTATGCCTGTGACGTTCCCATGACCCTCCTGCAAGCCAGCCACCTCTAGAATCACGCCCGGATTTCTGGTTTGACCATGACTCCAGGGTCCACGTTTGAGCGTAATCGGCGTCTATGCACCCAAGGAAGAATCCGTCTCTCCCCCTACCTACAGCCTTGGGGAGCCTGATCAGCACCATGGGAAGCTCTGTGGTCACTCTCAGGGGAGTGTTTGCCCTGCGCGTGCCCTGCGCGCGCCATGTGCGCACCCTGCGCACTACTTTTAGTATGACTTTTCCAGATTCAGTCCCCAAGTTCACCATTACCCAATGAAGCCTCGGGATGGGGAATGTGATGACGGTTGTGTCGGGGAGCGACCGCGAATGCGGCTTCCATCAACAAGGGGGTCCAAAGGAACTTCTAGAGAGACGTCAACTGCAGGAATTGATGGGGATGGTGGTGGAGACTCGAGACTGGGGACACCAAAGGAGATGGAGTCCATGGGGCATCGATGATTGACGACCCGCACACCACCTTGATCATGCTCCAACTCCACATGCCAAAGGCCAACCACCTTCGCCAGTACCCGAAGCCCCATAGACTTGGTGTAGAACACCCTGTCCCCAATGCTCAACTCCATAACAAATAGCAAAAGGGCTCTGAAGACACGAGGGGCAAAAGCTGATGCTCCACAGCAGGCAGGCTGAATGTATCACCATGTACCCAGCTCAACGTGCCTGTTTGACAATACACATGTATGCACCGTGTAGCCCTACAACACATCAAACTAGGGGAATTGGGGGACAAGGTGCGGGAAAGGGGCCGGTCCATATCCCCAACCAGAAAGGGTGAGGGAAAAGGCAAGTCCATGAGGAGAAATCATCCCAAATCGCCGCATCCCACCCAACCACCCACTTACCCACCCCAAAAGCAAGGGTAGGAATCAGATTCAGCCCAAAAAATTGCCGTGTGCGCGCCTTGTGCACTAACGCTCCCTCCTTGACCTGTAGGGCCACCTCATCCGTCGGCAACAAAACACGGCTTTGAGTTTGCGATGGTGCCCACCCACTGCTTTAAAACTGTTTATGCCACAAGTACCCTCTCCAATAAACAACCCCCTTCCGTGCAACAGCTGCTGCTGGCAGCCTTGGCCACAAAGTACACGTGCGCAAGGAATTCCACCCAATTCTCCAGTACGAAAAGGGCCTACTTTTTGCATAGCGCACGCGCAGCGCACGGTGTGCCACCAGCATGGGTCAGCAGGAACAGCTAACAAGTGTGGGAGTATACCTGGGACACCCCAAGAATTGCGAAAAACCAAATAGTGCCTTCTATGTACATCACCTCTTTGACCACGATCAGCAAACTGCGAGGTTCAACTGTGTTTGTTTGTGGGGGGAGTATGCGCTACAACAAACCACGAGTTCAAAGGTGTTTGATGAGCCGCCGTGCAGAACCCTGAACACACTGATTGACAGCTTTCTGACCCTAGCAACACCACTCCATCCCTGTCCTGTCTCTCATCCATACATTAATTGAGCTTTCATTGACATGCATTGCATCTTGGCATTAAGGTGCAATGCATTTGCTGAGAAGGACAGCAATTCACAAACCAGTCACTCTGCAGAAACACCACAACGGACAAAGCAAACAGCACTTGGGCACTTCATACTGCTCTTTGCGGGACTCACTCAAACCTCCAGGGGGTTTGGGGACCCAACCCATGGGCCTGTTGGAAGTGCGCATATTCGTGGCCAGTCCAGGCCTCTTTCTGAAGTGAGGGACCACCAAGTTGGCCAAAGCCAACAGCAGTGATGAGTTTTTGATGAATTTTTATTGGCGATGAGGGAATTTTGGGGGATGCCAAGCTGAGCATGGGCCGCACCACCTGTTGTGCTGCTTGATTGTTGCATGCGCCGGACTGTGGGACTCTGCCATGTGTGCAATCACCGGGCCGAAGTTGACTTGAAACGCCGACACCGAGCTTTCCCTGCCTAACCTCAATTAGAGCATGCCCCAAATGCAATTCAGGTCCCTTCTTCTGGCACACCCATATGACGCCCCAGCCATCAACATCTTGCTGCATGTGCCAAGGGAGCCGTTGTACCCAGGACACAGCCAATATTATGGCTGAGGCAAGGACAGTCCATCCAAACACAACCGCTCACTGCTGTGTGGTGGCCCTGCAGTTGCCCCTTGGGGACACCAACCGCGCCTCTGGGGGAATCCTTGCACTGTGCGCGCACTGCGCGCTACTTTTAGACTAGATTCCCCTGTGAAGAGCCCCCAATACCGACCCCTTCCAAACACCCTCAAAATTAGGCCACCCCAGCTACCCTAGCTCAAGACAGTTGCGGACCACCTTCCCTTCCCATCAGATGCCATGAAATAATGTCCCTTGAATCTTTGAAGCCCTTTAGGATCCCAAAGAAGAACACCCGCCAGTGTAATGAGGGACAAAGGAAAGTCTTTCGACCAATCGAATCTCGGCAACAACACAATTCAAGTAAGACTACACACCATACACATTTGCCCACCATGCACCTCAGATTATCAAGCTGCTCTTTGTCTAATGGTTGATCTTCATTTGCACACTTGTCACCTGCATGTTGATCTTTACCTTGACAATTGCATCCGACACAGGATGCAAATCAAGAGGCTGATGCAGTGTGGGTTTCTAGTACGGCGAGATGCCCAAATAGTCGCACTATGCGCGCACTGCACGCGCACTGCGCTTAAGGCCCCCCCTCTACCTAGGAAACTGCAGTTGTTGCACATGGTAGCGTCGTGCTGGCGAGGCCAGCCCCAACAAAATTGTTCAGGTGGGGGTACTAGGAACGGCGCTCACGGTGCACACGCAGCGCGTACATCGGGGCTGTACCAAGAGCGCACAGACAGTATTTTGAGGGCCTATGATGGGGGGCCATTGGGCCAGGTCCAAAACCCTGCACCGTGCGGGCGCGGTGCCCTCACGACATTGAAGGCCAGCTGTTGAACGCTTCAGTGATCTGACGGCCCAGTGCAACAGTTACCTGTGCACATACGCACACATATGGAGGCACCAAGTCGAAAGACAGCCAATGAGTGCGACTGGGAGGAGGACAACAGGGACGTGCTCTTGCAAGGGGGTTTGTGACAAAGGATCAGTAAGTGTGCTGGTGGGACATTTGATCACACCACCCTACCAGTACTCACCTCCGCAAGGGCGTCTGTTCTATTATAGTACAGGCAGCCATGTTTCGGTGGTAGGTGGTGGGGGGCAAAGCCGTCGGCGGCACTTAATCAGCAGCTTGCAGTGAATCGACAGTGGTTGGCAGCACTTGAAGGTTCACTGACAGTGGTTTTCGTCCTCTCCAATGCTCGGCCTCTGCATATCTGAGCCCCTTCGCAATCCCCCGGAGACGCGGTGCAACACCCACATGCACCACCTCCAGGCTCAGTGCTGGGACACAGGCTCCAGCTGTACTATTCATTCCTAGATGTATGATAACAAGTTCCAGTGCTGCAGGTTGTGGTCAAGGTTGTGCAATGTGAGTTAGGGTTATTATGCAGCCAAAGGACAGCAGGGCGCAATAGGTGGGATGATAAACCGAAGTGGCACTCATGAGACAAACCTTCACCTTGTTGACTGGCAGGAACACTGGAAAGAGGTATGCATCACTCTGCAGTGTGTACTCTAATGTTTGGCACAGGTTGTGGGTGAGAGGTGTGGGACTGAGACTGCATAGCGTTCGCTCACATGCGATACACATACATCACCTGAGAAGCTGTGTGGTGCGTGTTTGTGTGAGCATGACGGATCATCATTATGAGGAGGGAGTCACTATGACGGTGAAACAGGCTGGCGCTCAGGGGGCGAAGGGTGGGGAAATGCATGACATTTCACACTTCTTGGTCTGCAGTGGGGATGGAAGGGTCGCAGGACCACTCACTTTCAGGGAGAGCACAGGAAGGCAAGGAAGAGCAACATGGTAGGAAGCACGCAATTTGGGAATCAGCGATGCTTCTTTTTGCACAAAATGTTGATGAGGCTTGGCATGCAAAACATCCATTCTGTGGTAGTTTTCACGGAAGCACTCTTCTCCGCCCCCAAAACACCCAAAAAGCAAAACACGTGGCAATTCTACTTGGCAAATGACGTGCCACAATCATTTGGTCGAGCCTTCTTGTGAACACACAGGCTTAACAAGGGATCTCCATCTATGCACACGTCATTGCAAAGCCAAAGCAAACTTGTGCATGCAGCCGTTGGATGGCCCTAGGGGCATAAAATAAGTATCATCATCATCATCCTCGTTCACATTGAACTTGGGTGTCTGACCCAATAGAGGAAGGGATGTGCCCTAAAAGGCCATAGGGGGTTTATTGCTCAAGGCAGGTCTCTGCGAGGTGGACTTGCCGAATGCAATAGAATTTCGTCTTCCAAAATGATGATTTTACAAGGGGTTAAACATCCAACTTCCTACATTGTGGTAGGCTACGCGATCATTCCCCCCAAAACGGGGTATAAGGCGTGCGCGGGTGCGCTTGATCTAACAACCTCTTCAAGATGATTTCAAGGCACAAAAAGGAACAGGGTGTCGAATCATGCGTTGCTGCTTCTGACACACTCCAACCTGAAATGAGAACTTTTTACACAAGGCAAGCGCCACCACAAATTCATTGCTGTCTGGTGGCTGCACAAGGAGGGGAATACATTTACCACCTCTCAGCTCTCAGTGCATTGCAAGTGGTTCCAGGGTAATAAAGAAGTTTGGACAGAAACGTCTCGTGTACAGCTCAGCGTGGCCCAGGTTGAAGTCGTTGGTGCACCGTCCATTTACGGGACCTTGGCCGGGTAAATCGCAGTTTAGATAGATCGTGTGCTCGTGTGACAGCCCAAAAGGGTCATTGAAGAGCAGCCACAGAGGTCCCGCTCAGGCATGGCGCGTACCAAGGCAATTGCCATACAACCGGGTGCCATACGGCTTGATGCACGGGGTTCCTGTGAATGCACCTTTCCTATTCCAGCATCCCAGCCCCTCCCCCCCAGGTACTGTTGTCTTGTCCGTGTAGCAATCTCCTGTCACAAATGGTTAGCCACTGAAGGCCCGTAATTGATGGAGCTGCTGCCACAGCTTCCAAGCAGAAAAATGCCAAAAATGAGACTAGATGGGCCCTGTCTGCATGTTGGGCCCCCGAAATGCAGCCCCAGTGTACAGGATTTTGGGCTGGATGTCGCCTTGAAGGCCCGAACATGCGAGGACACACCGGAAAACAACATTTTTGCAGCGGCTTTCAGATGCCTCCCAGTTGCAATAAGGAGAGGACAGGGGGTGTTTACCCTCTCGAAATGGCTCCACCTAGCCTTATGCTCGGGTTTCCCAGTATAGCGGACGGAGTGAACTACCTCCCCCGCCCCCTAGTGCACCAGTAACATCACAGCCAAACTACCGCGTGACCTAACCACCCTGCAACAGGCCATAAACAGCACCGACACAGACATGAGAATCGCTTCATGGAATCATGGATTGTACAAGGGGTCCAGGGAACGACAAGCCAACAACGTTAGCCAACATCATTCAACTACTATGCTCCAGTACAATCGACGCAGCCGGTCTCCAGGAGTCCCATATCCAAACAAGGGTAAAAGGACCACAAATTGCGGAAACAGTGTACAAGTGTACATTAGCTCCACGCGAAGCAAGCAACCGTTTGACGGTTTACGAATGGCGATGAATGGAGAATGAAGAGAGCGCACTGTCATGAACGTACGCCGTATCCATCGTTCCCTCCCTCCCCCCCTCCTCCCCGCCAGTGCCCTCCTGTTGACTTGCATTCCGGCGATCCATCCAGAGACTTGCCATCTCATTTGCGCCGCGGTCGTTTCGCAGTCGGCTGGCTCCCCTTGGCCGGGGCAGGCCGCTTCCGTGCGGACTTCGCACGGGGCTGTACAGAGCCTTTTCTCCTCGGGGTCGACGCAGGCTTTTGGAGCGCCGGCCGCGACGGTGCAGAGGTCCCCCGCCGTTTGGCAGGCGAGGACACCGCATCCGCCCCTCTTTTTCTTACTGGCCTTCCCCTTTCCCGAGCAGTGGCTGCGGACTTGTGTGTACGCTGCGAGCCCTGTCCCGAAGGAGGCCTTCCTCTTGGCTTTGGAGGGTCCACTGCGGCGGACCTGCCCCGGGGCTTCGGTGGCACCTTCGAGGCAGAGCTGTCTTTTGGCCTTGACGACTGCTTTGAGGCACTGCCTTTGGGCAACGGACGGTCCACTGAGGTGGACCTGCCTCTCGGCTTCGGCGGCGACTTTACGGCAGAGCTGTTGTCTCTTGGCCTTGACGGCTGCTTCGAGGTTCTGCCTCTTGGCTTCGGAGGCGCGTTTGATCTGGGCGTTGGAGGCTCCTGGGAGCTGGCCCTACCTCTGGGCTTCGCAGGCACCGATGGGGCGCAGAACAACGAGACGGCGCCGACCCAGTGGTCAGGGTCCACGGCAGTGCCTCTCCACTGGTCAGCGTCCAGTGACAGATCCGCTGCGGAGCTCGGCAGCGACATCCGGCGAAGTGTCATCCCAAGTGCGGTACTGGGCTGGGTTGCCGTGGAGGAGCCCGAGCCCCTGCGGCGGCTTCGGCCCATTGCTGTCTCTGGGGAGGCATCGGGAGCAGCATGGCAATCATCTACGGCCGCCGCGGAACCGGAATTTTTCAGCCTCGTCCGGGCGTCTGGCGTCGTGCTTTCCTCATTCTGGGTTTCCCGCGCACCGCTAGGCACACTGGTGGACCTGCAGGCATCGTTTTCCCGTGATGGGCTGGCTGTGGCGTCGCTAGAGGCACATGGGGCGACAGCATCCCCGGCGACCATGTCGACGTCGGATGTGCTGCTAACAGTGTCTTTGATACTCGGGCTTCGAGCGGCGTCCTCCTTCCCCGGGCTCCGGATGGCGCCCTTGCACGTGGCATCGATGCTCACGTTAGGCAATGAAGGGGCGTCACTGGTGCTGCTGCCCGCCGTCAGCCCGGAAGCACACGAGCCCTTGGCCCCGGTGCTGGTGGCACTAACCTCGTCGTTTCGGGTTTCGAACGTCATCAGTCCGAAAATGCCACTGCTGCTACTGCTGGACTCGTCGCTTGTTGGACTAACGTCGTTGCCACAGGGGGTGCCGATGCCGCCACTACCACTACTGGCCGGACTGATGCCGGCGCTCGGGTGGCGAGCTATCGTTGTGCTGCTGGTGCGCTTGACAAGCGCGTGCCGTGGCTGCCCAGGGCGGCCCTTCAACAGCGGAGACTTCGCCGCAATCAGCACTGGTACTGGTAGCGGCGGTGAATCTTGCACTGGCTCTGTCGGTGCACTACTGCAACGCCGAACGAGGTCAGACAATGAGGCGGTGGTGGAAGGGGGGTGTTCCTCGGCGTCGGAGTCGCTTTCTTCAACGTCGTCAACGATAGCGCTCTCGTTAAGGGCAACGTTCCCGTTGCCGTACTCCTCCTCCTCGCCCGTGAGTGGGACATTGCCGCGGGCCGCTTGCTGCGTACTATCCATAGCCTCATCATCCCAATTGCGATCATCCTCGGTAAGGAGACCGTCAGGTGACTCATCAACATGGCACCCGTTGGCCGTTGCGAGGCTCGTCGCGGCATCCGGTCGGTCTATGGCGACGATGACCACGGTAATATCATCGTGATACAACCTCCGATTCCCCGGGTTGATCCTACGCAATTGCTCGTACGACATATTTAACGCTACCGCGATCTTTTCCCGCAACACATAATCAATAAGTTGCTGTGCGGCTCCACTAACGTTGCCCGTGCGATCAACATATGCCCGAACCACGTCAACCACTTCTTGGTTGCTCATCCAATTGTACAAACCGTCGGAGGCAAGCAATACAAATTTGTCGCTTTCCGGGTCCAAACGCCGGGTCTTAATAACCGGTGTGCAAGTGATGTACGGCACATAGCGGCTATATGGCAGGAACGATTTCTCCTTCCTTTTGAGGTACGCGTCACCCATGGCACGCGTGACCATAAGGCTTCCCGCAACGCGCAATGGCCCACCAGATAGCGGCGACCGACGGATGGGGTTCTTGTCTGCCGTGCGTTGCCTCACCAACATGCACTCCTTTTCATTTTGGCAATCTTGGTCCACGCTTAGCGGCTTTGCGCACCACTCGTCGTCTGCACTCGTGCACAGGATTGCTCTACTATCCCCGATGTTCGCGACGAATACCCACTTCTTGTAGAAGCAAGCTACTAGTGCACAAGATCCTGTAGTCGACTTCACCTGCGGACGATCCAAGAATTTATTGTCCATCGAAGAGAAACACGACCGGATCGCCTCCTTAATGTAATTCCTCTCGTCTTCCTCAGTTTCGAAATTGAGAGGTCTCGATGATAACTCGAGCAAGTTGCTAGCCAACTGGTGAGACATGAAGTGGGAGCAATCCCTACCACCATGGCCATCAAATACTCCATAGAATTTGCTCACATGGGTGTCTACGTGGACGTCGAGTGCCACAAATGTGTCCTCGTTGATCACATTGGCTTGGTAAGTGCTTATGGAATGGACAAGGGCCGGGGTACCGCCATGAAACATTTAAAACAATGGGCCGCACAAAAGACTTGGAACGAACAAGGAATCACAAGACGAGAGGGAATCATAAGAGGTGGTTGATAACTCCCTACTACAAGCATATCTCACTTTCATCATATCTTTGAAACCTAGGGGGTGCGGGGGTTGCTTTGGGAATAACACAGAGGGTCCCTTTTCGTCAATACAAACGTGACGAAGACATGTTGTTGTCCAGAAATTTCTTCTTTCTTTCTCGTGCCTTGTTACGTGGAAGTTGGCGTTAACGCATTCCCCCAAGTCGGTTTTGCGCCGTGGTTGATGCGCTAGCCATATCAAAAAAGGCTTTTGCCCGTCCTTGCGGGGCCCATTGAGGTGAGATGGCACAAAGAACGTGGCATTCGGTAGCAAACCAAGGGAAACTTGCGAAGCACGTAGGTACTCTTTGACATCTCTCGAGTTCTTACGAATTCGAAGAAGCCGAAGATAGATCAAATAGGCGTAGTTCTCTTCTGTTGGCGTCGCGTGATACATTTGCACAATTCCGTCCACAATTCACCAGTTTCTATCGGGGGACGCTTTGCCTTCCGAGAATGTGGGCAACAATTGGCAGCATCCCGCAAACAGGGCTCATCGTATCGATAGTGTTCAGAGAGAAAGCAAGCTTCAAAGAATCACCACCCGGAAAACAATAGGGACCGGTGGGGTTTAACTTTGTCACCGTGTTTATCAATTGTTGCATGGGGATGTTTGTGTAGGCTGTGCGGTTGTATTACACAAGATCCACGGGAATTGCGTTCCTACTGCTTACTTCTACAGCCCTGGGCGATATCCCACCCCTGTATTTAGCTCCCAAGAGCTTAATGACGTATTAGGATGTGCTGTGCACACCTTCCATCGCTTCCTCAGATTCACAAGGAAAGGAAGCAGGATCACGGAAAAATTCGTATGACATCGGGAGTCAATAAAAAAAATCAGGAAAATCGGTTGCTCAAACTTCAAAAAGTCAAAGAATACTGGAAATCCACAGGCGTCGCGCAAACGGTTATCTGGGAATAGGCGCGAGGTCGGGCGCGGGAGAATCAAGGTCCTACCCGGATCCGAACCGGGGTTACAGGAATCAGAATCCTGGGTGCTAACCACTACACTATAGAACCTGTGATGCTGTGCCGAGAGCGCATATAAACTACAACCTACATTGAGATCTCGTGTATCGCTTAGGTACAGTCACAAGTACGTATGCGTCTGGATGGTTGATACTGGAACGAACAACTTCTCGTACCGTTGATTGATTTTTCCAAAAGAATTCTCTTTGCTGTAGTTGAAAGCCTTGAAAGTAACGTGTGGGATTCCCTCAACATAGATACTCTCTAGAGTCATCATTCGTGCATTGGTAGACCTAGATCAAAATATACTGTAGTGGTTACCGTGGTTTTATAGTGCCTTTGCGGTGATCGCTTCGTCTTGACACAACACCTCATCTCACATATCGATACGATTTCCCAAAAAACAAGTTCCTTGTATGCCGAGTCTTCATCCATGAGACAAACAACTACCAAAGTGTAGTTTTAGCATTATCAATTCCGTGTGCCATTCATGCCACATGCATTTCAATTCGAGCGCAAAGACGAGCGAATCGGAATACGGACAGTAGAGGACGCATGCATCGTGCATGGATGATGGATCGGGCTTGGATGCTCCTACACACATCCCTTTTTGTGCCATGGAGGTCTGGTATCGGACGACGAGAAGATCTTGGTGCCCTTGACTGAAAAAAAGGTAATGTGGAGGAAGAAATTGCATTGGGAAATAAAAAGCTTTAGTTGTAATTGGTAGCCTCTTCGTAACGTATCGCACGTTTGTCCAACAGAATGTCTCTTCATATCTCCAAGTACGTTGGCAAGGCCATGGAAAATGACATATTGAATGACATTCATAATGCATTGGTTGATGCCGAGAGGGTTCAATTGATCCCGGCCTTCCCACCATCAAGTATATATGCACAATGCCGACAAACTATTGTGGTTTGGATGATTGAGGTTTGCGAAGCAATCGCAACGAAAGCAAACGCGGTGTGCTTTCAAGCATGTTATTTTTTGGACCGCGTATTTTTGAACAACGGGCTCGATGATTTAGCCCATCGTGGGAAATTTCAGGTTTGTGGAGTCTTGTTACTTAACCGTCCAAGCTACTTGAGTTGAGTCGCAATTATAGGTTCATTCGCCTTACATCGCCTCGTGTTGCATTAGGTTCGCTTTCGTGGTTTCCTAATGGTTTCCGAGTAATGCTTTTGCATCCATACTTTGAAGAAGGGGAGCTTCCAAATCGAGGAAAATAACACCGATTGCCCACTTCACCGATTGCCCACGCACATGCTATTTGCTTGTTTGCTTGCAGCTATTTGCTATGGCATGCATTTGGATTGCCATGAAGTTTGCCGAAAGCGAAGATGTGCGTGACCTTGGGAAACAACTTGTGGATTATTCCAACGATGCGTACAAATTGGAAGACCTTGTGTCAGCGGAGCACGCAGTTCTAACCTTGCTAGATTGGAGGGCAAATCTCGTCACTCCCAATTGTTTCTTGGGCGTTTACATGTCTCAATTGACGTTGCACCGTGACGTGCATTCCCTCACAATTCTTCTGTTGGGCCTTGCACTACAGCAACACCATTTCATGATTTACGCGCCATCTATTTTGGCATCAGCGGCTCTACAGGTGTGCAAAATTGGATCACAACCTGCAACTCCGCCATGGCATTATGGTAAGGGTGCTTGAGCCGCGTTCGCCCTACGACTCACCCGGCCACCGCGGAACGGGCGTGGCCACGTTGGGGTACATATTACCACACACAAAACATGCAAGTGAGTGCTAGTGCTAGTGCAAAGACTAAAGGTTGTGCACGCTAAGAGTTGAAACGTACGTGCGAAAGAAGCATGATGTTTACAACGTGATTGACAGCCGATTTATCCAACACACGTTGGACCTACGGGTTCATCCCACGCGGCAAACGTGTGTTAAGAATGTTTTGTTGCATAAACAAATCGATGCGCTAAAAACTGTGCTTCACGAATGTTGTTGCTTGCCTCGGTGGGTGGGCCTAGCACGCAGAGCCCGGTCCGTTTGCCCGTGAGCCACGGATATGGGGCAAGTGAGTTGAAGGATGGAGGTGGCATGACATTGCGTGGCATGCCACCTTCTACAACATTGTGTAAGTTGTCAACAAGTAGGTGTCCAGTCGAGCAATGGGGAAGCAAGCAAAGTTTAGAAAGGTGTTTCGGCGGGACACTCGTGTTTTGAATACCACGGAGTACAGGCGTTTTTTCCGAAAAATATTGGTTCAACACGCGCACCGCGCACACCGTGTAACCCGAGGAACATGAGGAACAGTGCACTTTTGTGGATGGGAGTGGAATGTTTGCCTCGGTGCTCACAATTGCCACGCGCTTCCCGATTGGCGGAGAGTTCGGATTGAGGCTCTCCGGTTGGCAAGGGGCTCTCCCGGCTTGCTTGGCCCCCTCCCTCGCCAACAAACATCGAACTAACAAACATCGAAGTAACCAACATCTAAATTTATGCCCACGCTACGTGCGGCGGACACTGCTACTACTACTACTACTACTACTACTACTACTATCTCACTAAGCCGTCTTGCCCTTTATGTTGACCAGGCACGCAAGCGACTGCATAGACTCATCCGCACAAGTGTCACATATTTAATTGCACTCTGGACACCGACAGTAAAGACACCATCAAGCAAGATTGTGCGACCCGCACTACTATCAAGGCCTTGGTAATGCCATACAGAGCCCCGAAGTCGGGCAGTCTCCATGTGTCGGTATTATGCCCAATGTGGAAAGTAGAATGAGTGCAACGACACGATGAATTTTTGCAGCCCCCAAGCAACTTGGATGCTAACGTGTGTTCAAGGTTATATTCATGTGTTGTGGTTGTTGTTTTGCTTGACACTCGCATCTCTTCGTTGCAGTGTGCGGGCCATTTGGTGTATGTTGACGGAGACCTGAAAGAGGATGCATTTGCTGCTTGGAGTGCACAGGTGGTGAACATCAGCAAACTTTCAATCATCGAGGTGTCGCCATGCGCCCAACTCATGTACGAAGCATACAACCAGTTTGCGGCCAACCACGCACGCGTGATCTCGCCCATGAATCGGATGGAGTCAACCGTGGAGAGCTCATGCATTGTTTCGGCTGATTGTGAGGTGTCATCGTTACCCTCATCACCATCAGACACTAGTAGTGTTGGTCCCATGGAGCCTTCCCCTGGCGAGGAAGACTTTGGATTGACGGTTGATGGTCATGAGTAATGTTAGATACCAATTGATTCCTGCTTGGGTCGTAGCGCATCACTGTTGGTTGGTGCACCCCTTTTTTTCGACTGATTCTAGCTTGGCACTTTTTGGTCGGATTGTATGTCGCATTTCGCCGTCTTACCTTGAGACGAGGTTGCACTGCTTGCAACCAGTAACGTGCTCAATTTTTTCCCAACGACGAGTCCATGCCCTCGTTCGCTGGCACGTGTCCTACTGCATCTTCTAGCACTAGCGGTGGTGCAGCGGCGGCCTCCACCCGCCAACGGCATTTGTAACCGACAACAACCGCTACGTTCCCGCTCGTCCCCGGACATTTCCCCTTTGTCCCCGGACATTTCGGTCTTGCCTACCCTCTCCAACCGGCTTCCCGACAGCTCTTGACACGCCCAATCTGCGCCCCCTTGCATCCCTGTCCCCATCAACGCAAGCTGACAGAAGGGTAACCATTCCAGTCCCTCTGTCACCCTCACTCTCTCAATCCCCTGACGTCCAAAATTCTAGCGAAAGACTCGGGTTGTCCAATATGTTGGCAGAACGGGAAAGGGTTGGTTCTCTTCCAAAACCGGCACGAAGCGCCAGGTCGATTCAGCCGGCCGAGGACCTGTCGCCACCGGGTCGCCTCCCGCAACTGGTCGCTGTTGTAGGACTGGCCTGATGCAGAGAGCAAGTGGTTGGCCCCTCTGGTCTCGTTCATGTCTCGGACGGTTGTCTGCACTCTGCTGATCCTGGGCTGCCCATTCAACGCCGATTGAACTGCAGGTCACCGACCTGGCAGAGACAACCCCCCTCCCCGCCCGATTGGGCAATTTTTGTGGCGTCGGGGACCTCCCGGTCCAAGCGGAGATGACGATGCGCTTCTGTTGGTTGCTTGATCGCCTGCCCTCGCAGGCTTTGGCCTGCTGCTGCGCCCTTTTGGATGGCGCTCGCGTCTGTCGGCCGCGCATTTCCCGAAGTGCACAGTGCCTGAGGCGCCCATGGCTGTTCTGATGGCTGAGGTACAGTGAGGGGGCTGTACGGTGCGCGCCTCGTGCGGTGACCAACGGCAAAGAGGACGACGGCTGCTGCAGAACTGCACAGTCGCGAAGCTGAATCCCGAACGGCAGACCATGTGGGATACATCCGTCACGTGCGCGCGCCGTGCAGCCACTCCCTCAGTCGGAGTACAGACTGGATCAGTTTTGGGGCCCAATTCTAATTTGGTGCCAATTGTATATTCCGCCCGCCGCTCTCTGTCACCCGCCCCCTGCTGTTCGCAAGTTCACATAAACGCGTGAGCGGCAGGTTGCTTCTGTTGCCTGCCCAAATACCTGTGTGTGACAGGACACTCCTGCCTGCCACACACCTCCTGCTTGCCTGCCAACAAAGCCAAACCACCTCCCCAGGGTTCTGCCCCAAGCAGTGCCGTGGACAGTGGTGTGCGTGCGTGGGCAGTCAAGGTCAAGTGATCCGCACCGAGCTGCCATTGTAACAGTGACAGCACCCGTTGCATGCATTTCTTGTGCAGTATGACCAGTGCCACGTTGTCCCATCTCCCTGGAACACAGTTTGGCACCTTAGCCCATGTTTGTCAGTTTGTTTTGTATCTATCAATTATGGCGACAGTACTGTCCCCCAGGGGCAGGTGAAATTGACAACCACCCTGGCAGGCAATCTGGTATGCTGGTGAAAACACGTCCAGGAAGTGTGCTGCTATGCAGATAAGGCAAGTAGGGACAATTGCAGTACCAAACCGACAAGGTGGCTGTGCAAAACAAGGTGAGTCCACCAAGGTGCCATGTTAAAAAATTTACCTTCTTTAAAAAGGCTTACTTTATTTAGGCCCCACCCCCTCCCCCCATACAGCGAGCAGCGGAAACACTGCACAGCCCAGAGGCACGCCCCCACAAAACACAGCCCAGTGGGTCCAACGGAAGTACCAATCAGCAAACCCACCGTTATGGGTCATTCGCCCCATCTTCATTGAGATCACCTTCATTAGCCCCCCCCCCCCGGGGAGGGCATCACTTGGCAACTGCCCTCGCGGGGGAGGGGTTGCGTACAGGGTCAGGTTGACCAAGGGGGGCACTGATTTGTGTTGCATTGCACATGGCATTTTAATTGGTTTCTGGTGTAATTGACACCACACGATTCTACCAAGCAAGAAGTATGTTTCTACTTGCACCCGCACACAGCATTGCACATGGCATTTTAATTGGTTTCTGGTGTAATTGACACCACACGATTCTACCAAGCAAGAAGTATGTTTCTACTTGCACCCGCACACAGCATGGCACATGGCATTTTAATTGGTTTCTGGTGTAATTGACACCACACGATTCTACCAAGCAAGAAGTATGTTTCTACTTGCACCCGCACACAGCATGGCACATGGCATTTTAATTGGTTTCTGGTGTAATTGACACCACATGATTCTACCAAGCAAGAAGTATGTTTCTACTTGCACCCGCACACAGCATGGCACATGGCATTTTAATTGGTTTCTGGTGTAATTGACACCACATGATTCTACCAAGCAAGAAGTATGTTTCTACTTGCACCCGCACACAGCCGTCCAAGCGGCATAACAGGTGTTGCACGATCTGTACTCTGTTGCATTAGCAGCAGGAAAGGTAGTCTTGGAGGTAAAGTCGCCAGCCGACACATTGCACCGTGTTTATGAGAATATGCAGCCCAGCTCTCGTTTGAATTGCTGGGTATCTCTGAAGAGCACTTTTTGATACAGGTGCCGGGTTACCCCCCCCTTGGAGTTGATACTATGGTGCCGTCATTTTGACCTTTTTGGCAATGCATGTGTGACATTCTCTAAGATCCTCTCCTGAGATTTGTTCATGTTGTACGTGGCAGTGTGGGTCATTTAGTCATTCAGACACAAATGTATGCTGCAGGCGATCATGTTGGCACCACTCTCGCAGCAAGGGTGGCCGACTGTTGGCTACTGTTATTGTTCTCCTCCCCACTGGACCTGGGTTCTTGCACATTCAGCACAAGGGTGCCAGTCACAAGGTTGTGGACCACACAGAAGCAAAGTTATGTCAGTTGGAGGTAGTGCAGGTTGCATCTCCCAGAACACCGGCATCTGCTGGTGACAGTCCTTCTGCCAAACCAGCGGCACCTACAGCGGCACCGCAGGCACCACAGGACACTCCATACTTTGCAGAATCGTTGTTTGCGAGCACTGCGCATGCTTCTTTGCCCAGAGCTTTTTCTCATCTTATCTTATCTGAGTATGCACATCCCGTATGTTGTTCGTGTCATATATTATGGATCATGTGGACATAGGGAGGTTCCAGCTGCGGGACTCGTTCCAACCAGCAGCCTTCTGCGCCGAACAGGTAACCCTATTCGTAACCTGCACAGAGGCCTGTCTACGGCCATTTGAACTGCTACATGCACGCTCAGCGGACACTTGGTGGAACAGTGGTTTCGGTGAAAAGAGATTGCATTTATGGATCATTTGGATCGCTGACATCAGAAGACTCTGAAGGACAACCGGCTTCCTGTGCACCCCAAGTGGCCGCTCGGCTCAGCGGAATTGTCGGACATGACGCCAAGCCCACATGCGGATCTCCTGGCAGGTTTCGGAGTTGAGCGCAGTGTTCCACGCTTCTGAAGACGATTTGGGAACGAATCAGAGGGGTGTAAACCCAACCCAGTCTCTGTTTCACCCTCACTCTCTCAATCCCCTGACGTCCAAAATTCTAGCGAAAGACTCGGGTTGTCCAATATGTTGGCAGAACGGAAAAGGGTTGGTTCTCTTCCAAGACCGGCACGAAGCGCCAGGTCGATTCAGCCGGCCGAGGACCTGTCGCCACCGGGTCGCCTCCCGCAACTGGTCGCTGTTGTAGGACTGGCCTGATGCAGAGAGCAAGTGGTTGGCCCCTCTGGTCTCGTTCATGTCTCGGACGGTTGTCTGCACTCTGCTGATCCTGGGCTGCCCATTCAACGCCGATTGAACTGCAGGTCACCGACCTGGCAGAGACAACCCCCCTCCCCGCCCGATTGGGCAATTTTTGTGGCGTCGGGGACCTCCCGGTCCAAGCGGAGATGACGATGCGCTTCTGTGGGTATACATGGTCAGCAGGGAACGGCAACAGAAGTAGGCCCACCACTCTTCATCAATCATGCAGTTGTTACCTGCTTCCTTTCTTTGCTTGGCAGTACATTTGTTGAGTTACTTGCACTGCTATGGAATATACCAGCCACCTTGCCATTGTCATTGTCATTGTCATTGTCCAAGGAAGCAAAGGCATTAAGGCATGTTGTGTCACTGCCCTGTGAAATGGCCAGCTGCCTGCGTTCATGTCAATGTCACCTCAAAAATGGCCATCAGTGCCCCCACATCCTGCGCTCTATGCCCCCTGCCTGCCAAGCCAGGCTCGTTGGGCCTGCCGAGCTCGGCATGCCCCCTTGTCTTCTGATGGGACGTTGCATGTTTGTGCTTACCATGGCTCGAAGAGAATCCTTTGTAATTGCCTGCATGCGGGTTCCGTTGGATTGGTTCTCCCGCAGATTTGGTGATGGTGGCGGCTTGTTGGGAGTGGGCCATTCATGCAAAAGGACAGAAGTACCCAATGCTGAAAACGGCACGAACGGCTCAAAGCGGAAACAGCCAACACCATGGGAACGGAAACAGCACAACCAGCAAGGAAATACAACAACGAGCGCAGGAACATCAACCCCAGTACCACACTCGACAGCAGGCTGTTGGCATTGTGCGCAAAGGGTTTTCTGCCTCGCATAGGCCGACATGTACGATCACTGTGGTCCATGGCGTTTGCTATGAAACCGCTTGCTTGCTTCGGGGACTGGACTCCAGCTATCAGCGGTGAGCGCAGACGAAAAGGAATGGTTGTTTTCTGTCTCCGTTTCGCGGGCACATTGAGCGCAGCAGATTCCTGTCGCCATTTATTTGTAAGTGTATCTGTTTCCTTCAACAGAATCTCAGCGTCGCATTCTTGAATACAGAGCTGAACATGATAATAAATTGCTTTCTTATGATGCTGATAAGCGGCTGTGAGTTTGTTTTTTGTCTGATGCCAGACTGTCTTTTGCACTCGTTCAGGAAATTGCCCATTGTAGTGCACACGCAACCACTGAATGGCCTAAAGGGCGTGTGGCAGCTCAGCTGTTCTCGACTGTGCACATATTGAGACCGAGCCGATACAACACCCTGTCAATGCACGAATCCTGCAGGGCGAAGGCTCTCCTGTTTTACATTGTGCATGTGATCCCAGAATGTCTTAGCACTTTTGAAAAAGGGTCGGTCCAGAAACCCTTCAGAAGGGAAGTGCAGACAGTCAGAAAAAAAAGGCAGTCGTTCAGCAAAACACGCCACAATTGGCACGCAGCCATTTTAGCGATTTCCCTGTTTGCCACATTTGCTGTTGGAGACGGCCCAACTGTCGCTTTTTCTGCAAAGCATCCCGGGCAGGTTGCGAATTTTTTTTCGTCCTTCAAATTTCTTGTTGACAAACAGCTTCGAGTGAAGTGCAAGTGCTAATGTATTCGATTCGTACTGGCGTGTATCTAGGATGCCCACGATCTTTTTGCGGAAGCAGATGTGTATAGCACTGGAGTCGGCCTGGAATGCCACGCACATCATGTGTGTCAACCCTTGTACACAACTATTGTCTGCAGTTAGTATAGCGCAGCGGGGTAACGAAAGTTCTGCCACCGGGCCCCCAGCACCCCCCCCCCCCCCTGTCCTGCTTCCCCTCCTCCCTCCTCCCCTCCTTAGCCTTTTATAATTTAAAGGCGGGGGTACATCACTACACAAGGCTTTCCTCCAGCTTCCTGCACTTTCATCAGCAGTAGCACAGGTGACTGACTACCGCTACCACCTTTCTTATGTATAAGACAGCATCATACCAATAAATTGGGGACCACTGCCATATCTGGATTCTGTGCTTCTACAATTTTTCGCCAGCAGCAATGGGCGAATCCCACCTTACAGACTTAGCAACCACATGCACAGGATCCAACATGGCATGTTCCTGGTATGATCATTTATAAAAGTCACCAGCTACGATGGTCTCATGACCGTCCCCTTGGATGTATCACATGGGTCCAAATGGCATGGCAGGCCAGTTCGGCACTGCCACTTTTCTGAAGTTGTCACATCTGATGTTCTTAAGTTGTCACATCTGATATTTGTTTTGATGCCTGTGTGGACATTTGGGAGGTAACCTGAAGTTCGGCACACATCAGCTGTGCTGTGCTGGATGCAAAGCACAGGAAAGAAGAACCAATTAGGCAAACCTTTGTTGCTGTTCAGAAACAACATTGCCTGGGTTGTCATTGAAAGTGATGATTTGTGGGAGAACATTTCAGTGAATCAACACAGATTGTTTGTGTACTGACACTTTGCCATTTCTGGTTTCCGAAATTGAATTACATGCTGTAGCACATTCCAGGGAGAGGGTTTTTGGAGACAAAGGCCACAGGTTTGCTACATACAAGATGATGGGCTTTTGGAGACAAAGGCCACAGGTTTGCTACATGCAAGATGATGGGCTGGTTCTGCAAATTGCTCCTCAACTGGCTAATGCAGAAACTGCGCTATGCAAGAAGCAACTGACACTGTATTATAATTGGTTGCAACTCCACCTGTGCCCAACCCACACTTGCGCTTCTTCTGTGTGCCAGAAGCATGTGGCATGTCTCAAATTTAGTGGTTGAAATCATGGTGTGCAAGAGGCAAAGGGCAACAAGCAAGAGCTCTGTGGAGAACCATCTTGCTGCAAAATACTATTAATACTATCTTTGTTAAAAAAGCAACAAGGTAAAAGGAGGCCACAACCACAAACGAAGCCACAAAGGGGGCGCACCGCCAGGGTTCTAGTTCACCTTAGCCGACACTGTGTATCCTCTACACGCCATAGGTGATCAGGTGCAGGCACCGATCTGCCCCACTAACACAGGTGTATCACAAACATGTACATACAAGATGGGATTGTACTGCATGTGAGTGGCGCCACCGGTCAGCCCCAATTACCGGATCAACACTACACTGGAACTAAGGCTGAAAGTGCCTATGGCGGGGGCATTCAGTCAATGAGATACCGACCATCAACCCCCCTTGACGCACGGTGGCCTCGCTAGCTTTTGGAATGGAAGAACGGGCGTACTTGTTCGCGTCATGGGTAGCACCAATAGTATACTTGATGGCGCAGGCGTATGCGCCGAGGGAACATGGCATTGCGCAGCTCAATATGGTGCACCGGGTGGCAATGGATTTAACCACATGGCATCTCCCCATGCCCATTGTGGCACTACCGGTGTCGAAGGTGGGGCTGGGGCAGGTCTGGCTGGGAATGTATGTTCAATGGGTCCACAATCACACCTTCGTGCAGTCACTACTGCGACTAGCATCGGTCATAGAGGTGCATGCAGGACCCTTTCGGAGGTGGGCAAGTGGGGTGGGGCTGGTGATGGAGCCTGCATGTCTGCCGTATCTGCAGCTAGCCCCGATCTCGTGACCTAACTCATCCTTCTTGCAAGGCAGTGTGAAGGCGTATTCGGTGGTACGGAGGGGGGCGGGAGTGCCCCCCCCCTCCCTTGCGGGACTTGCTCAACTTGCGATTTGGCACTCGGTGTTTTTTAGGAATGGAATGTGGCTCTCCTATCTTTCTCCGGTGTTGCTTAAGCGGGGGGTCATGCAATGGATGGACTTGGTGCAGGGGAGGACAATGCCAAAACAGCTGAAATGTCACATTGCTCCCACGTGGAGGGCGGTGTATGCGGAGTCAGTGAAGACGGTAGCCAATATGTATCGGCCTAATTACGAGGCTCCGCCATCCCCGCCGGTTGACCAGTGGGGGCAGCAATGGACTTGACAACGAACGCTGTTGTTCATGCGGCAGCGCACGTGCCTTGCGGTGCAACAGCCACCTGAGGTATGGCGTGTCTTCAATAATCGGTTTTTGCCAAAATGCGATTTAGATTTTATAAGACATGTGCTCTGGAGGAAACTGCCAGTAGGAGTGTGACAAGAGCATATGGGGGGAAAGATGTGTCCATTGAATGGGTGGGTGGAAAATCATGCACATGTCCTGAAAAACTGCCATTTCTCCATTGTGGTGTTTGACACTGTGCGCTGGGCGTTTGGTTTGGTGACCTCTGGGAGGCGGCAAGTCGAACTCACTGGCCAGTTCCAAAAAAACGTCAGCGTCATATTGCACAAGAACCACCCGAACGTGGAAAGCAGCCTGCAACAAGGATGATGGGTAACATGTGTAGCTGTTCAAGATGATGTGGGACTGCAAGAGAAAGTTTTACACTGTACCTGTTCAGAAGAAGGGGCAGGCAGAAAACTTCCCTTTGAAAGACTAACACCCTTGTCCAAGCAACAGTAAGTGTTGTTTCCGCAACTTTTTGAACCATATCCTATTTTGCCCTTTCTCAACCCCCCCCCCCCTGTTAGAGCAATAGTTTGTGCTGCAGTGCAGCAAGGCAAAACAATGAACTGAAAGTAGTGGGTATGACCATATGCCTGTGTCACGGGGGTGTATGCGAGCTCAGTATCTGTTGCTCATGGCCTGTTAGAGCAACAGCAGGAGTTGTTTCCGTCAAATTTTGGGTTTTTAGTGTTGCTTTGGCAAGGGGGGGAGGTATGTGAAAACTGAAAACATTTACCAAGTGACCCACACCTGTGGTGGGATACTGCCCACCAAGCAATATGGGCGGGGCGTTTACCTACAGACATGACCCCGCCCCCCCCTCTTGAATGGAATCTGTTGGTTACCCTCCCCCCTGTTTTGTCCTAACATCGGCTGGTCCAGACATGGTGACCCCGTGTTTCTGCACTTTTGGGGCTTTCCTTTGAACCACTGTTTTTGGTTCCAATCCAATTGAGATTGTGGTTTGTACCTTTGTGTAGGCTGCAGCAAGGGTCAATATGGGTGTCAAAGTGTTTGTTTAGGTGTAATTCCATGTGCTCTTGTGTTCTGGGGTGTATGTTGGCATGTTGGACACCCTTTTGTAGTCATGAAGGGGTAGGGTTGGCTTATGTCTGTAGCATGTGTTCTGTGATACGTGCTGTGCAGTACCACGGGCTTGTCCAAACACGGTGACCCCCGTGTTTCCATCTTTTTAAGTTTGCCCCCTAAACCAGGACCTGGCCCATGTTAGGATAAGGCCGGGGGGTAACAAGAGTTGGGTCATTTGTGCTCAAGTTTTGCCCACATGGGTGGGCCTTTCCAGAAGTCACAAAATTGTCATCTTGCCTTTGAGGTCTTGGCCTATTGTTGGTTGGTTTGATTGTATGAGCAAGATTTGGATAAAACAGGTGTATCATTTACACGTGACCCGCAGTATGTCATGTACACCAGGGGTCCCATGGCCCCAAAGTAAAGCTTCGCAAGCTTATGCTGATGGAGCACCTGTGAAGCATGTGAAAAACTGCCAAGTACTAGCTGGGTTTATGGTGGTGCAGTTGCATAAGGACAGTACAGCTGCAGTCATCAAGCATTTCAAGGCTCAAGGGGAACATCACACCGTGATGGAAGGGCCGTGAAAGTTCTTGGGCAGGGGTCAATGGCAAACATGACGCAAGTAGGAGAGTGGACGGGGTCCATGTTTGGACCCACTTCTGATGATGACACTGCAAATGGTTTGTGCACGGGCAGAACAGGATTGGGGAACAAGTATACATGGATCTTGCAGCGGCCACAAAGCGAAGGTCAGATGTGCTACTACTCCAAGAGGCGCATTTCAAAAGAGTGGTGGGCTGGCATATGCAAGATTTGGAGCAGGAGGTAGCAGGGCATGGGCTCCAGGTAGTCCGGGTGTGTCTGGGTGCTGGTTACTAATTTTTGTGGATTTGAGTTGTGCCTCTGGCAGTGGAGGCAACAGCTGAGGGCACAAAATGGACTAGATTGGGGAGTTTCCAAGTCAAGCATCTTATCTGTTTCCCGCACCTTTGGGGAGCATTCAGTGCAGTGTGCGTGGTGCATGTGTGATGCAGGGTTGAATTGGAGTGGCGCTTGCGAGTGTTGTGGGTCAAAATCAGCCATCAATGAGTAGTCAAGGGAAATACTCCCAAAAGGTGTGTTCAGTGTGCACACAGTGCTGACCCTGACACTTTCATTGGACTGATGTAGTCTGGCATGGGGTCAGGACCATGCTGGATATCTAAAAAACCTGACATCACGACCCGAGGTGCTTTTCATGCAGACAAAAACAGGGTGTTCTTTGGGAAAGCACTTCCGAAACGTGTGCAAACAGCTCTCTCTAAGACGAGCCTCCAATTTTCCATTGATCCCTCCTCGGAATTTCGTTCAGATTTCACGAATCTCCAAAATCAGGCTCCCCGTCCTATCACTTCTTTTATATTGCGCAAAGTTCAGAATGGACACCTGATTTTTTTCTGGTTTGGGGTATGGCATTAATGTTACCGCTGTCAATTTTGGTGCAGGTGCCTGTTGTGTGTCCAGTTATTAAAAATGACATCGGTTCATCACCTGCACCTTTGCATGCCCGAAACCATTCTTGGGACTGTGACCAGCGTCTGTTGGTCCAACAGCTTGTTGGACGGACATGCGAAGAGGAAACGACGAGTTTTTGTATGGGAATCCGTGATGGAACCGCCTGCCACTGTGCCACTGTGCGCCCTTGCTTAGCATTGTCACTCATTTTCAGCAAATGGTGCTGCATTCCAAGGGTGTTTGCAGACAGGTCAGGTAATGTCTGTCCCACAAGGCATTTGCCCTCAATACTCCTACTTCGGCCTGGGGAAATCCGCACGTTGTACACATGATAGTACTCGTAATCGCCTCTCCAATACTTTCTTTGTGCTCCAGTGTCGATTTTTCTTCGCCTTTGATCTACAATGGCCAGCAACACATGTCATAGGATGTATTACACGGATCTTGAGGCAGCCACCTCTGCACCAGCTGTTATGCCCTCTCCTCAGCACTGGTCCATCTCCCAGATTGCTGTGGCCCTCTCCGCTGTGTGTGTGGTAGGGACTGCTGCCTTTACCTTCTTTGGTTCTACATCATCTTCAACCTCCCTCTTTACAACCCCTCCAACAGCTGCGACTACAACAGTATCCACACCAGCTGCTGCTGCACGCCTCAGGGCTCCTCCTCTGCATGCAGCTGGCCGTGGGGGGTCCATGCGTGTGGCTGGGGCTGTAGCATCCGCTGGCTTCGCAGCACCGGCTCACGCTATGGTGCATGATGATTGGGTTGCCCAAGCCTCGGCACCAGCCCCCCTTTTGGGCTTTGCTGCCACTGCAGCTGTGGCAGCTCTCGGCCTGGCCCTGTACTCAGCATTTCGTACACAGCGGCCTCAGCCTCAGCTTGCATTCGCAGGCAGCAGCACCCCGGGGCGCCCTCATACTAACTCCATGGAACCCCAGATCCCACTTGTTGCGTTGAAAGCTGAGACCACACCCCTTGAGCCGATCACTTCCGTCGAGTCACCCCCCACCGACTCCCCGACAACCCCCCTCGGTGTGGAAGTGGGCAAGTATTCCTTACAGGGTAGCAGCCGCGCGCAGAACGAGGACCGCTACGACTTAGGGGACTGCGCCAACACCCAGTTTTTGGCAGTTTTTGACGGCCACGGAGGGAATGCTGTGTCAACATGGCTGCAGAAAGAGCTGCGGCAGCGTATTGAATCGACCTTTGAAATCACCCGCCCTGACAAGTCTCTGGATCGGTGCTTCCGCCGCGCAGACAAGTTCATTTGTCAGCCGCAAAAAGGATTTCTGGGCATGGCGATGGAGAGAGGCATTGGGGGCGCCAAATGTGGATCCACTGCTGCTCTTGCCATGCTGTACGAGCAGGATGGGCAACGCAAGTTGTGCTGTGCTCACGTTGGGGACGCGCGTGTGTTGATCATCACCAAGAAAGGAGTTGATCAGTTGACCGAGGACCATGTTCCAGATCTTGAGGATGAGCGAAACCGAATCGAGTCCAAGAATCCCAATCCGTTGAACCCAATGGTCAGGTTTGAGGGCGAGACCTACCGAGTGCGGGGGATGCTGGCCCTCTCGCGTGCCTTCGGAGACGCCTACTACAAGGGCTTTTTGCAGTTCGAGGGTGTGAGTTACAAGAACACCAGGCTGGATTCCGGACACGGGGTCATTGCGGAGCCCGATGTTGAGAACATTCTCCTTGAGCCCACTGATGAGTACATCTTGGTCTGTTCGGATGGTTTGTTTGCCAATCCTGAGCGCGGAGGCGGTGGAGGGCTGAACAATGAGGACGTTGGCAAGTTGATTCACGATAATATGGACAAATCGACGGACGAGCTAGCAGAAATGCTCTGCAGGACGGCCCAAGACACAGGCAGCACTGACGACATTACAGTCTTGCTGGCGAAGCTGTAAAGTTCCTTCAGGTTCTTAGGAGCAGGCAATTGTAATGTTGTACTGCCGAATGGTGTGAGTGTAGATTGAGGTGCTGGATGCACTCTGCCGGGGGTGGAGATCTAGCTGGCATCGCTGCCGAAATGCACACCCAATCCCAGCAGTATCCACGCCGCCGTGGCATGATTCGGATGCACCAGATGATATTTTTTTTTTCTGTCAAGCCTCTTCCTGGGGTTGGTGATACCTAAGCGCGTGGCACTAAATTCCCACTCCAGTCGAGCCTGGAGACTAGGTTGAAATAGTGACTTTACAGCTGTTTCTCTCGTTCCTCCGAAAGATGTCCTGCACACTGCATGCGTTGATGTTGTTGCTTTCGGCATGCAGATTGTCTGGAACGATAATATTATCGCAGTGCAGTGTGCCACTGTGCTCCCACACATGTGCGGGACCACTGTGGACCGATTTTGGATGTCTGTGGACATGTCCTAGTCCTACGCTGCACCATTTGCATTTGTGACGGACCACTGCCTGTCTAAACACCCGGCCGGACCGCACTTGTTCATATCGGTAACTCCATTTTCTGCAGCGCTCTCAGACAAAGACGTGCCGGCTACGGTGGTGGGGACGCCATGAAAAGGGGCTTGCATGCTCATATAATTGGCCGGACACCCGCCTGAACACAGTCCTTTTCAGCCTCCCCCACAGTCGTTCAGTGCGGAGATTGCAAGTCTTAGGACCCGGCCCGTGCTTAAGCAAGGGGGAGAGGGCACGGGCGGCAGCAGCAACGTATTCACAGCAGAAGGACGTGACCTGTGGTGCACCGCTGAGCAGAATTTAGTAGCGATACAAATCACACACGTCCATTCTTTCACCTTCCGACCACCAAAAGAGCAGTGTGTCTGAGAGTAATGATTTGTGTGAAATATGTCGTGAGGCTATACATATCCAAACACAGTTTAAGTGTGGAGGCAACCGTCCTCTGAGATGCCGTGGGTATCCTCCTCGTGACACTTGTATTTACTTAGCAGGCTTCAACTCACTACACAATCTACGAATATTTGTTGGAGCCATCTTTGGAGCGGCAGCCCACCAAAGCACCTGAGCAGTCTGGTGCTATTCAGCATTTTTGTCTTGTCAACCTTGTGTATCATTAGCGAACCAAAGAGTTTCTTTTTTTTTTTTTTCGAAAGTGGACGGTGGGAGACCCCGTCCAGTGCTACTGATTTGCCTTGTATGACGCGACGATATGTATGATATTGTGGTCAACAGCTGCCCACTGCAAGAACCGCAGCCTACCCTTCCATCCTGTAGTGATGCTTGATTTTCATTGTCGGTGCCTCCAACAAACATGAGAGGTCTGAGGGGCAAGTACTGCACTGGCGCAGATTTGCACGGTGTCACCACGCACTTACACAGGGGGCAGCATACTTCTGGCCATCCAGAGATGCCATGTGGTGTCGTACTGTGGGGGCATATTGCGTGCTGTGCGCGCACTGTGCACAAAGTCTGTACAGGACCAGACCCAAGCTCCATAGTAGTGCCTAGTACCAGTAACAATGAGTCTTGTTGTGCATTTGTATGAGTTCCCTGCATGCCTAGCCCTCATTTCTAGTGCATTTGTGTGTGTTGTTGTGCATGTCACTCAAAAAGGGTACCCATTTTGGTGTGTCGGGCGTAAGTCACTTATTTTTTTTTTGGTGTAAGTTGCTTATTTTTTTTTTAGGCGTAAGTCGAGTGTGGGGAAAAAAAACTTCAAAATGTATGGCATGTGACATACACTTTTTTTGTGACACGACCTATCCCCAGAAAAAGAATTACGTGACTTGCGCCTTTTTTTTTTTTTTTTTTGAAAAAAAGTGAGTTACCCTTTTTTTTTAAACACAAAAGTGAGTTACGCTTTTTTTGATACACGACCTACTGCAAAAAAAAGATAGCGAATTACGTTTTTTTTTAAACACGCGAGTTACACCTTTTTTGTAACGCGACCTCCACTTTCTTTGATACACGACCTGCAGCAAAAAAAGCAAGTTACGCCCTCTAAAAAAAAAAAGCGAGTTACACTTTTTTTGTTACGCCACCTACACTTTTTTTTGATACACGACAAACTGCAAAAAAAGTTTGAGATTTATGCTTTTTAAAACAACCGTGATGTTCCCCCCAAAAACAAAAAAAATTCCCACTGCTGATTTTATCCCCTGCTCTGAAGCGTTGGGGACTGCGGGGGTGATGTAACCAATCTGCCCACTTGTGGGCCACTTCTGTTTTTGTCCCCTGCTCGGAAGCTTTGGGGACCCCAGACGGCAAGGGTGATGTAGCCACTAGGCCCACTTGTTGGCCAATTCTGATTTTGTCCCTCGCTGTGAAGCATTGGGGACCCCCCAGACGGCAAGAGTGATGTAGCCAATCTGCCCACCTGTGGGCCCCTTCTGATTTTGTGCTCCGCTCTGAAGCGTTGAGGACCCCGCAAACGGCAGGGGTGATGTAGCCAATCTGCCCACTTGTGGGCCACTTCTGATTTTGTCCCCCGCTTTGAAGCATTGGGGACCCTGCAGATGGTAGGGGTGATGTAGCCACCACGTCCACTTGTGGGCCACTTCTGATTTGATACCCCGCTCTGAAGCGTTGGGGACCCGCAGACGGCAAGGGTGATGTAGCCACTGGGCCCACTTGTGGGCCAATTTTGATTTTGTCCCCCGCTCGGAAGTGGGGACCGTGCAAACGGCAGGGGTGATGTAGCCAATCTGCCCACTTGTGGGCTACTTCTGATTTTGTCCCCCGCCGTGAAGCGTTGGGCGCCCCGCAAACGGCAGGGGTGATGTAGCCAATCTGCCCACTTGTGGGTGACTTCTTATTTTGTCCCCCGCTCTGAAGCATTCGCGACCCCCCAGGTGGCAGGGGTGATATAGCCACCACATGGGCCACTTCTGATTTTGTCCCCTGCTCGGAAGCGTTGGGGACCCTACAGACGGCAGGGGTGATGTAGCCAATCTGCCCACTTGTGGGCGACTTCTTATTTTGTCCCCCGCTTTGAAGCATTCGCGACCCCCCAGGTGGCAGGGGTGATGTAGCCACCACATGGGCCACTTCTGATTTTGTCCCCTGCTCGGAAGCGTTGGGGACCCTACAGACGGCAGGGGTGATGTAGCCAATCTGCCCACTTGTGGGCGACTTCTTATTTTGTCCCCCGCTTTGAAGCATTCGCGACCCCCCAGGTGGCAGGGGTGATGTAGCCACCACATGGGCCACTTCTGATTTTGTCCCCTGCTCGGAAGCGTTGGGGACCCAGCAGACGGCAGGGGTGATGTAGCCAACAAGTCCACGTGTGGACCACTTCTGATTTTGTCACTTGCTCTGTAGCGTTGTGAATCCCCCCAATTGGCAAGGGTAATGTAGCCACTAGGCCCACTTGTGGGCCGATTCTGATTTTGTCCCCTGCTCGGAAGCGTTGGGGACCCTGCAGACGGCAGGGGTGATGTAGCCACAAGGTCCACCTATGGGCCAATTCTGATTTTGTGCTCTGCTCTGAAGTGTTGGGGTGATGGACTCCCACGCTTTGGCGTGGCCCCTTGAGTTGGGGTCTAGGACTAGCTACATTTGAATTTTGTCCCTTGCATTGGGACCCTACGGTGCCTTGAGGGTGCTGGCCGGCGGGTAATGGCTCATTGCTTTGCAGAGGGGCCGGTGCCAAACATGCCTATTTGATATTCACGTTTCTTCAATTCCTATACTTCAATGGCTCTTTGTAGTCGCTTCAATTTCTGGCTCAAATATTGCAATGGGCCAAGGCTTGTGTCTTGCAAAGGTGGTTGAAGCGGGGAGGTGATGTACCCTTGTGGGTTGTGGTCCGCAACCACCACCTCGAGTTGCTATGACCATAGGCAACACGCTCGCCGGTGCCCACAAATGGCATATACCATATATAGGTAGTGCCGCAAGTAGTTGTCTTTGCTTATGTGCACTTATAAAAGTGTGCCATGGTGTGATGGGATTGCTCATGTGGCTATGAATTGTTGCATCTTTGTGATGAGGTGGCTGGCCATAGGGGAAGCCTCGCGGACGTTGATGTTATCTTGACACTTTTGCCGGAAGGATTCATCAAGGAAGCACTGCGCATCATCAATGCAGATCGCTCTGTCCGAGTCCCCGGCACCATCCCTGAGTATGGATGGGAGGGGGAAGTGAGTGGTTGGAAGCCTGGAGAATCTCCCCCTGCCCCAGCCTCCAACTCTGAGTCCCCGCCCCCATCTACTTCCCCCCTCCTTTTTGACGAAGAGGATCCCCTTTTGGAACCCGAGGGCAACATTGCTGCCTCCTCCTCGGAGCCAACAGTTGCAGAATCTCGTGCCTTCCTAGCCTCCAACTCCGAGGACGTGCCCCCAGATGGAAAGTCAGCGAAGGGCAATGTTAAGGCCCCTCCACAGACCCCGCACTCCGCTTCCTCTTCTCACACCCCCCCCCTCCCCCACAAGTGATGACGTCTGTCCATACGTGCTCATCCGTGGGAAGCGTGTCGAGGTCCCCGAGGTGTGCCCAAAGGGCGCAAAAAAAAAGAGGATCGGCTGGTAAACGACCAATGATTTATTGACGAGTTGGAATAGTTCCTTGCGAAGGACATCCGTGACGCTTGTGCGCGGAACAACAATCCGTGTGCAAAGCTGAGGGCATCGGACACAAAGGCTGCTTTGATCTACAAGCGTGTGTTCGCCGACTTCTTATACTTGGCTCCATGCCATTATGGTTGCATGCAAAGAATGTAGTTAGCCTGAGGTGACCGGACTCAAGTGTTATCGCTGGCTTGAGCTTCGTAGCCGGTTGTGCCGTCAACAATATAGTCATTGTGATACCGCTTGCCAAAGGATGAAGGGTAAATTGCATTTTTGGTTTGCGATCATGATGAGCACCTCATATGGGTGTGCTCCACATTATTTCCGCCATCTGCCGGCGATGAGTATAAAAACCACCCTTCACGCCGAGGCTCCGTTGCTTTACCCGTGCCGGAGGTACCCAAAATGTCCGTCGGGGCTACATGCTTCACCTCCTGTGGTAGCAATGGCGGTTGTTGGTGGTTCTTGTGCCCCCCCCCCCCCCTGTTTTTTTGTTTTTTGGAAAAAAGCCTTTTTTCCCCACTCGCGACTTTGGCAAAAAAAAGTTGACGCAACTTACACCAAAAAAAAATCTGTTGAAAAAAAAGCGTGACTTACGCCCCCCAAAAAAAGTTACGCGACTTACGCCAAAAAAAAAAAGCGAGTTTCGCTCATTTCCACAATCGAGCTACGCTTTCCTCCATTTTGGTGCTATGGCGATACATGCGGACTTCCGTGAACATTTCGAGTTGTTCCTCAAGGAGAGTCACAAGATCCAAACGGACGCCATGCTTGGCATCTGGTTGGCGGACAAGAAGTTGTGGAAGTACGAGATGGTATGAGGTTGTCCATCATTGTGGGGGTGTAGTATGGTCTATATAAGCAAGAGTATTGCCAATTGTACCCCCCCCCCCTTGCAAACTCCCACCCCTTGCAATCCCCCCCCCCCCCGGGAGACCGTCACTTCCATGTTTTTCTAGTTAACATGTATTGTGCTGGTTTGTGTTGCCCATCTGCTTTACGCATGGCCTTGCATTGCTTTCCCATCACTTCAAATCAAGCACCTGTGTGTTTTCTGTGATACTCTCTCTCCAAAGGCGTTGTATGGGTGTGTTGTGTTGCTACTTCAGACCCAAGATGTTTTCTCCCGGTGACCATGTACCACTCACACACACTTGGTGCACATGTGTTGGCCACTGTCGTGGGCCCTTCACCAAATGGGCCACAGTTTTGCCACGTTCGGTACATACGCCCTGGTGGGGTCACTCCGGTGGATCATGAGAGCGCCCAACTCTCAAGGCTAGAGGCTGTGGCGGTTGGATCACCCTTGCAATCCCCCCCCCCCCACCCGGGAGACCGTCGCGCGCTAACCCGGGAGTTTGCAAGGGGGGGGCAGGGTAGCCAAAATCCCCCATTTCTCCCTGTAATATGCGCGCTGTGCGCGCGTTATGCGTGCGCTATGCACGAACACCCCCCTCCCCTCAGCCCCATCCAACTGACAGGCAAAGTGCAGGATGCCCATCTTTGGACAAGCCCGCTGCTACCTGCATCTTGGCATCGTCTGCTGGATCGCTCTTGCCTACGACCTCTTTGGTTCCATGGGCAAGGTTTAAACGCCAAGTTTCTGGATGAACACTCGGGATTTCCAGTCACGTAGGGGCACCATGAGCAGCCAGCGTACACAGGCCTGGGTCCGGTCGCCATTTTGCATGCTACTGACGATGCCCTTACTCCCGAGGTGTTCTTGCAGTCTTCAAGCCACTTCAATGGGGTTTTGGCAATTAGCTATCAAACACCCTTGAAAATGTATACAACAACTTGAGATTGCACTGGACACATGGTGTGCAGCATGACTTATCAATGTGGGCTTTGTGCCCCGAAGAAAAAGACAGCTAGAAACATGACAAGAAAAAGACAGCTAGAAACATGACAAAACCGCACCATGAGCATGGTGTGTCACAATTTCACACTGCAGTGCAGTTGACACCCCCCTAGAAAGACCCCAAGACAGTAGGGGTTGCACAGCCACTTTTGAATACGTTCGTTGAACCTTCCGGTGCTACTGAGGTGAATTGGCCCATTGGAGGGGTTTGGAAAACTGAGCGCTTTGGAATCCGAAATATGCGGCACATGATTACAAGGTCATCATCGCTGTAGAGATGTGGGGTAATTTTGGATAGACTACCTCAACACATGTGACACATGTTGTGTTTAATGAACAGTTTTGTCCTCACAAGTGTGTGGGTCAATACACTCTGCACAATAGGTGGGGTGCTTCTGACAGCACAATGCACAAACCTCAACCCCATCCCTCCGTCATCTTGCGTGGCTACTTAGTTGCTTGCGCCAACAGTTTTCCAAACATGAGGGAGAATATATTCCCACAGTCCGTAAAGGGGGTAATGAACCTACCTCTGGATACAAAATTGTGCAAAATGCAACACCATACAAACTGATTGATGCAATTCATTTGGACCACCAGGCCAGATGTTCCCAACCAAATGCCACAAATGAGAAGAGTTGCTCAATCCGCACCCTGTACCACCCATGTGCATCATTGTATAACTGTTGTTGGGCTGTCCAAGTGCCAATCCTTCTTCCAACAAAAAGCACAAAGACATGTACCTCCCCCATGTACACCCCCAACCTCAAAATCAAAGAAATCACTGCATGCGAGAGGGTCTATACCCCATTAAGACATTGGCGGGTGTCCTCGGGGCTGGATGGCAAATCAGATGTGGTATTATGTTGTGTGCTGCATGTTTGGTAGGGAAGGGGTTGGGGTTGATTCTGGTGTGCTTTGGGGGCTTCCCTAGGGGAGGAGGGTAAAACTGGGGCTACAGTTGGGATACTTGGTGCAAATGTAGTGTGCTGGGCAAACACTCCCCCCAACGGTGCATAGCCATCATACCTCTGAATACAACTTCCTGGGCCTCATACTACATACTTTTCACCACTATACAATACCTGTTACTCTTGTAATATCTTCACAAGCATAGTCCTGTGGTGTGGCTGTGCAAAAAGTAAGAGGGCATCACAAGTAGATGTGGGTGTTCATATCTCAAGTTGGTTCAAAACCAGGTCGGAGTTGGCTTTGAAGGGCGCACATGGGCGAATCTAGGGTTGCACCACAATGGCCTGGCTCTGGGCCCTTTGATGCACTGACGGGGCCGCATTTTTCGGACAATTCATGGAGTTGGCTCATTCACGCTTCTTTTACACAAGCAAAGAAAGTGTGTTGCACTCTCTCACTCCATTTCTTGCAGACTGGTTGTCTTCTGGGGCAATGGCCAAAACAACCAGGTTCTAATTTTTTTAATCAGCTGCACCGTGTTGGGGGTACTACTTGGGTGTTGTGCAGTCACTTGGTGCAACCCACCTCTTTGACAGAGGCAATGCAAGCAAATTGTGGCACATGACATTTGTTTTGTGCCTTTGGTGGCCTTGGAGGGCCAGTTTTGAGAAATGACACACACTAGGCCTGTCTATCAGAGCAAGCCAGCACTTCCTGGGCTGAAGCTCGATGGTTGCAGTTTGTCCAGGATTTGGGACGATGGAACTCATTGGGATGGGATCAGTAAAAGGTGGAGAACCAATGCATAAGATAGGTTAAATGTGTATTGTTGCACTCCAATCTGTGAGAGGCGTTCAGATAGTGCATATGTGTCTTTCTAGCATTTGCACTAAGTGGACATTTCACATAGATTTCTCTTTGGTACTTGGTTCACAATTCACAACCAACTTGAGCAGTGGTTCATACTTCTCATCTCCAAGAATAGAGTGCAATGTATGGCTATATCTGCCTTCCGTATCCGGGTCGGGCTTCATGCCCTGATGGCCACATATCACCCGATGGCTACATCGGGGCTAGCCCTATTCCAATAATAGGGCTAGAAATTGGCTACATATTCCCAAACATCTTGGGGCCGCCAACGTGGAGGAAAAACAAAGGCCACTTAAGCTAGGATCTAGGATCATTTTTGAAAAAATTCAGTTTTTGTGCCCAGTGGACCTTGTTGACCTATTTTGGCATCCACCTCTTTGCGCTTCTTGTAGCTTGGCGTAGCCTAGTGGTCCCAGGAACGGGGGTTTAGGTGTCCGGTTGAGGAATTCTCAGGGCTGAAAACCACAAGAGGTTGAAAGAACGCAATCAAAAGTGGTTCCGTAACCCGTGCTGTCTCATGGTCCCCCAAGTGGGCAAGAATCAAAGTGACTACATGACCCTTGCTGTCTAGGGTTGTCCACGGTGGAGAGGAATCAAAGTGGCGACAAAACCGATGTTTTGCCAAAAACATACGTTTTGTTCATAGTGCTTACTGTTTTTCTTGATGTTTGACAGTACGAGACAGAATGCGAATTGACTGACGTGCAGGGCAGGTGAGGGAAGCAATCACAAAACCCTTGCCTTCTCAGGGTCTTGTGAGTGGGCAAGAATCAACATAACACTTACCATAACGGGGTCTCCAAAGCAGAGAGGAATCAAAGTGGCTGCATAAACCATGCCTTGTCCAGGTTTCCGGGGCAAAGAGCAATCAAACAAGTTGCGTACACACTGCCTTCTCGGGGTCCCTAGAGCAGGGAGGAATCAAAATGGTTACATAACCCCGACCGTCTTGGGGCCTCCAAAGTGGAGAGGAATCAAAGTGGCTATTTTACTCTTGCCATCTTGAGGTCTCCATGGTGGAGAGGCATCAAAATGGCTGCAAAACCCATGGCATCTCGGGTTCTCAAAAGCAAAGAGGAACCTGTTGTCTCGGGTCTGCAAAGTGGAGAGGAATCAAAGTGACTATGCAACCCTCGCCTTCTTAGTGTCCCTTGGTGTTTGCCTCATGCGAAGCTCTATTCTTTACATTAAATGCATGTGCAACCTTGATCTTGTTCTATCATGGGCTTCATTGTGGGATTAGTGAGTGGTGGGCGCATACCAAGCATCTTTTTAGGCCGAAATGCCCCCCAACAAACACTACACCGTGCACTATCCAAGACTTCCCCACCAAGTTGCCGAGCTACTCATGCCTACACTCACCCCATTAAAATTGTCCTTGGAGGTGCTCTTCATCTAGAATTTCTAGGATCCCCAAGGTGGGGGGGGGGGATTGCTTTGCAAGATTCTCTGACCATTGTTACTATTGTTGCCATTGTAAATAACCATAATGGCAAGTTGCAACCATGGGGCATGCGTTGGATGAGCATTTGACAGGTGTGTGCCAAGTGGTGCTTGTGGGGGAAGGGTAGATTTGGAATTTCCAATCCCCTTTTTGGGAGGGGCGGGGGTTGAGATGCAAGGCTGTGGGGGGGGGGGGGGCAAAGCCATGAGATGGGTATTGCTAGGGGGGTTGCTGACAACGTGTAGCAGATCTTTCAACTAGGGAACACCGTTGGTGTGAAAACATGGGCACAATAGCAGCATGGCAAATATGGTTTGGAAGTATGTGCAAACCCCATTGTATGGTCATGTCACCGGTCTATCATGCCAATGGCAGTGGTACCCTAACTTGGGTCAAAGGGAATCACTATAGGTAGCACCAGTGATCCTAACTCTTGGGTATGCCTCAAAAAGGCAGAGGCTAATGCTCAAATGGGGCAAATAAAATCCAGTGCAACCCCAATAGCTCGTGCTCATAGAGGGTATGTTTGCCCGGCGCGCCTGCCATCCAAATGAATGGTCCAGCCATCCATCCCAATGCTTTACCCCCAAACATCAGTCCCTCCTCTAGCCCAGGAACCCCAAGCACAACACATTGTATGATTGTTGATAATCAATTAAATTTCCATATTTTCGCCCAACAAATGGGACGATCATATGCACCCTACCCTTGTAGGCCCCATCATGGCCACCCGCCTCAAAATCAAAGAATCCCCCTCTTGTGCGTGGCGGACGGCTCAAGTGGCCACACCGAAGAGTGGGAGTGGGGGAACCTTGGGGGAACCCTTGCACTGCGCGCTACTTTTAGACTAAATTCCCTTGTGAAGAACCCATACCGACCCCTTCCAAACACCCTCAAAATTAGGCCACCCTAGCTACCCAAGTGCCCCGAAATTTAGGCCACCCAAACTACCCTAGCTCAAGACAAATGCAGCTACCTTACCTTTATATAAATCACCATGCGGAAAGCCACGCACATATCCTCTTTTTCGTTCAATTGAAAGCTCACTCACCCTACCAGCTAGTCCCAAAGCCACGTATGTGTCCACCCCTTCCTCAATTGGACCGTGGGGCAAAGTTTCTTGCTGGAGCGAATCCATATCAACCTGTGTTTTCAACTTGTGGCACAACCACGCTTCCTCATCAGCAGGGATGCAGCCTTGCATAGGGCATTCGACGATGGCCAGGCAAAAACCGGCAGTCCATCACGTCAACTCGAGGGGCCACGCCAAAGCGTGGGAGTCCATCACCCCAACTCAAGGGCCCACACCAAAATGTGGGAGTCCATGGTGAAGATGAGCAAAAAAAATGTGAAAAGGGGGGAAATGGGTGAAGGTGGGTGAAAATCCAAAAGTGCCATATCCCCCATGTGGAAGAAGCATCAAAACCTATGCTAGGGGCAACAGTGATGCCCCTAGTATCACAAACTATGCCCTCACAAGAGAAATGTGCTGTAGGTCACACGTACAGTGCCGTGATGTGAAGGCCACGGGCCGGGCCGAGCCCCCTACTGCTCTGCCGGCGGCGCTTCCTCAATGTCGTAAAGAACGCGGTACACAGGGAACTGTGAGGTGTCGATCCAGCCGTCCACGTCCTGGAACGTCACGTTCAGTCATCCCGCGTGGGGCATACGAAGCGTCGTGGGCTTCGTCTTGGGAAGGATCTGGAGGACGGAGTGCACCATCGTCCGCCATCGTCCGCCGAACCCAAACACGTCCCCTGACTCCAGTTTGATTGTCTCGTGGTCGGCATCGTAGTCCAGTTCGAAGCCGAACACCGTAGTGTCCCCCACGCTCAACGCCACGATCGGGCGCGTCGTCTATCTGCGGATTTGCTCCGGGTTTTCACTATCCTTGTGCCACTTGAACTCCGCCTGCTCATCATAAAAGTTCACGAGGCAAGTGGTCGGATTGTAGTCGCACTGCAATGCAGGGCACATGCCTTGCACCACCCTCAGGTACCGCATGCATAACTCGGTCCACTGCAGGGGGAAGTCTGCGGTCGCGGTCTGTGCGACAACATGCCCCCTGTGCCCTTGATTAAGCCGGGCTCGGCCAGTGGGCTGCACCTCGTAAAAACCCCCCTGCCGCTCCCCCTTCTGCCTGGTCCACCAGCCAATGTTGGGTATCAAGTCCATGGCCCACTTCAGGATCACAAGGCCGCCCGAACGGATGACGCGATGCTGTGTGGACATGGGGACATATTTCATGGGCGAGATGCCAAAGTCCAATCTTGAGGATGCTGGAGCTTTGGCGCCGAGGGCACTGGAACATCCTGGCTGGCCCCAACTCGGCCCTGCCCCTGCAGAGGGCTTTGCCGGTTTCTTGGGTGCCCCCTTCTTCTTCTTGCCGCCGATTTGCATTACGGTGCAAGTGCAATGGGACTCACATGATGAGACTCTAAACAAAGATGGCGCAAAACTCGGGAACTGACGCCAATAGCCCTATGTTCAGTGCTCGGAGGCACAGGCAAGGTGATTTCTTTGATTTGGTTGATTGAGGTTGGGCCATGATGGGGTGCATGTCTTTGTGGTTTTGACGGCCCAACAATACTTATACAATGATGTACATGGGTGGTATAGGGTACGGATTGCGCAATTTTTTGCTCATTTGTGGCATTGGGATTTGGAAAGGAACATCCCGCGTAGTGGTCCAAATGAATTGCAGCAATCAGTTCATATGTTGTTGCATTTTACACAATTTTGTATCTAGAGGTGGGTTCATTATCCCCTTCATGTGTATGTGTGGAAGGCTACTGATGCAAGCAACCGAGCAGCCACACAAGATGACAGATTGGAGGTTGTGCATTGTGCTGCCAACAGCACACCACACTTTGTGGTGTGCAGCATGAAACTCATTCCACAGAGAACTGTTTATTAGGCACAACACATGTCTTGTGTGTTGAGGAAATGGAATTCACAGATTTGGTATTATGTTGTCTGCTTTGTAGGGAAGGGGTTGGGGTTGATTCTAGTCTGCTTGGAGAGCTTCTCTAGGGGAGGGCAAAACTGGGGCCAAAGTCGGCATACTTGGCACAAAAGTTGCGCACCCAGTACGCACCGCGCAACCACTCCCTCACCGTTACCAAACAGTGAGTGCTCTGAGGGTGTTGGAGGAGGAGATGCATTCTGTTGCACCTTGTCCACGTGGAATGCGCCCAGGAGATGCCTCAACCTGCTCCAGTGACGGTTCCTGCCATGTTTGGGATAGGTCTCAGAAAGATGGCCACTGTTAATACCAGGGCCACTCAAGAACAGGTGAGGGAAGTTTGCACCCATGGTGTGCACAGCATCCATTTGCAAACTCGGTTGCTGTCAAATTTTGTCATTGAACCACCTTGTAGTGTTGGTTAATCACCATCTGCTGTCTGCATACCAATGCCGCCCCACTTCCCCAGCAAACCTACTCTACTTTCGCCCCCCCCCCCCCCCCCCACCCCCGTGTTTGTCGCTGGCTTTGTTGAACAAAGCCAGTCTTCCAGAGGGTCCGTGCACACTGCCAATGACATATTTCTCTCAACCTGGTTCCCTTTTTTTCAAGAAACTTGCCTCAGCGCTTGTTGGAGCCTCCTGGAAAGTGTCCACCACTGGCTGATACGCGCGGCATCCTTACTGAGAGTACACCTGAACCCATCCATTTCAGAATTCAGCCAGGGGCAGGACCTGTTGGTGCCTCCATTCACTCACTTTTTGCCCAAACAGCACTGGAGCTCGTGTCAGGCTGCAACACAGCTCAGTGGAATGGGACATATGATGACCCCCAATGTGATGCATGATGATTCCAATGTGAAGGATAAGGGGACGCATTCTGCGTCCCGTGTGATGACCCGCCCCCCCTGGCTACGCTCAACGGGACGCGTGACGATGACCCACAACGCCTCCCCCTCTCGTGGCGCCTTTCAGAGTGTTGCACAGATGGGGACCATCTCCTCAGCGGAGAATGCCGAGGACATCCGCATGGGGGTCCTCAACGATTTGCACGACGTGCCATATCTGGCGGGCGCTGACGACAAAGTCCTGCTCGACCATTTCGGACCCTTGCACATCGAAAGCGTCAGTCTGGAGTCGGCCAGCAACCGCAAGGCGCATCACACCGACATGTACGACGACAAAACCCTGATTCTGCGCCGCGGAGCATCGTTCGTTATCACGGTCATGTTCAGCGAGCCCTATCCCCTTCATCCGAGCGAGACCAAGTGTACAGTGCTGCTCCGCGACGAGCGGGACAACGAGCTGCGCCTTGCGCCGGAGAAGTCGGATCGACAAGACCTGTCGAAAGAAAGAGGGTGGGTGCAAGTGGTCGACTTTGCCGAGGGGCTGCTGCTCCTGGTGGCCAACCTGCCGGTCCGTGTGCCCACCCCTCATCTGATCCCCCCCCTCCCCCACATGGCCCTGACTCCTGACTCTGGTGAAATCCAACGCCTAACCGCTTGGCCCAGGAGTGCCAGCACAAGCAAGGTGGCTAGGAAGAGGATAGCAGCCTTTGGGCGCCCAAACTGTTCTGTACGATTGAAACACTCAGTTGTTGACAAAATAAAGGCCAATACTGGTGCAGGCAATCGTATGGTAGACCCTGGTGTATCATAGAGTCGATCTCAATGGTACTGCCGAACATTGCTGCATATGCATACCAGGACGTGCATGTGTGGAGCGCTTTGTGACCTGTTTGCGGCCCCCACGTGGCTTGCATCACTCACTGCGGGTTTGTACCGTCTGGTACAAGGGCGTCCTCGACTGGAGTTTGGATCCGGAAGGGAACGCAACCCCGTTGGACCGGCCCTTTGCCGCGGTACCCATTCCCATTTGTTACTTTCTTTCCTCGAAATGGTCGCAAGTCCGGTGGAACTGCACTTCAGATTTCGAAGGGTCCTGTTGAAATGTCGCAGGACGATACGAGCACACCGGCGTTCCCAATAGCAGAGGGCACGCGGGGCTGTGATTGATCATCTGAAGAACTTTGGGTTGGTTGCCGCAGTCCTTGTGGTCCGGAATGCAAGAGGATGCGTGAGCCGGTTGTAGTGGGAGAGTGGGGCCGGTCATGCCTGTGAGGAGTTGTTTGTGCCTGTGATGGCATTGTGCTTGAGACTGTTGTAGTCATCTACTTTTTGGACTGCAAGGGGGGCCAGACGCTCTCCCCCCCCCCCCCCGTCGAACCGCTTGAACGGGCGTTGTGAAGGATCGAGCGCCGCTTGCCTTTGGGTTGCGCGTAGGCATGGCCCTGTCTAAGCACGACCTGTCTGTCTCAGCACATAATTTGTCTACACACATGACTTGTCTCAGCACATGATGATTCCTGGGGGCGCCTATGGTGCCTTTCTGGAATCAGCGGGGATGTCTAATACAGAACCCCTTGCAGTTTGTTGAGGGTGTGATGCGCGGGACGACGAGCATCGTCAGATTGAGGCCACGCGCATAACTCCCTGTCTGACCGCCGTTTCCCCTGCCGTCGGCCGTACTTGCGCTTGCGCTTGTTCATGAGTGGGACTTGTGTCCCCTCCCCACCCCCCCACCTTTGTAGAAATGTTGTGTGTGGTTTTGTGTCATGTTCTCTGCAACAACATGATGGCATCCGCAAATATCCCCCGGCATTCAAGTGTTCGGGCCGCTGACTGAGCCCTCATCGAAACCGCCTGACACAAGGTCACCGAGGCAAGCTCGTGTGCTTTCCCCCAGGCCCCCATCAGGAGACGCGAGTCCAGTCAGCACAGAGGCAAAGCGAGACTCAATGACCGACGTGCAGCAGAAAACACTGCACCGCCAAAGCATCGGCCGTCGACAGCCTGCGCCCCCACAAAACACACCCAAGTGCATTACACCGGCAAGCCGACCCCCACCTCCATCCCCCATTTAGTGCCATGCAGTGAAGACGCCACGGCGCTGGGCGGTGTCGCCTGGTGTTCGACAGCGAGGTGGATGAGCTACTTCCTCACTGAACGTGCCTACCGGACCTCGGGGTAAGCCCTTGAGGAGGTACGGTAAGGTATGCAAGACCGCTGGTGATGCTTCACAATGATTCGTGGCCACCTCATCCCCCTCCCCCCCCGCCGGCAGAGGCTGCCCTTGTGAGCAGAGGGACAGCCGTCCCACTCTCACCTCAAAATCCGCTTCCCCACCGTCTGTGGACCAACAATGTGTACAACTTCCTCTCCGAAACTTGAGCATTAGCGCAGACGGATGACCCCCCCCCCCCCTCGTACTCCCCCCCTCGGTTCGCTGACTTCCGAGTCCACATCCGAATCTTGAAATCAGGTGGACGCTGCCATCGGGCGTTACAAAGTTGAGGTCAGCATCCGCTTTCGGCAACGCAAGGTCACGAAGACCCTGGACGAGCCTCTGACGATCCTCTTCAACCCCTGGAGCCCCGACGACGAAGTGTACTTGGGCTCGCAGGAGGAGCTGCGCGAGTACGTGCTGCTCGAGGACGGCATTGTGTACCGCAACGGGGGCCGCGCGTCGGTGGACGTGTCGCCGAAGGCGTGGAACTACGACCAGTTCGACGCCGTGTGCTTTGCCGCCGCGCTGCAGCTCGTGGGGCGTCTCCCGAGGCACGAGCGGCACTCCGCGGTCCTGGTCGCGCGGCGGTTCGCCGCGCTCGCGAACGCGCAGGACGACCGCGGGGTGCTCGTGGGCAACTGGTCCGGCAACTACTCCGACGGCGCGGCGCCGTGGCAGTGGAACGGCAGCCGCGAGATCCTGAAGGCGTACCTCCGGAGCGGCGAGCCCGTCAAGTACGGGCAGTGCTGGGTCTTCTCTGGGCTGCTGGTGACGCTGATGCGGGCGCTGGGGGTCCCCGCGCGGTCCGTCACGAACTACGGGTCGGCGCACGACACGCACAGCAACCGCAGCATCGAGTTCTACTACGACGGCAACACGCGCCTGGGCCACATCTCCGACAGCATCTGGAACTTCCACGTGTGGAACGAGGTCTGGATGCGGAGGGGGGACCTCCCGCCGGGCCGCGACGGGTGGCAGGCGATCGACGCGACGCCGCAGGAGGTGAGCGGGGGGAAGTACCAGATGGGCCCGGCGTCGGTCGTCTCCGTGCAGAAGGGGGAGGCCACGGCGTACGACGCGGAGTTCGTGATCGCGGAGGTCAACGGCGACGTGCGGCAGTACCGGCGGGAGCCGGGGGCGCGGTGGCACTTGTTCGGGGTGGACTCCACGCGGGTCGGGCGGCTGGTGGTCACGAAGGCCGTGGGGCGGCGGGAGGCGCGGGACATCACCGGCAACTACAAACACGCGGAGGGGTCCGTGTCGGAGCGGGTGCAGGCCCTGCGCGCCAACGGGGGGCCGGAGGAGCTGGAGTTCGCGGTGGAGTTCGGGGGCCGCGCTGGGCCGGCCCTACGCCGTGCAGGTGGCGGCGCCGGCGGAGGGCGCCGCGCCGCGGACGGTCCACACGCAGATCAACTTCTTCTCGCGGTCGTACCACGGCCGCCACCGGAAGCTGCTGAAGACGGAGCAGAGCACGCAGCTCCCCCCGTTCCGCCTGCGGCTGGAGCTGCGGCCGGAGGAGTACCAGGGGTACCTGAGGGACGCGGGCTTCTGGTTCCAGTGCGAAGTGCACGCGATGGTCCAGGAGACGCAGCAGATCTTCACCCGCGACGAGGCCTTCGAGCTGGAGCTGCGGCCGGCGCCGACGGTCGCGCTCGCGTCGCCGATGGCGGTCGGGACGGAGGCGCGCGGGACGTTCACGTTCGTGAACCCGCTGGGGGTCGCGCTGTCGCAGGGGCGGCTGGTGGTCGAGTCGACGGTGCGGCTCATGGCGCGGCTGGACGTGGAGGCGCCCGACGTGGCCCCGCACGGCGACGCGGTGATCCCGTTCATCGTCAACTGCCAGTTGGACTACGATTGCATTACGGATATCCGCGGCTTCGCCGAGGTTGAGGTCCGGTGAGGCTGAGTTCCGCTTCAGCGCAGTGGGTGCCGTGAGGCCACCCCAACGACGACGTCCCCCCACCCCCCCCCTCCCTCCCGATGTGAAGAACTGCCGAACGTTGCTGCATCTGTATACCACGACGTGCATGTGTGGAGCGCTTTGTGACCTGCTGGCGGCCAATGTGAAGACGGTGGCATTTGCTGATCACGCAACACATCGCCGGACCGACCACCGTGGCCGTTGATGCGCCCGTGGGTCGTGGGGCCGTATGATGCCCAGCACCGCCTGCCGCTGTGGGTTTCCCTTGGAGCTGCAGGTTCTGGTGCTCAGCCGTGACGCCCCCTCCCCCCCCCCATTTGCGGTGCTGCACTCCTCCTGACGGCCAACGTGTCCTACAGAACGGCTCCGGTGGTGCCAACGAGGCGGCATGTCTCTTGAGCCTTCGTCCTGTGGCACCCCCATGAAGTGCTGACTGCTGGGACTACGTGCGCACTGTGTGCCACTGCAGGGCACTGGCTCGCTCAGAGCCGCCCCGACCGCGTTGCTTTGCCGCAGAGCAGGGGCCTGAAAGGCACGGAGCCCTCGTGGGCCCATGTTGCGGTTGCTTCGTTGACCACTGCTGTGGGCGCGTGGCAACGGGTTTATCCCGCGACTGGCCACTGTCCCCCTCGGCCCGTCTGCGGACCCGAGAGATCTGGCGGATCGTCCATGGCAAACCTCTTGTTTTAGTGCAACTTTTGCTCTCGGCATGTGCAGTCCCCTCTCCCCCCCCCCTCCGCAGGTACGTGGCTGTGGCAAACGGCGTAAGTCTACCAAAGGCTCCACCTGCACCTTTGCTAAGCTCACCTTGATTGGTTTGTAACCCCCCCCCCCTTTTCACGGTCTGGGGGTTGGCAGCAGAGGGGATTTCCACATGAGGAACAGCAACACCACTTGTGGGGGGGGGGGGCGGGGGGGGGGAGGGGGTACGCAGCTCGAGTGTGAAGGGGGGGGGCGGGTGCAGTCTTGTGCCGGAGGGTGGAATGCCTGTCCCGCTGCTCACGACTGCAATAAAATACCACGGCAAATTTGACTGCTGCACTTTCTGCACAAGGGTGCCCCTGGGATTTGGATTTGGATTTGGTGGCCGATCTTCAGGCCCACAGGACGCCCGGGGGGGGGGGGGGGGCACGATGGCGTCCCCGATGACCCTGCAGACCGGTGGGCCATGCCACATGTGATGCACGTCCCAGGCCATTGACGGACCTTCCCCTGCACGCAACCCCAGGTGCCCCCGGGTCCATTGGCGGTGCAGGGCCACGCCCCGCTCGGCCCATAGGGCGCACCTGGTACCCTCCTTGGACCGTGCCCCAGCACCCTCTCTGGGGGTGGTGGGCCGCCCACTCCGGGAGGTGCCACTGGGAATTTTTTGATGGTGGGCTCTTAGACGTGATGGGGCGAACGGACCTCGCCCTTCATACGCCTGCATTTCAAGACCCCCCCCGCCCCGCCCACCTCTTGCCCTGCAACGCCCCATGATGTTGCCGAGTATTTACTGAGAGAGTTTTCTGGAGTGGCTGCGGGGGGGGGCAACGGCCATTGGCAGACCATGGCCAAGCTATGCCTTGTCTCAGACACACTACCCGGTGGACCCGTATTTCTTTGGCACCCACATTAATTCGGAACCAAATTGAGGGGCCCCCTGAGAAGCACATGATTCTGTGTTTTTTTGCGGGGCTGGCTGCAACTCCGATATCTTTCTGTTTGCAGACCATTTAATCGACGATTACTGTACGCCAACGTGTCCCTGCGGCTCATGTGCCCCATTGTTCGCTCACCATAGCTCACCATGCAAATGTCTCTCTTTGAGCCATGTGCAAGCTACGACTTGTCTAAGCTACAACACCCGTGGAGACTGTGTTCTCTTGGGACCTGCTGTGTCTCGGACCACGGGGAAAAGGGGGGTCTGGTGCCACTGCATTGCAACCATATGATCCCCCTGGAGGGCTGTTCCAGTTCAGTACCGAGTCCAGAACACGGACACATCTCTGCTGCTGCTGGGGGGGGGATTGGGCCATTGGGCCGTTCACCGACCACAGGACATTAGAGCATTTTGATTTCGCGCTGTTGTGATTTCGTACATGTGGTGGCCCTCTCCTCCGGCAGGCATTGCACCTACGGTCAACGTTTGCCTGGCCGCAGTTCTTGTGTGTGCAACATGACATGGTTGGTGAGTCTGTGACCTCTTTTCCTTGACTTCGCCCGTGCTTGTGCCAGGGAGGGGGTTACTGCCTGCACTGGCGCCGATACTCTCTGTGACCCATCCCCTTTGTGTGACCTTTGGCAGTTCATGTGCCTCGGCATTGGGGATTTGCAGTCAATGTGATCCATGAAGGGGGGGAGCACGGGATGCGGCGCAACTTTGGGGCAGCCAGGCGGCAAGTGGGTGTTGCATAGTGGAAGGGTGTCTTTATGTTCGTGGGGAGGGTGTGGGTGGACTGGCCGTTCCCAGGATGATCACCATAACAGTTGTGCATTGTGCGCAGCGCAAGTACCCCCCCTTATGGGGGAGTATTAGCGCGCCGGGCATCTTTTTTTTTTTACCATTCTCCACCCGTGCCTGTTTTTGCCCCCACCTCACCAAACAATTTGGAGTACCTTCTCGCCGTGTCTAAGAATTTGGCCCATCCCTTGCACCCAGTTTATGACGATGGCAAGGGTGGTGGTTGGAAGTGGTGGCAGTGACATTTTGTGTTGTTGGATTCTCATATTTCGGCTTCTGCAAGGTGCCTTGCAAGGAAGGTTTGCAGTCTAGTGCGGTCTACTTGGCCTAGCAACACTCTGCCCTCAAACATGCACTGAAAGGAATGCTGTGTGGACAGGATGCGCTTGAGCAGATAACGCTGGATCATATCGACGCTCTTCCCAGCCCCCCCCCCCCCCCTCCTCTGGGTCATAGGGGGAATGTTTGCCCGGGGCGCTGTATTAAGTATCTTATCTCTAGCCCCAAGTTTATCTCCACCTAGGGAAGTCCCCCAAGATGACCCGCTGCCCCCAACACACGACAGCGATGTGCTACCAAAATGCATTGATGCAAGTTGACCCCTCCCCCCTTTGGGCTGGACCCCCTTTTGGCCTGACATCTCATCTCATCTCATCTCATCTTGTTGTCTTCCCCCTTGTGCCCAATTATCGATCTACTCTCACCTGACAGGACCAAACAGCCCCAGATTATCTGCCCATAACCCCGTGTCTGAACATTACCCAAAGAGAAGAACGCCACTGCAACTCACGCCCGATGCACATCATGCGGCATCAAGCGGACGCAGGATCAAGGGTTCCCTCTGCAAAACCGGAACTTGGAAGCGGTCTAATTGTTTGGACTTTTTGTGGGGCACCACCCGTTCTTTGACGCGGAGTGCATTGGTCTTATTTGAGGGCTCATTGGGTCTGACCGTACCCCCCCCCCCCTTTTCCGCGAACAACGCCTGTGTAAGAGCAGCACGAGCTGTGGTTTCCGCAATATTTGGAATTTAGCTCACTTTCTGAGTGTCTATTTTTTTTCGGGTCCTTTTCCCTAAACCAGAGGCAGCCACAACAGCACTCAACAACGACTACAAGTGCTACGCTGCGCCTGGGACCGAACCACGGATAGCTTTCATTGTCCGCAACGCTGTGGTCCCCCACATACTCGAAACGTTATACTCACCCAATGGTTTGGCAGGGGCCATCAGGATACAGCTCCCAAACAGCCCCCGCCGCACCATTGCGTGTGTGTACTCCAAATTCAACCAACAGGACAAACAAGAGGTAGACCTATTTCTGCAGTCCCTGAGACCATACGACATCATTATGGGGGACTACAACGATGACATTTGGTCACCCAACCCGACACGCCCGTGGCAGGAAGACCTGGCCAGCGGAGTGTTCTTGGACCCTTTGCACGCTAGCAGCCAACCCCCGGACCCCCGGCAATACTATACCCGCATCCCTAGGCATGGACGCCCACGTCGACTAGATGCCATCTTGATTAGGCAACAAATACCGAACATACCCTGGACCTACTATGACACCATACAAATGCCCATATCGGATCATGCTTTGGTCCTGCTTGGGGTCCGATGGAGGATAGGGGTCCCCGACCCACCACGCAGAAAACCACAGCCCACAGTCGCGAAGTGGTATACAAAACAATTTCAACGGTTTACTAACACCATATCCACACTACCCATAACAAACAACGACCCACCCCTACACACGGCACGACGGATCCTGTCTGCTATAGCGCACGCGGCGCGGCCACGACGACCCACGCGCGCAAAGACAGCGACCACCGCAAGCTGGTCGGAAACCACGGACCCCAAAACACGGTTACGAGAGTACGGGGAAATACAAGAGCAACACATACGGAGACAAATCGGCAAACTGCGCCGAGCGGCAGTGCACAAATTGGGCTATTTTTATAAAATGGTCAAGAGATGGCGCACTGGACTCATAGCCTAGGACACACCGCAGCCCCCAATAGGAGGAACACAGTACGTACTCAACCACTTTGCGGGCGACCCAACATACGACGAAGACGCGTGCCGGCAACTCATACGGAAACATGTACGGCACCGCACGTGGAACACAACGACCCCCACATACGAGGAGTACTTGCGGTGCCTTCGGGCACCAAAGAACAAATCTGCCGGACCTGACGGTGTCCCCCCACACCTGCTCCGGCACCTACCGGACCACGTGCAGCGGCAACTATACCAGGCAATCGTTGCAGTCTGGAACGGACAGCACATCCCAATGGCTTGGCTGCAGTCCAGGGTAGTGCTCATCTATAAAAAGAAGGATCCCCAGGACCCACGAAACTACCGGCCAATCTACGTATCCACGGCCATATATAGTATACTCACACGCCTCCTCCTGACGCGTATATCGGGAGCCTTGACCCCGGGACTATTGGACATACAACACGGCGCCACACAGGGCCGAAACACCACAACGTTAGCCACGAAACTATTAAACGACCTGCACGTTGAGGACGGGTACGTGGCCCTACTTGATGTGGCCAAAGCTTTTCCTTCAGTCCCCCGACCCATGCTGACTGGGATCGTCAAGGAGGCAGGGGCACCAGAAAACATCATACGGATGTTGGGGGAAATATACCAGCATACACCGGCCGTACTAACCCTACACGGAAAGGACCTACCCATACGCCCCACCAGGGGTATGAAGGAGGGGTGCCCCCTCTCCCCAACACTATTCCTCCTTTACTACGACATACTATTACGTGAAACCATGGAACGATGCCCGGGAGCCCGACTGTACGTGTTCGTTGACGACATAGCTGTGCGTGCGCCCACGAAGGAAGCATTGCTGCACACCCTGGATACCCTCCACGACGTGGCCCACACAATGGGGTTACGCTTCAACAAGGACAAAATTGAAGTGTGCCACTGGGCTAAGGACTACGACCTAACGCCCATCACGTGGCGGCATCAGCTCATCCCCGTGCGGCCACCTATAATGACTTACCTGGGGCATGTGCTTGCCCACCCCACACAAGAAGACACAGCATGGGACATGGTCACTACACAGCTACACCACGACGTAGCGGCATACAGGGCCCTGCCGCTCAACGCCTACGAAAAGGTGGCTATCATCAACGCCGTCCTTATCCCCCGTTGGACGTACAGGGGACTGTTCCTCGGAAATAGGACACGAATGGCGCACTGGGACGACATACTACTGCAGTTCATCAGGGATACACCCGGGGTAGAACAACAAATGAACAAACACCGGCTGACTACCAACCTCAGTCACGGGGGACTTGGCCTACGCCAGCTGTGGTGGTCCTACATCACCCGGTGGGTCACAATTGGCCAACAGGAACTGCAGCGCACCGGCCCTACACAACAACTCACCGCAACCCAATATAAATACATAGACGCCGTCCGAGCCCTAGGGGGCACGGTGGGTCAGCGTATATCCCAACCCCGACAACACCGACCCTTGTCCGCGGGACTCTACGACCCGGAGAGCTCAGAGGAGGACCAGGAGACGCATGCAGGGAAGACACGGCCAGCTACCAACCGCTTAGACTACAGCTGGATAAACCCTCCAGAGGAGCCAACCCCTGAGGAAACCCATGAGGTTTGTCAGGCACTCCCCCACCAGCAAAAACTCCACGGCATCACCATACACTACACAGGAGAACCCACCACCACCCGGTGGTACACAGACGGGTCAAAACGACACGGACGAGCGGGAGGGGGCATCTACAACGGAACATACCGTGCGGCCTTCCGGGTGCACGGGCCACAACAGGTTCATCGGGCCGAAACGATCGCTTGCGCCTTAGCTTCAGAGCTGGCCAAGCCAGGAGACGACATTATACTAGACAACCAGAGTGTGGTGAAGGCCACACCTATAAAACGCAAAGGAGTGGTCAAGGACCAGGACTACCGCGACATAGGGTACCTCAACTCCACCACGAAACGACTGACGATCCGATGGACACCAGGGCACCGCAATCTAGAACAAGCCACCACGTATAAAGACTACCAGGACATACAGGGGAACAACCACTCTGACGTCCTCGCCAATATGGGCGACAACCTGCCCATGGATTCCCAACAACCACAACCCCATGATATTGTCATCACAGGACAGATCATGCCCACGCCTGCCAAGGCATGGATCATGCAAGTGCGTAGACAAAAACAAACACCAGATGTACACTGGGTGAGCTGGCTCCCCATGAAGCACTACTGACGGAACGCGTGGACACCCTGGCTGTGGGGGCAAGTGCGTTGGTGGGGAATGGGCGCCCCCTGGGAACGGACACCCCGCCTCTGCTCCCAGTGTGGCCACCAACACGGAGCATCGGTGCAGTCAAAACTGGCTTGCTGTCCTGCCTGGAGCGACTTCTGAGACCTGTGGCGCAAGAGCTGGACTGATTGGGCCCCATACACGCACCAATGGCTGCAAGCGGCCGACAACCAAGAACTATGGCTCTGTGTCAGGCTGCTCATACCACTATCCCTCGTCGACGCCATACCCACTGCGGAACGACACAAACTGCGAACGGAGGTGGGCCTGTTCCAGTTTCGCATGATACAGTCCGTCCAAACACTAAGACGGAAGTACGCCGACCCAACACCACAACAACCACCGTCGCCCCTGTGGCTCACCAAATACATGGCACAGGCACTTCCGCCGCGAGAAACGCCCCGAAACCTACGGAACCAAGTCGGGGCGCCCACGTGGTGCGGCGCGAAACGCAAACGTAAGGCCGAGGTCGCAACGGCTGACCCAATCGATCCCGGCCAATGGTTACAAGATGCACGCAACGTGGGCGATAGTGAGGCAGTGGCATGGTTCGTCGCACGAGCCACTAACACAGGGGCAGACGACCACATAAAGAAACGTCAGCGCCTCAACGTTGACACACAGCGGTGGGAACAGTACAAGACGACCACAGACAGGCTGGCAAATGAACACGCTCAGCAAGCACGGGACATATACCACAAAGCACACATGGAGGCGATGGCGAGACAACACCTGCACACCCTACACATGGGCTACACCAACGCACTGACGGCTAAAATAGACTACCACAGGCTTGTCATAAAACTAGTCGACCAACAGAGACAAACACAACGACTGCACGACACACATGCACACCTATACCAAATACGTAGGCAATGGTACGAACAAGCGAAGGACGACACAAGGATGTGGTACACTGACTCAAAACTGCTACTGATGGTCAACGACCGATACTGGAGGCCGAGCGCAGGCACTGCCAAGCTACTTGACCTGCACCATCAACAAGCGACCTACATGTGGCAGCAGCAGACACACCTGACTGCCATGGCACAGTACTACCAAGACGCCTGCAAACACAAGACAACACAATACTGGCAAACAACCCGACCAGCCCGACAGACGATATACCTGATACGGAAGCGGCCGCGGGAGCACTGGGACCCCACCTTGTGGGAAGTCCCGTTACAACCGCTACCGAAACGCCGCAAAACGCACTGGGACCCAAATGAGTGGGAAGTACCACTGACATGACTACACCAACCTCAATGGGAAACCATGGGGGCACAGTCACGAGCTGCAGCCCGTATGCATACCCTGGCTTCGCCGAAATCTGTATCTTACTTCGAACTTGGTCCACTGTGGCCCCTGGCACTTATGAACTGGCCTTTTTGATAAAAAAAAAAATATTTGGAATTTAGCAGTTCCCTTTTGTAGTTGTCCATGAAGATCGAGTTTTTTCCTGTTGGGGCATGGGATGGCATATTGGGGTGGCTGCTTACTGTCCTGCCCCGTTTGCCCTCCCCTGTGCCTCCACAGACGTGGTTGTGGGGCCCTCAATGATGGTTCGCTGTGCTCTCACCGCTTGTGTCTTCTCAGGGTGCCCGGAAGCAACAGGACGCGTTGTTCCCATCATTTGCACTGTCTTTACATTTTTTCTCCTGCAAGAGGGGAGGGGGAGGGCCACCACTTCTTGGAGCGCAGATCCAGTGCCATGTAGTTGACGCCCCCGCGGCGATGGGGCTGGCACGCCCTTGCCTACGCACAGCGCGCCTGTGTAATGGTTGCCTGACGGCAATTAACAATGTGAGATTACACGTTTGTAAGCTGAAGGGGCTGGGTCATGCCTGTGCAGAGTAGGTTCTGCTCACGCAACATTGTGTTTGATACTGCAACCCAGTTCCATTTATTTTTGATTTACATTTTACCGAATCTGCGGTCACAGGGCCCAACTCCCTCAAGAATTGCCTGCTTGTCTGCGCATGGGATCCCTGTCTGATGGTCGTTTTCCATGACTTAGGTTGTGTTTGTACATGAGGGAGCGTTGGGGGGGTTTTACATTCCAGAAGCATCTACTGGTTTGATGGCACACGTAACACGTTTATCTGTCCACCATCGATCGAGGTGCCATTGAGGTGCCATCATGGCAGCTCTTGCGACAAAGCGATTGCTGCTGCATTTTCTTGCACACTGCGAGTGTTACCTAGCGTGCCATTTCATTCTGCGGGCTCTCTCCATGGAGGGCCAGCCCAGCGCCTAGTGCACAGGGCTCTGAGGTTGTTCTGCATGATACACGTGGTGGCACTCACTGTGCTGTTCCGATGGACTGCCGGGCCACGGGGGGGCGCCCAGGTGGAGTCCGTGACCCCCCCCTCCTGGGGGCCAAAATGTTTAAAAGGTCCCGACCACAGTACAGTCCAATATGGAGAAGTTGGGGGGCGCCGCAGGCGCCGGAAAATTTTGGTGCCCCATTTGAAGGGGTTGGTAAAACCGGTCACCCCGTGTGTTTATACTCAACATGAGATGAACAACAAGGTTTCCTTGGGGCTGAGTGGACCGGGAGGTGGCTGCACAGGGTGCGTGGGTCCAAATATTCCCTGGACACCACGGCGGCTCGAAGAAGGGGGTGGTTTTTGGTCCCCCCCCTCTTTGAGGGGCCAAAATGTTTAACGGGTGTCGGGGTCAACGACTGCACTTGGGCGCCCCCCATGTGCCGGGCATTGCTGCATATGCACACCAGGACGTGCCTGGGAGGCCTGCCTTCGGACCTACTTGTGGTCAGCATGCAGGGCTCCCTGAGGACTACACGTGGAATGACTGACCGATGCTGTCAAACATCCCCTGCACACTGGCGTTTTGGGCGCCTTGTGTTCCCATTCGGCGCCACAAAGTCGCTTCAAATCAAGTGGAACCTGTGGCCGACCTGTCGGTTCTTGCTGCTGTGCATTTCCCCTTCTTCCATCACGTATTTTTTTTTTTTACTAGATGTGCACTGATTTGCTCCCCTTTGTTGCATGGCCCACCTTTTACATTGATTGGTGCTTTCTTGCGCATTTGCTGTTGTGACATTGACTCCGCCCAGATCCACCCTGATGCGATTTAGTCTTTTCGACTCTCCCATTTATTCCTGATTCCTTCTTTTCCTGCACACATAAGACATTCGAACCATGATGCATGTTTTTTTGATTTTGCTTTGGTGTGGCAATTTTTACCGCGACACCATACCTCTGATTAGAGACATGTCCAGTGTCCTGCAGTGTCCAGTTTCCCTTGGGGGCGCCTCAAGCGCAGTGCGCACGCAGTGCAACTATTTGGCCGTCTGGCCGTATTAGAGACCCATACTTTGAGATACTAGGGTCCCCTAGGGGCATCATGGTGACCCGTAGCGGAGGTTTTGAGTTCTGATTTTGTCCCCCTTTGTTGGGGACCCCCGAGAATGCAGGAAAAGGAAGCAACCTGATGAACCTCGAACATTCACCGAGGAGGAGGTGGCAAAAATGAACAAACAAACGGAAGACAAGATCCTGGAGATGTTGCTCCATGTGCATGAGAAAAGCACCGGAGCTCACCCTCTTGACCCGCAAAAAGATGGTGTTGAGTGGTGGATTAAGCGTTGTGGTGGAACTCGGTCCCTAAGGACGCATATCAGTTATATGGGTATTGATGCCCACTCTGCCGAGGAGTTTTTGGCTAAAGTATGGGCATGATGATTTACTTCCACGCGAACATTTGTTCCGCTTCTTTTTCTTCCTCAAGCACACTCCACCTCAAAGGTGTGCTCATCTCCTCTCTGGAGCAACAGGGTGCTCTGAGGAGGCTTGGTGGGCAAGTGTGCATCGTGTTCGCTCTTACTTGAATGGTGTTGTCGCTGAAATTCGATGGGCGGGGCAGTTGAGCTGGGGCAGTTTGGGTCACCTAATTCTAAGGGCGTTTCCAAGGGGTGTGCTTGGGGGCTCTTCGGGGGGAACATAGTCTAAAAGTAGCGCGCAGTGCGCACGCAGTGCAAAGACTCCCCCCTTTCACAATGGCTTTTCCATGTGGACTACACTGCTGATGTAGAGCCCAGGAGCCATCCGAGTACCTTACGGTACTCCCTGACTGGGTTGTACAGAGGCCTGTACCTCGTGCCCCCATTAAAAAGTGCTGCTGTTTCCGCTTTATTGCAACGGGGATTCTACCTGACACATTGGTTATTTGATTGGTTTGTTATTTCTCACTGTGGCTTGATGTTCCTAGGCAGAAGTGCTTTGTGACTCGGAATCTACATGTTGCATGTTGAGCTCTCGAGCTATCAATGGTTTTTGGGGGGGGGGGGGGTCATCAGTGGCATGCACAATATTGCCCCGAAGGAGGGTTTTGTCTACCAGCCAGGTTGCTCCCTGACATTCCTGTTTTATTCCGAGCTCCATTTCTCTCAGTTCGTACATTATAGCATGCAAGTTCATTTGGTTTATACTGGTTGATGTGTCTGCATTTGCATGACATTCCAGCATGTTCAATGCTCAGATTGTCTGTCCAGATGTTTGCATGCATTGTCAACATAGTTCTATTGCTTTGGGCAATGATCCTGCACGTGGCTGACCCTGCAATCATCCAAGACAACAGTAGCCTAAATTTGGGCGCTAAGTTGGCAACTGCTCGGAAGAAAAAACTAATTTCTCCATGTGTTGCGATACATTTTGCGCGACGGCTTGCGCATGACACTGCTCTTTGACGACCTTTTTGCTATCATTTTTTGTAGTATATTTCACCATGTGATGCAGCTTTGTGTGCTTGCTCTGTTGCTTCATGTGCGAGGCTTCGCGCATAGAAGAGGATCAAGCAATGTTTTTTTGTGGGTCTCGGTTGGATACAGCTTAAAAAAGTGGCATGCAAGCACTTGATGGTTCGGAGCTAGTTTCACGGAAAAACAACGACAGCCAAAATAGATCGAACGTGTCATTTTTGGTAAAAAGCAAGGGATTTTGTTGGAAAGGAAGTATTTTCTCCCGCCTTTGGTTTTACCAAAAACAGACCAATATGGCCCAATTCATAGATCTTTTTCCAATTTCTGAGAGATTTACAAAGTCCTTTGCCCAAAAACTTATTTTCTGTGCGTGCTGCAGCAGAGGACACTTTCGCTCGTTTTGACCATGCAACTTGAGCCGCCTAAGAATCGATGGGAAAAAACGGTTATTGTGAAAACCATTTCTTGGCTCTTCCTCTTGATTTGTTAAAAATAATCGCTAGAAACTGCTTATTTTCAAAACGACCAGGTTCCAACCTTAGAACATTACGCATTGGGAGCGGCAGCCATCACAGCCGCAAAAATAAGATTAATAGCTAGACCCGCTAAGTGTCCCTCTTTGTGGGTTTGTTTTCCGTCTCTCTTGTTTTCGTTATCAACAATATTCGATGAAACTTAGATGACTGAGATGCGAGAACAATTATTGAATTCAAGAATGCAATGCATGAAGGCCCGATAAGGGCAACAAGTGTTCTACATGCGATTGTTTATGTGTGGCTCGGTGATTTTGCTAACTTTCTTGGTTGTTTGCTTTTTATGAAAGCAACATTTAAAAGATGCATTAAGGTAAATGCATTATTGTTTTTGATTGTCTTGATTTTGGTGCAATCATAAAAGCAGGCAAGAGTACTGAAAAATGTAGGGTCATAGAAGCTTTGTGACTCTGAACCTTTCGCTTCGCGAAGGTCACCATTCTCTTTTTCATGGAAGAGCTATATGCAAAGCGATGAAATCAAACGTGGCAAGGACAGTTCTATGGAAGCTTTCAAATTTTAGGTTTTGCTACAAATTGCAAAGGGTTCACAAATTTTAGATAATTTGCGACTAATTCTGTTTCTAATTTCCGAACTAGACTTCGTGCGGTTCAGTAATTCATGCAAACTCGGTGAAAATGCGAATTCGAACAAACTTGTGCAAATTTGAACCCCCATCGCTATTGCTCAACAAGTATGACGACCAAAAGCGGTATTTGAGATTTCTTTTGGGGCCTTTCATTCCCAAAAAAAGTTAAGAGCGCAATAGCAAGGCCTTAAAGCGTCCGAAGACGGAGTGGCCAAACATTATGTGCACAACCCTAGCTCAATTGCACAATGTTTATTGGTAATACTGCATGTTCTTGCGAATCGTATTCAACGGAACCTTTGGGCATCTGGGCGGTGCGGAGTAGAAATGCGGAACTCTGTGAGAAAAAGTACAACCAAATGGCCGCTGCTTATAGGCAACATGTAGGTGTTTGTGTGAACGTAGCAAGCTCTATGGTGTCAAGTTGGGGATCATTCCGCGTGCTTTTGTTTTGAAAGTGGCATTGCAACCCTAAGGGCTACCCCTAGTATATCCTAACCTCCGAGCGAAACCCCAATTTGTCCACGGGCCATTGGAGCTTCATGCCATTGTTTTCTTTGCGGAACGTGTCTTGACGGAAGGTTGGCGGATACCGCGGCCGGTTTTTCTTGACCCCACAAACATGTTAGCACTTTCGATAGTTTTGTTATGGTGACTGAATTTTGGTAAAACTGAGTCGTTTTTTGAGATTTCTAGGCCACTGAGAAATTGCCGCCCGGTATCTTCTGTGCACGCGGGTGGCGGTGCCTTTTGTTAAAAGTTTTCTATCGAGCATATCTCTTATAGCAATGAGAATCTAAAAGAAGTCAGGACATGAACCAGTAGGATTTTTCATATACTTTGATCGTACAAACGGTGCAAAATTTTTGGCTCTCGTTTCGAGGAGAAAACCAACATGTTAGCTTTTCCAGCGCTTTGGCGAAATCATTGTACACATGCACCCGGTTTTCGTTCCCGGAAGGTAGTGTCCCCCTTTCATGCCCTCATCACTTGGGCACGTCAAAGGGTTTCATATGGTCATTTCTGTATCGTTGGCAAAAAGCAAGTGCTCTTTTTTTTTTTAGAGTTTTGTCCGTAGAAGTATTGCAACTGTGCGGTCTTGTTGAAAAAATCAGTTCCGGCCAACTGGCCATCCAAGTGCCAGTCCGGCAGTATTTGGATACGTGGCGGGGCAAAAAAAAAAAACAGAAGCTTTGTTTTGGTCGACATTGTATAGAATGAATACAACATTTAGTTAGCCCAAAATTTTAAAAAGGCAAGTGCCCATAGATGGGTTTTTGATGATCGCGCTACAACCATGCAGCAAGGCACACAAAAAAAAAACTGCCCCTTTTTATTGGTTGCAAATTTGGGCCAATTTGCCTTGTTACGAAATAGAAGAAAATATATCTTTGAAACTATGGGTCAACCCAAAAGGACGCACCACATATGCAAATAGCGCTAGAACGGCACTTCGATGGCCAACTAGCCGCAACTGAATTTTCAAACACAGGCGCTCGGCACAATGCGCAAAAAAAGTGTCCGATTTGCCAAGAGCGAACATGGGTAGATTCGGTCTGCTTAGAAATGGAGGAAATAGTACATTTGAAATTATGGGTCACACTTAGGCGGCCGAAACAGGTACGCTTTTGTACCGCTCTTTTTCAAAAAAAAACACCGAGAAATGATGTGGGCTTTTTTAGTGAATTACCCTGTTTTTTTGACCGTGATTTTTCATGCCTGTGTTTTCAGTTAAAAAAGGTATCTTTTTCCTGTCGTTGCAACAAACGAGGCTCCTTTGTACTGGTGCGTACGACGGTATCTCAATAAAGAAGGAGAAATCACCGTGTGTCGCACCTCGTGTCGGTCATTACGCCCTTTTTTCTGCAATAGATTGCGAGGCCTCGCAATGCAAGGATTCGATTTCATTTGTTTTACCAGAAGCGAATGCACGGAAAATTCGCATAAGGGTAATTACGACAAATAACATTCATTTTCCAATGCGTGGCTTCGCATTCCATTTCGAAATATGCGCAAAAGGTATAGTTTCAGGAATCGAAATGCGAGGCCTCGCAATAATGGAACACAAAACAATAAAAGGGACAGATCCACCAACTACACAGCATGTGCATTTCCTTGATGGGGCGCTGTTGCATGGGCGCCCATACAGGTCCCGCCAGCATCTCCAGCTTTCATACTGTGGTCACCGCTGGCTTCACTGCCCAACAGCGATGGTTGCAGTTTGCAATCGGGTACCGCAGACGTGATAAGCAAGAGAAATGTGGCACCAGCTGACCGTTATGAGCAACCGAAAATGCGCACTTGCGGCGGATTTGCGCGCAAAGATCGATATGCGCGTGTCGCGTGTGCAGCGCTGTGCTGGCAAGAAATTTTATTTAACTGTAGCATTAAAGGAGCCTTTGTTTCGTGGAATTTTATAATAAAATGCACATTTTTGATTCTTTGAGATGATTGTTTATGCCACGTAACATTGTGCATCGAGCGAAGAGGGAGCTGGAACGGACTGTCAGGCGATTGCGAGCTTTCTGTGCAACGGAACACGGGTATACCACTGCTGAATCACTATCTTAGGCGGCTCAAGTTGCATGGTCAAAAACGAAGGAAAAGGTAGGAAAATGACAGGTTTCCAAAGGCATCGAAAAATAGTTGTTTTGCTGGATATTATAAAAGTGTCGCAAACAAGTATGGTGGATTAAATATTTCTATAAGAATGATGCGGCCCATGGGCGAGACACGGAAAAGTATTGTTTGGTGACTATTCTTTGCGCGAGGCCTCGCGCAAAGACGTTCATTTGCGTCAGATTAATGTGATACAGCACGACACATTAGGCAGGTTGTCGAAAAATGGAACGCTGTCGTATTTATACACGTAACTTAGTACCATTATCAGGATTGCGTGATAGAGGTAGATCTATTAACAAATATACTGCAACAATGGTGTACCCAAGAATCTTGAAAAGTATAAATGTTCCGGAACAAACTGCAGTTTCAGGCGCGAGGCCTCGCGCATGGAACGGCGCATGAAAAACATTAAAGTTTCGGTGATCATTGCGCGAGGCCTCGCGCAATGGAGGTCACAAGCGTTCATAAAAACCAAAATTGGACAGATCCACCAACTACACAGCATGTACGTTCCCTTGATGCGGCGCTGCTGCATGGGCGCCCATACAGGTCCCGCCGGCATCTCCGGTTTTCATACTGTGGTCACCGCTGACTTCACTGCCCAACAGCGATAGAAGCGCGCCGCAACTGGGTACCACAATCAGGATTAACTAGTGAAATGTGGGATCACCAGACAGTTACAGGTAACCGAAAATGGTGCATGCGACAAGCGAATCACAGAATAATTGGTCGCGCGAATACTGAGTGACAGGTTGATGTTTGAAATCAAGAAAGTTTTTCAAACACCGATTTTTACGCAGATACAGTTGCGCAATTATTCTTTACAGCAACAATGCCCCTGCGAAAAGAGGTGGACCTTGAGAAGACAGTGGCCGCAGCATCCGGAGTTTTCCGCGATGTCTGCTCAGAGGAACCGCCGTACCACGCGGCAGAAGAACTGTGGGAAGGGCTAAAACAGGGGGACGAGGGCGCGCGATTGTTGTTTGTGTTTTTTCTGCGTCTGCGCAAAAATGAACGGACGCGTTGCAGCGTTGAAAAGGCGATTGCGGCAGAAGGGAAGAGATGGGTTGGTGTTTTGATAGAGGAGGCCTGGCGCCTCTATTTGCTGATGCGCCACCGCGCAGTTCCATACCAGGGAAAACCAAAGTCAGTTGTTGCGGTAGAGGGAAGTAGGGCGCAGCGTCGCATTTTAGCAAGGTCAGGTCTGGCGCGATACAGCGCACCTTCGCTGAAGGAGAAGGCCGCAGTCAGGTTACAGACTACATGGGACAAAATTTACCAACAGTGGGTTGTGTTGTGGATGGACAACTGGTACAACAAACAGTTTACCACAAATCCTGACAAGAACGACAAAAGCCTGAACGCAACAGCATTGGCTGTGTTGCTACTCAAGGATGCACCGCGCTACTGGCATGGTCATCCTAGCCTGGAAGACCTTGAACGGCGTGTTCCTATTGTTGCACGCATGCTGGGAAACACCGAGGGAACGTTTGCACGTATCCTGCACGATCTAGGATTTGCAAGCACGCGACCTGTTGTGCGAAACATTAGGGCACCGCTTCACATTATTCGCCCTGTACCTGCCAAGAGACCACATTGGCGACCCCTTTGTCTAAGCAAAGAAAAGGTAAGCGGCAACCTATCGCTTCTTAACCTACTGCAATTTACTAGGGACTTGGCGCAGCACAGCCGACCAGTTGTCCCTGTCTTATGTGATGAGAACATCCATTACCGCATTTGTAAGATGATGTACGGTGAAAAAACAACGGGTTGGAACGTCCGGCTTTTTTTGCGTTCACACCCTATATTATATGGTTTCTGGCACGCGTACAAATTTTGCGTTACACAAACGTTTCGCTCATTTTGGCCGATTGTGACTTTTTTCCGTAAGGGTTTGTTGCGCAGCGGTGACACAGTCCCCTGTTTTCCCAAGCTGATCACAATGGAGATAACTGTTGGTGCACTGCTGTTGGGTATGGGCCCCCACATACGGCGCCTTAACCGAAAATGTCGTTCCCTTGAGCTGGCACGTCCTGCCAATCGGCGAAGTCGCCTTCGTTACTCTGTGTGTAAGGCCATGCAGGTTCTGTTAACACAATACTGTCCCATGTTACTGTACCTGGGACACCTCGTTAGGCAGTGCAATTGGGCTGGGGAGACGGCCAACACGGGTGTTTTTGCTTCTGAGGGATTGCAGATTGTTATGTGTCTGTTAGACCGTTTGAACATGGGGGGCACACTTTTAAAATACGAACGCACTGTTGCAACTGCGCTATTGTGCCACACTGCGTGGCACACAGCCATGCCTGGACAGGCTTTTGCCGAGGAATTTCGTGAAAGTCTGCTTTCCAGCCTTGTGACAAGGAAGGGCCAGAACAGAGGTGCAGTAACCATTGAAGATGTTGACGATCTGTATCAGCTCATCACTATCCGCAAAGAAGGTCACAGGGTGAAAGTCTGTAAAATCCCCAATTCCTTTGTCACTTCCGTGCGTCAGCAGTTAACTGCTTACTTGAACGCAGAGCGTGTATATGTGCCTTGGGTTAAGTAAGAAAAAGTGCTTTTCCATTGCTTTGAGGCATACTCTAGTTGTATTAGAGATGCACTGAGCATCCATGCATTTTTATCTTAGTATTGGTCCGGCCAAAACTGGTGATAACACATTTTGACCTATGGAACCAAACACCCAATCAGGATATGGAGTGGACCCCTTAATCGCCTTTCAATGTGAAGCTATTCATCTTTTCCTGAGTTGACTGAGCACTGACATACGTAAAGTAGAGCCTATGAATTTATCTATGTTTTTCCATGAATTCTTAGCTATCCTAGTGGTATGCACCCTAGGGGGCTGGGCACCTCTTTTTGAGAGGTCCTGGGTTCAATTCCTGGTCAGCCTAGCTAAGTAGGAAGATCCCATGTGACATGGCAGTGACCTCATCGCCACATACCATGCCACCTCAGCACATATGGGACCCAAAACAAAGAGTGCACATCTCCTGAGATGGCACTATGGAGAGAGAGTGACCCTGAGGCAGTTTTCTAACTCTTTTCCAAAAACATTTCAGCTATCTTTGTGAATATGCATTCATTTGTGACCTGAGTTGCAGTTTCTGTGAATATCCAATCATCTTTCACTGTTTACACTGCAGCCCTTCATGCTTTGATCCTGAATCCTCTTCTCTTTGCATACTATTGGCTTGGGCTATCCTGGAGTGACTTGGAGTGGCTGTATTTCATCAAAACAAAAGCTTTTCATCTCCAAAAACAAGCAGCAGGAATCCCTACACCAACAGCAAGCAGCAGGAGAGGCAAAACACAGTGCTGAAAACACTATAAACTTTTCTGGTAGCAAGAGGCAGCCTGTCTCTGCGCACCGGCAGCAACCCCGTGCCGTACATCCAGTGCGCCGAGTACGGGCAAATATAAGCTGAAGGGTGAAAGAAGATGGACCCAGGAAGAGTGGACGCCGACGTGAAGACAGCGCCAGCGCCTGAGGCACCAGCAAGGCCGGCGCCTGGCACTGTACCTTTGGCGGAGCCCTTACATGGCCCAGTGGATACGGCGGAGGACTCCCTGGATGGCCTCCAGACGGCCTTCGGGGCCCTGTCGGTCGAGGAAGTGGTCTCTCAGCCTCAGCCTGTGAAGACGAAGAGAGAGAACGAGAGTGAGAAGGATGCTGGAGAAGGAGCAGACGAAGGAGAGGAACAAGGGCAAGACCCGACGCATGACCCTACCTTCGAAGGCGCACCAAGCGCTTCTGGCCTCCACGCATCACCCTCTCCCATAACCACCACACTCCCAGCCGCAGCAACATCCACTTCCACAACCAACCCGCCTATGGCAGAGGGCACAGGCTTTACTGGCATACCTCCCTACCCCGCCTATGGTATGGGCCCACCTACCACTGCGCTCCATGAGGCAACTACTGCCAGTGAGCCGGTGGCTTCCAGCTCTGCGCCGCGATGGTATGCGGCTGACTATCCCCATCCACTCCACGCCACTGGAACCTATGTGGATGTTCCTGGGTATGCTCCTGGGTATGCACCTGGGTATGCACCCTTGAGTGGGTTGAGGAGAGGACCCGAATCTCTGGGTGGCAGGAGTAGAGGATCGGGAAGATCCTCCAACAGGTCCCTGACGCGGTCGGAGATCAACGAGGTGCTCCGAGGAGCCACTTCAAAAATCGTGGGCGACCTCACACAAGAAATCCGTGAGAAGCTGGAGCCCCTGATGATCCCGTCCCATGCGTCACCTACGACGGTGGGAATGTCACCCCACCGAGTACAGGCTAACCACCTGGCGGCAGGGTTGACAAATACCCTGGGGAGCCTGAGGAGCCGACCGATGCCGACTCCTGCAGCAATACCGAGAAGTCCATTCGTCCCGACAACGGCCCAGCCGCCCTACAGCCACGTGACGAACTCGACGAGGGCCGAGCTGGACCAGCTGGGGCTGACAGCCTTAAGGGCTATGGTGGACGTAGAGCCTTATGGCTCTAGTGATCTTGGCGGAGACCCCTCCGATGACGAGCCGCCATCGATGGATTCTTCTTCGCCCTCAGATGACGAGGACCCTGAGGACCCCGAGGACCCCAAGGGTAAGAAGAAGAAGAAGAAGAAGAAGAAGACCCGACGCCCTGAAGGACGCCGAGCTCAGGAGGCGAAGGCTATTGCCACCTCCAAGATAGTGGTCAACCTGCCTGAGTTCACAGGCAAGGACCTCAGCGAGTTCGCTGAGAACTTTGGCCGGTTCCTACGACTGACCGGCCAAACCCACGCGAGTGGGCGAGTGAAGTGCGATCTGCTCCTGCAGTGCTGCAAGACCAAGTACCTGGAGAAGCAGGTCAGGCAGATCGTAACTAACTCCGCCACCTTTGCCGACGTGTTGGTTGCCCTGGAGAGGCAGTACCCAACCTACGAGACCGACCTCTCCATCAGGGCCGAGATCCAGAACCTGCCCGTGCTGCCCAACAACCTCAAACCTGGCAGGGTCTCCGAGCTGTTGGCTGACCTGGATCACTGGGCTGGACGACTGACGCCCGGTTCCTACAGCAGCGACGACCTGCTGTTCTGGTTGTGCGCCAAGCTCCCCCGAGAGCTATGGGACGAGTGCCGTTTGACGGCTGAGCGCAAGGCTAGATCCCTCCGCTACGAGGATCTATGCGTGCTGCTCCTGGAGATGGCGCTGGAGAAGGAGAGCGACCAGCACTTGAACAACTACCGTCCTGGTGGTGGAGGTTCTGGAGGCAAAGGGTACCAAGGGTCCCGACCTGGGCAGGGGACTACCCCCAAACACGCCCACGCCCGTCTAATGGAGAACGTGAAGGAGCTATTCTGGTGTGATGCCAGAGATGAGCAGGGCCACCTGCAGCACGCCTCTGACTGCGAGCAGCGAGACTGCTTCGTCATCCAGGGGAAGCAGCAGGAGAAGAACACCGGCGCCAAAGGGAAGCTGCCGGATCATTACCGCTGCACCATCACGTGTGCATTCTGCGGTAAGCGGCAGCACTACGAGGATGAGTGCTACCATAAGCAACGCCTATCGGCGAAGCTTAAGGGGGAAGATCCTGGCAAAGGCTCAGGCAAAGGTGGAGGCAAGGCCAAAGGCAACGACTCCGGCAAGGGCAAGTCGAAAGGACGTGGTCAAGGTGGTCAAGACAAGGGTCAAGGTGGACGAGGAGGAGGCGGTAACCGCCAGAACGACAATAAGAACAAGGACAAGAACGGAGGCAACCCCAACCCTAATCCAGGGGGGAACTCCGAGCCCTCTGGAGGGCAGACTGGTCCGACCACTCGCTCACAGACGCAGGCCCAGCAAGAACAAGGAGCCAAGCGTGAGCATGAAGGTGGTGACGACGGCAACGCTAAGAAGAGGAGCCGTTTCATGAGGATGGCCCGCAAGTTGCGGAACAAGGGGTTCGAGCTGACCTGTCGCGCGGAGTTCTGACGGGGACGCTCTGGTGGCACCCAAGACCTGGTGTTTTGGGTACGTATCCGACTAGGGGGACGTGAATACCTGGGGGTACTGGACACTGGCGCCACAATATCTATAGTGGCCAAGAAAATTTTACCTTGTGGGAGCCTGAAGAACACCATGACCACCGCCGCTATACGCATGGGGGATGGACATGTGGTGCACAGCTGCGGGGACTGTGAAGTGGAGGTACCTATGGGCTCTCGAACTATCGCCCATCGGTTCTATGTGATGGACACTGAGGCCTTCGACTTTGTACTGGGTACTGACTTCTTCGTGCAGCACTCCCAGATACAATCCCTGACGCTGCAAGCGCTCTACCTCCTGTACGTGGACCACGGCAGTGGCAGAGAGTCTGTGCCACTGGAGCAGTCGGAACATACCTCGAGTTACCTGAGACTATCGAAGGAGGAGCCCTCGAACATGATGGCGGCCTCCAAAACTGAGGACTATCAACTATTGGGGGAAGTCCTAGACCAAGGTCTGAAGGAGTTGGGTTACTCTCGAGAAGACCTGAGTGTGGAGTTGTTCGCGAGCGACAAGCAACATGTACTGGACCTTTACTGCAGCAAGGGGAAGAACTGCAGCTACAAATTTTACTGGCCCTCTTTCGGGATGGCCTACGGGAACCCCAGATTCAGTGAACTGGGGAAGGTGCTGACCAAGGTGGCCTTGGAACGTCCCCGTATGGTCCTGTGTTCCCCCGATTGGGGAGCCCATGGGGGCAACGAGTACTGGCGAACCCTCCTTGACAAGCTGACTATCAGCTCTGTGCGGTTACCTGAAGAGGCCATCTACGTGCCTCTGGGACGCAAGACGCCCATTGGGAAGCCCGGATGGGGGAGTATGCTAAGCGTGGTGGACGGAGGTCTTACCTCCACTCCCTGGGAGGATCTGGACCCGACTCTGGTCCAGGCTATACAACGAGAAAGCGATGGACTCGCCTTGGGTGACTTGAAGGATCGACTACGACCTCAAGATGCTGTTGAGACTACACCCGGAGGAGATGAGTACGTCGTGACTGACACCAACGCCCCCAACTCTCCCTGTCATGTACCTGTTCCCGATGGAGTCTCTGAGTGTGGACTATCTGAGCTACCTAGCTCCATCCACTCAGATGACGAAACTGAGCACGACGCCTTCTTCGTGCAGACCTGTGTGGAGGAAGTGGAGAACGCCGAGTACGTCGCCCCACTGAAACCCCTACTCTCCATGAGGGTGGAAGACCCCGTGGATGAAGAGCTGGACCCTCGATCCAGGCTCAGGGAGTATGTGGATTCCAAGAGGAAGTTGGTGGCGAAAAAGCTATGCTACGCGAAGCCTACCCGCAGCTCATGGCCACTGAAGCAAGGACGTATGGGAGACCTATCCCAACTGAAGGAGGACCTCGAAGAGAAGATCACCACCTGGCAAAGGGAGGTAGATCTCAAGCTCATGAAGAGCGTGTGGGGCGCCCATGTGAGGACCCCAGAGGAGGACGACCTCTCGGAGGAATGTGTATGTGAACCCCCTCGAGCGTGCCTATGTTGCCATCGCCCACCGGAGATGGTTGAACAAGACCTTCTGTATGCCTACCAAGGGCTGAAGGATACTACCGCGGGCGAAGAGTCGGTGGAGGACCACCTCCCGACGTCTATTCAAGGGGCAAGCAACTTACACTCCGACGAGGACATGGAGGACAAGATCAAGGTATTGGACCCGCGGGTACAGAAGCTGATAAGGACCTATCTGGAGGTGTTCGGAGAACTACCCCCTCCAGCCTCATGTGACAAGTTGGTACAGATGGACCTCAAGCTGAAACCAGAGTACGTGGGTCACAAGATCCGGAGGAGACCCTATCCAGCTCCTAAAGAGCAGGCCGACGAGATCCAGCGACAGATACAAGAATGTATCGACGCTGGCCTAGTCCTGGAGTACAAGGATGGGGACTACCTCCTACACTGCAGCCCCTGTTTCCTGGTGGCTAAACCTGGGTCTACAGCCAAACGGCTGGTAGTGGACTATGGAGAGCTGAACAAGAAGACGCTGAACCACTCAGGGTCCATTCCCAATATGGAGTCTACCCTGGAGAAGGTAGCCTCCTGTCGCTACAAGACCAAGATGGACAAGCGAAGCGGATTCTGGCAAGTGGACCTGACGCCCAACGCACAGGAACTACTGGCCTTCATCACCCCTCAGGGGAGGGTGTTCAAGTGGAAGGTCATGCCGTTCGGCGTGGCTAACGCACCCGCTCTATTCCAAGAGCTGATGAACAAGATCTTATCCATCCTACGAAGGAGACCTAAGGTGCAGGAGCTCATATCCCGTGGTGCCCAGATGGAGGCTCACATCGACGATGTATGCCTTGGGACCAATACCCAGGAGGATCACCTAATCCTCTTGGGTGAGTTCTTTGCCGTCTGCCAGGAGAACCACACACGACTCAAGCTGGAGAAGTGTGAGTTCATGCAGAAGACCATGCAGTACTTGGGGTTTGACGTTGGCTATGGGTGGTGGACCCCAGCGGCCTCTAAGGCCAAACCCCTGATGGATGCCAAGGTACGACACGAAGACCCCAAGAAAGGACTTCATGATGTACGCAGTTTCATTGGGGCGTGCAACTTCTATCGCCGCCACATCAAGAACTTCACCTATACCAGCGCCGTACTGACGGACTTGATCAAGAAGAGTACTACTTGGCGCTGGGGCCCACAAGAGCAACAAGCGTTTGCCGAGCTCAAAGACAAGGTAGCCAACGCTAAGTGCTTGGGCGGGCCTAGGGCACAAGGGGAGATTATCCTGGTGACCGACGCCAGCAATGTGGGCGGTGGTGGAACGTTGTTCCAATGGCAAGCACTAGAGAAGGAGGAGTTCGACTCGGCCATTTCCCAATGGGGGACTGAAGGTCTCAACTGAGATGGACCCCTCAAGCACAGCTACCCTGACGACAAGTGGGTCTTAGTACCTCTGGGCCACTGGAACTGGAAGTGGAACCAGGCCAGGGGGAACTACTCCACCTATGAGCAGGAATTGCTCGCGGGTATGCTGGTGCTATCCTCACAAGCACGACTGTTGGGGAGTAACCCTGTGGTCTGGCTATGCGACCAAGAACCGTTCCGCAGTTTCCAGAAGGGTCCCCCACCTGAGAAGGCCAAGCTACGTCGCTGGTGGACCTACCTCAGTCAACTACGGCTGATGGTACACCATATCCAGGGAGTGAAGAACGAGTGCGCCGACTACATCAGCCGCAACAACTTCGACGCCCTGATTGGTGCCCGGTCTGAAGCGCTGGCTAAGGAGGCGTTCAGCCGTATGGACGTACACCTGGACCTGAACATGACCATGATACGCCCCCTGGATGGACTCCAACAATCGGAGTACCTGAAGGAGTTTGGGGATATCTACAAGCGCCTGGAGAAACGCCTTGAACCCCTCCTGGTCAACCAGGACCAGTGGAAGAGGGACAAGAGCTACCTATGGCACGAGGACCGCATCGTGGTGCCTAGTGACCGAGTCCCAGCGCTGCTGAAGTGGACCCATGAGTCCAGCGGTCATGTGGGTGCTGACTGTACCCTGAGGCTGTTCAAGCAGTGGTTCCACACTACGTGGACTGACGACCAACTGCGGAAAACCCTCCAGCCTATCGTGGACAAGTGCCCGTGCAGGTCCTGTAAACCAGGGGATATCAGGGACAGAGGTCTCTACTCGACCCTGCCCATCCCTCACTGTGCTAACAGTGTTCTATACGTGGACTACACAGAGATGCCGAAGTTCGGGGGCTATGACTTCGCCCTCGTGGTAACCTGTGGGTTGACCAGGTTTACCAGGGTGTTCCCATGTACCAAGCACATTACCGGAGAGGAGACTATCAAGATACTCCTGGAGGAGTGGTTTTGTGTCTATGGGGCGCCCAAGGAGATCAACTCTGATGAGGACGTACGAGTACGCTCAGATACTGGCTGGTACAAGAGGGTCCTGAGATCCCTCAATGTCCAGGTGTCTACGGGGATTCCCTACTCTCACACGAGCAACCCCCTATGTGAGCGACAGATTCGTGTCCTGAAGGAGAACGTCAGGATATGGTGCAAAACTAAACGCACCAGAGACTGGGTGAGACTACTCCCCGTCATATCCTTGATGATGAACTCCCAAGAGAGTTCAGCTACTGGCTACTCGCCACATGAGCTATTCATGGGGCGCCCGGCATGGTTCCTACATGCCCCCTATCCCGAGGACACCCATTCTTCTGTGGGTGAATGGGTCCAAGAGCAACAAGCGAAGGTGGACAAGGCCAAGGCTATTCTCCAGAGAGTGAGGGAGCGTCAGTGGAACAAGAAGAACAAGCACCGTGTACCGGCCACCTACCAAGAGGGGGACTGGGTGCTGGTGCACCACAGTCGACTACCCGCCTGGCCACGCTCTACCAGCGATGACCCATACTTCGGGCCGTACAAGATCCTCTCTGTGGATGGACACCGTATCACCGTGCGGTGTTTTCCCCGTCTAGGGGGGACCCTGGTGTGCGCCGCTCAACACCTGAAGCGCTACCATGATCCTGAAGACCTCTGTGGGGAGGAGTGGGAGCTGAACGACGAGGAAATCGCCGCTCTGGACCTACAAGGGGCTGCCAGCCCTATGGAAGTTGAAGGTGAACTCCCCGACATGAACGCCGAGGAGATGGCTAAGGAGGGCTTCTACCTGGTGAAGTCTGTCCTACGCCACCGCTATTGCCAGGGTTGGCGCTTCCTCACCCTCTGGGAAGGGTTTGGAGTCGAAGAGGCCACCTGGGAGCCCTTCTCTGCATTTGTGCTACCTGAGGGACGCCTAAACTCAGTTGTGGCTGACTACTTGTCCCAGAACAACCTTGGTGAGTTGCTGAGGCTCGCTGAGACGCTTGCCTCCAAGACTAAAGCTATAGGGACTGAACCTTACCCTTACCTGCCAAAGCGTATGTGTGAGTGTGCTAGTCCTAAGGTCCTGAGAGCAAGCCGCAGAAGTGGTGTCCTAATTATACCCAAGTCTGCGCCCTTGCTAAACCTGGAGGGCTGGCTTATTGATGCCACGGGGTACGCCCCGGGTCTCCCCTCCCCTATGCGCCCAATTTCTGTGCTGGCGCAAAACCTTTGGGGAATACCCAGCGTGCTAATCCAGGTATTGTTTTCCCTACCTATCTGTCTACTACAGGGAGGGGTGGCCAAAAGCTATGAAGGCATGAAAACGCCGTTTTGCTATGTGGCCAAAACACTGACCTAACCACTGCCACAGCCCACCAACCCTGCTAAAATTGCAGGAAACGGGTGGGACAGTGACACACGCACTACAGGTCCTACACACCCTACAGTGGCACCATCCTGGTGGGCGAGCACTGGGGCAACTGGCTCAAGCCCCCACTCAGGACTACCACGCCTACACGCACACTCTACTGGGCGTTGCGATGACAATGGTGTCGTGGGTCCTAGCGACCCTCCTGTGAAATGACAAGAGAACACAGCGCTTCTAAGCAACCGTGGCCTAACAGGGGACGCCACAACGCGTTTCCCCTGCTAGGGCTTGGAGGGAAGGAGTGCTCTCGCGTGCAAGGCGCAGATGTCGATGAAGTCGGACTCCCTGCTCTGCCACAGGCGGAGCGGAGTTACTTGTTTGTGTGATCTGCGCCCTTGTTTAGCAGGGCATAAAAAAAGGCTGCTGCACCAATCACCCTACCTGCCCACCTGCAGAACAAAGGCAAATGAAAGGGCGTTTGCGGCGGAGGAACCAAGCCACACTCCAGGTACTATACCCTTCTCAGTGTGACCTATAATACACTGTCCGCAAACACGCTGGAGAACCAGCTACCCTTGTCAAGCAAGCAAGCTTTAAGGGACTCCTCAGGTTCTCTTAAAGAACGTACCGAGGAGCCCCTGGGTAGCCTAAACAAGGTTTACCGTGCGCACTTCGCGTGGCCTACCCTTTAATGCGTGTGTGCATGCACGAGTATGCACGTGAAACGTGGGCAAACCTGCCCATCTGCGCGTCAATCACGACTCAACCAGGGGGTGGCCCCGCCTGGGCTTACTCACCTTACCTACCGCTGGGAGAGAGAGCAAGTGAGGGGCGCACGCGAAGAACGTTGCAATGCACTTGTGTGTATGTCTAATCACCCTGATCTGATCGCTAATCATCTGCAATCTTTCTAATCAATCCCTCTATCGAGTTCTATCTTTGTTAGCGCTGCTACAAGGCTCGTTCACGGAGACACGAGACGAGCAATGTGTATGCGGCATGCGAGACGAACATACCTGTAGTTTATACCTGATTCATTGAAGTCTTTTCGTTCATTTTCGAATTCTTGAATTTTTGAAGCTTCTATTAGTGTGGGTGCAATCTGTATGTTTATTTATTAATGTGTGTCTCGTCATTTTCAAGACTACGTGAGACATACGTTTATAATTCCATTATTTCTCCATTTTCCGGCGCTTCGCTAGGAGCCGCTCCTGCGCGCCGCCATTTTATGCGTATGAATTTCTGGATTTAAAAAATCCAGAGATGACTATAATTTCTATAAAAATGTGCTTCAGATGCACAATTGGATTCTGCTCAGGTGTGTCGTTTCAGAAAAATTCTACGCCGTCATTTGACGGATTTTGGTGTCGTCGCTTCGTTTTTGCGTGGATTCGTCCATAATTCTCCCATTCCTGCCTCTGCAGATACCCACGCGCAGCCTCGCTGAGTAGGCCGTGTTCGGGCCGAAACGCAGGTGCCTGGAGAGACTGAGCAGAACCAAGACCCCACCAAGGGGCAAATTTAATTCTTTTGAGACTCCCTTCGCCCTAAGACAGGTCACAGGTCGCCAGCAGGTTTAGGAGAACCCATGCGAGTGTGTATATTGTGTCTTGCGTTTGGGTTGTGTCGACGCTGCGTCTTGGAGGGAGGGATGCATATGCACATGTTTGGCATGCTCCCATACTAACCCAACCAAGCCACAGGAGCCCCGGCAGCGCCATGAGCGCTGAGTCTTCTGTAGGATATGTTACAAACAAAGCAGCAGGAGAGCGCCAGCCATGGTGAGCGCTCATTTTTCAGTGTGAGGGAGACTGTAGGTATTTTAAAGTAGATGTGGAAACCAAGGAAAGGCCAAGAGAAATTCCCTTTTTCCTAAAATGCGACAGTGGTGGCCACCACAGCACAAGGGGGGAGTAAGAAAAAGTGCTTTTCCATTGCTTTGAGGCATACTCTAGTTGTATTAGAGATGCACTGAGCATCCATGCATTTTTATCTTAGTATTGGTCCCACCAAAACTGGTGATAACACATTTTGACCTATGGAACCAAACACCCAATCAGGATATGGAGTGGACCCCTTAATCGCCTTTCAATGTGAAGCTATTCATCTTTTCCTGAGTTGACTGAGCACTGACATACGTAAAGTAGAGCCTATGAATTTATCTATGTTTTTCCATGAATTCTTAGCTATCCTAGTGGTATGCACCCTAGGGGGCTGGGCACCTCTTTTTGAGAGGTCCTGGGTTCAATTCCTGGTCAGCCTAGCTAAGTAGGAAGATCCCATGTGACATGGCAGTGACCTCATCGCCACATACCATGCCACCTCAGCACATATGGGACCCAAAACAAAGAGTGCACATCTCCTGAGATGGCACTATGGAGAGAGAGTGACCCTGAGGCAGTTTTCTAACTCTTTTCCAAAAACATTTCAGCTATCTTTGTGAATATGCATTCATTTGTGACCTGAGTTGCAGTTTCTGTGAATATCCAATCATCTTTCACTGTTTACACTGCAGCCCTTCATGCTTTGATCCTGAATCCTCTTCTCTTTGCATACTATTGGCTTGGGCTATCCTGGAGTGACTTGGAGTGGCTGTATTTCATCAAAACAAAAGCTTTTCATCTCCAAAAACAAGCAGCAGAAATCCCTACACCAACAGCAAGCAGCAGGAGAGGCAAAACACAGTGCTGAAAACACTATAAACCTTTCTGGTTAGGTGGTGTGCTGAGCCTACTTGTGCAATTCAGGCGCATTGGACGCGCAGGGGTGTACCTAACTTTCCACCGTCTCTTCTAATTCCAAAGGGTTCTAACCACTACAAACAAGTCCTTGTGTCTGTGTTGTTGGTGCTAACGCAGCAGGGGCCACTTAAGGCTGGTTTCAGGCGAAAACTGTCGGAGCTGATCCCCCAACGCAGTGTGTTGGAGGAACAGAGAGAGGCCGACACGCTGCGAAACGTTCGAAGAAGATTGGAGAACATGCAGTGATGCGCGAGGCCTCGTGCAAACAGCATGAAACAACAGGTTAGTACACCCCCTCCCTTGCGCGAGGCCTCGCGCAAGGTTGTCAGTCAAAACAGTGGCGTGCCCCTTCAGTTTCGCATTCTCAACCATACTGTACTCGTATTCGCTAAAAGCACCCCACATATGCATTATCGACGACGATTTTACCCATTTTTAATGTTATGTTTCCTTCAATACAGGCTTTCTTCTTATCGCACCATGGCAAGCCCCGCCCAAAAAACAGCCGAGGAAGGAGAAGATACCGACTATGACCCTGGGACCTCGGGATCGGAGGCTGGAACACCAAAGAAGGGGCGTAAGAAGAAGGAAACACCAGATCCTGGCTTAACCTTGGGTACTGACATCGAGGACCACCTGAAGCCGGACGGGAGGCAGGTGGAGGTTGAGCTGGACAATGTGAGAATCGACCAGGAGAAGACAAAGGGGCAGATAAGACGGAGAGATGCGAAGTTACTGCAGAAGCGTATTGAGTCACTCGAAGCAGCACCGCCAACAGGCCCATTACACGTCGTTCTCTGGGAAGATAATAGTATGTTGCCAACCGACTGTTCGCTCTTCTCGTTGCGTGAGCCCTCGCGCAAAGACGTTTCTCATATTTGCAGATGGCGATTATTGGTGTGTATCTGGACAGCACAGCGTGGAAGCGGTTGCGAAGATTCGGGAGAAGCAACGCACCGCGTGTCTGGATCTGCAGCAGTGGCATACTACATGCATTGCCGATATTCTAAAGCCTACGACACCGTGGGCCTTCCGTGCAAAGCTGGTGGGACAAGCACAAGGAAGCGCACAAGACGTTGAGCCAATTCCGCTGTATGAGGCAGCAGATAACCTCATTCGATGTGTTGAAGATCAGCGGCGGCGAGGCCTACCTGACACGTACAGCAATCTCAAGATCGCATTGTGGATGCTGTGCAGATGAGTGCCCTGGTTCCAACCGCTGAACTGAAGCAACCTGGTCAATTCGTATGTTAATTAATCGTTGTTTCGGCGCTCTTCGTTGCGCGAGGCCTCGCGCATAACGTTGTCACTTTCAGGACAAAACGTATAAATTTTGGCAAGATTTTATGACGTTTGCGTACTATGCTGGTCCGGAAGCTGTGAAAGGTCTGCAGAAGTTCCACGACAAAGGGGAGAAAGTCACGAAGAACGCGCTGAAGAAACTAGACGGGATCCTGTTGCCGGAGTTCTACAACAAAGTGGCAGAAGTGATGCAGGAAGAAAGAACAACCCTTAAATCCTTGCAGAATTTGTTTGACGACATCATCCTTGAGCAGTGGGTCTCAATGCATCTGGACCACCCGCACAACGGCCAGTACGTTCGACCTGAGAAAGGTGTGTACCATCGACGCGACTTGGGTTCCATTTCTGCATCAGTGCGCAGCACTTTCTCCATTTCTGTTCTTTAGCCAAAGACCTGCGGACCCGCAAAGAGGTTGCTGCACTTGGAAGGCCTGCCCTGAAGGTGACTCTTGGTACATGGGGCTATTGGCGTGAGTCTGAAGGCAAAAGTTGCGGTCCATGGCCGGCATGGAAATCCATGATTCGCGCACCACTGTGGCAGGTGGCAGAGAAAGGCGAACCCGCCCCCCTGAAAATCCTCAACGTCCGAAAACTCCTGGGTCAAGAGCCTACCAAGAGCCGTGTGGTCTCCCCACCTGCTGGCGTTACTGGTGACTTCAAGACAGTGGAACAGCAGGATCCATCATTGTCAAGTCAAACTATCACAGTTAAGGCGACCCGAATTGCAGCGTTGAACCACGAACCCCCGAAACGGTTCATGGAGATTGACAAGAACCTGATTATCATCAACGGCGACATATTTGAACATCTTGCTCCTGAGACGATGTGCCCAGTCTGGCTGTATGAAGAGATGGCGGGTGCCGATACCCTTATCTGCGCCTCCAAAACTGTTGTTGACAACATGTTCAACGTGCTGGAAACGGAAACAGAGAGGCGTCTCAACGATGATTTCGACGCGCCGCGCATTGGCCACATGTTGCTTCTTCCCATCTTCAGTTGGCCAGTCAAACCGAAGCCTGCGGGGGATCTTACAACGTTTGACGTTCGCTGGTTGCTGATTGCGTCACCGGATAGCTGGTCGAGAAAGGTAAAATTCCCTCATTAGGTCCGCTCTTTGCGCGAGGCCTCGCGCAAAAACTTCTCCCTCATTGCAGATTCCGAATTATCTGACGTTTGGACCTTCTCAAGTAGAGGAGATGGATCCTGTTGAATTTGGCAGTCACCTTCCGATAACGACGGTTATGTGGTATTTTGACACTCCCCTCTTTCACCTGAAGCAGGATAAGACCTTCAAGCCTGCGTTTGTGTTCATTGATCATCAGCCGGATCTGGTGTGCAAGATCGCGTCCGTCGAGCTGGATTCTCGCATGTACCTTCTTGGTGTTACCTCCGACAATCTCTCCGATTGGGTCAACAGAGTGCAGACTCAGTTGAACCATGTATTGACACAAGAGTCAAAACTGCACGCGTCTGGTGATTGGGACCAGCAAGCCAACTGGGCAAACCGTGGTATTCCCCTATGGGTTTGCGATGACAAGGTGGGTTATGAGGCGTTGTCGCTGAAGGAGGAAGAGACTGTTGAGGAAGGTCAAGCTGCAGAAGCACTGGACCCTACAAAGCGGAAGTCTACTGGTGGGGAACCAGCCCCCAAGAAGAAGAAGACTGCCTCCAAGCCTCAGGCAGCGAAGTCGGTTACCGGTGCAGAATCCGACGAGAGCGATGGGGATGAAGAGCAGGAGAGCGAGGAAGAAGAGCAGGAGGAAGCGCAGGTCTCCCAGGGCAAGGCAGCGAAGAAAGTGGCAGCAAAGCCGAGGTCCGAGGAAACCAGGGCCCGAGCTCCATTCAAGCAGCCAGCCCGTCAGTCCCAACCAAGAAGCGCGCCCGCAAAGCCACCTCCTAAGGGTAACACGTCCGTTGCTAAGGCTATGGGTTCTAAGATGCAAACTGTTCCGAAGAAAAAGTAATTTCTTCGCTTGTTCTGATATATTATGCGCGAGGGCTCGCGCTATGCATTCCTCTTCGACGACCTTTATGCTGTCACCTTGTGCGGCACATTTTTCTCTGTGATGCATTTTATTGCGCTGTTGTGTTGGTGTTTGCGCGAGGCCTGGCGCAAAGAAGTGGTACCAAAAAATGCTTCTTGTGGTGCTGCGTGCAACATGGTTTTCGAAAACTGGTTTTCCAAAAGATTGAAAGCTCACGGGTGTTTTTATTGCAAAGCATAAATGGTAGAGGAAACAAAAAGTCGTGGTTTTTTCAAAAAAGAAGTTCATTTTGGTGGAAATAAATCATTTTCCCGGGCAGTCGGTTTTGTTGAAAATAAAGGAAAATGGACCAGTTAATTGCTTTTCACGGGATTTTTGCTTCTTGCGTTTCACGTCCCCCCCAAAAGGACTATTTTTTCGCAGTGCCGTGGAGAGGCAGTTTTGGGCGCATTTGACCATGCAACTTGAGCCGCCTAAGACTATGGGCTGCTGTTGAAAAGGACAAGAGTGGAGCTGTTTTCCTTTTTGATTTTGCGCGCCTGTTGCGACTGAACCGGAAAACATGGCACTCACTACTGAGGTTGAAAAGCAGACCAGAGAGCGGAGCCGCCAATCACTTCAAGGAGGAGCCTTCAACTTATACAAAATTTTGCGCTTGCGATGCACACCCCAGCACCAGGACGAGGACGCCCCGGGTTTTGCCTCAATCGGTCGGCAGAACAGGCGCCGGTTGCGCAGAACAGGACTGCTGTGGCTCCGCGAGGAAACCATGAAGGAACGGTCTGCGGGAAAGATGCTTGAGACATGGCGATGGATGGAGAACCGGCAGGTTTGCGTCTGGATCGACAATCGTTACATTAAGCAGTATGCAACGCATAAGGATGCAGGTTCGAATTCGCACGAATTCGGTCGAATTTGAATTCGCCCCGAATTCGCACGAATTCGTGGAACCCCTCGAATTCGAATTCGAACCTAAATTTTTGGAAATTTTCTGCAACCACCTAGAAGTTCACCCCTTCCACCCTGGTGGTCCGGTAGGCGGAGGTATCATCCTTCATGGTGGCCACGAAGGGCCAAAGAAATTCTGAGAAGTAGAAACTCTTGCGGCCATTTTCAGGACTTTGTGGCTTCGCTGCGCACAACGTATGCACCTCCATCGCGATGGAAAGTGGGTGAGTCGCTTTTGGATTCATGCTACGACCGTGTGGAGGCCGAGGTTAAGGGATACTTTGACCGGGCACCAGTTCTGATTGGGGCATCGGACACTTGGAACGACGTCATGGGAAAATCTGTCACCAACCTGATGCTTCTCACACCGGAACCGTTCTTCCTGGACTCTTGGATGTTGGATGAACGGCGAAACAGATTGAAACCTGAGCGCCTGCGCAAACTTGTGTTTATTTATCATAATCTTCACATCCTGGCACGCATGAAAGTCACAAAGGAGGACAGGCAGCGGGAAGTGGCTGCGAGCGCTCTGGCGGTGAGCGCCTTCGATGCAGCTGCGATGGCTGCCGCCTCTGGAGAACCGCCTCCGCAGAACAAACTGAATAGGTCAATCGAAGTGCAATGATCATAGTTTTCGTTCTATAAAGTCAAAAAAATTATTGCCTAGCACAGTTCATAGTTAGTTTTTCATCTGGGGAAAAGACGGCGCCCACGTGATCATTTTGCTGTCGCCTGCGAATTCGCAGCGCGAATTCGCCCCTAATTCGCAGTACTGTGAATTTCAAGCCGATTTCGCAGCTAATTCGCGCTGCGAACGAATTCGCCGCGAATTCGGCGAATTCAAATTGAATTCGCTGCGAATCTGCATCCCTAGCAACGCATCCAATGATCCGAGATCAGTCGCAAAATTGCACAGCCCTTTGCGTCGTTGAGATTCCGTGCAGGTTGCCGTATTTCAGAGGACACCCAACCATAGATGTGCTCATCGGCAGCATCGGCAGTGTGGCTGCAGCGCTTGTCAAAATGAAACTGAGCTTTCATGGGACCGTGACAGACCTGGGCCTGCTTGCGGACAGAACTCCAGCAATACCGAGCATCAGAGCGCCGCTTGACATCGTGCGAGATTCACTGCCAAATCCTTGTTGGAAGCCGCTGCTGCTGAGTACGCATCAGGTATCCTAGTACAAGGGCCTTGTTGAGGTGTTGGACTACATTGCATCGCTGTCAAACCACATGCACCCCATTGTGCCCATCCTCGTTGATGAGAACATACACAAAAGATGCCTGAAGTTGCTGTACTCCGACAGAATGCAGCGGTGGAACTGGCGCGAAAAACTGAAAAGGACTCCTGTCTTGTACGGCTGCTGGCATCCCTACAAATACCTTGTGACCAACATATGGCGCCGCTTCCATTTGCTTTTTGTGTACTTCCGCTTTGGCCGCTTAGGAGTGGGAAAAACAGTACGGTCGTACCCGAAGCTCAGAGTCATGGAGAGAACTATTGCCGGCATCCTCAAGTGTGTGCCGCATTTCTTGCGGCAGTTGCGGAGGAAAGCGAACAAGTTACAGGCTGTTGCCCATCACGGTGGGACGGCAATCGATCCACTGAAGAGTCAAGTATGTAAAGCAATGGTGAACCTTCTGCAGAACTGGTGTCCGCTTGTCCTCCACTGTGGATTTCTCGTGAGACAATGCAAATGGTCTGGACGGCATCCTCGAACCGCCATCGACGCCCAAAATGTTTTGCGACTCGTGTTCGTGCTTTTGATTGAGCTCGGGAGTGTAAGTGCGGCTACCCTCAATCCACGCAGATCTGAGGTCAATTCAGGTCAATGCACCCCCATTCAGCCAGATTCAGCTCATTTCCGTACATTTACATATCCGGGGGCTCCCAAAATTTTACCCAAAGAGTTCCTGTATATTATGGACACGCCAGATTCAATTCTGGTGTCCGTTGCGGCTGAGATGGTCGCGTTCCGATGATTTGTTGGAATCGCCGGCGCGCGTGCGCAAATCAAATCAGCCAAATATTTTTGCACAATCGGATTTTTTATAAATTATACAGGAAGAATTATCCGGAATTATATGTATCATATTATCCGCCTACATTTTCACGTAGACTGGGATTTTTCGCAAGTTCATATCTTCATCTTCATTGACCTCACTGTCGTGCTTGTACCTCATTGACCCTAAGGGCAAGGCCTCAGCACCGACCCCTCCATACCGCCAGGACGCAAAGAAGGGATACCTGCCCTCCGTTCCCTTTGCCCACGCCAGCCCTGAGCCATCCGGCTACGCTCCGCGGAGCTTTGTCAAAGAGAATAGCTTAGATGGTAGCAGAGGAGCCTTCAGCTTCGATGCTGTAGGTATGGAGTACGAGTCCGACCCACCGGACAGGGATGACGAGAGCATCTGCGATCTAGACGATCCAGAAGGCCCAGAGGACAGCGTAGAATGTTGCATAGTTGCGACATTCTCGGAAGAGTTATGGATTCCTTGCCAGAATCCTGACTGCCCCATGTACATACCCATCCCTCACCCCACCTCAGTCCCCGATCCCAGTCGAGAATCCGGGCCCCCACGCGGCCCTTCACCGGGCGCTCGTCCCAGCGGAGTGTACGGCTCCTTGGTTGGAGACTCATCGAGTCAGGAGGACGACATTCGTCTCCCATCCAAGGAAAGCATGCACGTGCATCGAGATCCGCGGATTGCAAGTGGTCCAGGAGAGATGCCCGCCAGAACGAGACCTACGCCTGCGGAAATCGACGTGCTGCTCCAGAATGTCATCGAGCAGGCCGTCTCCGCCAAGTTGGACACTTAAATCCAGGAGTCCCAGGAACGCTGGAGGTTAAAATTCAAGAGGATCGAGAGCCTACAGCGACTGGATTTGTATGACCAATGGTGCCTGCAAATTCATCATTGCCATTGCACGTTTCACCGAGAACATCCGCCGTTGCCAGTCAACTCCACCACCAAGACGATGGAGGTCGATGTGGTGTCGCTGGAGACGGCGTTGGAGCAAGCCTTTCTCAAGGTGGCGCAGGAGGAATCTCAAGAACTGCCCGTCACGAACACAATCGAGAGTTGGCTGAGCGAGCAGGAAGACGTGGTAAGGAAGCCAGAATCAATTGGATCGCGGTCTGAAACCGCCTCTCATGTGTCCTGTGCCCATCACTGCTCCTGTCGGAAGGAAATCGCCTTGCTCGCTGCTGAGAATCAGGCGATTAAAATTAATCAGGAAAAACTCTTCTCTTTCTTAACCATGGGAAGATCTTTCGCTCACCCCCCCTCTCATTTGCCAGATCCGCCAGTCGGATCTACCTATTCTGTAGCCGATGAAGCGACTGAAGTTTTTTCACTCGCGCCCACAACAGATTCCAGAGCGGAAGAACAAAAGAAAAAACCTGAAAAATTAAAAGAAAGAGTTCTTGAGAGTAAAAATCCTCAGCGTGTTTCAGAAGCGAGGACCAAAAAGAAAACAGAAGTTTTGGCCGTAAAAGAAATCCACTGATCCCATGATTGCGGCTGAGGTCTTGCTCGCCCAGAGTCTTCTGGGCGCCGCCGGCGCCTCAGGTGCTGCCCAGGTCAATCCCATCCTGGCCGGTGGTGGCGGCATTGAGGACATTATTAACCCTGTGAGGGCTAAACTGAGAGCCATTGCAAAACAACCAAAATACAATGGCAAACCTCGCCGGTGGGCTGTTTTTAAATCTGTGGGTTGGCAAGAACAAGCTTCGAGACGACGAGAAGCTTGATGCTCTTCTTGAGTGTTTAGAGGGTCCCATTCGTGACACGTGGATTAAATCCACCACTGATAGGGCTGATTCCTCTAACCCACTCACCTACAGTGAATTGTTTGCTCTGCTTGAGGGACGAGGAAGTAGGTTGCCTGAAGACCATTGCCGAACCCTCCTCACCTCTTTCCCGAATATTCCCAAACTCATTCTTCACGAGCTTCAGAACAAGCGACAACGCTTTGAAAATCTGGTGAATGAGGCTGAGAGTCCTGGGGAACATATGTCAGATGGCGAATGAAAGGCCATCATCTTCGCGAAAATGCCTGCCGACACGGCTGCATCGCTGATGCAGGAGTTGTCCAATGAGAAGGTGAAATCCTGGTGGACTGAAGTCACGGGATTCCCTAAGGGCTCAGGTGGTTTTCAGGTCAGAGATGCCCCCAAAAAGTGCTTGCTCACTAACTTTTCCAAGTGTAAGGAAAAGGAAGGTGCTTGGAGATTGAAATTCGCGGAGAAGGAGGACAGAGATATTTTCAATGAAGTGGTGAACTGAGGTGTCTCCTTTGGAGGAACTCGGCTCGTGGCAAAGCCGTGGGTTTTCAGCTTCACGCCCACTGAATTGTGGGAGGAGTTGGAAAAATTGGCGGATGCCAATCATCAGCAATTCCATGAAGGATTGAGCCGAAATCCCCCTTCTAAAGGTGGGAATCAGAAGAATGTAAATGACAAGCAGTCGAAAGACTGTGCCATTTGTTTGTCCTTCGGTCACACCAACCGTGCCAAGTCGCATTCCACTGAGAATCACTGGTGGAATAAGACCGATGCGGAAAGTGTGGCACAAGAAGCCAGCAAGGATCCGCCCAAAGCCCCTGTCAAGAAGGTGGATGAAAATCGCCAATCGACGCCCAGCGGAAAAGGTAAAGGTAGTAAAGGGAGCAGACTTCTGGAGGCAAGGGAAACCAGGGCCCATCCAGCCAAGGACACTCTCCAGAAAATTTTAAAAAATGGAAATGGTAAGTCCAATTCTGCCAAGGGTAATGGTGGAAAAGGCAATTTTTCCAAGGGAAAAGGCCAATGCAGTGGCCAATTCTCGGGACATTCCAAGGGAATGAGCGCTGGTAAGGGCAAGGGGACCTCCCAGGGCACGAAAGGTGGACAAGGGAAAGGATCATCTGGTCAGCGGAACCCTAATTCAGGTCGTGGTGCATCAGTGCACCAAGTTGCTGGTTCTGACAAGGGTTACTATAATAATGTGACGTAGGAGGACCAGGATGCCCCCGATGAAGAAGGGAATCTTGGCGAAGAAGGTCTGGGAGACCAGTGGGAGGACGAGAACGGTTGCTGGGAAACCGTGCAGCAGGAGTACGAGGAAGATTATCAGGAATAAAGGAGCCAAGATTGTGTGGCCACCCCACACACAATCAGGCGTTCTCCTGAATGTCCGATCGTGGACATTGGAGCGTTGTCTGTAGGACCACTGCCAGTTGAGGTGGATGGAGATAGGAAATTTTGTGGAGATCGGTGTTCCCAACAAATACCGAACTCGTCAATTCATTTGTCGTCTGTGGGTTACTGACAAGAAGGGGAACAAACACCTTGCTACGTGTCTTTGTGACAATGGTAGTGAAGTGAATCTTCAGTCAGAAACATTTTTACCAGACGAATGTGTAGACACTTCGCTGCACCCCGTTAACCTGGAAGGTGTTTCAGGTCATGCTCTTCCAGGAGAGAGTACAGGTTCGTTTCTGAAGGCGCACATGGCCGCCCAGGATTTATGGGAGGAAGGTAAGGTAGAGGATGTTGTTTTAGAGGATTATTTTTATAGAGCGGCCATCAAATACGACCTTTATTTAGGTCATCCATTTTTAACGCAGAACAAAGTGGCCCCTGTAGGACACAGACGTTGTTTTTTTTGATATCTGGAGAGCAGGAAGCTCCCAGCTTTCGGTTCTCGCATTCTGGGTACCGAAATGCAAAAGAATTTCTGAGTCGAAAGGTGAACACAGTTTTTGGTGAAGATGAAGGGATTAGTGAGATAAGCGCCACTACAGCCTACAGCATCTTGCTACAGGAGCGACGAAGGGACACTGAGCGTCCCAAACCGCGCAATTGGAAGTCTTCCAACTACCGCGTTGTAGATAAGTGGCGTGATTATATATGTTCCTATTTTTTGGAGAACCACGATTTTGTGCCCGCCAAGGATGCCTTTTGCAACGAGTTAAACAAGCGTTTCAAGCGCTTAGCTGACGATGCATGGGCAGTAAAGTGGGATATAAGGCTGTGGATAAACCCCCCTTTTCATTTGTTGGGAGAGGTCGTTCAAAAAAAAAAAGGAGGATCGCACTCAGGCCATCCTTGTTGTACCACTATGGGATTGGAAACCATGGTGGAAGGATGTTTTGGCCATGACAGTCGACTCCATCCGCCTCCCCCATGACGGCAAGCTGTACACCAGGGACGACACTGGTCCCCTGTGACAGCGGCCGTGGCCTTCCGTCGCCTTTCTGGTCGATGGAGGTCTCATCTCTGACAGATCTTGCACATCAGACCATGGGTCAGAATCAGGTCCTGACGATGGTACTGATTCAGATTCGAATTTTTCCGATTTTTTAGAAGGAGATGATACGGTGCCGAACCTGGAATCTGGAACGTCTGATTGTAGTCAGACCCCAATACGATCAGATCCATCAAGCATCTCCCACCTGGTCAGGGGAAAAAAATTCCGAAAAAAGGTCAAATTCAGACAATTTTACGAAAAACCCAAGTTTGAGGCCTTTTTGGACCCCTTTGTCTGTGAGGATGTGGAAGATGCTCAGCAGGTTCGGGCATCCACGACATACCCGCAAGAGGGAGTCGATCCCTCTCTGTTTCAGTCGTTGAAACAAGGTCTGTTGCCTGCTGGATCGCGAGATCTGGCGAAAATTTGCTCTACGGTGGTGGCTGGTGAGCAGGTTGAAAGTCAACTTTGCAATGAGCGAAGGGAAAAGATTTTCGCCGAGCGAAAGCACATCAACCTCTCTGCGAAGCTCGTCAAGAACCCTCCAGTGCGTGGCCTGCACGGAGAGGCGTTCATCGAGCTGAAGGAGGGAGCAAAACCCAAAAAGCAGCGACCTTACGAAAATCATGGCAAGAAGCATGAAATTCTTCGCGACATCATCCAGAGAAATCTGCGAGAATTTGGCTGGTTGGAGGCGTGCATGACCTCTGAGTGGTGTTGTGCGCCCTTCACAGTGCCTAAACCGCCCCCAGCAGACCAGAATTCCATTGATGGTTGGCGCATGGTGGTTGATTTTCGTAATCTAAATGCGGAAACTAAGGCTGACCCTCACCCTTTACCCCTCATTGAGGAGGAAACAGTGAAAAGAGCCAACGGTAAACTATTCTGGGTCCTGGATCTAAGGCGTGGCTTCCACCAGATGCCTCTGGCGAAGTCATCCAGACCCCTGACGTGCATCTGCAGTCCAGTGGGTCCTGTTCAGTGGACCGTCATGCCTATGGGTTTGAAGAATGCTCCGAGCTTTTTCCAACGGATGATGGAAGAAGTGTTGTTTTCAGAGCACCCTGAGCTTCGCGAATTGGTTTCCGTATATATCGACGACATAATCATCGCCACTTTGGGCGATGGTTTAACCAAACAGAAGCTTGTGGATCTGCATGAGAAACAGCTGAACATGGTCCTTGACATTCTGGACAAAAATCAGCTCATCTGCGGTCCCAAGAAGGGTAAATTTTTCCTGGAAAGTGTCGAATTCTGTGGCAGTTTGCTACGAAATGGGACTCGCCAGCCGAGTCCAGGGAATCTCCTTGCAATTCAGAAGTGGAAGCGCCGTGAGACCATTTCGGCCCTTCCTGGATTCCTTGGCTGTTGTAATTTTTACCGTACTTTGGTCAAGGATTATGCCAGGTACGCCGCCCCCCTTACTGAATTACTCAAGGTTGGTAGGGAGGCTGGTCGTGCGGGCTGGAGGGCGCGAGTGCAGTGGACTGACAAGTGCGATGAGGCGTTTGTGCAATTAAAAGCCGCCCTTTGCGAAGTCGCCACTTTGCATGTTCCCAAATTCAATCGCCCTTTCTACCTTAGGACTGATGCTAGTAAGTATGCGGTTGGGGCAGTGTTAGAACAGCAAGATTTAGAAACTGGGGCTCATTATCCGCTTGCATTCTAATCGAGGAAGCTTTCTCCCAGACAAATGCAGTGGTCCCCCCGTGAGCAGGAGACCTACGCCATCATCTGTGCCTTAAAAAAATACCAATCGTAGATGGGCAAAAACAGAGTCAAAATTCTGACGGATCATCGCTCTCTTGAGTATTGGTCGACAGAACATGTCAACGCGGTGTCAGGTCCTGCTGGACGGCGTGGTAGATGGCACGATTTTTTGAGTCTTTTCGATCTTCATGTGGCTTACCCTCCCGGCAAGTACAACACTGTCGCTGACGCTTTAAGCAGATGGGCATATCCTGCTTCCGAAGCGTGCCTGTCGACGAACATCCATGGGACTGAACAAGACCGTGGGTTAGTAATTGAGTGGGATGCGGAGGAACGGCAGTCCATTAAGCGCCACTGTCTACAGTGTTCAGTCTGGCAGGGTCGATTGCCCTTCCATGATATCACAGTGGAGGATCATCCCCCACATTCCCATGTCCAATGCTCTGCAGTGCGTGTTGACACGCTCAGAGTAGTTAAACCTGGGGAATCCACCCCTCAGTTCGTTAAACGACGAAATCCTGTGGTGCGGTTCAGATGTGTCCATCCATCGGGTCGAAAACCTGTGGCACCTGCCCAGGCGATCCCCAAGGACTCCCTGCTCACCAAGGATTGGTCCAAAGAATATAAATCTGATAATATGTTTCAAGAAATCTACGAACATTTGACTTCAAAGTCAGTATTTCAGGACGGAATTTGTTCCGAATATTTTTTGGACAACGGAAAACTGTGGATGAATGGGAAACTGTGCGTGCCTGACAGATTGGCGTCCAGAGTTGTCAACTGGTGGCACAAATGAGAGACTCCTCACTCCCATGGCGCCAAACTCCGGAAATCTATTAAACATCGGTTCTTTGGAGCTCGATTGCACACCCACTGCATGAAAGTGGCCTCATCATGTGCCCAATGTGCAGTGGAGGTGCCTGCTACGGCCAAGCCTAAGGGCTATCTGAGGCCGCATCCCGTACCCGACCGACTCTTTGACCGAGTCACCTCTGATTTCTTTTACCTCGGTGACCTGGAGGGAGAAGAATGCCATTGGACCAACAAAAAAATCAATGGTGTGTTATTGATTCAATGTAGACACTCAGGGTACATTCATGTCTTGCCTTGCAACGTGAATGCAATGAATGGCAAGGCTGCCGCCAAATGGTGTGCTCAGACATGGATGGGGTGTTTGGATGTTCCCTCGGAGATTTTAACTGATTCAGGCAGTGCATATATTTCTGAGTGGTGGAAAACCCTTTGTGCTCGGTTGGGAATCCATCATCTTCGATGTGAGGTCCACCAGCACAGGGCATTGCCGGCCGAACGAGCAGGAAAAACCACAATTGATATGTTGCGAAAGGAACTCGCCAGTGACAAGGAGGTCGATTGGCTTGAGATCCTTTTCGCCCTGCTCCGCCGGTACCACAACACAGAGTTGTATCACGGAAACTCACCCAATCAGCTTGTTTTCGGTCGAAACAAGTGCTGGTGGAACCTCCCGTACGATCATCCACGGGAATGTAAGGATGCATCAGCATTTTTCGACGAGATTCAGGCTGGTGAAAAGGAGGCCAAGCGACTTGTTGAGAAATTTCAGGCAGATTGGTTGAGCATTGCCAACCAGGGCAGAAAGGAACCACAAGATCTCGAAAAGGGAGACCATGTTTGGCTCCGCAAGAGCGAAACTACCCAGGAGGGAGACTCCAAGCTTCTCCCCCTGTGGGAAGGTGCCTTTGAAATTGTTTCTTGAGTCAGGGAGAACAGTTTTAAGGTACGTGTGGATGTGAATCGGGATTTGGAGGTGAGCGGAGACAGGCTTAAGCCTGAGATTCCGAGTCCAAAGGGCAGGGTCAAACCCCTTTTCTGGACCTCCAAATGGCTTTCCGAACGTAGGATTGAAGGTGGTAATTACGAGGTAGAAAGCCTTGTTGACAATTTTTAGGATGATGAGGGTAACTGGCGGTTTCTTGTCAAGTACAAGGGTTTCCCTGAGTCTGAAAATACTTGGGAACCTCCCTCTTCCTTTGTACATGGTTATACCACAGGTTTCAGAAATTACCTGCGAGCTCATCCTGAGATTCCGGTGCTATTTACTGACTGTCTGAGCAAGCCAGACGGTGTAGTTGTAAGGGACGGAGCAAAGGCCGTCGTGGTGGACGGAGATCCAGCTCCTCTGCCACAGATTCCAGCACATTCTGCACGAAATCCGGCGCCTCAGGGTGCCGTGGGACCGGAAGCACCACGCCCCCCTCCAAAAGGTGCACATGAGGGCAATGAGGGGCATCCGGTGCGTGAACGAAGACAACCAGACTGGTTCCGCGGTGGCGGCAAGCCTACAGCGTTGAGCCAAGTGGTTGTTCGTCCACATTCCGAGACATTCTGAGCTCATCTTTGTACATTACTCACTCACATCCGTTTCATCAAATTCTGATCCAAATTTCAAATTCCTGGTACATCAGACCCAAATACGTCCCCTTCGGGTTGACTGTAGGGCTACACAGTACACCAGGTGTGTTGTAGTCTCGAGACAAGTTTTTGCGTATTTTTCAGGTTCAATTCTGAGGTGTTACTGGTGAACGGATGACTTTGGCCACATGAATGAGAAAATAGGCCTACATTGGACTTGTGCGACTGAAGCCGCCATGTGTTGCCGGCGAAGGTGCACTAACTGTCCTGGCCCTTAAAAGTCGAGTTCGAGCTGGACAGGCGAAGATCTGAGCTGATTACTAGAAGTTGGAGGTTTCATGTACCAATCTGGTAAGCGATGAGAGGTTTGAACTTCGTTCGCCATTTATCGGCATACAGCGCGTCAGTCAAGTTGGGCAGTGCACTTGGTTCCCGGCCCGTGGTCGTACGTTTGAGACCCGGAACGGTAGGTTGATAGACGTGCACTCCCAACCCTGCGGCTTCGTCAGTGGAGGGATTAAAGTGGTCGTCATGCCCGATATATCATCAACACTGTTCCCTTCGGGCACGGTCACTTGTCACATAGATCCCATTCTCGGTGTACCTGACGTACTCCGCGAACTCCACTTTTTCTTGAGGGAAGCACAGAGCATCTACGAATGCCTGATGCCTGATCTCCGGTAAGTCCAAAGCCGGTTGTTAGATTTTGACTGTGCGATACTGGCATGGCCGGTGCTACTCTAGTTGGTAAATGACTTCATCAACGGGCCGGGGTCGTTGGTTCGAACCCCAGTAGGGTCCATCTCCCACTTCGTCCCAGGCATGTCAATTGCGTGTGGCACCGGCCCGCCCATCCACCGCCTGCAACCGGGGCTGCATCAGTGCCATGGGGCTGTCCCTTGGAGGCAGGTTCAGGTGGTTTTACACATTTATTTGCGTTTCAGGACAGCAGAGTGCATTCAGGTTTTATTTACATTATTCCGTCATGTACATGTACCGAGCGGTCAGCCTAAGACGGTTTTTGTACCGCCGAACACCGGATTGTAGCAAGGACCTTCGTCAGTATAGTGGATAGGCATGCGGCCTCCTGAGGTAGGGGTCGTAGTGAAGAGGTTGGGGGGAGGGCAACCTCCAAGCTTCCCTTGGCATGCACGACCCCAATCCCATGAAATCCAAGACTTCCTCTTGAAATTCTTACTGATCTTCCATCAGTCTGGGTTTCTCCAAAGAATTCTGTGATCCTTGCCTCGGCCATGACACAATCTGGCGTCCTAGGCAAGAGATGAAGATATATGTAGACAATACAAATATGTAGACAAGTAATATGTATATGTAACACTTCTATACTATAAAATAGCTTAGAAGAGAGGACGAAATAAAGGCGGCGGCGTTGTCGCAATCAGAAAATCTGACGGCTACGAGTCGTCGCCATCAGGATCTCCACTGAGATCCTGCCCAAACTGGGCCAAACAGTGATTTTTGGGCGAAAAACAGTGAAATATAGTGATTTTTGAGCCAAAAATACTCATTTCGCGTGTCTCCCCCCAACGCGTCGCGTGGCCGACACGACGCATTTCTGTCCCAATTCCGACTATATATGAAGAGGGCCACTGTTGGGCCACACCATGGGCGCCTGGCTGATTCCTGGGATCGCCTCAGGATTTTTCAAAAAAATCGTGAACGTGACTGATTTTGCAAAAATTGACCTTCGCGGAACGCCGCGAAAAAGGTCACGTTATATTCCTATATTTCTAAAAACGATAAATCAATAATAAAATTGATTAAAATCTCCAGAAATCGAGAAATAAAACTTCGACTTGGGGCTGCGTCGCGCAGGCGACGAACGTCGTCGCCAGCCCAAAAATGATGAAAAATGACGATATCTGGGGTATTTTACAGAAACTCCACAGAAATCGGGATGCCATAAGGCTGGGAATCAGCCTAGGAAAATTCCTGATGCGAAGAGCGCCACAGGCTGGGCAGAGGGTATGGGTGAGGCACCCCATACCGCTTCACCCCCCTCCTTAGAAGCCTTGCCTATATCCAAAGGAAGGCAAGGCCAAGGAGGCGCTCTGACCCCTGCAGTGCCCTGGTTTCAAAACTGAATCAGCAGGACAGTGGGGGGGGGGGGGGGCTTCGTAAGTAATTTACATGCCACTCACATGTAGGTCCTTTTTTTTTTTTGATATATTCATAGGGAAATTGCCCCCCAGGCGACCACACTGGTCCCTGGCACTCCCTTTAGCCTCTGGTGACCAAACCAGGGGCGCTGCAGGTCCTTCTGACCTGACTGAGGGCACTGAGGCGCACATATTGGCCCTATTTCTCCATGGGCATGGAAACATAATAATTGAATAGATTCAAATGCGGAAAAGAAATTATTTAGGGTTAAGCCCAAGGCAACGAATTCCTCGTGCCTGAATGTAGGGTCATTTCCTACCCAAGGCGACGAATTACTCGTGCCTGTTTAGGGTCGATTCCCAACCCAAGGCGACGAATTCACGCGCCTGATTTGGGGCATTTAGGGTCATTTCCTACCCAAGGCGCCCCACGCCTGTTTAGGGTTGGTTGCCAACCCAAGGCGACGAATCAACGCGCCTGCGTGTGGCGGTTCGCAGATGGCGTCGTCGTCGCTGTGGTCGTCGCCTAGGACCCAGGATAGACTTGGGGGCTCCATAGGGTCTTCTACCCATCGTAGGAGTCAAGGAGTTCCTCCTTCATCAAGTTGATGCCCTGGACCTTAGCTCCTGCAGATGTCGACGTCGTCGACAATTCTTCTGCAGTCTGGGCGTCGTCGCCGTCCGCAGGCCGTCACACCGCCTTGGTGGCCTTGGCGTCGGCAGAATTCTTTTGAAGAGGTTGGGGGGAGGGCAACCTCCAAGCTTCCCTTGGCATGCACGACCCCAATCCCATGAAATCCAAGACTTCCTCTTGAAATTCTTACTGATCCTCCATCAGTCTGAGTTTCTCCAAAGAATTCTGTGATCCTTGCCTCGGCCATGACACAATCTGGCGTCCTAGGCAAGAGATGAAGGTATATGTGGACAAAACAAATATGTAGACAAGTAATATGTATATGTAACACTTCTATACTATAAAATAGCTTAGAAGAGAGGACGAAACGAAGGCGGCGGCGTCGCCGCCATCAGAAAATCTGACGGCTACGAGTCGTTGCCATCAGGATCTCCACTGAGATCCTGCCCAAACTGGGCCAAACAGTGATTTTTGGGCGAAAAACAGTGAAATATAGTGATTTTTGAGCCAAAAACACTCATTTCGCGTGTCTCCCCCCAACGCGTCGCGTAGCCGACACGACGCGTTTCTGTCCCAATTCAAACTATATATGAAGAGGGCCACTGTTGAGCCACACCATGGGCGCCTGGCTGATTCCTGGGATCGCCTCAGGATTTTTCAAAAAAATCGTGAACGTGACTGATTTTGCAAAAATTGACCTTCGCGGAACGCCGCGAAAAAGGTCACGTTATATTCCTATATTTCCAAAAACGATAAATCAATAATAAAATTGATTAAAATCTCCAGAAATCGAGAAATAAAACTTCGACTTGGGGCTGCGTCGCGCAGGCGACGAACGTCGTCGCCAGCCCAAAAATGACGAAAAATGACGGTTTCTGGGGTATTTTACAGAAACTGCACATAAATCGGGATGCCATAAGGCTGGGAATCAGCCCAGGAAAATTCCTGATGCGAAGAGCGCCACAGGCTGGGCAGCGGGTATGGGTGAGGCACCCCATACCGCTTCAGTAGGTTCGAACCCCTATAGATGCTCACTCCACCAATGTCTCCAGCATGGCCTATCCAGCTCTTGAACACCCTCGCCTGGGTGGTTACACCTGCGGTCCCAGGCATTGGCACAGGAGGGAAAACAAGTGCCTCGTAAAAAGTCGCCGTGACTTCGTGGCGTCGGGCCTCACCCTGACCACCTCCACGGACGCCGTGCCCGTACATTGTGACCTCCGGCGTCGCGGGCGTCGTGGCGCGCCGTGCCTCCTCGACGATGGCGCCGGCCCAGGGCCGCTGCCTCATCTTTTCTTTCTGTCCCCTGTTTCCAAAGGGGACCGAACCGGCTCTCACGCCGCTGCAGCTGCGTGCTCAGTCCGCTAGACGAGGAGCGGAGAGGACTTGTTTTAGAGTGTCATGAGTGAGGGGATCTTGATCATTCCCCCCTCATTCCTTCAGACCTCGCGTGGTGCCCCTCCGGTTATTTACTGGAGCGTAAGAACGCTACTGGTACGTCCGGTGTAGTGCTGTAATGTGTGGGAATGTCAGCGCCACGCTTCCACAAGGACAGTTTAGGGGTAATCTGAACTGTATCTGAACTGGAATTCCTGAATTTCTACCACCAGCAGATGATGTGATGTAGATAAATCTCAGGTTGCGCAGTCGCTTACTCCCCAAAAGAACCCCCTGTAGTATGGTAGTGTTCGGAACACAACCAGAAACGTAGTTTTGATCTTCATTCTGCTGCCCATAGACTTCATTCCAGCTTCATCTGTGGAGATTCCTCCAATTTTGTCTTGATTTGAGATCATCCTACTGGCTTGTTTGTACCATTTCACTAAACCGCGACGTCAGTTCTCTTAAGGAACCTTATATATGGCTTCTAGGGACTTCAGACAGACACTTCTGGAGTCCGGTTGCACAGGCAAAAAATGCTTCGTCAGAAAAGTGGGCCTCATTTGCAAATTCAGGTTCTAAATCAGTAGAATTGCTCGGATTGTGGTCTGAAAGCAAGAGATTGACCTACTTATCCTTCGAGAACACCACCGCCACTGTAAATACGGCTGAATATGGTGTGTTGCAGCTTGTGGCCCACATGCTATCGCCTTCAGTGAACCTCGGCGGGGTCTGTTATGGTTTCGCTGCAGGATTTAAGGTCAGCATGTCCATCATCATGAATGATTCATCATGTCAACATTTTCTTAGAATCTGTTAGATGCTCGCTTTGTGAGATAAAAACTCGCCTACCCAAGGTGAACTGACCTTTGTTTACTGCTGTAGTGCTCGTTTGCCCACTCTCTGTTTCCTCATTACTGCTGATTTCAGCTGATTCCAGCCTTAATCCTGTACATTCCTGCATTCCAGGACATTGTGGTGTCAGTTTGGTGGATTTCTGTAGGATCTAGTGACGGCTTCGTCCAATTGCCCTGCCGCGGACCTAGGCAGGACACCTTGTAGTGAATATATACTATCTCTGTTAACGACTGCTCACTATGTGTGATTTGACTCCTTAATCCAAGCCCAATTCAGTGTCAATTGTCTTAATCCCTGCCAATCCTGAGTACATTTTGGCCATCTGAACTTGGTTGATGACTCGCGGGAGGGACTTCAGTCGGCCTTCCGGTCCCTCTCAGTCGAGGAGGTGGACACCAATCCTGTGAAGAGAAAGAAAGAGAGAGAGAAGGATGCTGGAGAAAGCATGGCAGACGAAGGAGTAGACCATGGGCACGACCCGACGAGTGAATCGACCTTCGAGGGCGCACCAAGCGCTTCTGGCCTCCACGCATCACCCTCTCCTACAACCACCACACTCCCAACTCCAGACACAGCCGCTACAGCATCCACACCCATAACCAGCCCGCCTATGGCTGAGGGCACAGGCTTTACTGGTATGCCTACCTACCCTGCCTATGGTGTGAACCCACCTACCACCGCATTTCCAGAGGCAACTACTACCAGTGAGCCGCTAGCCTTCAGTTCTGCGCCGCGATGGTATGCGGCTGACTATCGCCATTCTCTACCCGCTACGGGAGCCTATGTGGATGTTCCTGGGTATGCATCCCTGAGTGGGCTGGGGAGAGGACCTGAGTCATGCGGGAGCAGGAGTAGAGGATCGGGGAGATCCTCCAACAGGTCCCTGATGCGATCAGAGATAAAAGAGGCTCTCCGAGAAGCCACCTCTGAACTTGTTGGTGATCTCACTCAAGAGATTCAGGCTACACTGGAGCCCCCGATTCCGCCCCAAGCGTCACCTACCACGGTGGGAATGTCACCCCATCGAGTACAGGCTAACCACCTGGTGGCAGGGTTGACAAACACCCTGGGGAGCCTGAGGAGCCGACCGATGCCGACCCCTGCAGCGATACCGAGAAGCCCTTTCGTGCCGAGGATGGCCCAGCCACCCTACAGCCACGTGGGTAATTCTACGAGAGCCGAGCTGGACCGGCTGGGGCTGACAGCCCTGAGGGCAATGGTGGATGTGGAGCCCTATGGCTCCAGTGACCTGGGCGGAGACCCCTCCGATGATGAGCCGCCGTCGATGACTTCTGCTTCGCCCTCGGAGGACGAGGACCCTGAGGACCCCGAGAACCCAAGTGGGCAGAAGAAAAAGAAGAAGAAGAAGACCCGTCGCCCTGAGGGACGCAGGTCTCAGGAGGCTAAGGCCATTGCCACCTCCAAGATCGTGGTGAACTTGCCTGAGCTCACAGGCAAGGACCGCAGCGAGTTTGCTGAGAATTTTGGCCGGTTCCTCCGATTGACCGGCCAAACCAACGCTAGTCGACGGGTCAAGTGCGATCTGCTCCTGCGATGTTGCAAGACAAAGTACCTGGAGAAGCAGGTCAAGCAGATCGTGACTAAGTCCGCCACCTTTGCCGATTGGTTGGTTGCCTTGGAGAGGCAGTACCCAACCTGTGAGATTGACCTCTCCATCAGGGCCGAGATCCAGAACCTGGCCGTGCTGCCCGACAACCCCAAACCTTGGAGGGTCTCTGAGCTATTGGCTGACCTGGATCACTGGGCTGGACGATTGACGCCTGGTTCCTACAGCAGCGACCACCTGCTTTTCTGGTTGGTGGCTAAGCTCCCTCGGGAGCTGTGGGACGAGTGCCGTTCAACGGCAGAGCGCAACGCTAGAGCCCTCCATGAAGGGGACTTATGTGTACTACTCATGGAACTGGCGCTGGAGAAAGAAAGCGACCAGCACCTGAACAACTACCCTCCTGGAGGGGGAGGCTCTGGAAGCCAAGGCAAAGGGTACCAAGGATCTCGACCCGGACAGGTGACTACCCCCAAACACGCCCGTATCATGAAAAATGTCAAGGAGCTCTCCTGGTGTGATGCCAGAGATGAGCAGGGCCTCCTGCAGCAAACCCCTGACTGCGAGCAGCGCACCTGCTTCGTAGTCCAAGGGAAGAAGCAGGAGACCAACACCGGCGCCAAAGCGAAGATGCCGGATCACTACAGGTGTACCATCACCTGTGCCTTCTGTGGGAAGAGTAAGCACTACGAGGATGAGTGCTACCACAAGCAACGCCTGTCGGCCAAGCTGAAGGGTGAGGATCCTGGCAAAGGCTCTGGCAAAGGTGGAGGCAAATGCAACGGCAACGACTCCGGCAAGGGCAAGTTGAAAGGACGTGGAAAAGGGGAAGACAAGAACCAAGGTGGACGAGGAGGAGGCGCTAACCGCCAGCCAGACAAGGACAACAAGAACCCGGACAAGAACGGAGGCAATCCAAACCCTAATCCAGGGGGGAGCTCGGAGCCCTCTGGAGGGCAGTCTGGTCCCACCACACGCTCGCAGACGCAGGCCCAGCGAGAACAAGGGGCCAAGCGTGAGCATGAAGGTGGTGATGACGGCAATGCTAAGAAGAGAAGCCGCTTCATGAGGATGGCCCGCAAATTGCGGAACAAGGGGTTCGAGGTGACCTGTCGCGCGGAGTTCTGACGGGGACGCTCCTGTGGGGCCCTGGACCTGGTGTTCTGGGTACGTATCCGACTAGGGGGACGTGAATACCTGGGGGTATTGGATACTGGCGCAACCATATCTATAGTGGCCAGGCAAATTTTACCTTGTGGGAGCCTGAAGAACACCATGACCACCACGGCAATACGAATGGGGGATGGACATGTGGTGCACAGCTGCGGGGACTGTGAAGTGGAGGTACCTATGGGCTCCCGAACTATCGCCCATCGGTTCTATGTGATGGACACTGAGGCCTTCGACTTTGTATTGGGGACTGACTTCTTCGTGCAGCACTCCCAGATACAATCCCTGACGCTGCAAGCGCCGTACCTCCTCTACGTCGACCACGGCGATGACACTTAGGCGGCTCAAGTTGCATAGTCAAAATCACACCAAATGCACCCAATTTGGACCATGCAAAAAAATAGTTTTTCACAGGCTCCGTTTTTTGAAAACAGAATATTAGTCCAAAGAAAGTATCTTTCTTACCATTTGTGCCATTTCGTGCCTTTTTTCGGACAGCCAAAAAACGAAAAAAAACTATAAAAAGAATAAATAAATCTTATTATTTCAGTGGAAAATGATGTGCTTTTAGCGGAAATTGGCCAAGAAATACATTTTGCATTCCCCTTGTTTTTTGAATGAACATGGTCTGCAGAAAAAATGATTGCAACATCAGTTTCTGTTCTGCATGTTCATTGCATACCTGGAAAAATGATTTATTGCTCAAATTCTATGCGCAAGGCCTCGCGCAATCAAGACGGAGGATCATTAAAACAGAAGCATGGCGGATTAAATATCAATGCAAAACATATGCAACATGTGGTTCAAGGGCTGACCCATGCGCGGGGCCTCGCGCATAACTTACTAAACCAAAAAACTCACCCGATCCATTTTCCTTTGGAAAGACGGCTTCAGGGTCGAGTGGTCTTAGTACCCACCCCACGGTTTGATTTTGGTTTGCACTGCCTGAAAAAAGAGGTATAGGTTGTGACTTTCAAGTTCTGGGACTGCATTGCAGTCCTCATTGCGCGAGGCCTCGCGCAAAAAAAGGCCCAGAAAATATATTCTTTGTACCATTGTGGTGGGTTCTCATCTGATAGCGCTTCGTGGAGTCATTGAAATTTACCAGAAGCTTGCCCCCCCCGTAGGCTGAAAAAACTCTTTTTGGGCTTGGTCAGCCCCTGCGCTTTGCAGACTGCTTCCCCCAGGGCACCTTCTTTCTCCAGGTATCGAACATCTTCTTGATAATTGGTGTCGTTTGCACTGCATTGCATTTTACTCTCCAAAAAATCAGTTTTTTTGGCCCAAACAAACACTCAAAAAAGTGCCACGCATGGCAAATTCATATTTTCTTTGCACATTTTACTTCGATCTATAGTCAACAACCGAAGGATCAATTTTTCTTCAGCCAAAGCTACAAGGGGGGTCCCTGTCCAGCTCAGCGTCATCTGTTGAGTGGACATGCTTCATGTGTTACCAGTGATACACTTTTTATTTTGCTTGACACTCCCCATAAGTTGTGGCAGGTGTGCATCATGAGCAATGCTGAAGGATGCACCCTGTGCAACACCTCCAACCTAGGTGCTCCTTTTGTTAGGAATGCAACAACATTTGAAATGATTTCTTGAGTCATCAATCAGATTTGCAAGGCTCGTTTAGAGCACTGAATGTCCGCCCGCGTAAACATATTGTACAATATGATCAAGTCAAGGGTGCCTGTAATGTCACTCCAGTGTAGGCGCCTGCTTGATTCCTCAATTCTACCATCATTACCTGACTTTGGAGGGGCAATGGACTGCTCCTTGCGCGAGGCCTCGCGCAAGGAACAGTCCATTGCCCCAAAAAAACCATTTTTTGGACCCATCAGGACCAAGAAAAGGCCAAAATTCCTTACATAAGAGTTCTTTTGGTGTTCCAAAAACGGCTTTATTTTTTGCAAGCCAAAGAAGGGTTCTTTTGATGTTTTTTCAGGCCGTTTATTTTGGGCACTTTCTGTCGTTTTATACCATGCAACTTGAGCCGCCTAAGTGACAGAAAGTCCGTACCACTGGAGCCATCGGAGCACACCTCGAGCTACCTGAGGGTATCGAAGGAGGAGCCCTCGAACATGATGGCGGCCTCCAAAACTGAGGACTATCAACTATTGGGGGACGTCCTAGATGAAGGTCTGAAGGAGTTGGGTTACTCTAGAGAAGACCTGAGTGTGGAGTTGTTCGCCAGCGACAAGCAACATGTCCTGGACCTTTACTGCAGCAAGGGGAAGAACTGCAGCTACAAATTTTACTGGCCCTCTTTCAGGATGGCCTACGGGAACCCCAGGTTCAGTGAACTGGGGAAGGTCTTGACCCAGGTGGCCTTGGAACGCTCCCGTATGGTCCTGTGTTCCGCCGATTGGGGAGCCCATGGGGGCAACGAGTACTGGCGAACCCTCCTGCACAGGCTGACTATCAGCTCTGTTCGGTTACCTGATGAGGCCATCTACGTGCCTCTGGGGCGTAAGACGCCTATCGGGGGAGTATGCTCAGTGTGGTGGACGGAGGTCTTACCTCCGTCCCCTGGGAAGACCTGGACCCGACTCTGGTCCAGGCTATACAACGAGAAAGCGATGGACTCGCCCTGGGTGACTTGAAGGATCGACTACGACCTCAAGATGCCATTGAGACTATACCCGGAGGGGATGAGTACGTCGTGACTAACACCAACGCCCCCAACTCTCCCTGCCATGTACCTGTTCCTGATGGAATCTCTGAGTGTGGACTATCCGAGCTCCCTAGCTCTATCCACTCAGATGACGAAACTGAGCACGACGCCTTCTTCGTGCAGACATGCGTGGAGGAAGTGGGGAAGCCCGAGTACGTCGCCCCACTGAAACCCCTACTCTCTATGAGGGTGGAAGACCCCTTGGAAGAAGAGTTGGATCCCTGATCCAGGCTAAGGGAGTACATGGACTCCCAGAGGAGGTTGGTGGCGAAAAAGCTATGCTACGCTAAGCCTACCCGCAGCTCATGGCCACTGAAGCAAGGACGTATGGGAGACCTATCCCAACTGAAGGAGGACCTCGATCAGAAGATCACCACCTCGCAAAGGGAGGTAGATCTTAAGCTCATGAAGAGCGTGTGGGGTGCCCATGTGACGACCCCAGAGGAGGACGACCTCTCGGAGGAATGTGTATGTGAACCCCCTCGAGCGTGCCTATGTTGCCATCGTCCGCCGGAGATGGTTGAATGAGACCTACTTCACACCTTTTTTGCACTGAACGGCGCCTTTTGTGGCTGGTCAGGCCGGGGAGAAAGGCTCTTGCGCGCCAACCTTTTTTCAGGGAGGGGCGGGAGCGCGAAACCAAGTTCAATCGCGGGCTGAGTACCGCTGCACGTTGCTGTCCTCCTCTGCCTTATCTCAATGAGACCTGGCAGCCTCGTTATAGACAGACGCCGAGCCGGGGTCTCTGCCTGATTCCCGAAGGCTGTACGGTTGCGGTTTGGGGGTTAGAGCATGACGTCTTGAGCACGGGGGGTGGCTTGGGGGAGGGATTCATTTGCAGAAGTGACTGGTGAGTGCCAGTGTGGTAGTACTGATTGGTTGCGCCGCGTTAGGGCTGTTGAGGGCTGGCGTGAGAGAAACGTGTAAGTGTGGCTTTTTCAAAGAGATGACACGTTGGACGAAGATGAGGACGATTGTGAGTTTGTGCTTGCGGGAGGGGGGGGGGCTGGTGCGAAGTACCTTGTTATGCGGGGAGAAGGGGCGGAAACAGGGGCGGAGGCGCCGAGGGGGGGTGCTGGTCGAGGGGGGGGGGGAGGTCGAACATGTCCCGGATCGTGAGCGGCCGTTTGGGGGGGGGAGGCTCTGGCTGAGGTTGGCTCGCCGTTTTGCGTTTCAGCGATAGAGGCCGGACAGGTCTCGGGGGCTGACGGGCGTGTTTCCGAGCTTTGGCGTGTGCCGCAGGGGGTGGGGGACGGGGGCGCTTTGGAGGCTTGTGTGCCACTTTGTCCGGGAGGGGGGGGGGAGGGTGGTAGGCGGGGGGGGGGCGCTGTAGGGCGGTGTGTGACGTGCTGTAAGGCGACCAGGGGCGTCCCCATGAGTTGGGGCCCGTGGGGGGGCTGAGCGGGGCTTTGGGCGGGATTTACGTTTAGCCATTCCAGCGTGCGGTATAGGGCATTGAGAAGCAGGGGAACACGAGCCTTCAGGGCGAGTTTTAAGTCATAACAGTGTGCTGGTTTTCTTCGGCCGGAAGGGGGGGGTTGTGAGTTTGGTGTACAGGGACATGGGGACAAGGCCCCGGACGAAATTGCGCCTCTCCCCGACATGTGTGGTCGCGGACCACCATTGGGACACCACCGTGGTGAAGGGGGGGCGCCAGCACTGAATGTAGGTTTGCACCAGGTGTTCGCACGTTGGGCAGTGTGAGACGAAAGAGATAACATCCATTGGGTGCGGGTCGGGGCAATGGCGAGGGCGCAAGTCGTCCTGGAAAGCAAAAGGCGCCATGTCGAAGTTTCCGGAGGACCATTTGAAGCGGAGGCCTTGGAAACATGAAGTGTGGCTGTAAAACTGGAAGCTGGACGGTGCGTGGATGTTTTTGTGTTTGTGGCAAGGGAGGAGGTGCTTGATTGAGGTGGTAGTCAGTTTGTGTATGACGGGGAGGGGGCCTCTGGATATGCACCCTATCGGAGGGGGGGGAAAGAGGGAGGGGTCCCAGACCATCACGTGGGCGGCCAACTTTGAGTAAGCATCCGAGATTTCATTCCCCACAAAACCGGCGTGCCCTTTGATCCACCCCCAACCCTGGATCATCCCTGGGCGTAGGGAGGCCTGGATGGACTGAAGAGAGGATTCTCAGGTGCCGGCTGGCGAGCGTGGCGGGAGGTCTGGGGGGGTGCGCGGGGAGAGAACAGTGATAACGTGGAGGTTGTCCCCTAGCACGGCAAAGGTGAGGTGCGGGTGAGATGCAAGGGCCCACCGTCGGAACATAATAGCCGCCCAGAACTCCGATCCCTCTGAGGACTGGTATGGGGACGTTTGGCACAGCACCCATCTGGAGCCATTTGGGAAAAACAGGGTGGCTGCAGACCCGTAGCCCAAGGCGCCCGCTGAGCCATCCAAGTACACCCATGTCGTGCCGGGGGACGATGTGAGGAGGAGGGCAAGGGCTGCTTCACAACCCCATTCTTCGAGGTCATCGGGGTCAAGGGAGTGAGGTTCATCTGGGAGCCGGTACAGCTCCCCATGCAGCGACAAGTCGAGCAGAACTCCGCCGTGTGGCCCGGGGGGGGGGGGGGTTGAGGATGTACTCTTGGGGGTGGAGAAGGGGAGGGGTAAGCAGTTTGTGGTGCCCCGCCAGTTGGGGGCGGACAGAAATGACTGGGTTTTGAAAGGTGTACTCTTTTTCGTTGCGGCGGAGACCGGGGTCTTTGATGGTGTGGGTGGTGCCGTCCGAAAACTGGAATGTGGCCGATTCTGTATGCACCCCCGTGACTGTTCCTAGGTGGAACCCTAGGTCTTGGGGTGTTCGTTTCAACCTGTTGCTGAACTTGCTGTATTGTGGTGCTGGTTTGGTGGCTAGGAACCGGACTTGGACTTTCTCTTTCGGGAGGAAGAGGGAGGGGGGGCAGGAGGCCCAGAGGCCGGTGCTGTGGTTCCGGATGCCTATGGTGTGGCACGCGTCTATGACGGTGTCTTGGATTGGGTTGCGTGTGGTGGAGAGCATCGTTTCGGAAAAGGACTCGTTTGTTGAGGCTGGGCCGGCCCGGTTGAGGTACCTGATTGCGGCGTTCACCAGGGCCATGCAAATGGAAAAAGTGAAGTGGCGGAGTCCTAAGCCTCCCTGGTGGTGGGGGGTGTAGCGGTCCTTAGGAGAGACGAGGCGGGAAATCCTGTTGGCCTTGTCTCGGGAGGGGTCATGTGCAATATTTTGCCAGATCATGGCCTGGAGGGCTCCCAACTCGTTCAGGGCCAGGGGATGTGCCATGAGGCGGTAGGAAAGAATAGGGATGAGTTGGACGTTTACCAAGAGAATGTATTCCGAAAGGGTGAGCCGGAGGGGTTGGAGGGTTGTGAAAAAGGAGCGTGTTTCCGACTTGGCCAATGCCAGCGTTTGCGCCTCGTGGTTGGCGGTGAAGATATACACCCCTAGGTATTTGTAGCAGTTGTGTGGTTGCCCCGTCTTCTGGTTGGTTGTTGACAGGGGGGTGTCCGAGGGGGAGGTGAAAGTTCTGGAGGGGGCTGTTCCAATAGCATGGATTTCGGTTTTGCTGAGGTTTAAGTCCAGGCCCCACTCCCTGGCGACTGTGTCGAAGAAATTCAAAATTTGTTGTATGCGGTCCCCATCTTCTGATCGATAGAGGAGGTCGTCAACGAAGGCGTGGCCCGACTCGTGTGGGGAGGGGGGTGCCGTGACGTGAGACGGCAGGGCGAAGAGGAGAACGTTCAGGTAAAGGCAGAAAAGGATGGGTGACATGGGGCATCCCTGCCGAACACCTCTGGTTTGCAGGTGGGAGGAGTGGGTGTCCCCTGACACCACCGGGAAGTCACGGGGGGCACGGTACAAGGATTGAATGAGGTTTACAAGGTGCGTGCGAAAGTTCAGGCGGGACAGCACTGTGAAGAGGGTGGTGTGGCGGGCGGAGTTGAAAGCCTTATTGAAATCAATGTAGAGGCTGTAGCTACTGACTGATTCCCGAAACGTGGATAAAAGGTTGAAAATGTGGTCTTGGCATCTGCGGTTGGGAAGCCCGCCGAACTGGGTGGGGTGTATGATGGAGTGTTCGATGGCTGCTGCCAGTAGCTCACGGTTGGCGTGTGTTGCAATTTTTTTGTAAACGCTGTTCAGCAGGGCTATAGGCCTGTAATTTACAGGGTTCGTCACGTCACCTTTCTTAAAAAGTAAAATAATGTTGGCTTCCAGTCATTTCTCGGGCAACGGTTGGTGGAGGTAATGGTTACATACCCTCCAAATGAATTGTTGGACAGGGGGGGGGGGGGGGGATGTGCAAAGTGTAGTTGTTTGTGAAGTTCCGCCCACCCGCCTTGTTGGGCTTTGACCTCTGGAGCGTGTTGCGGGATGATTCCCAGGTAATGTCAGGGAGAGGGCTGTGTTTTGTGGGTTCGGGGCAGGTGGGGGAGTGTGTGAGCAGGCGATCCACTAGCGTGCTCGGCGGTGCGTAATCGAGGCTGCCCCCCGGGCTGAGGAGTGTGGAAGAAAAAATAGGGCTCACTTCTTTAGGGGTGGAAACGAGCTGTGTGGCGCCCGGGCGCTTCAGCATTATTTCACCGCGTTCCACGGGGTTGAGCGCCTCATTGATGGTGCGCTTGATCCTAGTTTTCCTCACAAGGCAGCGATGGATTTTGGTGGTTGCGGCCTTGTTCACTTTGGTTTCCCACTGGTTGACGAGTTTGTTGAGCGTGTCCATGGAAGCGGGGAAGTTGGGATGGTTGGGGGGGGGCAGGGTTTGCAGGGACGCTTTTATTTTCTTAACCAGAGCCGAGGAGGTGGGGTGTGATGGTGTGGTGATATTGTGGTAGCTGGTCGCTACTTCTTCTAGCACCACATCCGTGAAGAGCTCTATGTCTGCCGAGGATAAACACTCAAATCGGGGGAGGGTAGACTCGCACCATCGCGCCAGGGGGGCGAGGGAGTCGTGGTGCTTGGAGCGCTCCCGCTCCGTCAGTTTGCGGAAAACATTCCTCTTAGTGGTGGGTGTCTCGGAGAAGGGGTGGGGGGGGACTTGAGAGGCGTACGTGACTGGGTGGTGGTCTGACGTTTTGTCGTCGGTTTGGATGGTTGCACAGGTGGGGGCAAAAAATTCCGAGGCCGCCGGGGAGAGCAAAATATGGTCGAGTCGGCTGCTGCTTGCCCTGTACGGGGTGGGGTATCGGGAGAAAGACCGCTCGGTCGGGTGAAAGTGCCGGAAGGTATCGATGAGGCGTGGCGGGTTGCTCGTGACCTGCCTGCGGAGCCATGGCCACTCGTTGTCCGTTTGGAGGTTCGCTCCGTCCAGCTCAGGGCACATTATGCAGTTGGTGTCTCCGCCTAGGACGTGGTTGGGATACTGATGCATGAGTGGCCGCAGGATGTTTTCAATTTTTGAGCGGTGGACGTCCGCGCTCCCGGCGTATACCGAGACCAACAAAGTGGGCGGGGCCCCCGGGAGGGTGAGAATCGCTGCCGCCAGTAGCCCTTCCGTATCGAGTCGGGGGAGGGGGGTAACGAAACGGGCGAGCCGGGGGGAGCAAACCAAAACGGACCCGTGCTTGCCTCTGGAGTGTTTGTCCTGCCTGATGTTCGAAACAATGGTGGCTTCAGTGCCCGAACCGTAGGCGTATACGTGGGGAAGGATGGGGGCGTGATTGATTTCTTGGAGGAAGAGGATCTCGAAGTCGTTCTTGAGGTGTCGGAGAATTTGGCTGCTCACTATAGGTTTCTTGTGCAAGTTGTGCGACAGAAAACGCAGTTCTGAGGGGAGGGGTATGGGGGGGCGGTGAGGCCGTTGGTACCCCTTCCGTAGGCGCGTACCGGACTTCGGGGGGGGCCGGATAGGGGGGGGCTGGGGGGGTGCCGGGGAGTCGGGCTGGCTGGGCTGGCTGAGGCAACGGAAATGCTTAATTTGGTCGGCTGGTATTCCGGCCGAGGCGAGCTCTTCGTCTAGCCCCTTGCCGGTGACTGAGGAAGCCGTGACTGGGCCGGTGATTCACTGAATCTTGACCCTTGTTTTTTCAGGCAGAGGGGGCTGGAGAGCGCAGGAGGCGGGTATCCGGCCCTCTGGCTTACGTGGGTTAGCTTGCCTGTGGGATGTGGTGCAGGATTAGAGCGAGCCGAGAGGTGGTACGCGGGACAGTTAGCCCAAACACCTCGTCTTCCCTCCGTCGGGGTATCTCATGGTGCCACTCATGGCGTGCGGCCCCCGTGAGGACCAGGAGAGAGCGGGCAAAGAAGCGATTGCGGAAAGAGTCCCCGTTGGAGGGGTTTTTAAAGAACGTTGTGGTGTCCGACTGGGAACCAAAAATGGACACCGGGTCGCCTAGCAAGGGGTCGTCCCTGTGGTAGCCGATGCCCTCTCCCGGGAGATACATTGTGCCCGTGATTTGGTTGGGGGGGGGTGCGAGAGGCCCAGTCGCACCAGCGCGGCATTGTAGGTTTGCATGATAGAGGAAAACTCTTCCGGGATGTGGGACGTGGCGGTCACTTTGTTCGGGCCGAGGTACGCGTTGTAATAGGACACGGTGTAAAGATCGCTAACGCGATGGGGCGCGCATGCGCAGCGAATACGTGCACATGGGTAACAGGGAGCACAGCGATATGAAATAGACAATCAGAAATAATCTAGGTATTTTGCAGTGCATATGTGAATTTTATTGTTATACAGAGAACGGGATGACATTACGTTTTGGGACAGTCTTCTGTTGTGTTCGCTGAGGGATACTAAGGAGATGCAAGGAGTTCAACAATTTGAGTGATTTTGAAAAAGCATTGCAGGATATCGCAAATCAATAACAGAGGATCAGTACCATTACAATCCCGTTCTCGAAAAAAAATAAACATCGCCGTGGAGAATTTTGGTATGTCTGCTGTGCAAGGGGCGCCGTCGTCAAGGAGACCGTCATCCAATGGGGACAACGGCTTGTGTGAGAGCGATCTACCCAGTTCAGCGTCCATGGCAACGTGTGAGGGCTTGACGGACGCCAAGAAGATGATCAGCCGATTACTTGAGGCGGCGCGCGCCCAGCACGCTGAGGAGCTGCGTACAGAGCGAAGGCGCGCTGACAAGGCCTGCAAGGGTCTTCATCGCAAAATAAGGATTCTTACCGCGCGTATGCAGCAGCGTCAACAGGATGACCGAGTACGCTTCGAAGCCGCTGAAACGAAGGTCGCTGAGCAGAGCGCGAGGATAGTTTTGTTGGAACGACGTTTGGCGGCCAGGGATGATGAGAACGCCGTCTTGCGGAATCGTGTGGAAACTTTGTTGACGGCGGTAAAAGAGACTGGCGCCAAGGAGAGCGCCACAATGCGGCGTCCGGGTGACGCTGAACCAGGGTGAACAGTGCAGTGCATCAGTCGAAGCAACCAGAGAAGTAATGTAGGTAAAGTTACAAGTGCGTTGTGTATATTTTTTCTTGTTGTGAACGCGTTGCGCTTCGGATTTCAACGCGCCGCGCCTCGCTTCGTGGCTTAGTATTTTAGAACTGCTGCTTTGCGTTTTGTCTTCTGCCCTGCCCTGCAGGTGGACGCAAAGAGCAGCAGCAAAGACACGACACATGAGTATGGTGAGCAACGACGAAGACGATTTCGGTGTGTTGTTTGTTGCACGCCTGCTTGGTGTTTCTTTTTGGTGAGGATTTTTTGTCTATTATCTTTGTCTTTCTTTTCTTTTTTAAGTATTTTTGGACTGGTTGTCTGCCTGCCTCCTTTGGGCAAAGACACGACCCTTATTTCATTTTTGATTTTCACTTTGTGTTTCAATTATTAGGGGTGGGGCCTTCCATAGTTAGTTGGTAGGTGTTTCTGGGTTTCTATTCCTACGTTTCAGGATGGGTGCTATTTTTCTGTTTCCTGCCTTCGGCGCCTGCTGCCCATCGTGGGCGACGATTAGAGGTACAGTAAACCCCCTACTGTCTAAGGAGCGTGAGGCTCCAACCCCCCAAACCCTAGGGTGTGCGCGTGATGCGCTTAGAGGTGTGTGAGGCACCCCGCCCGCGTTCCGTGATGCGGCGATTTTTTTTGTGTGGCGTGCGAAGAGCCCAGTCCTTTGGGTTGCGCGATGCTTCCCCCGGACACCCCTCCCTGGTCAATGGTTAGTTTTTCTAGGGTGATTTTTCTCTTCGGAGTGGTGCGTGTGTTTCGCCCCGCTCCCTGGCCGTGGTGCGCGATGCACAGGGCCTGGTCTGAGGTATATAGTCACTGTGGGTCAGTGAGCAAGGAATGTATGCCCGCTTTTGTATTATGTCTTTTGTGACCCTGTGTGTGTTCATGTCAGTTGTGTCATGAGTTGTGAGTTTTCTTTGTTGTTTGTGTTTCGGTATACTTTTACTTCTTACTTTAATTCTTTTACATTTCCAAATATTTTGTCTGTGTTGGTCTTTCGCTTTTTCTTGCAAGTATGTGTGTGCATTTGTGCGTGCGCCAGGTGTGGCAAAGCGTTGGCGTAGGTTTGCGCGGTCCGGCTTGATTAGTTTTTGTTATAGATTTTACAAATACAGTTACGCGTTTGGCAACAGGATACAATGATAAAAATATTTCAGGCTGCGTTTCCGTAGGCTTTCGTTTGCGTTTTTATACATCGTGCGCATTGGCATAGTTGTCGTTTGCGTGTGTGTATTTTCTAACCTCTGTGCGCTCATGCAGGTCAGGAAGAGAACAGTAACAGAAGATCGTATGGGAATACGGTCGTAGGAGGCGACACAGGTGTAGTACTGTGTTTGTGTGGTGTTGACACTGTTGCGATTTTTTTATTTGCTAGTCGTGTTTGTCTGTTTTGGTACAGACGGCGCACTGAAGGCGCGACGGCACCGGAGCGAACAGCAGCAACGCACTTCAGGTGTGCTTTTATGGCTCTGCTACGCTGTGTGGTCGTCGCTGCGCGAGCGGTTGCGTTGCATCGCTTTTTCTGTGCTTTCCGTTGTTTTTATGTACATGTCTTGGGTTTCTGTTTTGCTTCTGCAGCCAGCAAGTGGAGAATATCACGGGGTCCTGAATTCGGGGCACCACCAGAGAAGATCATCGGAGTGTCCTGAACTCGGGGCAGGACAAGCCATTGAAGTGAATTGAAGATGAATTTTAAAACAGTATAGGTTAATAGGATTTCTGTACATTATTACAGGTTTGCAATTTTTCCAACATTTAGCAGTACAAAGGAACGCAAGACTCCACTTGCTATGTGTGCTGCAGGGCAGGCAGGAATGCATTTTTGTAAAATATTCTAACCTTTTCAGGCAGGCAGAAAATTGTTACAGATTTTCTGACATCCCCCCCCCCCCGCCTCCGCTGCACAAAGTCTAGTGCAGTGCGATGCCTGCTCAGCCATTGCTGCAGGCAGTTAGCTGTTTGTAGGCAGGTTAGTATTGCCGGGTTGCTGTGCAACTTAGGCCACCCATATTTCTACCCCCACACCCACTCTAACCAGCATGTAGGGCTGCAGTGCACTCTTGCACTGCAGCACACCACAGTAAAATTTTGTTTGGGTTGTGTGTTTGACTTTTTTTGTTTGACACCCTGCTCTGGGCTGTCTACAGCAGCTCAGCCCACCCCTCCACACTAGTGTAAAGATCTGAGTGTCTATTTTCCTTAGTCAGCCATTTGCTGAGGTAAACCCCAGCAAATAGCCTGGGAAGGGAGTGTAATAGGACACGGTGTAAAGATCGCTAACGCGATGGGGCGCGCATGCGCAGCGAGTACGTGCAGATGGGTAACAGGGAGCACAGCGATATGAAATAGACAATCAGAAATAATCTAGGTATTTTGCAGTGCATATGTGAATTTTATTGTTATACAGAGAACGGGATGACATTACGTTTTGGGACAGTCTTCTGTTGTGTTCGCTCAGGGATACTAAGAGGATGCAAGGAGTTCAACAATTTGAGTGATTTTGAAAAAGCATTGCAGGATATCGCAAATCAATAACAGAGGATCAGTACCATTACAACGTGGCGGTGACTTAGTTCGGGCCGAGGTACGCGTGGCCGAAGTGTTGGACTGAGCGCCCGTGGTATTTCTCCAACGTGTTGTCGTGGAGAATTTATTTTACCGTTTCCTCTTGGCTCTCGGAGAATACGTCGCGGACGTAATAAAAACCAGTAGGGAGGCGGGGGTCGATTTGTATCTCCGAGGCGGGGGTGGGGGCATCGTGGTCGGGGGGTGGGAGGGTGGTCGCCTCGCCTCCCAGCGGAGCAAGCAGCGGGACGCTGGCCTCGGACATCTCTTCAATGCGGTTTGGTCCCGGCGTTGGCGTAGCGGCGTCGGCGTCGTCCGGTGCTGCGTTCCACTCGCTGATGCGCTCAGTCAGCCCCGTCGCGGGCCTATCACGAAGGGCGGAGACGAGCTGGGACGCAAAGGCCATGGACCCTGAGGCGGCGCAAGCTTTGAGGCGTTGCACGATGGGTTGCTCGTGCCCGGCCACATCTGGGTCTTGAGCGGGGAGTATCTTCTCGAGGGCGAGGAGGTTGCGGTGTAGTGGGGCAAAGGCAGCGTCTCCATATTTGAAATCATGCGCTAGCAGCGCGGATTCCTCCTTTTTGTAGACCACGAGGTGGGCTTGTTGGTGCTGGTAGGGAGGTTGCGTGGGTTCGAACGACACGTACGGGCCAAGGAACCCCGCTTGGACGCGCAAGTCGAGAGCATGCGCCGATCTTGGGGCCACTAGGAGCACGGCGGTCTTCGGGGCCTTAGACGAGTCGTATGAGGGCGGGGCCGGCGTTGCGTGGGCTCGCTCGGGGGCGCCCGAAGGCGCGGACCTCGTATTGCCGTCGGATCGTGACCAAAACCGCACCAATTGCCCATCTATGCCATGAAAGAGAACAATGCCGCATGAGTGGAAGAAGCGGATAGCTAGCGTTTGGACTCAGGTTTTCATGACGTCGCACGGCGCGTGTGTGGTGTCAATCGCCACGACCAAGGAGTCTTTAGACCGGAACATCGCTCCTAAGGGCGGTGAGGCGCCCCGTCCTCCTGGCAGGTTGGCGATCATCATGGTGAGCATTTCCGGGGCTTGTAGGTCTTTGTTTCTTTCCCTCCGGTCTCTAGCGATCTCGGCTCGATACACTTCGGTAGTCGGCAAAGCGTGCATGTCCATTGCAAGGAGTTCCCCGGTGAGGAATTGGGCGCACTCGCGGACTTTAAACATGAGCTCGTCGGCAAAGCGGGATAAGAGTTCCCAATCAAACCGGTACTAGCCCCAATGCGGGCTCTCGGAAGGAACTATGTGGCCAAACGGGTAGTAAGCATTCTTGGTGTTCACCGATACGTTTGCTAGCGCAGGGACAAACATTTCGTTCATTAACTTCATGAATGCACGGGCGTCTCCCATTTTGCGTTGTTTTGGTTGAGACTTGTCTCTCTCCTCTGGCGGCGAAGGCTCAATGTGGTCAAGAAACTCTATGCTCACCTCAAAACGTAGCATTTTGTGCAACCGGAGGTCACGCACCGTTGGATGGGCGTGCTTGGCGGCGAAGCGGAAGGGTTCAAACTTAAAATTGATGTCTTCATATCGGCACCCGTCAAAGGAAGAGGTGTTTAGGAGTAAGGCAACATACGGCATCGTTTGATGGCCGCTCGTGCGGAACTCGTAGGAGTCTTTGCCGTCCTTTTTGACCTTGTAGGCGTCCCAAAGTTGTGCCCCGTGCATACATATCACGCTAGAAATGTAAGGTAGGAGAGGAAAAAAGGCGGAAGTTGAGCCTAGCATGCGAAAGGTGGCGGCAACCACTTGAGCGTCCCACGCCGGAATAACGAACCATCCTTTGAGGTCTTTGTTCTCTTCTTTGGCTTTATCTAGCACGGTTCTTAATTGTTTAGCCCACGGGGTGGCGGTAGGCGGAGACTTCTTGGCTTTGGTCTGAGAATAGTCCAATTCATACGGCTTTAGGTAGAAGCGCTTGTGCTTGAACAAAAGCTTTTCAAGCTCGTTGTAGTTATTGTGCGCAACGGAAGAGACCCTGCCTCGGTCTAGAACTTCCGTTGAGTTGCTCCCAACAAAGGCGGATTGAATATCGGTGCCTTCCACATCCAGGTAGAACTCCGAGTAGTCTTGTAGACGGCGGTAAGCTTCGGGAACGAAGATGCGTTGGCTTGTGTCAAATATTTTGCCTTCAACGGCTTCAAATTGGCGTGACGGAAAGCGTGTTTGTAACGGCGAATTTGAGGCTTGGTGTTTTTGAAAGAGGTTTGACAAGGAAGAGTTAAATAGCGTTGAAAGGCCATCATCCGCGGCTTTGGAGCTTCCAAATAGGGTGAAATTCATGGTGTTCTCGGGATGAAGGAAAAGGCGACTTGGCGTCAATTGAAAGGTTGTGAGCGTAGATTTGGACTCGGGAATTGAGGTGATGATTTGAAAACTGCGGGAAAGGCTCCAGAACTTGAACAGCCCAGGATTTTCACCAATCACCAAATAGCCTGGACTACTGGTGGATCCATCAACAAAATGCTGAGGGTCAATCGAAAAAAAAAAGACACTCAGAAAGTGTGAGAGACCTACTTCACGCCTACCAAGGGTTGAAGGATTCTACCAAGGGCGAAGAGTCGGTGGAGGATCACCTTCCGACGTCTATTACTCAGGGGGCAAGCAACTTACACTCTGACGAGGACATGGAGGACAAGATCAAGCTATTGGACCCGCGGGTACAGACGCTTATAAGGACCTATCTGGAGGTGTTCGGGGAACTACCAGCCCCAGCCTCATGTGACAAGCTAGTACAGATGGACCTCAAGCTGAAACCCGAGTTCGTGGGTCACAAGATCCGGAGGAGACCCTATCCGGCTCCTAAAGAGCAGGCCGACGAGATTGAGCGACAGATACCAGAATGTATCGACGCTGGCCTAGTCCTGGAGTACAAGGACGAGGACTACCCCCAACACTGCAGCCCCTGTTTCCTGGTGGCTAAACCTGGGTCTACAGCCAAACGGCTGGTAGTGGACTACGGAGAGCTGAACAAGAAAACGCTGAACCACTCAGGGTCCATTCCTAATATGGAATCTACCCTTGAGAAGGTAGCCCCCTGTCGCTACAAGAGCAAGATGGACAAGAGGAGCGGATTCTGGCAGGTGGACCTGACGCCCAACGCTCAGGAGCTACTAGCCTTCATCACCCCTCAAAGGAGGGTGTACAAGTGGAAGGTCATGCCGTTTGGCGTGGCCAACGCACCCGCTCTATTCCAAGAGCTGATGAACAAGATCTTATCCATCCTACGAAGGAGACCTAAGGTGCAGGAGCTCATATCCCGTGGGGCCCAGATGGAAGCACACATCGACGATGTATGCCTCAGGACCAATACCCAGGAGGACCACCTAATTCTCTTGGGTGAGTTCTTTGCGGTCTGCCAAGAGAAACACACACGACTCAAGCTGGAGAAGTGTGAGTTCACGCAGGAGACCATCCAGTACCTGGGGTTTGACGTTGGCTATGGGTGGTGGACCCCAGCGGCCTCTAAGGCCGAACCCCTGATGGACGCTAAGGTACGACACGAAGACCCCAAGAAAGGACTTCATGATGTACGCAGTTTCATTGGGGCGTGCAACTTCTATCGCCGCCATATCAAAAACTTCACCTACACCAGCGCCATTCTGACGGACTTGATCAAGAAGAGTACTACTTGGCGCTGGGGCCCACAAGAGCAACAAGCGTTTGACGAGCTCAAAGACAAGGTGGCCAACGCTAAGTGCTTGGGCGTGCCTAGGGCACAAGGGGAGATTATCCTCGTTACCGACGCCAGCAATGTGGGCGGTGGTGGAACGTTGCTCCAATGGCAAGCACTAGAGAAGGAGGAGTTCGACTCGGCCATTTCCCAATGGGGGACTGAAGGTCTCAACCGAGATGGAACTCTGAAGCACAGCTACCCTGACGACAAGTGGGTCCTAGTACCTCTGGGCCACTGGAAGTGGAAATGGAACCAGGCCAGGGGCAACTACTCCACCTATGAGCAGGAGTTGCTCGCGGGTATGCTGGTGCTATCCTAACAAGCACGACTGTTGGGGAGTACCCCTGTGGTCTGGCTGTGCGACCAAGAGCCGGTCCGCACTTTCCAGAAAAGTCCACGACCTGAGAAGGCCAAGCTACGGAGCTGGTGGACCTACCTCAGTCAACTACGGCTGACGGTACACCATATCCAGAGAGTGAAGAACGAGTGTGCAGACTACATCAGCCGCAACAACTTCGACGCCCCGATTGGTGCCCGGTCTGAAGCGCTGGCTAAGGAGGCGTTCAGCCGTATGGACGTACACCTGGACCTGAACATGACTATGATACGCCCCCTGGATGGACTCCAACAATCGGAGTACCTGAAGGAGTTTGGGGATATCTACAAGCGCCTGGAGAAACGCCTTGAACTCCTCCTGGTCAGCCAAGATCAGTGGAAGAGGGACAACAGCTACCTCTGGCACGAGGACCGCATCGTGGTACCCAGTGACAGAGTCCCAGCGCTGCTGAAGTGGACCCACGAGTCCAGCGGTCATGTGGGTGCTGACCGTACCCTGAGGCTATTCAAGCAGTGGTTCCACACTACGTGGACTGACGACCAACTGCGGAAAACCCTCCAGCCTATCGTGGACAAGTGCCCGTGTAGGTCCTGCAAACCAGGGGATATCAGGGACAGAGGTCTCTACTCCACCCTGCCCATCCCTCACTGTGCTAACAGTGTTCTATACGTGGACTACACGGAGATGCCGAGGTTCGTGGGCTATGACTTCGCCCTCGTGGTAACCTGTGGGTTGACCAGGTTTACCAGGGTGTTCCCATGTACCAAGCACATTACTGGGGAGGAGACTATCAAGATACTCCTGGAGGAGTGGTTTTGTGTCTATGGGGCGCCGAAAGACATCAACTCCGATGGCGACGTACGAGTACGCTCAGATACCGGCTGGTACAAGAGGGTCCTGAGATCCCTCAATGTCCAGGTGTCTACTGGGATTCCCTACTCGCACACGAGCAACCCCCTATGTGAGCGACAGATTCGTATCCTCAAGGAGAATGTAAGAATATGGTGCAAAACTAAACGCACCAGAGACCGGGTGAGACTACTCCCCGTCATATCCTTGATGATGAACTCCCAAGAGAGTTCAGCTACTGGCTACTCGCCCCATGAGTTCTTCCTAGGGTGCCCGGCCTGGTTCCTACATGCCCCCTATCCAGAAGACACCCATTCTTCCGTGGGTGAGTGGGTCCAAGAGCAACAAGCGAAGGTGGACAAGGCCAAGGCTATGCTCCAAAGAGTGAGGGAGCGTCAGTGGAACAAGAGAAACAAGCACCGAGTGCCGGCCACCTATCAAGAGGGGGACTGGGTGCTGGTGCACCACAGCCGACTATCCGCCTGGCCACGCTGTACTAGCGATGACCCATACCTCGGGCCCTACAAGATTCTATCTGTGGATGGACACCGTATAACCATGACGTGTTCTCCCCGTCTGGGGGGGACCCTGGTGTGCGCTGCTCAACACCTGAAGCGCTAGTATGATCCTGAAGACCTCTGTGGGGAAGAGTGGGAGCTGAACGACGAGGAAGTCGCCGCCCTAGACCTACAAGGGGCTGCCAGCCCTATGGAAGTTGAAGGGGAACTCCCCGACATGAACGCCGAGGAGATGGCTAAGGAGGGCTTCTACCTGGTGAAGTCTGTCCTACACCATCGCTATCGCCAGGGTTGGCGCTTCCTCACCCTCTGGGAAGGGTTTGGAGTCGAAGAGGCCACCTGGAAACCCTTCTCTGCGTTTGTTCTACCTGAGGAACGCCTAAACTCAGTTCTGGTAGACTACTTGTCCCAGAACAACCTTGGTGAGTTGCTGAGGCAGGCTGAGACGCTTGCCTCCAAGACTACAGCTAGGGACTGAACCTTACCCCTAAGTGTGCTACATATTGAAGCGGTGTGGGGTGCCTCACCCATACCCGCTGCCCAGCCTGTGGCGCTCTTCGCATCAGGAATTTTCCTGGGCTGATTCCTAGCCTTATGGCATCCCGATTTGTGTGGAATTTCTGTAAAATACCCCAGAAATCGTCATTTTTCGTCATTTTGGGCTGGCGACGACGTTCGTCGCCTGCGCGACACAGCCCCAGATCGAAGTTTTATTCCACGATTTCTGAAGATTTTAATCAATTTTATTATTGATTCATCGTTTTTAGAAATATAGGAATATAACGTGACCTTTTTTGCGGCGTTCCGCGAACGTCAATTTGTGCGAAGTCAGTCAGGTTCACGATTTTTTTCAAAAATCTCGAGGCGATCCCAGGAATCAGCCAGACGCCCATGGTGTGGTGCAACAGTGGCCCTCTTCATATATAGTTTGAATTGGGACAGAAACGCGTCGTGTCGGCTACCCGACGCGTTGGGGGGAGACACGCAAAATGAGTGTTTTTGGCTCAAAAATCACTATATTTCACTGTTTTTCGCCCAAAAATCACTGTTTGGCCCAGTTTGGGCAGGATCTCAGTGGAGATCCTGATGGCGACGACTCGTAGCCGTCAGATTTTCTGATGGCGGCGACGCCGCCGCCTTCGTTTCGTCCTTTTTCTAAGCTATTTTATAGTATGGAAGTGTTACATATACATATTACTTGTCTACATGTTTATATTGTCTACATATACCTTCATCTCTTGCCCAGGACGCCAGATTGTGTCATGGCCGAGGCAAGCATCACAGAATTCTTTGGAGAAACCCAGACTGATGGAAGATCAGTGAGAATTCGAGAGGAAGTCTTGGATTTCATGGGATTGGGGTCGTGCATGCCAAGGGAAGCTTGGAGGTTGCCCTCCCCCCAACCTCTTCAAAAGAATTCTGCCGACGCCAAGGCCACCAAGGCGGTGTGACGGCCTGCGGACGGCGACGACGCCCAGACTGCAGGAGAATTGTCGACGACGTCGACATCTGCAGGAGCTAAGGTCCAGGGCATCAACATGATGAAGGAGGAATTCCTTGACTCCTACAATGGGTTGTAAGTGCGGCTAGCCCCATCTGCTCAGATTTTCAGACATTCTGTCTAGATTGGCTACATTTTGGTCAATTTCTTTGCTTCGGTGGAATCGCCGCCTCGCAGCTCAGTCTCAGGATATTTCCTATATATTTCTGATATGCCGGATTTGATTCCGCGGTCCATTTCCCGTAAATCCGCCGCGTTCCGCTATTTTAGCTGGAATCGCCATTTGCCGCTGACGCGCGCTCGCGGGCCAGATCGGCCAAACATTTTTACATAATTGGATTATTTAAATCTTTTCAGACAGTTTTGGACACTCAGATGTATTTAGAATAATCCGCCTCAATTTTCTTCATAGACTGGGATTTTCTGCCGGACCACAATCAGCATGGACCTTGCTTCTGTTGTCGCTGCTCTCGCCTCCGTTGGTGTCCGAGTATCCGGTTCTACCCCCAATAACAACATCCAGGGAGACTCCTCGCGTGCCTGCCCCACTGGTCTTGCCGGCCCCGAGCCCTCCGGCACCCTCAACGACCCAGGGCAGCACTTTCATGGTAGCAGAGGCTACCTTAATGTTGTTCCTTTGGTGTCCCAACCACAGTTAGCTCCCCAGTACGGCCCCGTAGACTCCGCCGCCCCTGGAGAAGTAACGATTACGTTGCCCTGGTGTTGTGCGAACGAGGCCTTGAAGGGAATGCCTTGCGCTAGCCCAAGCTGCCCAAGAAGGGCACAAATCAGCAGCTGTGGGGACCCAAATTTTCCAAATCCCAGTCGAAATTGGCCATCAAGCAGCTGGAATCTCCCAGCCTACGGCGATGGCAACGCTCCGGTGGACCTTACGGAGCTGGCAGGTACTCACATTCCTCACCAATGTCCGACATTCGAGACCATCGAAGCCGACATTGACGACATTGAGATGGGTGGTCCAGGTGAGGTACCTAACTACAATCGACCAGCCTCATGGGCACAATTGGACAACCATTTGTCTTCAGAAGTGACCCGTAACCTTGAGGCGCTTGAGGCCCTTTGTCTATTAGCCACGTCTAAGCTGATAGGTCAAGAAAGAATCGCCTCTGATTTTTTATTTGAATATTTTTTCCTTCTTCAAGAAGAAATTAATACCAGGATGTGGTGGTGTTCTCAAGAAGATGAATCTTTTGCCATTTTTTTGCAGATCTGGGAGGCAAGTCCCTTCCCGAAGGAGAAGACCAAGGCACCTGTTGCCGGGCCCTCCGCCCCTCATCCCTCTGTTTCCATCCGCGACGATCTAGCCGCCGCGGTTGAGGAAGGAATTTTAGAGGCAGCCAGGCAGGCAAGCCTGGAAATTAGGACTGAAGGAGCTCCCCAAGTGGACTCCTGGCTGCGAACCACTGAGATTGGCGTTCGGACAGCCTGCTCAGGCCCTTCAGGGCACGGTATGTACTGTCCTGCCGACTGCTCTTGCAGATTACAGCGAGATACTGAGCTCCAATTGCTCAAAGATCAAATGCAACTCATCATTCAGACGCTGGGAATTAAAGATCTTTTCAAGACCCACATGCGATCTGAGGGCGCATCATCGGTGGAACAAACAACAGAACCGTCGGAGGAGGCGACAGAAATTGTTTCGATTGCTCCTTCGGTGGACTCTAAGACCACCGATGCACGGATCAGCAGGACTAAGCTAAAGGAAAGGGTTACAATCTCTCGATCACAGAGTAGGTCGGCGAAGGCTAGGACTGAGGCTCAGAATGCCAAGCGAACTGCCTCCCGTACTGCCCTTCCTGCTGTTGATTCCAATGCAATAGCCCAGATGTTGCTCGCCCAGACCCTCGCCGGAGCTGGTGTGGCTAATGATGCCGCCAAGGTGTCTGCCATTACGGCCGGTGTTGGGCTGGATTCACTCCTAAATCCTACTTCATTGTGACTTCGTCAGGTTGCCAAGCAACCAAAGTATAATGGGAACCCCAGACGTTGGCCTCAGTTCCAACGGGAATTTAAACTGTGGGTTAAGACTCAAAAACTCCAGGATGATCAGTTCCTGATGGCGCTCTTGGACTGCCTTGAGGGAGCGCCGGCCAACACTTGGCTCAGGACCTGGAGTGATCGTGAAGATTCAAGTTCCCCCCTTACCTTTGATGAGGTGTGGGAACAGTTGGAGGTACGTGGATCCCGGCTGCCTGAGGACCATTACCACCAGATGTTGAAGAATTTTCCTTCGTTCTCGCGATTAATCTTGCACGAAGTGCAGGACAAGAGACAGCGCTTCTGGAATCTCGTAGAAGAATCTGAACATTCAGGCGAAAAATTTTCTAGTGCCGAGCTGAAAAATCTGATTTTTGACAAGATCCCCTCAGAAACCGCCGCCACCCTTCGGAATAAACAGTCCGAAGAAAAGGTCAAGACCTGGTGGGCGGAAGTCGATGGCTTTGACGCCTCGGCCAACAGGTTTACGGTCAGGGAGGCACTTCAAAAGTGCTCCCCCACGTCGTTTACCAAGGTGAAATTCACTGAAAACACGTGGAAAATCAAATTTAATGAACACGAGGATCGGGACTTGTTTGTCCAAGTCCTCAACAGGGGAGTAAGTTTCCATGGCAATCGCCTGAAGGCCAGGAACTGGGTGTTTTCGTTTACCCCGCAGGAACTGTGGGAAGAGGTTGAGCGGCTCGCTGACGCCGCCAATCAAAATTTCCATGAGGGTCTTGGGGGAAACAAGAATACCCAGCAAAACACCCAAAATGGGGCCCAAAAGGGCAACAAAAAGGTGAATGACACCCGGAATGTTCAGGATCATTGTAGCATCTGCCTTCTGTTAGGTTCTACGAACCGAGCTAAGACGCATTCTACTGCTAATCACCGATGGTCTGCTTACGATCACAAGGTGATTGGTGAAAATGTCAGTAATTCGCAGAATTCAGAAAGGAATGACAGACAGGTGCATGGTGCCAAGGGGGGAAAGGGTAATTCGACCCCCTCCGGTGGGAACAAAAATACTGGAGGCCCTGGCGGATCCCAAGGCAAAGGAAATCGGACTCCATCCGGCTCCGGTGGACAGCCGAACGGCCAGACAAGTCCTAATGTCAACGCCGGAGGTGGAAATCGAAATCCAGGCCAAACCCCTCAATCCGGTACAAACAAAGGAAATGCTCCAGGATCACAGGGTAAGGGTAAGGGAAATCCTTCAGGAACCTCCTTCTCTGGTAAGGGCAGAGGGCGTGGCGACGGTGGTGGTCCATCATCCGGCGGCCGTGGCCGTGGACGTGGAAAAGGCAACCATCGTGTGGATCAGGTCTCAGGTGCAGATCAGGTGTCCGATGCGGATCGAGATTATGTCGAAAATGCCCTGAATCCAGCGGATGATCCGTTCCAAGATGAGTGGATCGACGAATCAGGCTGTGTTCACAATGTTAACGCAGCCGCTGGAGGTCAGAACGCCTAGGGGAGCCACGAAAATCGCCCCTCCCGAGGCGATTTCAGGCATGATCCCCAAATTCCTGATCGACCATTACTTGATGTAGGGTCGCTTGTCTCCTCTCCCCTGGATCCGGCAGCGGATCCTTCTGTTGTAGTGGACGAGGTTGGTGTACAGTCCAAGCACAGGGCTCGTCAGTTTGTCACAAAGCTGTGGGTCTCTGATTGCAAGGGAAATTTCCACCTCGCCACTTGTTTGTGTGACAATGGATCAGAGGTAAATCTCCAATCCAATTCATTCTTACCCGACGACTGCGTGTTTGAGTCGCCTCATCCTGTTACCCTCGAGGGAGTTTCTGGACATTCTCTCGCAGGTGGGCAACGCGGTTGTTATATATCAACTCATTTGGTCGCTCAAGACCTTTGGGAAGAGCAAAATGTGGAAGAAGTTGTCCTTAAGGATGACTACTTCTATCGTGCTGACATAAAGTATGACCTTTATCTGGGCCATCCTTGGCTTCGCAAGAACAGGGTAGCGCCCGTAGGTCATCGTCGTTGTTTTTTGCTGGAGTCAGGTCCCTTGGAGCGTCCTGAATTTCGTTTTTTGCACGCAGGGTTTAAAAGTGCAGAAGAATTTTTGAAGCAAAAGGTGACACCAAAATTTGGTGAAGATGTCACCATTGCAGAGGTGAATGGGAGTGCCGATTACTCCCAAGAGTTAGAATGTCTTCGTAGGGACTCCCAGCCACGACGCCCTTCGCGCTGGCACTCTTCATCCTACAGAGTTGTCGACAAATGGCGCGATGCAATTTGTGAATACTTTCATGAGCACCATTCCTTTTGGCCCCAGTATGATGCCTTTGCTAACCGTATGAACAAGCGCTTTGACAAGCACTTTAGCGACGCTTGGACCCACAAATGGGACAAGAAGTTGTGGATTAATCCTCCGTTTCACTTAATCCAGCAGGTCATCCACAAAATCAAGCAAGATAAAACCCAGGCAATTTTAGTTGTGCCCCTGTGGGACGACAAGCCTTGGTTTCAGGAATTACAAGACATTTGTGTTGATTACATCGAACTTCCCAGGAAGATTAAGCTGTATGCCAGGGACGACACAGGTCCCCTGCCACAGCGGTCCTGGAGTTCGCTTGCATTCCTGGTGGATGGAAAGCTTTCTGACTCTAATTCTGCTGATTCTAGTACAGATTCCTGTGTTGGGTCTGAATCTGAGGTTGAGCGTGGTACTGATGATGAATCTATTTTTTCTGATTTTTGTCCGTCAGATACCCAAGGTGATTCAACGTCCAATGGATCCGCCTTGTCTCCCTCTTCCCCAATACGGTCGACATCGAAAAGAATCTTCAGTGCACGGGCGAGGAAAAATCTCCAATCGCGCCGCAAATTCAGAGTTTTTTATGAAAAACCCCCTGTGGAAGCTTTCATGGATCCTTTCGAGGAGCTGGATCACGAAGAGAATCTCTGGGATTTCGACACACGACCCACCTATCTTCAAGAGGCAGTTGATACGGACCTGTTTAGGGACATCCGTAAGAAGATTCTTCCTGCCAAAGCCGAAGAAGTCGCCAAAGTTTTTTCGACAGTAATTCCTGGCGATCAGGTGGACACCGAATTGTGTTCCAAGTCAAGAGAAAAGATTTTTGAGGAACGGACGGACACAACCCTTTCAGGAAATTTGATCAAAGACCCCCCTGTCCGTGGACAGTTCGGTGAAGCCTTCATCGAGCTTCGTGAAGGGTACAAGGCAAAAAAACAGCGCCCTTATGAAAATCATGGACACAAACATGAGATACTCCGAAAAATCATCGAGAGAAATCTCAGGGAATTTGGTTGGCTTGAGGGTTGTATGACCAGCGAATGGTGCTGTGCACCCTTCACAGTCCCGAAGCCACCGCCTGCAGACCAGAACACTATTGATGGTTGGCGAATGGTGGTTGATTTTCGCAATCTCAACGCCGAAACCAAGGCGGATTCGCACCCCCTGCCCCTCATTGAGGAGGAAATCGCCAAGAGGGCGAGAGGTCGTTTGTTCTCTGTGCTGGATCTCCGTCACGGCTTTCACCAAATGCCGTTGAGGAAGGACAGCAGACCTCTCACCTGTATGTGCACGCCATGTGGCCCAGTCCAGTGGACCGTCATGCCCATGGGCCTGAAGAACGCCCCCTCATTTTTTCAAAGAATGATGCAGGATGTGCTGTTCACAACCCATCCTGAGCTTTGTGCCTTCGTGAGCGTGTACATAGATGACATAATCATCGCGACGGAAGGGGAGGGACTGACCGAAGCTGAGCTGGTGGCCCTACATGAGAAGCAGCTGAACCAAGTTTTGGACATTCTTGATGCCAATCAGCTGATTTGTGGGCCAAAGAAGGGAAAATTATTTTTAAAATCAGTTGAATTTTGTGGTTCTCTCCTAGAGAATGGCACTCGACGACCCAGTCCAGGGAAGCTCGTCGCTATTCAGAAGTGGAAGCGCCCTGAGACGATCACGGAGTTGAGAGGATTCCTGGGTTGTTGCAATTTTTATCACACTTTTGTGCCGAATTATGCCAAATTTGCTGCCCCCCTCACTGAATTATTGAAGGTAGGGAGAGATGCGGGCAAGGCAGGTTCAAAGGTTCGTGTCAAGTGGACTGACGAGTGCGAGGAGGCCTTCCATCACTTGAAGGCGGCCCTCTGCGAAGTCGCCACGTTGCATGTGCCCCAATTCGACCGACCCTTCTACATTAGAACCGACGCTTCTAGGTACGCGATCGGAGCTGTCCTTGAGCAGGTTGATGAAGCCACCGGCGATCACTACCCTCTTGCATTTTGGTCTCGGAAGCTAGCCCCACGCCAAATGCAATGGTCGCCGCCTGAGCAAGAAACCTACGCCATCATCTGTGCTTTAAAAAAGTACCAATCGTGGGTTGGCATCAATCGAGTCGAGGTCCTGACGGATCATCGATCTCTGGAATATGGGGCCACCGAACACATTGATACTGTCGCGAGCCCAGCTGGTCGACGGGCCAGATGGCACGAATTTCTCAGTCTGTTTGACCTCCATGTGTCGTATTTGCCTGGTAAACATAACACGGTAGCGGATGCTCTGAGCCGATGGGCTTACCCCGCCTCAGAGGGGCTGCAAAGTACCAACATCCATGGTACGGAGCAGGACCGCCATGTCATCATCGAGTGGGATCAGGAAGAAAAGAAACTCATTCGACGTGCATGCATGCAGTGCGCTGTTAAACAGCACGCATTGCCGTGTCACGACATCACGGCCATCTCAGATCCGGCGCATGCTCATGAGATCTGCACCAAGACACTGAAAGTCGTGGAGAAAGTCACCGGTCCCTCCTCAGGGAGTGTGAAACGGTTTGACTATACCCGACGAGTAAGTCGATTTCGGTTGATCCAAGGCATAAAGCGTCGAGATCCGGCCAGAACTCCACCCCTGCCTAAAGATTCCCTGATCATCCGTGACTGGACGTCCGATTATCTGCAGGATCCCATGTTTAAAGAGGTCTTTGGAAATCTCAAATCCAAAGATGCTCACAAGGATGGGATTTTTCCTGAGTACTCGTTGGATGGGGGGAAGCTGTGGATGGAGGGTAAATTGTGTGTGCCAGACGCCCTAGCCCCCCGAGTGTTAAACTGGTGGCACAAATCGGAGTCCCCCCACGCACATGGCCGTCGACTGTGGTCGATGATTAAACATAGGTTGTTTGGCTCACGGCTATATACTCACTGCATGAATATAGCCGCCGGATGTGCCCAATGTGCTGTCTCGACGCCCCCCAGCGCGAAGAAGCACGGCCATCTGAGGCCTGATCCTATTCCGGAGCGCCTCTTTAACAGAGTCACCAGTGATTTCTTCTATCTCGGTGAGCTCGATGACGAAGAGTGCCATTGGACTAACAAAAAAGTCAATGGTGTGCTCCTTATTCAGTGCCGTCATTCCGGCTACATGCAGGTGTTACCTTGCAACATCGAGTCGATGACTGGCAAGGCTGCCGCCAAATGGTGCGCGCAGACCTGGATGGGAGGTTGGGACGTCCCATCCGAGGTGGTTACGGACTCAGGCAAAGAGTACACCTCCGAATGGTGGAGAGAATTATGTGCTCGCCTTGGAATCCACCACCTCAGGTGTGAAATCCACTCGCATCGAGCGCTGCCTGGCGAAAGAGCCGGCCGCTCTATAATTAATATGCTTCGTAAGGAGCTCGCGAGTGAGAAGGATTTCCACTGGCTCGAAGTTCTCTTCGCATTGCTTCGCCGTTACCACAACACGCCTTTGTACCATGGCCTTTCTCCAAATGAAATTGTCTTTGGACGAAAGAAGTGTTGGTGGAACATGCCGTCGAATAATCCTCGCCCCTGTAAAGATGCTTCGCTGTTTTTGGACGAAGTCCAACGAGCAGATAAAACTGTGTCGAAATTAATCGAGAAGCATCAAGCTGACTGGCTTTGGGTTCAAAATCAAGGTCGAAAAAACCCCCACAAATTTGAGGTCGATGATCGAGTTTGGCTTCGAAAATCCGAAACCACCCTGGACGGAGATGATAAGCTTCTTCCCTTGTGGGAGGGGCCATTCGCTGTTACAGCGCGTCTTGGTGAGAACAGGTGGAGGATTCGTGTGGATGTCAGCAGGGAAATTGACGTTTCGGGCGATCGCCTCAAGAGAGAGATCCCCTCCCCCAAGGATCGAGTTAAACCCCTTTTTTGGACTGCGAAACACTTGTCTGATCGGGTCATCGAAGGGGGGAAGTACGAACTCAAGAGGATTGTTGAAGCAAGACGTGACGCCAAGGGCGAATGGGAATTTCTGTGTGAGTGGAGGGGCTTTGATTCCAGTCACAACAACTGGGAACCAGCCCAATCTTTTGTCCATGGATACACCAAGGGGTTCATCGACTTCCTGAAGAAGCACCCCGAAATTGGTGTACTCCTGACAGATTGTTTGTCGAAACCAGACAGACAAGTGGAGAGCGACGGAAAACGACCTGTGGTGAATCGAGATCCAGCCTTTTACGGCCCTCAGCAGCCACATTCCAGGGCTGATCCGTCGATCCCCCCTCCTGTGGTCAGGCCAGCCCAGGAGCCAAATGAGGACCAAGCTTCGAGTTCGGTCGCTGATTTGCAGCGCCCAAGCCGTACGAGGGCCAGGCCAGACAGGTTGGTGGTCACATGTATTCGTGCTTGGCCGAATTGAGAAAGCCATCTCAACACATTCTGCTCAATCCACTGTTCATTCTTTCTGCTTATGTCATGATGTGGAGAACTGCGAATGTTTGATAATTTGACGTCAATCAACTTTTCTTTGGTCTCCGTTCGGCAGACAAGGCGTAGATACGCTGACGGAGTGTGCTGCCGTGTTCAGAAAAAACCAAACTCAGGCTTAATTCAGGCAGATTCGGGGTAATCTTGTCTCTGTTGGTCTGTGCATCTTTGGAATTTGGCTACTCGTGCAGATGGAAGCAAATGTACATAATCAAAACGCTGGCCAGCGACATTCACCCCTACAGGTATCCCCTGTAGTACTGGCTGCACCAGATGCGACGCCAGGAACTCAGATCATACCTTCATTTGCTGTGATGCTAACGCCAAAGTCCAGATTCAGATCTAGGATCCTCAAATTAGCCTTGAATTTTTCAGGTTTGTCCATCATTCTGCCACTGTTGTACGAAACCCAGACGTCAATTGTTCAGACAATCTTCATCTAGGAGCTCTAGGGACTTCTAACAGCAACCTCTGAAGTCCGTAAGCTTCGTTGTATTTTTGGCACACGCCAATGTGAGCTCAATCCGACCAGAAACTGTCGAGAATGGTGAATCCAAGTGTCTTGTGGGACTCCATCGAAAGATTGGCCTTGTCCAAGTCGATTGACACCACCGCCACTGTAAATACGGTGTCTCTCAGTTATATACTGTCCGTAAAGTGCCTTCAGCGAACCTTCGGCGCGTTACATGCCAAGGATCCAGGGCCAGCATGTCCCATCATGATGCATCATCACATGATCCACATTTTGATAGAATCTGTTAGATGCTCGCGAACCAACGTGCCGGAAAGCACAATTGAGCTGAATAAACGACAATATATATTAACTTTAGTCTAAACGAAGGTGTTGGTAGTTTCAGTACCAGACATTCCGCTGCATTTCACTTTCATCTTAGGGAATTTGTTGATTTTAGGACAATTTAGTTTGATTTCCTTGTCATCTCTTCTCATTCCTCGAAGATCTGTCGACGGCTTTGCCTAACTTCGTTGACGCTTATGATCTTCTGTGCACATAGGGTCTGTAGACAACATTTGTAATTGTTTTCCCACTCTGTGCTTGTTTAATCTCCTTCATCTTTGCTCAAATTAACTCTCATTTTTGCTGAATCTTGTGATCATCCACCAGATGCGCCAAATCTGAAGCACATGCTGTACTTTTCAGAACGAGAAAAGCGGGATAACACGATGTAGAGTTCGGCGAGGACACCGTAGCGTGCCCGCGACAGCGAAACTGTGCCAGAGCGCTGAGATGTCACTCCATTTCTTGATCCCCCCACTCAATCCACCTATAATCTACCTCATTCTCAATCAATGCATGGTTTGGTATCGATTCTCGATACGTTTACATGCTTTTTAGCCCTTGACCTAATGTTTTATTGCACGGAGGACTGTTCGTCACTTCTCATTCTGTCTCATTTCAGGTTCATCCAGCCTGATTCAATGCCAATTCAGCCCAAATCAGGTCAGATCAAGCAGATTTCGCCCCATCGAGGCTACATTTCTATGTTTTTCTGGGACTTACCCGCACTACGTTCTTCGTTGACGTAGCGACACACCCCAGTGTGTTTTTGGAGGGGGAGTGTAAGTGCGGCTAGCCCCATCTGCTCAGATTTTCAGACATTCTGTCCAGATTGGCTACATTTTGGTCAATTTCTTTGCTTCGGCGGAATCGCCGCCTCGCAGCTCAGTCTCAGGATATTTCCTATATATTTCTGATATGCCGGATTTGATTCCGCGGTCCATTTCCCGTAAATCCGCCGCGTTCCGCTATTTTAGCTGGAATCGCCATTTGCCGCTGACGCGCGCTCGCGGGCCAGATCGGCCAAACATTTTTACATAATTGGATTATTTAAATCTTTTCAGACAGTTTTGGACACTCAGATGTATTTAGAATAATCCGCCTCAATTTTCTTCATAGACTGGGATTTTCTGCCGGACCACAATCAGCATGGACCTTGCTTCTGTTGTCGCTGCTCTCGCCTCCGTTGGTGTCCGAGTATCCGGTTCTACCCCCAATAACAACATCCAGGGAGACTCCTCGCGTGCCTGCCCCACTGGTCTTGCCGGCCCCGAGCCCTCCGGCACCCTCAACAACCCAGGGCAGCACTTTCATGGGTATCACCTTGGCTTCCCCATGGACCCTATGGAGCCCCCAAGTCTATCTGTACCTCTGGGCGACGACCACAGCGACGAGGACGCCATCTGCGAACTGCCACAAGCAGGCGCGTTAATTCGTCGCCTGGGGTTGGTTGGCAGCCCACAACCAACCCTAAACAGGCGCGGGTCGCCTTGGGTAGGAAATGACCCTAAATCCCCCAAATTAGGCGCGTAAATTCGTCGCCTTGGGTTGGAAATCGATCCTAAACAGGCACGAGGAATTCGTCGCCTTGGGCAGGAAATGGCCCTAAATTCAGGCACGAGAAATTCGTTGCCTTGGGTTTGACCCTAAATAATTTTTTTTCCGCATTTGAATTATTATGTTTCCATGCCCATGGAGAAAAAGGGCCAATATGTGCGCCTCAGCGCCATCAGTCAGGTCGGAAGGACCTGCAGCGCCCCTGGTTTGGTCACCAGAGGCTAAAGGGAGTGCCAGGGACCAGTGTGGTCGCCTGGGGGGCAATTGCCCTATGAATATATCAAAAAAAAAAGAGACCTACATGTGAGTGGCATGTAAATTACTTACGAAGCCCCCTCCCCCCCCCCACTGTCCTGCTGAATCAGTTTTGAAACCAGGGCAGTGCAGGGGTCAGAGCGCCTCCTTGGCCTTGCCTTCCTTTGGATATAGGCAAGGCTTCTAACGAGGGGGGTGAAGCGGTATGGGGTGCCTCACCCATACCCGCTGCCCAGCCTGTGGCGCTCTTCGCATCAGGAATTTTCCTGGGCTGATTCCTAGCCTTATGGCATCCCGATTTCTGTGGAATTTCTGTAAAATACCCCAGAAATCGTCATTTTTCGTCATTTTGGGCTGGCGACGATGTTCGTCGCCTGCGCGACGCAGCCCCAGATCGAAGTTTTATTTCACGATTTCTGAAGATTTTAATCAATTTTATTATTGATTTATCGTTTTTAGAAATATAGGAATATAACGTGACCTTTTTTGCGGCGTTCCGCGAAGGTCAATTTGTGCGAAGTCAGTCAGGTTCACGATTTTTTTAAAAAATCCTGAGGCGATCCCAGGAATCAGCCAGATGCCCATGGTGTGGCCCAACAGTGGCCCTCTTCATACATAGTTTGAATTGGGACAGAAACGCGTCGTGTCGGCTACGCGACGCGTTGGGGGGAGACACGCGAAATGAGTGTTTTTTGGCTCAAAAATCACTATATTTCACTGTTTACGCCCAAAAACCACTGTTTGGCCCAGTTTGGGCAGGATCTCAGTGGAGATCCTGATGGCGACGACTCGTAGCCGTCAGATTTTCTGACGGCGGCGACGCCGCCGCCTTCGTTTCGTCCTTTTTCTAAGCTATTTTATAGTATAGAAGTGTTACATATACATATTACTTGTCTACATGTTTATATTGTCTACATATATCTTCATCTCTTGCCCAGGACGCCAGATTGTGTCATGGCCGAGGCAAGGATCACAGAATTCTTTGGAGAAACCCAGACTGATGGAAGATCAGTGAGAATTCCAGAGGAAGTCTTGGATTTCATGGGATTGGGGTCGTGCATGCCAAGGGAAGCTTGGAGGTTGCCCTCCCCCCAACCTCTTCAGTATGTCTGTGTGTGTCTCACTTCTCTCCCGGGCGTGGCTCCCGAATCAACGGGCTTCGCTGATGTCGGACCGAAGGTCCTAGTCAGTTACTAGTATACCACTCCTATGGCGCCCAATTTCTGTGCTGGCGCCTATCCTTTGGGGAAGATGGCAAAAGCCCTACCTACTAGAGGGGAGGGGTGGCCACGTGTGCTAAGGGCATACAAAACGCCCATTTTTGCTAAAGGCCAAAAGCTAACGCACTCCCCTATCCACGTGGAAAAGCACGCGGGACAGGAGACAGCACTACACTACACACCCTACAGTGGCACCATCCTGGTGGGCGAGCACTTCTGCAACTGGCTCAAGCCCCCACACAGGACTACCACTCCTACACGCACGCTCTACTGGGTGGCGTTGAAGATGAAGACAAGAGCCCTAGCGGCTCACCTGTGAGATTGCAAGAAAACACAGAGCTACTAAGCTTCTGTGGCCTAACAGGTACGCCACAACGCGTTTCCCTGCTAGGGCTTGGAGGGAAGGGGTGCTCTTGTTGCGTGCACAGCGTGGATGTTGAAGGTGTCGGGCTACGCTTGCCACTCCTGGCTGAGTTGTAGCTTGTTATTTGTGTGATCAGCGCCGTATATTTTAGCACGGCTAGAGGGACTGCACCAGTTCACCCTGACCTTCCCACCTGAAGAGCAAAGGCGGATGAAGGAGCGTTTGCAGCGGAGGAACCAAGACCATCTCCACGTATTATACGCTTTTCAGATGGCCCTATGATACGCTGTCCACAAACGCCCCTATCAAGCAAGCAAGCTTAAGGAACTCCACCCGTTCTCTTATAGAACGTGGGGTGGAGCCCCTGGGTAACCTAAACAAGGTTTACCGTGCGCATTTCGCGTGGCCCACGCTTTAATGCGTGTGTGAATGCACAAGCATGCACGAGTTTACTGTCAATCTATGGCAATCTCTTTCTTTTTCTCCTAATCTTACCCACAATCACGAACTCCACCAGGGGGTGGCCCCACCTGGGCTTACCTACCTTACTCACCGCTGGAGAGTGAAGCAAGGTGAGGGAAAAGCGAGACACAAGCGAGAAACGACACTATGCATATGTGTGTATGTCTAATCACCCAGGACTTACCTCTAATCATCTGCAATCTTTCTAATCTATCCCTCTATCTTTTGTAAGCGCTGCTACAAGGCACGTTCACGGAGACACGAGAGGAGCAATGTGCATGCTGCATACGAGACGAGCACACCTGTGGTTTATACCTGATTCATTGAGGTCCTTCTGTTGATTTTCAAAATCTTGAATCTTGAATTCTTACTGTTAATGTGGGTGTAATCTTTATGTTTGTCTACTTATGTGTGTTTCGTCATTTTCGTCATTCTGCGTAACATACGTTTATAATCTTAGTAATTCTTTATTTTCCGGCGCTTCGCTAGGAGCCGCTCCTGCGCGCCGCCTTTTTCTGCGTAAGAATTTCTTGATTTCAAATATCAAGAGATGACTACAATTTTTATAAAAATGTGCATCTGATGCAGAATTGGATTCTGTCCAGGTGTGTGCCTTCTGAAAAATTCTAGGCCGTCATTTGACGGATTTAGGTGTTGTCGCTTCGCGTTTGCGTGGATTCGTCCCTCATCCTCCCATTTCTGTGTTGTGCAGACCTCCTCGCAAAGCCTCGTTGAGTAGGCCGCTGTTCGGGCCGAAGAGCAGCAGCAGGAGACTGAACCAGAATCAAGACCCCTCCAAGGGGCAATTCTAATTAAATCAGCGCACCCTCGCCCCAGTACCAGGACAGGTGTCTCCATCAGGTTCAATGAGACTTGGGTCGAGCGTCCTATGAGAGTCTGGCGTTGGGTTGTGTTACGCTGCAGCTTGGAGGGAGGGCTGCAAATACATATGGTCTTGGCATGCCCTATTCTAACGCCACCAAGCCACAGGAACCCCGGCTCAGTTTTCTGTTGGAGATTGTCATCGACAATGCAGCAAGAGTCGCTGGCCATGGTAAAGCGCTCTTTTCCAGTGTTAGGGAAGCTATAGGTATTTTAAAGTAGGTGTGGACACCAAGGAAAGGCCAAGAAAAAATTCCTTTCTCCTGAACATGCGACAGTGGTGGCCACCACAGCACAAGGGGGGAGTAAGAAAAAGTGCTTTTCGAACGCTTTAGGGTATACTTTAGTTGTATCAGAGGTGCTCTAAGCACTCTTGCATTTTAATCTTAGTATTGGCCTAACCAAAATCGGTGATAACACATTTTGACCTATGGAACCAAACACTAAATCAGGATGTTGTGTGGACCCCTTTATCCCCAAGCTATAGCTACTAAAACATCTTTTCCTGGGTTGCTGAGGACACCTTTGTTGGTTGGTGGCGCGGTTATCGTTGTGCTTTTCGTTGCGTGGCGTAGCACGGCATGTAACATACTTGCACTTGTGTTTATGTGTGTGCGCGCTTTCTTCACCCTTCTTGTCCCTTCATACCATGTTGCTTGTCCATGGCGGTGGTGGTCGTGTTGTGCTTGCGACGGCTTGCTTGTGTGGGCATGCCCTCCATTCCCTGTGTGTGCGGCCTGCGGGGGTGGGTGTGGGTCACCCGTGTGTGTGTGGGCATACCTTTCTCTCCTTTTGCCGGCGTGTGGGGGTGGGCATGGCTCTCGGCTGTTCACCTTGGTGCGTTGCATGTAACATACTTGCGCTCTTGGTGGCAGTGTGTGGCTCCCTCCTTGCCTACTACTCGTTTGCGTGCGGTGGCATACCTTTCGCTCCCTATGCAAGCAGGTGGGTGTGGGTATGTGTTCCCCGCTTCACCTCGGTTGGCGTGGTTATCGTTGTGCGTTTCTCGTGGCGCGGCACGTATAATTTTTGTGGTTTTGCAATTGCGCGTTGTTCTTTCCCGTGGTTGTGTGTGGTTCCCTCCGCGCGTCCTTCTCGTCATTCTTGGCGTCCTTCGTATCCCTCCATACCATTTTGCTTGTTTGCGGCGGTGGTGGTCTTGTTGCGCTTGCGGCGGCATGCACGGGCGGGCATACCCTTCGCTCCCTTTCGCTCCCTATGTAAGCGGGCGTGCGGGCGGGGGTGGGCACCTGGGCACGTCTCGAGGTGCATCGGTTACACCTCGTGGTCACCTTTGTTGTCGTGGTTGTCGTTCTTATCTCGTGGTCGTTGCGTAGTGTAGCGCGGCATGTAACATACTTGCACTTGTGTCTCGGCGGCCGGTGCGGTTGTTGCCGCTTGTGCATGTTGTGAATTTTCGCTTTTGTTTTTTGTTTTTGTGTGTGTTGTGCTTCCCCTTGGTTGTGTGTGGCTTCCTCCGTGCGTTCTTCACACCTTTGTTTGTTTTGCCCCTTCATACCATTTTGCTCTTCCGTGGCGGTGGTGGCCTTGTTATGCTTGCGGCGGCATGCATGTACGGGCATACCTTTCGTTCCCTATGTGTGCGGCATGCGGGGGTGGGCTTAGTCATTCATTCGGTGACACCTCTTGTTAGTATTCCTTGCCGGTGCGGTTATCGTTATGCTTCACTTCGGGCGTAACTTAGCGTTGCATGGCATGTAACATACTTGCGTCTTGGCGGCCGGTGGTGACGTTGTTGTTTGTGTGTGTTTTGTATTCGCTTGCTTTCTTTTGCTCTTCTTTGTGCATGTGTTCCCTTTCTTTTTGGTTGGGGCGCGCACAAGTCCCTAGCGCGTAGGACACGCACTTTGCTAGGCGTTTTGGGGCGAGCAATGCTCAACTTCGTCGTCGTCGCGACTCTGTTGTTCTGCTTTTTCTGTGTGTGTCCTAAATTTTGCGACCTCGCCAAACAGCGGCGTGAAATTCCTTGGGGGGGTTTCTGAGGTCGGAAAAAACTTTTTTTCTCTTTATTTAGTAAGAAAAAGTGCTTTTCCAACGCTTTAGGGTATACTTTAGTTGTATCAGAGGTGCTCTAAGCACTCTTGCATTTTTATCTTAGTATTGGCCTAACCAAAATGGGTGATAACACATTTTGACCTATAGAACCAAACACTAAATCAGGATGTTGTGTGGACCCCTTTATCCCCAAGCTATGGGCACTAAACCATTTATTCCTGGGTTGCTGAGGCACTGATATACTGAAGGCAGAGCCTATGAATTTATCTACGTTTTCTCATGAATTCTTAGCTATCCTAGTGGTATGCACCCTAGGGGGCTGGGGCACCTCTTTTTGGGAGGTTTTGGGTTCAATACCCAGTCAGCCTAGCTAAGTAGCATTATCCCATGTGACATGGCAGTGACCTCAGTGCCACAAGCCATGCCACCTCAGCACCTATGGGACCCAAAAACAAAGAGTGCACATCTCAAGAGGGCACTGTGGATGAGAGTGAGCCTTTGGGGCAGTTTTCCAATCAGCTTTTCTCAAACATGTAAAATATTTCATCCTGAGTTGCAATGTATGCTAATTGCTGTGGTCTATTGTTGATAGTTGTCTTTATCTAACTCTTTGTGACTGCAGCCCTTCATGCTTTGACCCTGATCTTCTTCTACTTGCTTATCTCTGGCTTGGTTTATCCTGGATTGGTTGTATTTCAAAAATAAAACATTTTCCACATCAAAAACAAACAGCAGGACCCCTACACCAGCAGCAAGGAGCAGGAGAGGCACAACAAACACACAGTGTTGAAATCACTACAGGGGGTGGTAATAGTTCATATATGCAGCGGTTGGTAAAAGGTGATCTTAGAGGTGTTTTTCATGCAGCGGTTGGTAAAAGGCTAGTGTTTTTCCATGTAAAGGTTGGTACCGACATCCTCTTCTTTTGATTACCTTAATGATTCTTTGTATTTGTACAACACTGGTACTATTTCTCTCTCCTCGTTTTTTCAAAACATTACACTTTTTTTTTCTACACCTTGCACTCTTGCTATTTGTGTAAAATGTTTTATCTCTTTTTTTTTCGTCAAAACCTGCTCTCCTTTTTGTGCTGAAAAACCTACACTGTTTCTTTTTGTCACTCACTTCTGCATTCAAAATGCCGTTTTTTTTTACCTACGGAAATATTGTTTGTTTTTTTTTGTCACTGACTTCTATGTTGTAAATCCTGTTTTTTTTATATTGTTTTTCTTCTCTGATGTGGTCAGAGTTCCTGCTTTTTTATGAACCACCATTGCCGTGCGCAACTCGCGTGAATTAGGAAAAATGCCCACAAAAAAAAAGTGCTCTCGTGTGCAAATCGTCCAACCCTACAGACTTCACTGCCCTTTGAGGGACATCTCGCTGTTGCAAAGGATGAACCACATATTCAATTTGATCGATTCGCTGTTATTCTAGAGGAAACAGGAGGTACTACTCTCTTTCACTCATGGTAAGCATCACTGCACAGCTCAGAGTGCCTTCATCATCCGAAGTCTGCACTGCCTCCCGCGCCTCCCTTGCCCTTTGCCTGTTCTCCCTGGCCACACGCTGAGCATGTACATCACGTGGTGCAGCACGAAACCTTTTGGCAAGTCTGTCCAACCGGGTCTCAGCCCTCCTCTTTGCTGCTCTTTGTACAGGTGGTGTGCCTGGGACTGACAAGACGTCAATGTTGTCCTCCACTTCTGCCCCAGAGGCTTCTAAAGAAGGTCCCTACCAGGACCGGCCCCCGCTGTGCCCCTTCCTCCTGTCACCCCTGCTGACTTGCTCCGGATCAACGATTGCATTTCTCAAAATCCTCAAAATCCAGGGTCCAAACCCAAAAATATAGAAAATGTAATCCTCCTTCAACCCTGAACAGCAACCAGATCCCACAAGTATAGCAATAACCCAATTCACAATCCAAATCAGGCTGCGGGCTTTCGTTCAGCACACCGGTATTCCCACGGTGGCGGGCATGTACAAGAATTGCACCAAGGAAGAAAGCCCTGAAATTGGCATATGAACACAAGTAAAGCAAAGTTGGGGAAAGAGGTAAACATACACACTCACATCCATATACTCCTCATTCCCTGGACTCAAGACCTTCCCTTGACTCACCAACATACTGCCCTGAACCAGGTCAAATGAGATGGCTGAATGCCATGCGTCACAAGTCACTACATAAACCCCAAAAATGTGTTCACTCCCAAACCTATATATCCTAGCCCAATAGGGGAGGTGGCGTGTCATGGCCTAGAGTGGCACTCAGGACCATGCCCTACCCTGACATAACCTTGGATGGACTTGGAGTCGAATGGGCTTAGAGAAATGACCTATGAGTTTGAACTCATAACATGCCAAAAAACTGCCAACTCACACCATATTGGCCATATATCACATATATGCTCAAAATTGAAGTTACCACTTATCTGAAGGCTCAAAGCATGCATGGAATCGAAGTCTAATATTCATGGAGGATAGAGACCAAAGGAGAATGCCCATGTACATCCCCACTTTACCCTCGAAACCCCTTCGGATATGGGCGCCACGCACTGCCCAAGTCAGCCCATGATTTTGAGGCCAATTCTTGTAATCTCTCGTGCGCCAAGCCAAATGGAGTACGCGATCCGGCATATGGTGGTGTTCAACTCCAAAGCATATGCCAACATATGAACAACATACCATGGTTCGACTCTCCATAAGCTTCTTGCTGTTTGCTGACCAGGTAAGTACACAAAACGCAAAAAATGAGCAAAATTGAGGTCAAAAACATGAAAATATGACCAAACACAAAGTTGTCATGATAGTATATCTCTATGCTCACCCATGATATCCGCTCATGGTTCAATACACAAATGATTGGGACCATTTGCGAACAATTCACCCACTTGGATCCCCAATCGGGCGCCTGGAGATACCTTCGCCACTCATATCTACATGCCCCATGAAAATGGGAGTGCACTCATGGATCTCTTTGTCAAACATACCATGAGCAATACATACGCGGTAGACTTGGTCTAGCGCTTTGAATTCCACAATTGGGACATGGGCAAAGCCCTTGTCACGTATGGCTCCCCATCTCTTCGGCCACACGAAGATATATAACATGGGCGTGAGCATATCAAACATATACCATGCATATAACATATACCCTCAAAATGTGGCTCCCACCATGATATGCCATGTCCCTCCATGGACATAACTTCACGTTAAAAATACGTAGGAACCCAAGGAAAGTTGCTATACAACCCCAACACTCATGCGGCACACTCGAAAGTCACATTAAAATATTCGGTTGCACGGTCCAAGAGTTATATATCACTTTATACCCTCTTGACCCTTTTCCCTTGCTACACCGGGCATGTGTGCGCGCCAAAGGCGTTTGATGCTTCCTAAATTAACTTGAGACTAAGGCGCTTGCAACCCAACCTTCCTTATTCTCTTTCCTCACACTCGCGCGTAGATATGGCCCTTCAAAGTGGTCCCACGATTCACTTTTGTTTCCCTTATATCTCCAAGTCAAATGGGTGGCAAGTATAAGGGAAACCTGATTCGGGCATAGGGAAAGGAGTATGACCACTCGAAGAAGTCCAAATCAAGTGCGGCGATGTCGAAGTCGAAAATCCGATTTCGACTTCGCGAAAAATTCAGATTAAAGTTTCGAGTGCTTATTTAGAAAATTGCGGAAGCAACGAACCCTTTGCCGATGAAATCTGACCCTTCAACGGAGTATCCGCCAAAATATCTGGAAATAACAGTTAACCAATCGGTTAACGCAAAATCGCGAGCCAACTGACAGTCGCCGATACATTGACCATAAGAACGAAAGGCTGAAAAATTACGGAAACATTATGATAATAAAACCCTGTTGATTCCTGATACTCCGATATATAAATCTCCGCTGGCGGTGCTTCGGTACTGAATATGGCCGCTCATAGCCGGAATGGCCAAACCTATCACACTATCACATCGGGTTAGTTCAGGTGGATGGGAAAGTATGATATCAGCCAATGGCGGCTTGCCGGCACATAGATACACACCCCAAGTGACCCCAAGATGGCCACGGGGGTCCGAACCGGCTTCGCCCCCCTTCTCAGAGCGTTGTATCCGCTCGGAAACAATTGAAGAGAGGACGGGAGGACCCCAATGGGCTCCAACCCCCCCCCCCCATGTCCCAAGGACACATGGTGGCCCCACACACGTCGTAGGCGTCCCCCATGCCCCAAGGGAGGGGTGAGGACACTGATAATCAGCGCCCTACGCCATATTCGGTCTCCTCTTGATCTACAACATGGACCAAGGGGATCAAAGATAGAAAAACGTCGTCGGTCGACCTAAATAAATATACCACAATGCAATATATATGTGGAGATCGAGTGAAGGGGGTATGTGGCCAATCAAGGCCGAAAAATCCCCGGATGAACGCCCTCACTTGTCTCCCCAATCACAGAAACAAACAAAATGCCAAGAGAGATCCATTATGGTGCTACAGCAGCTACCAAGTGGACCAACACGTCCTTGACATCCAAAGAAATGTTCTTTTTCTTTAGGTAGTCCATCCAGACCGTGGTGTACCTCGGCACAAAACTGCTCGGAGGCTCCCACGAATCTCTGGATGCGGCGAAACCCTTCCAACGGACTTTATAAAGCCTACCCCCAGGCGTCCCCGGGTCCGGCTTGTCCGCCAGGATCTTCTCGGCGGTGAAGTCGTCGTCCTCACCCTCGTCGTCCGAGTCCACATCGCCGGCCGTGAACTCGAAGGTGACGGGACTTCCGCTGGGGTCTGGTGCTCGGGGACGAAGCTGGGTGTGGTCGCGGTCCAGGATCTTGTTATCCCCCACACGAACCGCATATACATCGTGCCCGACCTTCCGCACGATTACCCCCGGCACATACCAAGATGCCTGCCGATGCCTGGACAGGACATTCTTGTGGTGCCGCTCCACCCATACGGTGTCTTGGAGAGCATACTTCTGGACTTTCCCCTGCTTGAAGTACTTGGCCCTCTTGTCATGCTCGTCCTGAAGTGCCTTGCACACCTTGGCCGCCGTGTCGTCCGCCTCAGCCATCATGGCATTCGCATCCCGGGCCACTTTGCCCTGGTTCATCCACGGGAGAGTGCGTGACACTCGATCCCGTAGGAACAGGATGCGATGGGGCGACAGTCCAGTGGGCCCCGGAAGGTCGTGATACGCTTGGAGCACTCTCCACAGCGAGTTATACCAGTTCCGGCCCGGTTCGTCAATGTGCAACTGGCGGAACTTCTCGAACATCTGCCGCCCGGCCACCTCAGCCCGGCCATTCGACCGGCTGTGGTATGCCACGGTCTTGGCATGCCGAATCCCCACGTGCTTGCACATCGTCTTGAACCATGTCCCCACGAATTGACTGCCCCGATCGCTGCAGATGACAGCTGGGACATCGAAAATTGTCAGCCAATGCCTGATCATGGCATTAGCGACGGTCTTGGCCTGCAGCCCCACTCCATGCTTGTCCTTCTTGTCCTTCTTCTTGGACCTCTTGCCCGGGACTGCCACGATATACCCGCTGTGCCTGTCCACCGCCAGGATGACACAGTCGTAGGTCTCTCCGTCCACGGTGACCTCAGGCATGGCGAACACATCCATGGCCACGGACCGCATAGGGGCCTCCGGTATAGCCGTATACACCGGGTTGCCCGCTGTGGAGTGGTTAGGGCTCTTCGTGGCCCGACACACGGCACAGTCGCTGCAGTACCTATCCAGGATGGCATAGTACCCCGGAGGGAACTTGAAACGCCACTCCAGGTCCTGCTGCATCTTGTCTCGGCCAGGGTGCATGAGCTGGGCGTTGTGCCAATGGTCAATGAGCTCCTGCACTCGGTTCTCGGGCACCAGCAGCTTGTCCTTGAGGAACAACTTGTCCCCATCCTCGGTCAAGCCCTCGGGCCACTCGTCGTCCGACGGGGCGCTCACGGCATTCCAGTACTTGCTCCAGTGCTCGGATGCCGCGTAGTCATCCGACCAGTCCTCTGTGAGCACCGACCTGACTAGCTCTACAGGGGCCACCATCCATTGCTCGAGGGTTTCCTCTCGAATAGCTTGGACGCGGGCACCCCGGAACTTGGCCAGGTCCGTACGGTTTGCCATCACCACAAAACACTTGACCCCCACTTGCTCCATGGCCTTCTCCATCTCGATGATGCGCTTGGCCTCCTCGGTCTCCTCAGCGTCGCCATGGCTGGATATGTCCATCCACGCCTTGCCCGCGGGGTAGGCCCAGCGACTGAGGCAATCTGCCACAGTGTTGTCCTTCCCCGGGACGTACACGACGCTGAGGTCAAAATTGGCGAACGTCTCGTGCCATCGGGCCCTCCTAGCCGCTGGTCCTGAGGGGGTGTCGACATGCTCCTTGTGCCAGCTCTGTAGGGACTGGTGGTCCGTGCAAACCACCACCGGCTGCAGTCCGATGTGGCCAGACCACTTCCTGAGCGCACATACAATGGCGTATGTCTCCTTCTCCCTCGCGGTCCATGTTCGGCGTTGGCCCTCGGCCAGGATCCTGCTCCAAAACGCCACGGGAACATGAGTCCCGTCGTCCCGGACTTGCTCGAGGACTGCCCCCACGGCATAGTCCGAGGCGTCTGTCCGTAACACGAATCCCTTGTCCGGGTCCACCAGGAACAGCCCCAACTGCCCCAGGAGTCGCTCCTTCAGGCGGTTGAACGCATCTTCAGCCTCAGGGGTCCAGGCAAGCTTCTTCTTGCTCCCCTTCCGGCCATCGAACTTGCCCACTTGCAGCATCTTGTGCAGCGGCCCCGAGAGTTCTGCATACATCCGGACATAGCCCGAATAGTAATTGCAGAACCCCATGAAGGACCGGAGTTTGCTGATGGTCTGGGGCTTCTCCCAGTGGTGCAGGGACGCCAGCTTCCCAGGCATGGGACGCCGTTGCCCGTGACCAACCACGTGACCCGCGAACTCCACTTCCTTCACGAAGAGTGAGGCTTTGGTGGGCTTGCACACCATGTTGTGCTTGTCCAACTCGCTGAGCACTCGGCGCAGATCCTTCTCATGCGCGTCGATGAGCTCGTCCTCAGTCATGTTCTCCGTGCCGGACCCGATGATGATGTCATCCACGAAGGGATCGGCACAGTCCCGGACAGGACCGAGTAGGTCCTCCATCATGCGCTGGAAAGCGGCGTTGCCATTCTTGGCGCCCATAGGCACCACTTTCCACTGCATGGGCCCCAGCGGCGTCGACATCGCTGTGCAGGGCCTGGAGTCCGGGTGTAGCGGCATCTGGTGATAACCGTGTTTCAGGTCCAACACCGTGAAGATCCGCTTTTTCTGTTGTTTTTGGAGGATGGAGTCGATCAGGGGAAGCGAGTACGAGTCGTGCTCGGTTTGCTCGTTCAGACCCCTGTAATCCACCACCAACCTCCACTCGCCCTTCTCCTTCTTGGGCACGATGAAGGCTTGACTGGCCCACTCACTGTCGGAGGGTTCGATCCATCCCCGCTCAATGAACTCGGCCAACAGCTTCTTCATGGCCTCGGCCCGATGGCCCTGAAGTTGGTACTCCCGATGACGATAGATCTTCGGGTTCGGCTTCAGCTTGATCTTCGCTGTACCAAACCTCCCGCGATCCGGAGGGTTCTTGTTGGCGACGCCACTGAATAGCCGCGGATAGGCCTTGATCAGCCTCTCCTTCAGCTCGGCGACCTTCGGATTCTCCTGGGCCTCTTCGGCCGCTTGCTTCGGTATAGATACAACCGACCGCACTGCGGTATAGGCCTCTTCTGGGCCCGATTCCGACTTCTCCTCGTCCGATATGCCGTCTTCATCGTCGTGGTGAGCTCTTCCCACCGATAATCTTCGGAAATTTGCAGCCTCGGGCTGGTGACTGTCGCTATCGGCACCCATTCTTGGAAAATCCCATGTTGGTGGGTCCGACCCGACCGGACCATCGTATTGGTCCGCGATGTGATCCATGACCCTCGCCACGAACTCGTCCTTCTCGTACTTGCCGGTGACCAACATCTTGTCATCCCACCAATGCGGAGATGTGACCATGGCCCGCCTCTTCTTGGCTGCCACACGGTCGTGCATCCCCATCCGCATGTAGTTGACGACTTCGTCGATCTCGGCGTGGGACAGGACGTCAATGCCATCAATAGGCTGATCCGTCCCCTCCTTGGGCTCAAACATGACTTTCATGGGCACCGCCTCCACCCTACGGATGAATGCTTCATTACCCGTGGGCTGGGCTTGCGCCCCATCCACCAGGAAAGCCTTGGTACCCCACACTTGACCCGGGGAGGGCATTGATACACCCTTGGCGTCGATGAACAACTCCTCCTCTGGCCCGAATGACATCTCGTTCAGGGTGATGGAGTCCAGCGTCGACTTGAGACCCTCCAGCGGACATGGGGTGGATCCTATGCCGGTTATGACCAGGATCCCCTTCGCCCTATCCGCGATGATCTTCTCCACCGTACGTCTGGTATTGTCCAGGGAGCCATGCCAATACATGGGTCCCCACTCCTTCAAACCCCAATGCCTATGCCAGGCTGAGTCTCCTCGATGCCAATGCCTCCTACACTTCCGCAAAAGTGGGGCATCCCGGGAAGCGAAGACGTCTGTCTCGGGCGTTTCGGCTCCCAGCGTCTGGATCACCCTGGCATACACCTGTGGCGCCATTCCATACTCCGTGAGCTGAAATCCTCGGTCTCCTCTGGACTTGGCACCCACAGCTTGCACCGCTTGGACGATCCGATCCTCTTCCTCAGCATTCCATTGGGATGATCCGCATGCATAGTCCGTGGACAGCCATGTGAGGCATTCATCATCCTCCCGGACAAGCGTTGCTCGATGGGGAAGGGCTCCAATGGCGTTTGCCACCATGAAGTCATACCCCATGATCATATCCCAATCGGTGATGTCGGCCACATAGAAGTTCCCGGATAGAGTGCTTCTCTTCGCCTGATCAGGGCGGTTCAAGCGCTCATGCTCCCAAAATTCCATACTGATAGTGGCCTCATGGGTGCCACCACCCATAATCTCTCCGTTGGCGACCTTCAGGCGGACCGGTCTCCGGCTGGGCTGCAGGAATTCCTCCTTGAACAACCCTCTCCGGACCAGGCTCACCTGGGCACCCGTATCCACCAACACATCCATCACCTTCTCCTCTCGCCCGCACCGTACTCGCACTTTCAAGTGCAACTGCCGCTCGTCGCCATGAGGTGTATGGACGACTCTCACGGCATGCAACTCTAGCACATCCGGGTGCATCAGGACTTCAAGGGTATGGTCGCGGATGGTGTAGATCTTGGGTTGGTCCTGCCCGTCCACGGGGCTCTCCGTGGTCGCTCCTTCCTTCTTGCCATGTCCCGTACCCACATGTACTTCCCTTGGCAGGGCGCTCCAGGGGTTGGGAGTGGCGAAACTCAGTGGTTTTGGCCCTTCTGGAGCCTTCTTCGGCACCCGATGTGCCTTCGCTTTCTCTGGGATTCCACTGATTTTCGGAGGAGAGACCTCCGAGGTCCCACTCCCGTGGGGGCTCCTCTAGACTTGGCTTCCCGCAGCCCCTTCCGGCTGCGATCCGCCAGGACTTTGTCCACCACGTTGCTGGGCCTTCAGTTCCTCCAATGTCCTCAACATGTCCTCAGCAACCTCCTCGATCGACCTCACTCGTCGGTCTTGGCCAGGTCCACCACCATAGCCTCTTCCTCCGCCTTTTCCTTGGCCTTTGCCTTGGCCTTTTCCCCCGTCTCCGCCCTTCGCCTTCCAATCGGAAATCCGCTGCTCCTTGGGCTTCTTCTCGGGGTGGGCGGCGAAGTAGGCCTTCTTGTCCGCCTCATACACCTTGCACTGACGGTGGTCGTGTGCATGGTTGTTTCCCTTGCCATAACAGACCCAGCACCCGTCGTGCTGAGACCTGTACTCCCGGAACGAGAGCGGTGGGTTCCCGATCCTCCTTGGTCCTTCTCTGTTCTTCCTGGGTCCCACCTGGCTCCATCTGGACCGATCCTGCCCATGGTTCGTCACGTTGTGCGCCACAAACGCGAAGAAATGGGCCTCCTCGTGATCCTCCCAGGACCAGTGATCTTGACCACTTCCACTACCATCCTCCGCAGAGTTGGCCGTGTCCTCCTGGATCTCCCGATGATGGCGGTCTTCTCGGTGGCCTCGTTGTCCATGACCATGTCGATCCTGCACGTGGGCCTCGTTCCTCGCATTGAGCTTCAGCTCCACCGTGATGTACTTCACGATCTCGTCCAGGCTCATGCGGGCGAAGATGACCTGCATCCTCAGCGGTTCCCCGCGCCTCCACTCCACGTTGTTGAGGCGCAGCAACCTTTGCCCCATGGAGTCTCCAAACACCTCCACGTACACGGCGTTCTTCAGCCCCAACGTCCGGTTGGGCTCGCCCAGGTTCCTCCTGAAGAACTCCATGATACCCGCATGGGTATCCTCCGCCGCCATGATCCTCACCGCCACGCGCTTCTTTGCCCTCTTCTTCTCCTCGTCCTCCACTCGCCTCTTCCAGTTCCCGGGGAGGACGTCCTTCAGGAGGTGGCGGATCTCGCTGGCCTCGTTCCAGTCCTCCACCAGCTTGAGGCATCTGCGGTACTTCCGCAGATACCGGTTCCACTCCCGGACGCGCAACTCACCGCGGTCCAGCGGCAGCGGAATGGACCATAAGTCCTCCAGCTTCTGGTTTGGAGCGTCCACCCGCTCTTCATCCTCCAACCACTGGAGGCAGGCCTGCTCCGTCCTGATCAGTCCTTCCCGGATCTGATCCCGCAGCTCCTCCTTCAGGTCCTGCGCCAGCCGGTGTGGGAATGTCCGACATACCCACTTGTTCCGCGGCGCTCCCCGCATCTCGCCGACGACCTCCTCGGCGAAGTCCTCCCAGTCCAGGATGAAGTCATCCAGGTTGGAGGGGTTGCCATCGTAGTAGGGGATTTTGATTCCCCTGAGGTCGTCAATCCTGATGGCGTCTCCGACGTCCCCAGCCAATACTCCACCGAGACGGATACCACCTGTGGCCGGGGGGTGTAAGTACACTCCCCGTACATCCCTCTCCTCCATGGAGTGCGGTCCAGTTGGGCCTGAACCCATGGGGTTTGGAATGCGGGAAGGATTTGCTCCATCGGCCGTCCATATCCCCGTATTGGGGTCCTTCGCCCACAGGTTTCTGCCTGGATGACCTCGACCATGTCCGTCGGCGCTTCCCATGGTTCGCCCCTGCATGGTATGTTTCTCGATCTTCTCTTCCGCATAAACCACCATGTTTGTCGTGATCGGTACATCCTGGGCGGCGCCGGACATCTGTACCGTCAGGCTCCTCGGGTCCGTGGTTACGTGCCCTTCCCGCATGGACCCAGCCGGTGCCGTTTGTTCCCCGAGCATTGTGGATTCGCTGAACATGGGAACAAAAGGCAGCGCACCCGGGTCAACACGCGGAGGCGCGTATGGTGCCTCTGCAGGTCCGCCCATGGGTTTCTCCATGGCGCTCCTGAGGGTCTTAACCCGCTCTACCAGCTCTACCGCGGCCGGCTTTGCCGGGAGCACCGGACCCGAGGCGAGGGGCTGTCGCTCCTCTAGCCTTTTCAGGCGTCCCGACATGTCCTCCACTAAGTGGAGGAGGCTGTCCACCACTTGCTGCTGCTTCTGCAGGGCCAGCTCCAGATTCTCCCGGTACCGGGCCTGATCCGCTCGCAGCTCCTCCATGTGGTTCTCCGCGGCCGACTGGTCGTCCAGGATCCCCGCGACGTCCTCCTCTAGACCGTCCTTGGCGTTGTCCAGGCGGTCAAGACGATGCACGATGGCGTCCATCCCCATCTTCGGGTACTTGCCCATGAGGAAAGACACGTGCTCGCAGTGGCACGCAGCGTGCTTTCCGCCGGATTCAGCGCATCCCGCGGTTCCCGGCACCTCAGACTCATCGCCCGTAGGCGTATCGCCTATGGCGTCCGTCTCTGGGCCCGTGTGCCGGGGCACAGGTGCCGTCCGGGCCCTGGCTGGCCTCTCCAAGCCCTCGGCATCGTGCTTCAGGGCAAGCTCGGGGGCCGTATGCGCCCTGGCGATCGGCGCGGACATCTCCGGCTCCAAAGGTGGCTCGTAGGCTGTCCGATAGCCCTCGGAGTGCCCCTCGGATTCCCACAGCCTGACCGGGCTGGGGTCCGTGTCCATAGCCCCGGCGTCCCTTGCCGCGGACTTGGGTGACCCGCGCTTCCGGTAGCGCCGGGCCCGTCCTCCACTGCTGCCGGAATGGCAGGCCTCATCAGAGTCTTCCGCGGCGGAACGGAGGTTGCATGCCTTTCGGCAGCGACGCTCACACATGGAGACCAAGTCCTCCATGTCACATCCTCCTCTTCCCGAATGTCGTTCTTCTCTTCGGGCTTCAACTTCCGGAGCTCGCCATGCTCTTGAACGTCTCGGTCCTTCTATGGCTCCAATCTCCGGCGTGGTCTCCACCGACTCCACAATACGCACCCGGGGCGTACTTGGGCAGGGCTCATAAGGGCCCAAGTCCCCGGGTCGGCGGTAGGTAGGGGCAGCAGGTAAGCCTCTGCTACCATAAAGAAGGTCCCTACCAGGACCGGCCCCCGCTGTGCCCCTTCCGCCTGTCACCCCTGCTGACTTGCTCCGGATCAACGATTGCATTTCTCAAAATCCTCAAAATCCAGGGTCCGAATCCAAAAATATAGAAAATGTAATCCTCCTTCAACCCTGAACAGCAACCACATCCCACAAGTATAGCAATAACCCAATTCACAATCCAAATCAGGCTGCAGGCTTTCGTTCAGCACACCGGTATTCCCACGGTGGCGGGCATGTACAAGAATTGCACCAAGGAAGAAAGCCCTGAAATTGGCATATGAACACAAGTAAAGCAAAGTTGGGGAAAGAGGTAAACATACACACTCACATCCATATACTCCTCATTCCCTGGACTCAAGACCTTCCCTTGACTCACCAACATATTGCCCTGAACCAGGTCAAATGAGATGGCTGAATGCCATGTGTCACAAGTCACTACATGAACCCCAAAAATGTGTTCACTCCCAAACCTATATATCCTAGCCCAATAGGGGAGGTGGCGTGTCATGGCCTAGAGTGGCACTCAGGACCATGCCCTACCCTGACATAACCTTGGATGGACTTGGAGTCGAATGGGCTTAGAGAAATGACCTATGAGTTTGAACTCATAACATGCCAAAAAACTGCCAATTCACACCATATTGGCCATATATCACATATATGCTCAAAATTGAAGTTACCACTTATCTGAAGGCTCAAAGCATGCATGGAATCGAAGTCTAATATTCATGGAGGATAGAGACCAAAGGCCAATGCCCATGTACATCCCCACTTTACCCTCGAAACCCCTTCGGATATGGGCGCCACGCACTGCCCAAGTCAGCCCATGATTTTGAGACCAATTCTTGTAATCTCTCGTGCGCCAAGCCAAATGGAGTACGCGATCCGGCATATGGTGGTGTTCAACTCCAAAGCATATGCCAACATATGAACAACATACCACGGTTCGACTCTCCATAGGCTTCTTGCTGTTTGCTGACCAGGTAAGTACACAAAACGCAAAAAATGAGCAAAATTGAGGTCAAAAACATGAAAATATGACCAAACACAAAGTTGTCATGATAGTATATCTCTATGCTCACCCATGATATCCGCTCATGGTTCAATACACAAATGAGTGGGACCATTTGCGAACAATTCACCCACTTGGATCCCCAATCGGGCGCCTGGAGATACCTTCGCCACTCATATCTACATGCCCCATGAAAATATGAGTGCACTCATGGATCTCTTTGTCAAACATACCATGAGCAATACATACGCGGTAGACTTGGTCTAGCGCTTTGAATTCCACAATTGGGACATGGGCAAAACCCTTGTCACGTATGGCTCCCCATCTCTTCGGCCACACGAAGATATATAACATGGGCGTGAGCATATCAAACATATACCATGCATATAACATATACCCTCAAAATGTGGCTCCCACCATGATATGCCATGTCCCTCCATGGACATAACTTCACGTTAAAAATACGTAGGAACCAAAGGAAAGTTGCTATACAACCCCAACACTCATGCGGCACACTCGAAAGTCGCATTAAAATATTCGGTTGCACGGTCCAAGAGTTATATATCACTTTATACCCTCTTGACCCCTTTCCCTCGCTACACCGGGCATGTATGCGCGCCAAAGGCGTTTGATGCTTCCTAAATTAACTTGAGACTAAGGCGCTTGCAACCCAACCTTCCTTCTTCTCTTTCCTCACACTCGCGCGTAGATATGGCCCTTCAAAGTGGTCCCACGATTCACTTTTGTTTCCCTTATATCTCCAAGTCAAATGGGTGGCAAGTATAAGGGAAACCTGATTCGGGCATAGGGAAAGGAGTATGACCACTCGAAGAAGTCCAAATCAAGTGCGGCGATGTCGAAGTCGAAAATCCGATTTCGACTTCGCGAAAAATTCAGATTAAAATTTCGAGTGCTTATTTAGAAAATCGCGGAAGCAACGAACCCTTTGCCGATGAAATCTGACCCTTCAACGGAGTATCCGCCAAAATATCTGGAAATAACAGTTAACCAATCGGTTAACGCAAAATCGCGAGCCAACTGACAGTCGCCGATACATTGACCATCAGAACGAAAGGCTGAAAAATTACGGAAACATTATGATAATAAAACCCTGTTGATTCCTGATATTCCGATATATAAATCTCCGCTGGCGGTGCTTCGGTACTGAATATAGCCGCTCATAGCCGGAATGGCCAAACCTATCACACTATCACATCGGGTTAGTTCAGGTGGATGGGAAAGTATGATATCAGCCAATGGCGGCTTGCCGGCACATAGATACACACCCCAAGTGACCCCAAGATGGCCACGGGGGTCCGAACCGGCTTCACTTCATCTGCCTCTGCCTGTGCCTCTGACGCTTCCTCTGAATCTGAAACATGACCAGGAACAACAGACAGCAAAGGTGCAGGCATGGGGATGGCTGCTGAAGGGCAGGGGAGGTCCACATCATCTACAGATTCTGTCACTGGCACCTCTGTAAACACCATGTTCCAGCTGCTGAGGATGTGTGTGGTTGTCAAAGGGGATGCAGCCCATTCAGCAAGCCAAGTTACAAGGAGCGCCTTCATCGTACGCTCGCTGCTATCCAGCTTGGAGTGCTTTGGCAGCAGTCCATCGTGGATCTTCAGGCAATGGTCAATGTGGCGACGCTTCAGTCTGTCGCGCAACCATGCTCTCATGCCTGGATTGATGACCTGATTGCCAACATTGCTGACATGTCTGCGACGAGCGCGGCCAAAGAAAACATACATATGTGGCCTCGCCACAAAATAGTATAAGTTCGCCAGCCTTATTTCAGCGTCGTCGACGCGCTTCAACTTGTCATCGTCGAGATGGCTTCCAACCCAGTCCATGATGACGACACATGGGTAATTCTGCGCCACGCCATGGTCGCGTCTGTCTTTCGCAACTTCAGTGTCGACCTTGATCATCAGGCGTTTGAACGTGTCGCCAGTCTGACACTTCTTCTCCGCGTGGTCTCCGTGCATGTAGGATGGCAGGCCCTGAGGCAGGTCGAGACGCGCATGGCAGCGCCCTGTCTTTCCTCTGTGCAACACTTGTAGTACCTTTACGGTGCCTTCACGGTTGACCACAGGCGTGGCCGTGTCCTGTCGCTTGTCAGCGCTGCTGTAGTAGCTGACCTGTTTGTCTCCGGCCGCATACCCTCCGCGCAACTTGGGCGCGTACTGGAGGGGCGTCTCGTCCACGCCCAACTGCGCCCACGGCGGCAGCGACTGGGGTTCACCTTCAGGGATACGCACACCATACTTTTGAGGCTGCTCAACGAGGTCCAAGAATTCACGTCTCCATTTGTTGTCCAGCGCTAAGTCAGACACTGTAGAAGGCAGCCGCTCAGTCGTGATCTTCTTGAGACAACCCATCTTGTGCCTGCGACGAAAGTTTGCAGCCCATTGGCGGTCCAAAACAGGAGCAAGACCAGGCCCACGAGACCTCTCAGCGACTGTTCTTCCAAGCGCCGCAATGGTGTCGAGGTCAATCACGGCAGCCTCATACTTCAACTCTTTGATGAACTTCAGAATGGTCTCCTCCTCTGTGCGGCTGAGAACTGAGTTGGTGCCGTACCCTTCCAGTGGCTCACCCTCCTGCACCTTGCCAGCCCAGGTGCGAAGCGTGTTAAGGGGCGGCGCTTAACACCCGTAACGCAGCACAACGTGGTTGTAGTTACCTTCCAGGAACAGTTGCACACAAAGGGACTTTTGCGACGGCGTCCACTCTAGCCAAGTCCTCGGCGCTGAGCTCTTGTATTGACGGGCCTTAGAACTGGTACAGACCTTCTTGCTCTGGGACTGCGACACCACTGCAGCCAGAGCGTCGTTCATGGACTGGCCTCCCTTTGTGAGGAAGCGCTGCATGACTGAAGACAGAAAAATTATGAATGTTATTGATCATTATTGTTACGATCATCATTATTACTACTATTATGACCACAGAAGCTCAACAGAGCGCGATACAAAAGCCTCTGTTCTCCTTTCCCAAATTTGACCAATCCCGGAACACATCTGTGCGGTTTTAGTTCGTTGCTGCAGCGGTTCGTAACAGCGGGCGGTTTCTACATGCAGCAATTCGGAACACCACCCATACAAACTGCTACAAAACAAACCTTTACACTTACGAACTATTACCACCCCCTGGATAAAACTTTCTTATTTTTGCTGGCTGTGCGTCTTTTTCTTGGTTTTTTATTTTTTTTCTGCTCAGGGCACACCATTTGAACCGCACATTCATCCATCCAGGTTGTCAAGGTCGCCTCAACCAGACAGGGCTTTGGACCCCTCCTCACCTCACACGGCTCGTAGCGACTGCAGCAAAGAGCCAAAAGGAAAAAGCGCGACGCGCGTCAGCTTGTCTTCTCCTGCGCGTCGCGTCCTGTCTGATGCGCGGCGGCCTTCAACACTGCGTTACCGGTAACTCAGTACACCTCATTCGCCCCATCGCGTCACTTAGAGTCTTGCGGTGGACTCCCAACTCATTTGCACCTTTGCGAACGTTCTTGGCTTTGATAAGGCAGTCGGCGGCGACACATTCCATGTCTGACGGCTTCTCCCATAGTGGAAGGATGTATAGGACCTCGGAGGGAGGCTTCGGGACCGCGGTCTTCCGGCGCGTGCTTCCTGTGCGTGGTTTTTTCGTTTTTGTTACCTCCGCAATCCACCGGCGTGCCCTTCTTTTGCTGCCATGCATCTGAACACATCAATCCACAGAAAAAGAAAATTTCCCAGCTTTCGGTCTAATTCATTTTGAATTTCGTCGTAAAATGCCTCAGATCTTCTCTCTTTTTTGCTGGCACAGAAACAGGCGCGACGACGATCCCGTGATCTTTGCGCGGCCCCGTCTGGCACCGATTTCTGCAGTAGCAGTCAGATTTTGCACATGCAACCAAAAACATTTAAGAACTTTAGAATTTGACTTAAAACATTACCAATTTACAGCTGCCAGCTTTAAATGCGGCTCGTACTTTTAGTAGCATTGATTTGGTACAATAATTGGCTACTTTACCTTATGATATTTGCCATTCCCATGATTTTTTACCACCTTGGCCCGAACCGTTGCCCCGTTGCCGCGAGTGTACAAAACACTCCTCTCGACGAAAAATCCCGCTGCCTTTGGTGCAAGCTTTGGGGCAGAACTGGCCTTCGGTTGCTTCGGGGCTGGCTGCACATCAAAAGGTTTGCGAGCACGCTGCAATAGCAGGTTCGCAGGTTACAAATACTTAGGGGTCTTCTGCTTCACTTCTCAACAAAATCAACAAATGTTCCTCCTCTTAAAAAACCTCGTCAACTCCTTCTTCACCAACCTCCTTCCTCTATCCCTATCACACACCGAACTTATCAAACTCTCCAACATTCAACTTATTCCTATCCTTGCCTACCGCCTCATCTACAATTCCCTCCCCAACAAACTTCTTGACACACTTGACCACTCCATTTGGGTCAACATAGCATCCCAAGGCAAACTCTCACTCCGCACTCCCAACAAAACCAAATATTCTCCTCGCCACACTCTTGGTCTTGGCATCACCAAAATATCACACGTTACCCACACTCAAGCCATCAACCACTTCCTCCGTTACACATCAAACGAAGGTCCCCCCACATCCAATCGTTCTATCCAACACACCCTTTTTCACCGCGGCCCAGCTTCTAACCTCCTGCAAGACATGCTCATCACCTCAGCCCACCACTTCTCCATCCAAACACACAACATTCCACACCACAACCCCTGCCAAGTCCGATCGCTTCCACTCAGCTCAGCCATCCAAGTCGCCTTCCTCGACCACAACAACGAAAATTCAAATCTCTGGTTCCCAGGCACAACCATCCAGCACAATCTCCACTCCACATCAGTCCAATTCTCCGACAACATCTTCCACCTTCACAACACCCACCACTTCTCCTTCATCACTCAAAAGGGAAACGAACTCTCATCCTTTATTACTACCCCCACACACCCAATATGCCCAACCACACTACAAGACTTCCCCATCTCACATACCACCACCCTATCAACCACACATTATTTCCAGCTCAAATCCAACCAGAATATTCCCCTTCCCAACTTTTCACATCTGGATTATTGGGGCTGTCACGACCTACTCAACGCTCTCCAATCCAACACCACCTACTCTATCATCTATACCGACGGATCGGACGACCCCAACTCTTCCAACCCCTCTGGATCAGCCGCAATTATCTCCCTTCAACCCAACGACCACACTATCATTACCTCCTCCTCTCCCCTCAAAGGGTCATACCCAGCAGAAATCTATGCCATCATCATCTCCCTCCTCTACCCTCAACTCACCACCCTCCCCCAACCGATCATCTTCGCCATCGACAACTTGAGCACATGCCTCACCCTAAACACCCTCCTTCACTTTCACTCTCCCCCCTTCACCACTAGCAACAACTCCTTTGCTCTTTGGTACAACCTCATATGGCATCTTCTCCAACATCTAAAACACATCGCCATCCTTTTCACTTGGATCAAAGGACATGCCGATTTCCCCGGCAATGACGCGGCGGACAGTGTCTCCAAATGGAGCACCACCCACTTCGATTACCTTCTCTCCCCCACAACTTCCACACAACTGGCCATTAACCAAACTCCACTTCCCGGCAAAATAACCTCTAAACTCACGAAACATCAACTCCCAACCCATCAACACAACAACATTCACCTCTCCCTTAGTAATCACTTCTTTCTCAAATCCTCGTGGTTCTCCACCTTCACCTTTAAGTGGGTGAATGGCCTCTTCTCTTGCAAGGGCTACCAACCCCACTTCATCCTCAACACCTACCTTTGCCCTCTTTGTAACCACCACCACCCCTTAGACCCCATCACCTTCATCACCGAATGCCACACTACTAACGCAATACGGAAAAAATTCTTCAACACTTGGAATGGGCACTTCCACAACACCATCATCACTTGGTGGGCCACCGCTTCCAAAGGCGACCGCCGCAACTTCATTCGAACCCTTATACCCAACACACTCAGCAATCAATTACGCACACCCCCACCAAACACAACCTACTACTCCAACATCAAATCTCTTCGTCAAGCCCTAAAACATCGACAAAAACCTCTCACCACCCTCCTCAACGAAACCAAACAATGGCTTATCGACAACCCCATCTCTAACCTTCATCAGTTATCTCCGACGACCACCTCCAACCCCTGGAACGAATCTTTTTCCATTTACAGTACATCGTCCACCGCTCCCCACCCACTGCACTTTCCATCCCCTACCAACAACGAACCAACCAACAAGCGACCTCACTCTAAACGCCCTACCACAAAACCGAAACCCCCCACCAAAACTTCAGCCATACAACTTCAACACTTTCCGCCTCAACCACTACATCCTCACATCATCAACCGCATACCTCCTCCAAATGACACTTAACCTCCAGTCCCATCCTTCATCCCCAACGCATACACTCGCTTCACCAGCGGCACTCTCGTCTTGTCAGCAAACAGCAAACAATCAGCAACCAACAGCCAGCAGCCAACAGCCAGCAACAAACAGCAAACAACCAGCAGCAGCAACAGTCAGCAACCAGCAGCCAGCGACCAACAACCAGTAACCAGCGGCCATCAGCCAACAGCCAGCACATCAACCACCCACCACCTCCCTTCCACAGTAGGACACTTCCAGCGACAACAGCCAGCAAACACCCCCCCCCCCAACCACACACCCCAGACACCCCAGACACTATCCCCCCCCCCCCGGCTTCCTGCTCCCCTCACCCGACACTCCTTCGACCTGTATCAGCAAGCAAGTAGCACCCAGCTACCAACCAGCAGCAAACGTCCAGCAACTAGCAGCCAACAACCAGCAGCCAGCAGTCCACAGCCAACGACAAACAGCAGCAGCAGTCAACATCCAGCACCCAGCAGCCGAGAGCAATCAGCCAGTGAACAGCAGTCGCCAACATCCACCAGCACGCAGCCAACAACCAACGGCCATCTGACACATCAGCCTTCACCCGTCACCCACCTACACGGCAGAACACAACACCGCCACCACACTGCACCACACTGTACCACTGCATGCACAGCTCGGCGCACCAGGAAACCTTACTGATCCATTGAGTCTTTTTTGTTTGAGCCATCAATTGGAATTTTTCTTTTCTATTTTTTTCAGGACCACTACGGCAAGAGCGCAAGACTTGAGCAGAATGAAAGGGCTTTGTACTTTAGTAATTCTCAGATCAGCTACAGGGCCCCAGACTGATTTCAGGCAAGCCAGAATGTTCCAGTCTGTTTTACTTTTTGCCCCTGCACTTGCTCGCTTCTCTTCGCTCAATCCACTGGTCCACTTTTTCATTATATCATCTTTTTGTTATTTTGCCTTGGTATAGGCTATATATCCCTTTGCATCTTTCACCGAAATGGCCTCCACTAGTATTTTAACCTTTTCAGGCCCATGGTGCAGTTCATGCAGTGTTTCCACCCTGACTAGGTTTGTAAATACCCGCGGCTGTCCTTCGGAGAACTTCGGCTCACCATGAACGCTCATTTTGCCCATGGTTAGGCCGCTTTGGTGCAATGCTTTGGGCGGGGGACCGCCATGCCTCAAAAAAAAAAAAATAGCAGGTTCGCATGCCTTGGCAGCACTCCCATTTTCTGGAGCTCGGCTGTTGAGGTGGCAGTCAACTGTGCCATACCAGATACGCCTGCACGTGGAAGAGGTTCAGCGTACTGTTCATACCCAAGTGGATCCAACAGAATTTTTCACTCCATGCTACACTCAGGTACAGGTCTGGCACTTGCACCTGCACCTGCACCTGCACGTGCACCCTCATTATGAATGGCAGGGGCGGCTGCTTTAGCTTGCCCTGCATTCACCGCAAAGGCGGGGTTAGCGGCTACAGCTTGCTCCCCGTCCATTAATGGGGAATGACAGAAAAATAAGTACGAAGGCTGTACATGGGCCCTGGAAGCAGAGGAAAGCAAAGCAGGGCCACGCAGGCAGGAAAAAAATTCTTCCCCCGAGCCTGTGTTACTTTCAACACCCGGTGTTTGCCCTAGTGTTAATACAATCGGAAAATGACAGTCAGGTAGCTCGCCGACTGGCGGTTGTTGATGAGTTTGCCCTCTTATAAAGCAGGCAACAAGGTGTGGTTATGCAAGGTGTGAGTGCACCCGCCTTGGGGACAAAACCCTTGGTTAGGACCCCTAGCTGGTCCAAAGTGCAAAGGGTTCTAACTCCTCCGTCGCGCGCACAGCCTGGCGAGCCACCCCTGTGGTCGCGTTTTGTTTACGTTGGTGTGAGCGAGTGGGCCTGTTTTCCCCCAGGAGAGACCCTCGGCCCGCGGGTTTACTCCTTTGTACCAACAACCAATAAACAAATTGCAATCACAAAAAGACTGGCATCCCGATATCCTGAACTAGCCCCTTTATCTACTTTGGGGCACATCAACGGCCACATTCAAATATGCACATCCCAAACTAGCCCCTTTATTTGCATTGCGGCACATTAGCAACCACATTCAAATATCCACGGCCCAAACTAGCCCCTTTATCTGCTTTGGGGCACATCAGCAGCCAAATTCCACGGTATTTTAACACCTGTCATAATCCTGGATACATCATTCTCTTAAAGCAAAGCAAGGTGCAGAACGGGGCAGGAGACACGGAAGAGGGGGACAACAAGCAATGGGGCAAACTCTCCCGCGATTCTGGCATTCTTGCAAAAAGGGGGGTAGGGGCAAAAGTTATTCTATTTTTGCAAATTTTTTGCAAACCCATTTTTGCGGAAAGCGTGAAGCCAGTAATTAATTTCTTTTTGCGTCTTTTTTTGCGGACAACAACATCTTGTGCCAGGAATTAAATATTTTCGCAAACCTTTAGAATTCAGACGGTACTAGATAAATGATCTGTGTGTGCTTGGGGAGAGCACACCTCCAAACCGCTTGAAGAACTTGGTGGTGTAGCATTGTCCTCTCAACTGCTGCATGTTGAGGAATGCCCTTGGTATCTTCCTGGGCATGGGCAGTGTTGCAATCCATGGGTCCAAGTAGATCTGCTATCTGTTGCGGAGGGGTCCTGTTGCTCGTTTGGGTTGTTGTATACTGCACAACTCAAATTGGTGTTTTTTGGTGGTGGTTGCTTCAGTGGCAAAATGGGGAGGGGTTCTCTGTGCCGCCTACTGCACAACCGCTCAAGTTTCTGCATCGTACAGGTTGTCACTGCTCTGATCATGCATTCACTGGGTCATTTGCTGCCCCCTGATAGGGGAAACCAGCCCACGGCCAACACCCCCACTTGATTCAAAATGGTGGCTTGAAATTTGGGCCGACGTGGTAACATGGGGGGGGGGGGGGGGCATCCTGGTTCGAATTGGTTCTTTAACTGTTTCTTTCCAATGTTGTGCGCTGATCAGTTGCCCTCCCCACAAAACATTGCTTGCTCCCCTCTTCAGTTTCAAAGAGAAATTAGCAACAAAATCAACACACGGAGCAATAAAAGAATTCAACCACCGAAAACATACTGGGGCTGCAGCCGTAAAACAGAAGAAATGTACATGGTGAACACTTAACCATTAAATACTTACTTGTGCTTGACTCTGTGTTGGTGTAGGGCAGGCCCGATTAAAGCAGTGGGTCAACTGAGGACTTTGCTCACAACCATCAGCCTCATAGTATCATGGCTTCCCCACAATGGCCATTTGTCGATGCACCACAAAGGGTCCCATACAGTTGCACATGAGCATCAGTTGCACATCTGCACAGCTGCACAACTTCTGGCCCCACAGCACCCCACACCACACCACACCAGATAGTACTGGATGACAAGCCGTTAAAAAAATGTACCACAGAAAGAAAACACCGCTCCACCTCAATCAAAACAGCGCAGCAAGTCAAAGTGCCCACAGGAATAAAGGGACCGAGGAAGTGCTGAACCATGCAACCAAAGCTGAAGAGCAGGGAAGGAGTGCCTATTATGGAGCTTTGCTCATTGGCGCTGCCGTGGCCTCAGCGTCCTGACTGCATTACTCTTTGCCCTGAGGTCCCAACTTTGCTGTTAGAGCCAGAGGCTCTGGCGCGATTGACTGTGGCCTGCCGTGTGCTGCTGCAACACTTGCTCTGCCACCTGCATGTGGCCCTGTGGATAGCATGCAAAACACCATGGTACAATGCATACCCTCCCTGCCTCGCGAAGCTCGGTCCCTAATCAGGCCCAGGAGCCAAACACCAAGAGCAACATCATCCTTGAAAAAGAGCATCAGAAGTATCAATCACGGCAACCTTTGCTGGGATATCCACCCCCATGCTGCACACACCAATGATGTCCGTTACAACCATTACAAATATCCCTGGGACTTCTCGTCCAATCCCTTGGAACTGAAGAAACTGACTCACATGATCTTCCTTCTCCGTGCTTCTGGTTTGTGTATGACGGCAATGAGACAGGTACAGTTACAACAAATCCCCACCTGAATATCCTCTGCTTCATCAAGGTTGCCTTATGCAAAGCAATGTGTGGCACCACAGAATCGGCTTTGCACACTTTGGGTCGCATCTTTGCCCAGGATCCTGTCTGAACCTGCATTTTACTTGGTATTTACAGTTCTGCAGTCCATGGTCTTCAGTCAGGGCCAAGCTGCCACAAAATGAACAAAGAGTCTCAGGTCTTTTCCGTCCTTTGGGTTCTCTTCTTTTTCGCCACCTGCTCCTTTCCTATCATGGCTGGTGTCATGTTGTTTGCCATGCTGGCCGTGTGCCGCTTATCACGTACCCACATTCAATCCCTCCCCTCTGAGAAAAACCAAAACAGTTAGATTACGGCCCATCATCTTTACCCCACCTAGGGGGCTTCGGTTACCAACCTTTATGGAACAACGCTCCCAGCCTTGTCAAGGCACGCTTAAATGCCAAGGCACGAAATCAATGTGGCACACACACCTTCCGTCCCTGGGCAACACCGAATCTGGCCTGTGCAGCTTTGACACACATAAATGGCACAGTGCGACACAGGGGTTGCGAGTGTGCTTTGGATGATCAGGGTGCGTACAGAATTGTGCTGCGCAAGGCCACGAAAAGAATAATGGAGCTGCATGTTTGCAAAAAAAAAATGGATCATTGAACTGATCTGCCGAAGGAAGGTGAGTGCTGAATCAACATGGCCGTCACTG